>CAXKVI010000006.1:14377867-14977867 GCA_964058755.1 Campiglossa producta | reverse complement strand
CACTTTTTTATTTGATCACTCTACCTAACTTGGTGAACTTCGACGACCGAATTCTTATCTAAAATGTTGAAAGGGTACTTCGCAGGGTCGGGAAAGACCGCGGCTATATACTAGTATTATATAAATATCAAAGTTTGAAGTTTAGATGAACTATTCGATAAATGGTTTCTGAGACATTAATATCAAGACTTAAAGCCAAAGCAATATTTAACTTTAGAAAACTCACTTTCAATCGATTTCAAGGATATGTATGTATATTTAATTAAAATATTTGAAAACCGTTTTGAAATATTATTGATCTTCCAACAGTTTTTTATTTGATCAATCTACCTCACTTGGTGAACTTCGATGACCGAATTCTTATCTAAAATTTTGAAAGGGTACTTCGCAGGGGCGGGCAAGTCCGCGGGTATATACTAGCATTATATAAATATCAAAGTTTGAAGTTTAGATGAACTATTCTATAAATGCTTTCAGAGACATTAATATCAAGACTTAAAGCCAAAGCAATATTTAACTTTAGAAAACTCACTTTCAATCGATTTCAAGGATATGTATGTATATTTAATTAAAATATTTGAAAACCGTTTTTCAATACATACTATTTTTTTAAACTCTAGGAACATAGAGACAAATTATTGATCTTCCAACAGTTTTTTATTTGATCAATCTACCTTACTTGGTGAACTTCGACGACCGAATTCTTATCTAAAATGTTGAAAGGGTACTTCGCAGGGGAGGGCCAGACCGCGGGTATATACTAGAATTCTATATTCGTAAAATACGACTGCAAATAAAAACACATTCTTTTCTTATATCTAAGTATCCAACTTTTACATACATACATATATATTATATACATATAAGAACAAAGGTAGTGTTAAAAATCTATATATAAATCAGACCTGTTAATAATTGATTACTAATCGGTAATGATTAGCAGTTTCATTGATTATTTTTTGAGAAGCCACCTAATGATTGATTACCAATTACTTTCAATTTTTAATGATTATTTTGCAATTTATTAAAAAAAATCAAAAAAATAAAAAAAATTCCAAAAAATCAAAAATTAAAAAAAGTAATCATTACATTTGATTATTTTTGATTTTTTTCCAGTACTGTTGTAGAAAAATATGTACATACATAAATACAACTAGTTGAAAACTACTTTACAACTAGTTGGTACACCGGGTCCACCTAGTCAGTGTTCTGTCTTTTTTCCATATAAGCAACTGGTATTTTTTACGTGCTGATGTCCTACGAGATGTCAGATTTCGACCAGAATATACCAGTTATCTAATAGTCAGGAAATACCAGTTTCATACTAGTTGTAAAATACCAGTTTCATACTAGTTCATTATGGACTAGTATAAAATCCATAAAATGAACTAGTCCACATACTAGTCCAAAAAGGACTAGTATGAAATATACTAGTCCCATACTAGTCCAAAAAGCATTTAACCTGGACTAGTATGATTTCAGCCAGAATTTTCCTGGCTTACCCTTTATTTTATGATTTGACTTTATTTTCATGTTTATTCTTAAGATAATTCGAGCAGCAGAGCTAAACCGCAATGGTACAATCTTTTACAAGAGCGTGCAATTGCTGGCGTATGCCGATGATATTGATATCATTGGGCTTAACAACCGCGCCGTAAGCGCTGCCTTCTCTGGACTGGATAAGGAAGCGAAAAAAGTGGGTCTTGCCGTGAACGAGGACAAGACGAAGTATTTGCTGTCATCAAAAAAAGAATCGGCGCCTTGGCAGCCATGTCACTGTTGATAGTTACAAATTTGAAACTGTGAGGGACTTCGTCTATTTGGGAACCAGTATCAACACCGAAAATAATATCAGTCTAGAAATCCAGCGGAGAATCACTCTTGCCAACAAGTGCTACTTTGGACTGAGTAGGCAATGGAGAAGTAAAGTCCTCTCTCGAAGAACAAAGATCACGCTCTATAAGTCTCTCATCATACCTGTCCTGATGTATGGCTCAGATTCATGGACAATGTCAAGAGAAGATGAGATGGCCCTTGGAGTATTTGAGAGAAAAGTTCTCCGGAAGATTTATGGTCCTTCCCGTGATGCCAACGGCGAGTATAGAAGGAAATTTAACGATGAGCTGTACGAGCTCTACGCAGATCTGACCATTTCCAGCGAATTAAAGCCCAAAGACTCCGCTGGCTGGGCCATGTTATGCGAATGGACAAAGAAGCTCCAGCACAGAAGGTTTTCCTATCGTCGCCTGAATTCGGCAGCAGAGGAAGGGGGAGGCCTCGACTGAGATGGAAACAACAGGTGGAGGATGACTTGAACTCCCTTGGGGTTTCCAATTGGCGTCGGTTATCGCTAAAAAGGAATGACTGGCGTGCTTTGATACGAAACGGCCAAAATCGCTTAGGCGGTTAAGCGCCAATAAATGATGATGAATGATGATTCTTAAGAAAGCAGCGGCTATTTGTATTTACCCTATCACGAAAAAGCATCTATGAATTATAAGAGAAAACGAAACGAATGAATTTTGAATTTTTTAACTGGTATAATTTCATCCAGAAAAATCTAGTTGTATACTGGTATGAAATGGATATTTCCTGACTAGTATGAGTTCTGCCTGAAAGTTATAGTTGTATACTAGTATAAAATGGATATTTCCTGACTAGTATGAATTCAGACAAAAAATTATAGTTGTATACTGGTATGAAATGGATATTTCCTGACTAGTATGAGTTCTACCAGAAAGTTATAGTTGTATACTGGTATGAAATGGATATTTCCTGCCTAGTATGAGAAAATTATAGTTGTATACTAGTATTTTTCTGACTAGTTTGAGGTTTCGCTGCAGGGATGCTTAGGCTACGCTCACACTGCAATCAACTTTTTCATCCGGTCTCATCAGAGAAATTCGAGCGCGTTCTATTTTATCGGGCGGCCAAAGTTTGTTTACATTCGGGTGAAATCGGATGAAATCGGTTGAAGTGTGAGCCTAGCCTTATAAGTTTTCAAATAGAACTATCCGACCGTACCCGTAGGGTGTCAAACGAGAAATGTCCGACACTAGCCGTTTAGATATAAAAGGACAAATTACACTGGTTTACAGCCAAAAAATACCAGGACATTTATGCATATGGGTGAATTGGCACTGATATGCCGAGCACAAAACATATTTTTAAAATTTTTTGTATGGGTAGGTTTTTGAGATATCGGTAATTTTGTGTTTTTTCAGGTATCACTTCATTCAAAAATTCTTTTCGGCAATGATATAAAATCGATGGACGCAAGCGATACCTCGTTCGAAAGGAAATTAAAATACGATTCCAACGACGTATAAAATGTAGGGGTGGGTCAAACCATCGCTGAGCAATAGCTGGCCAAAGTCGAAATTTTGTCGAATATTTACGATTTTTGAAAAAATTATGATTTTAAAATTGTTTTTTTCATGAGAAGTTGTAAAAATCAGAACCTTTTTATTTTTTCGAAGATTAGTGTGTATAATTGCAAACACTTTAAGCGTAATATTACCAAGATCTAGGAAAAACTGTATTTTTGGCGATTTTTTTTTGTAACTTTCAACATCTCTTCTTTTAATGGAATTGTAAAAGGTCGATGTCTGTGTATTGTAGATATTCAAAAAAAAATATTCATAGTATTAATCATTACTAAGCCAATAAAGTCCAAATGAACCATTTTTAGAACTTTTGTAGACACATTCTAAAAATTGCATTCGTTAAGATACATTAACATTTTTTTATATGTATTATGATGCACTCACTATCTTCTTTCGCTATTCTTTTAAGCCTGCTTTGAATTTGACCTTTTCACCCAAAAGATCTTGGAGGAAGTTTATCGACCAAATCGTCGATATCTTTAAACAAAATTTTTTTTTAAAATAAGCGTGGATGTGAGGCCATAGTCCATGAGAATCGGTGAAATATCCTCGCTTAGCACCCACGATTTAAAAATGCTCAAGGTTTTGATTTGAGGAACATCGCCTGAAGCGTAGCAATTTTCTTCAAAATTAAAGTTATCCATTTCCAAATAGGTATACATATGTTAAATTTACACGCGCCGGTCAATACACACTTTACGACTAAATAAAATGAAAATGCATTATACCCAGTGTTGCCATTTTAGCCGTTTTCCAGCTAGATCTATCCGTTTTTTTTTTCATTTAGCCGGAAAAATTTGAATCTAGCCGCTAGCCGTTTTTAAGCCGTTTTCTTATTTTTTTTTAGCCGTTTTTAGCTTTTTTGCCAATGTAGTAAACATTTTTTTTTTTTTGAAACTTAGTTCAACACATCAAGATTTGAAAATTGTGATATAGAAATATTGTAAAATGTATAACCTACATTTTTCTCACATTATTATTTTATTTTATTTTTTTTTTTCATTTTATGTCATGAAAGTATTTTATTGCGACTTTTCATTAAGTCAATTAATTTTAAAGCAGTGAGCTCTGCTTAAAATTTTGCGCGTTGTACCTTTTATATAAGTCACATCTATGTAATAGATATAGCCGGAGGCGTATCCGAAAATATTTTCGGGGTGGATCCAATTTTTTTTTCATAAAAACCATTTTGACTGGAAAATGGAAATGACTTAGCTAAAGCTTAATTTTGTTACTAGTGCAGACGCGAACCAAATTGATCAAAGCCTAGAGAAAGACAACAAAAAATAAATAAATTGTCTTTTGAAAGAACATTTTTTACGTAAAAATTAAAAATGCCCAAAATTGAAAAAAATTTATAAAATTCTTTTTTAATAAAATTTGTACTAAATTTTTTTTTTAATTTGTTTTTAAGTTATATTCGAAAAGAACGGAATAAATACTTTAGAAAACGGTTTCCATGTTCCTTCTTAGCATGTCAATTACCTACATGTCTTATAATTTAAAGAAAAAATGCTTACACACAAAAAATTGCGAATTCAAACCCGTATATCTCGGTAACCACCCAATATTTTTACGAGAACTTTGGTGTTATTTTTTTCTAACATGGCAGATCACTTTCACCAAATTTCATTCAAATCGAATTTTTCTGGGCCACATAAGGAGGAATTTTACCATATGTAGACAGCGATAGGGATCGGGATGGAGATACAACGTCTGCCAGGACAGCTTAATTTAGAAAAATGCTAGGTCGATTTTTATAGTGAATTTTCAGGTGTACAGCTTGGTCGAAGGTAATTTTTCGAAAAAATTACCGTTAACCAGAAAAATTCGTAAAACCCTAAATGTTCACCTTTGCATAAACTTGCGCATTTCGGGGTGTCCCTGAATACGCGCCTGGATATAACAAATATAAATGTAAGCTTTATTTATGTTTATTATAGCTCTTTTTACTTAGCGTGAACTTTAATATTTCAGGCTAGATGAGAAAACCCTCCTTTATATTATAAAATACTAGCAGACCCGGCAGACGTTGTTCTGCCAAAAATTAGTCTGCCTGCATTCTTATCCCCACATCCCTATCCGTATCCCTATCCCTATCCCTGTTCCTATCCCTATCCCTATCCCTAATGGTCAAAAATTGAAAACGAGTTCAGATGAATCTAAAAAGAGCTCCTTGTGAAAACTGTCATCGACACCTTTCATTTGTTACCCATATCGTATACCGATATACTGGGCCACCCCTGGTTCACATTTTGGTCAATATCTTAGAATTCAACAAACATATTTAACTTTCTCTTTCATAAGAACCTTCTCTGGCAAAAAAAAATACAATACAAAAAAAAATTTGTGAAATCGGTCCATCCGTTTAGCCGTGATGTCGTCAGCAAGGGAAATGGGCATTAATTTTTATATATAAATATACATTTATATTGTACGTTTTAATGAAAAAAGCGAATGAAACGAGTGAAAACTTGATTAAAATTTTTTAGCCGTTTTTCCGCCAAAATTATAATTTTTCTCGCCGAAATAATTTTTTTTAGCCGTTTTTTCACGATCTAGCCGGATTGCTGAAAAAATTCTGGCAACACTGATTATACCTATTCAGCAAGCAAAAATGTTAAACGAAAAATACAGTTAGAATTGGCGACGTTGACATTGCTTGTGCATACATAATATGTATTACATATGCACACACCGAAAGAAAAGTCGCTTGCAAAACTAACATTTCTGCTTTATCAATTTTACATTTCAGCAAAAAATGTCGTATTAATATTGAAAATTATCAAATAAACAGGATTCACGTTAAATTGATACGAAAGTTGCTGAATCAACATTAGCATGTATGACATTGTCATATCAATTTCTCATGTTAATAATACATTACTTCGAAAAGTTTTATTTAACATTAAAAATTATGTAAACGACCAGTTTCACGTCATATTGATAAGAAAAACTTGTTGAGCCAACGTAGTACGTCATATCACTTTCATATCAATTCTCATGTTAATACACATTTCGACAACATATTGATATAAAAACTGCCAATCTCACATTTGTATAACATGCTTATGTTAAAACGGCATAAACCACGCTGCAGTTGACATTTGAAGACATGCATGGATGAAGGGGGTATGTCGCATTTTGAGTGAAACGAGAAAATTGACTTTAAAGTTTTGCTTAAACATTTGAGGTTTTTTCAAGTCTTTATGGAAAACTGACAAAAAAATTATGCAAAGCCATAAAAGACGTTGCATAATATGCAATAAAAAGCATAAGTTTATGTTTAGTACTTTATATGAAAAAATCGGAACATACCCCCTTCTTCCACAATTCATATTGAAAAGTTGTGTACATACCCCCTTCATCAATGAATTATCTTCTACAATTTTCACGATAGCCAAGTTCTGATAAGACAGAAATATAGATATGCATAAAAACTATTCACCAATGCCAAAAACAGAAATTGAGTGAGAATGCGACATAACCCCTTCATCCATGCATGTCTTCATTTATCACGTTCATAACACATTTCGAAAACCTGCTTCACGTAAAAATCCTATGAAAATTGTAATACTAACATTTGCAAAACTATCTCATGTTGAAATTACGTGAATTGACATGTTTCATGTTTATAACAAATTTTGACAACATGTTTCACGTAGCACGTTAGCATTTGTGTAGCTGTTTCATTCTAAAATGAAATAAATCGCGCTGCAGTTGACAATCAAGTTCGGTCGTTGTAAAATAATTTATTAACAAAAATAGTTAGCAGAAAACCAACTGTGAAAATTGAATGTGAAGTGAAAATGGGTGATGAATGTTGTTTATTTGTGGAAAGCGTTTCGCCGGAAATGAAGGCCGCCGGCCAGCATATGGTTTATGAAGCATCGTCTGTAGGAATCGGTGCAGAACTTTTAGTTCCTGTGTAATGCAGAATAAAAATACAGTTTGCCAAGAAACTTCCTTTATGTGCTTCCAAAAATGTTAAGTTTGTCACCTTATCAAATGTATTACATTAAATATGTTCCTATTTCAAAAAAAAAGTTAATAAATTGACCAAATATAATATCATTTCGATGTGATTATCATTAATTTTTTTGTAGCTTCAACGTTATTCTCACGTAAGTATCAGTATTACATACTCTCACGTAAATATAGATCATGGTCATTTTCATTTTACGTTTTTCCTGTAGGTACATACATTTCATGTCAATTATACATGAGTATCCCTTCAATAATACATAATGGTCATGTCAACTTTACGTTTTTCTGTACGTTTTTACGTTTCATGTCAATTATACATGAGAATGCCCTCAATAATACATGGTGGTCATGTTTATTTGACGTTTTTCCTGTACGTTTTTACGTTTTTTTTGTGCATATCCATTTCACGTAGAAATGATATTTTCGAAATTGAAAAATTGACCTTTTTTCTTTTCAGTTGCATTTGGTAAACAAAAAATGTTAATATTTTTTTCTTTCGGTGCATACATATGAGCCCCCTAAAGCACAAGTGGACTAGTCCACCTTTTCTCAAACTGAGATATTGAAGGTTTTGTGTTGTTAACAAATAGGGGGTACCCTTGATTTCACAGATCATTTCAAGCATTTTTGCCCAAGAAACTATAGGTCTAACATGAATTTCGAGCTAGCAGTTTTCTCGATCAAAATTTTTTTTTCTTCAAAAAGTGATTCACTTGTTAAAAAGCTGTGTTGAAAACTAACAAAAATCATTCTCTATGTGCATTTGGGGGCTTTTGGGGTCGAGGAATCCATTTCCGGTATTAATTTTTTCATTTCACGTCCGCAATAGGGCGCTTTCACTCTTTTTTAGGGTATTAAATCCATTTGTTTTTTCGAAAATCGACCGTTTGTTCCAGAAATTTATGAAATGTGACTTTCTTTAATAGCAAATACAGTTACTAAACAGCTTAGCGCTGAAAATTAAAGGAATGGAGGGTGCATTCAAGCAAAACTTGTATCGATATTATAACGATTATGAAAATTTATTTTATTTTAATTTGTTTTATGAATTTTACAAAACAAATTTTATTCATTCAAATTCAAATATCATTCTATATGTACATCTGAGGGTTTCGTTGAAAAAAATCATTAAAAATCGACTTTGTACTTTTGACTTTGAGCGCCAAAGTTTGAAAAATCCTAAGTTGACCCATTTAGAGTTTCCCAATCGTGTTAAAATGTATGACCGACCCCCACATACTTTGTAGGGCCGATTCCCATGCCAGTGGCACATCCCATTAGGCCCCACCTCTGAGGGTCCCCATACAAAAGTTTAAAAAAATCACCATTTTTGATTTTTAAATCGACCCTCCTAATTGCACACAGTACTTCTGAAGGGCGCTTGAGACCAAAATATTAGATTTTGTTTTATGCTGAATATCTTGAGAACTTAAAGTCCTTTCCAAAAAAAATAAAATTGGCATAATTAAGTAGTATGTAGTTGGCTCTTGACGATATACATATAGCCAAAAAATAACATTTATTGTCAATTAGTGCCAAAAAAATGACGTCAAAACCGGAACCCGGGTAAAATTTCCAAAAATTTCAACTTCTGGCTTAAAAACCATATCATACTTTTTTCAAATAAATAAAACACTATATATTTCGAAAGTGTCAACAATTCTCTACCCAAAACCGAGAAGAATTTTGAAATCGGTTGAAAATTGGTTTTTTAATGAATTTTTGTTTACGAAGAAACTTAAAAAACGGGTTTTTGGCCTTAAAACCAGATTTTGGGGGTGTTACAAATGTATAACTCGACCAGATGAACAATATCTACTAGGTCGCTTCAAAAGTGTAAAATGATAAAATATCAAGAAAAATATGCTTGTACCCAAAAAAGTGTTTTTTAATTTTTTCTCCAAAAACCAGTTGTATTTTATTCAATCGCGATGGTCACTGAGCGGAGAGCTGGCATCATAATGGCGAATGGAATATACATATAACGAAAATATTTTGAAGAAAAATTTTAAATTTCAACAAGCTTTATTGAGCATTACTAAGCTATCTTTAAGTTGGCTTTAATTTCCTTTCTTGTTTTGGATAGGTGATTTTACGTGGCTTGTTATAAAGATTAAATATCTGACGTTATAATCCTATAAAATCGTGGAGAAATCGAAACTGTCTAAAAACTAACTTTTTTCGGAACAAAAGACCCTTTCTTGGTCATTCTTCGGCCAAATTACAACCAGTTTTCTTGTTTGAAAGACAAATCAAATATCATTCAAACAAGGAAAAGAAAATTAAATTCGGAAGACAAAAAGAAAGTTATAGCATCTTGAAGTTGTAATTTCAATAATTTCAGAGTTGTATTATATTTGTACTGGAAAGCAAAAAAGACTTTCAAAAATAAGTCGTCCTGTCCGTCTGTCCGACAAAATAATCGGGTCACTCGGTGCAGGGTCGATTTCTACATTTATGGGTTGAAATTAATTTGAATAAATATAGTTTAAAAAAACTAAAACTCACGCTTTTAGAGAGCATTGAACTAAAAAGTTGAAAATAATTTTAAAAACCCTACACAGTAGTATTGTGGAAAAAGCGTGGTCCGCTTTGTTCCATAATCTTCGTTTTTTATTTAAATTATTTTTACCTTTTTAGTGCAATATTCTTTAAAAGCGTGTGTTTTCGCTCTTTAAACTGTATTAATTTTTTACTTTTTAGTTAAATCTGTTATGAAGTAATTGATAAATATTTCGAAATATACCGCAGTGCAAACGAAACCTCTGGGCCTCCACTTTAGTTTGATACCCATATTGTAGGCAATTTTGTGACAGTCATATGTACATAGAGATTTGGGCTATTCGACGCTTTGAAGTGCTTCAAGCACGCAAAGTAAAGCTGCCACTGGGCCAACTTTCATACATTTCAGTAGAGTTCAAAAGAATTTTGACATTTCTCGAGGCAAAGCCAGCAAAGCAAGCGGGTATTGGGCCATCAGCTTAATGTGGGAAAAGCGTCGAGCGCTCGATATACGAAAATTATGGCACAAAGCGGACCACGCTTTTTCCACAATACTACTGTGTACGGTTTTTAAAATTATTTTCAACTTTTTAGTTCAATGCTCTCTAAAAGCGTGAGTTTTAGTTTTTTTAAACTATATTTATTTTTTACTTTTTAGTTATGAAATTATCGATAAATATATCGAAAAATACAACAGTCCAAAGGAAACCTCTGGACTTCCACTTTCGTTTGATACCCATATTGTAGGGAAATTTTAAGGTATTTGGCCTCACATTTTGACAATAACTCAGTTATCGAAATATATTGAAATCCAAATGAAACCTGCGGCGTTCCCCTTTCGTTTGATACCCATATTGTAGGGGAATTTTAAGGTTTTCGGGCAACCACATTTTGACCGATAACTCAGTTGGGGTAAAGTACGTCAAGCGGACCCCCAAAAAATTTCATCGCTTCGATTTGAATGAAATTTGGTGAAAGTGATCTGCTATGTAAAAAGAAAAATCTCACTAAAGGTTGCGTATAAATATCGGATGGTTACCGAGATATATGGGTTTGAATTCGCACTTTTTTTTGTGTAAGTCTTTTTTCTTTATATTAGAAGTCCTGTAACTGACGTGCTAAGAAGGAACATGTAAACCGTTTTCTAAAGTATTTTTTCCGTTCTTTTCGAATATGAATTTTAAAAAAAATTTTATTGAAAAATTTTACTAAAAATTTTATAAAAAAAAATTTTATCAATTTTTTTCAAATTTGGGTATTTTTAAAACAAAAAATTTTAATTTTTAGTTTAAAGCTTGATCTTTTTTCTTTAAAATAAAACCTTTTTTGGAGTGGGCCGCGAAAATTTCTTGAATGAATTGTTGTCTTAAACAAAAAATGCCATTAATTCATAGAATTTTTTTTTTCCTTTTAACACACAGCTCATTACGAAAAATAAAAATTTATTGTAATATAATATGAAAATTTGAACAAATATATAAATATTGCTCATGATTTTTATTAAGTATAGAAAAAAATACTGCAACGGAAAAAATAGTAAGAACATAATAACCAGACAATGCATTCGAAAAATTATTCTTAACCTTTACCCAAGGAAACTCAAGGGCTTAATACTCAATTGTATTGAGTCCTACTAGCGAGACATACAAGTTTCTGGTGAATTCATAGTTAGGCCTGAACACATTGTAACTACCTGATTGTTTTTTTTTATGTATGCTTTCCAGTGGTTAACGAGCCTTGATCTTGAATTACCTGCATGGTTGTGTCTTTATAAATAGATTGCCCGGGTATGGCCGGACATGAGGTTTCCAACTACCTGCATTGTTTTTTATGTAAATATCCTTTAAATACTCCTTTTCCTCGGAGAAAACCCACAGTTCATCTGAAGTAATTTAGTGAACGGAGAAAAAAATTTTTTAAAATAAAACCTTTTTTGGAGTGGGCCGCGAAAATTTCTTGAATGAATTGTTGTCTTAAACAAAAAACGCCATTAATTCACGGATTTTTTTTTCCTTTTAACACACAACTCATTACGAAAAATAAAATTATAAAATTATTTTTTTTATATATTTATTTCAGTGTAGATACTTACAGACTATTGATAGTTAATAGCAGTGAATAAATTTAATTTAAAATTATACATACTAGCATTAAAATCTATTGAATTAAAACTCAATAAAGAGGAGTAGTACATACCCTGCAGTCAACTTAACTAGTTTTATACTAATCAAATACCAGTCAGCCAGGCGGCTTCAACTAGTTCGAGTTCTGTAATTTTTCCATATTAGCAACTGGTATTTTTAACACGGCGATGTCCTACGAGATGGCAATTGTCCTTCTCTGCATCAGCACCATACCAATTGGCTGACTAGTCAGCCTCTGCATCAGGAATATATCAGTTGATATACTTGTTATTATACATATAAGTATCATACCATTTAAGATACTAGTTCGTATATACGTCAGGATCGTACCAGTTGAAAGAATAGTTCATATATACAATATAATCATACCAGTTGGCAGACTACTTTATATATACATCAAAATCATACCAGTTGAAAGACTAGTTCATATATAAATCAGAATCATACCAGTTGACAGACTAGTTCATATATGTATCAGACTCAAACCAGTTGGCAGACTAGTTCATATATGCATCAGAATCACACCTGTTGACAGACTACTTCTTATATGCATCAGAATCATACCAGTTGACAGACTAGTTCATATATGCATCAGAATCATACCAATTGCCAGACTAGTTAAAAAAAAGCATCGGAATCATACCAGTTGTCATACTAGTTCATATATGCGTCAGAATCATACCAGTTGATATAGTAGTTCATTTATGCATCAGAATCATACCAGTTGACATACCAGTTCATTTAAGCATCATAATCATATCAGTTGACATACTAGTTCAAATTTGCATCAGAAATATACCATTTGACATACTAGTTCATATATGCATCAGAATCTTACCAGTTGACATACTAGTTCAAATTTGCATCAGAAATATACCATTTCACATACTAGTTCATATATGCATCAGAATCTTACCAGATGACATACTAGATCATATATACATCAGAATCATACCAGTTGACATACTGCTCAGTCTATGCGGCAGGACATACTAATCATTATGCCCATTCAGATCGTACCACTTGTCATACTAGTCCACGAATTTGACATTCATTCCAGTTGGTATGCTAGTCTGTCTATGCCTCTTCATCAGCAATATATCAGTTTATTCTTTAGAAAGCAACGACTATTTGTATTTACCCAAACACGAAAAAGCATCTGTGAATTACAAGGTAAAAAATAAGCAGTTACAAGAGAAAAAGAAAAGCAATTGTCCTGTTCTGCATCAGCACCATACCAATTGGTATACTAGTCAGCCTCTGCATCAGCAATATACCAGTTGATATACTAGTTCATACACAGCCAAAAATGAGCTAAAGGCTCTGAGTTCGATTCTCGGTAAAGTCAACACAATTTTTTTTTATTCAATATTTTTTAAATTATATTGTTTATTGTATTTTTAATTTAATTATTTAATTCAACTTGCTATGGCTCCTTTCAAATTCCGCGTTCGTCAAGTTTGATTATATAGGTGAAGGCCCAATTGCATTCAACTTTGTAGGATCCACTTTCATACAAAGTTTTTTAAACGTAAAGCGAAGCGAAATTTTTGCAAATGCTCAAAAACGAGGAGCGCATTTGTCAAAGTTTTATGTAATTGGGGCTTTGGAGTTGTATTTTTAGGTAAGGTAAATTAAGGTTACTTAAGGTTAAGTTAGTCGTCCACTGCGGAGTTCCGGTCCCACATATGTATATATAGATAAAAGTAAGTCTTATTTTTACATCAAAAAGAATCAAAGTAAGACTGCTTTCATGCTGGGCCATACACTCGCGTTAAAGGAGCATTGTTAGAGTTAATTTATATTGTTGTTGTCAATATACTCAAGTTTACGCCGCAACGTAAAAAAAATGACGGTTATATACCAACAGGTTGTCATAACCTCTAACGAGACTTTTGCCGAACTTCTCTTCCAACTTATAGTGTGCTGCTTTGATTTTTTTCCTACAATTTGGCGGGACCTAGGTTTTTTTTTTTTAATTTACAAATCTGTGACTGTTCAAACAGTTGAATGCAGTTAGGATAGGTTAGGTTCAAGTGGCTGCCGCAGAGGCACACTTAGGCCAATTTTGAAAGGTCCTTTGTGATACCACCAACACTAGGAAAGTCAGTCCCGGGACCCGGCCATATGGAAAATCCCTGAGGCCATCAAGTCCTTTATGCCCAGTTCAGCGATCTGGTTTAGGCTATCCAGGAAGGGAACTCCCAAAAAGCGCGTTCTCGCGCCGCTTAAGGCCGGGCAGTTGCAGATGAGGTGATTCACCGTTTCCTCCTCCTCATCATCTTTGCAGCTCCTACAGCATCGTCGATAGGGCACACCTAGCCTTTCTGCGTGCCTACCAATAAGGCAGTGCCCAGTTAAAACACTTATTAATATGGAGATTTCTCTTCTCCTTAGGGCATAAATTTGTCTTGATCTTTTATGATCCCATTTCGGCCAGGTTTGTTTGGATGTCCGGCACCTTGGGGATTGTTGCCACCTTTCGTTGGCTTGACGGAGTGTGTACTCCTTCAGCATTAGCTTGCATATGCCGTTTGCCGAAGGAGTTGCTGAAGGAGTACACAGGTGGCAACAATCCCCAGGGTGCCGGACATCCAAACAAACCTGGCCAAAATGGGATCATAAAAGATCTAGAGGGATCATAAAAGATCTGAATGCAGTTCTCCCGTGACATCATCGTGAATTTTCGGAATCCCGTTAAAAAAATCGATCAGGGATATCGATCCGTTTCTTCCTATCTTGTTTCTAAGTACCTTAAACTAAAAAAATTATAAAACCAAGTAACTTAAAATGCACTGAAATCAAGAATTTAGTTCACAACAAAACCAAGTAACTCGTGTTCTTTTTTGAGTAACTGAAAATTTTACAACAAATACTTGGTTATTTTACAAAAACTCATTAGAAATCAATTTCTAATCGTCACTCGAAGTTTCTCTTTTAGTTTCGATCTCTTAGTAATGCAAAAACCATTAAAACTCATTTGATAATCAAGAATTATTAGAATTTCTTCAAAAAATGTATGGAATTATTTCACAAAACCAAGTTACTTTTAAAGATGCTTGATTTATCTTATTGTTATAAGAAAAGTATTTGAGATAATTTTAAAATTATTGCAGGGATAAAGCTAGGGAATATTATGTGATTTCAGCCAAGTATCAGATGGCGAACCAGAAAACATTTTGCAGCAGAAGTAAGGACTTTTTATACTATACCTGAAAGTTATGGTAGTGTAAGAGAATTTTTCCTCCAGTGCAGCCCACTATCGGTGAGAATCTAAAAAGTATATTCAACCAGGTTTCATCATTGTTCAATTGAAATCACGAAGGGAGTTCAAGTCATCCTCCACTTGTTGTTTCCAAAACAGTCGATGCCTCCCCCTTCCTCTGCTGCCCGATTCGGGTGTAAAAGTAGGTCGCCTCCCAGTTGGTGCACCCTGGGTAACGCTAAATGACCTACATAGCCTTCACCGCTAGTTTCTTGTATTGCCGGTTCTACGAGAACGGTACCAGTACTTGTGCTGTACCCATCGTGCCGAAACGACCCGGGCCGTTTTCTTATATCGACCCGGCCAAGAGCAATACACTCGGGATGACCCTATCTGACATTTAGGCAGGGCTACACCTCGCTACAACAACAACAACATTCGGGTGTCGATTGGAAAACCTGTGTTGGAGCTTCCTTGTTCATTCGCATAAAATGACCCAGCCAGCAGAGGCTTTGGGCTTCAATTCGCTACACTTTCGTCAGTTCTGCGTAGAGCTCGTACAGCTCATCGTTAAATTTCCTTCGATGCTTCCCGTTGGCAACACGGGAAGGACCACAAATCTTCCGGAGAAATTATTTCTCAAATACTCCAAGTGCCATCTCATCTTTTCTTGACACTGTCCATGATTCCGAGCCGTACATTAGGACTCGTATGATGAGAGACTTATATAGCGTGATCTTTGTCTGTCGAGATAGGACTTTACTTCTCAATTGCCTACTTTTACATTTGTTGGCAAGAGTGATTCTCCTTTGGAACAACAACAAGGAAAATTTAGTGTTAGACCCAAAAAATAAAAAGGATTTGCTTCCTTCGTTTTTATATGAAAGTGCACAACAAACCCAAGTAACTATAAACTTGCTTGGATTTGTCGTGAAACAAAATGTTTTTTTCAAGGGCTGAAACCGATTAAAATAACGTTCCGATTTCGGTTTCGGTTTTTGCAACGTGTTTCGGTTTCGGTTCCGGTTTCGTTCTTCAAAATTTATTTCGGTTTCGGTTACGGTTTCGTTCCGGTTTCGGTTTCCAAATAAAAACACGAAAAAAAAATTTACTACTAAAATACTCAACTACCTACATATGTAGCTACGAAATATGTCTGAATTTTCATAACTTTTTTCCTGCGGCCATGATGGGATTTCTCCAATATAATAATACATTTATTAACGCTATGCATGGATGAAATTTCTGCAAAACAAATTCCTAAAGTTAACTCTACTTTTTTATTAAAAAAATATTAAAATGGAAGCCAAATGAAATGTATAGATCGGTAAAAACATTAAAATTAGTGGCGCTTTCCGAGACAAGCCTGAACATTTCTTTTTCGGATCTCGTAAATTTGTTTCGATCGCTTCATTCAACTATAGTCAAAACGTGGCTCGACAATCTTCCATGAAAACTTTCAGGGTACCTGTTTGTAAAAGGAAGTACCTATGTGCCCACTCACAGAAGTAAGGTATTGAAAAAATCCAAAACCGTTTGGAACCGGTTCCGGCTTTTGAAACGGTTTCGGTTTCGGTCTTTTCCAGATCAAAATAACGGTTACGGTTTCGGTTTCGGTTTTGAAAAATGAATCGGTTTTAATCGGTTACGGTTACGGTTTCGGTTTCAGTCCTTGGTTTTTTTGTATGAAAGCCAAAAATCGTAAAAATCTAAAATCAAAGTTACTTGTGTTTGTTCTGAAACAAAAACTTTTTTTTGTATGAAAGGCGAAAATCGTGTTTTTTAAAAACTCTGTAACTGTTTATCTTGGCCAATAAATCCATAACTAGGTCGCAAAAAATTTCTTGCACATGTGCATAAAAAACTTTGGGGTCTTATCTTGTCATAATTGAAAAAGTTGTATGAATAAGTTGATTTTTTTTTGCCGGGGATATGGGCTGCTACGCAAACCCCTAATTTCCCAAAATTTGAAAAAACTAGTTACTTGGTTTTTTTTTTGTATCACGGGAGAGTTACTTCAACAAAAATTACCGTTCAAACAACCAAAATTTGGTCAACTTCAGAATAACAGCACGAGGTTGTTGAGTCTACTAGTGCCTTTTTACCAGTTCCTTTTTTCTGTGTATATACACAAGAAATATAGCAGTTGATATACTAGATCATATATACCTCAGCATCATATTTGTATTTACCCAAACACGAAAAAGCATCTGCGAATTACAAGAGAAAAAAAGAAGCAAACCAAAAATTTCAAATAATGTTTGCATAGTACGATGTACTACAATAGATCGTACTAATGGTTGCGGTGAAATAAGGCCTTATAATAATAATGTAGTATGAAATGGAATTTTTCGAATTAGTATTTTTCTAAAATAGATTAGACTTTTTCTGACTACAACTTTTTCAGTTTATATTCAGAAACTAACAATTTATATTCAGAAAATTACAATCCATATTCAGAATTTCCATTTGATATTCAGAAAAATGCAATTGACATTCAGAAAATTACAATTGATATTCAGAAAACTTCCTGAATAATAACTGAAAAAGGTGTAGTATGATTTCAACCCGAGATTCATACATACTTGCATACTAGTACGAACCAGGATTTTTCTGACTAGTATGATTTCGCCCAACAAATTATAGTTGTAAACTAGTTTGTTTTCTGATTAGATTGGCATTGATTGGTTTAAGGGTAATCAGCAAAGAACTAGTATAAAAACATCCATAAAATATATAGTAAACGAGCTAGGTGTCGGCTGAGTAGTTTGGAATTGATTAGTTTGAAGGTAGTCAGCAAAGGACTAGTATAAATACACTACAAAATGTATAGTCAATGAACTATATTGTTTGCTGAGTAGTTGGACATTGACTGGTTTAAAGGTGATCAGAAATGAACTAGTATGAATACACCACAAAATGTATAGTCAATGAACTATATTGTTTGCTGAGTAGTTCGACATTGACTGGTTTAAAGGTGATCAGAAATGAACTAGTATGAATACACCACAAAATGTATAGACAATGAACTATATTGTTTGCTGAGTAGTTCGACATTGACTGGTATGAATACACCACAAAATGTATAGTCAATGAACTATATTGTTTGCTGAGTAGTTTGGCCTTGACTGGTTTGAAGCTAATCAGTAATGAACTAGTATAAATACACCACAAAATGTATAGTCAATGAACTATATTGTTTGCTGAGTAGTTGGACATTGACTGGTTTAAAGGTGATCAGAAATGAACTAGTATGAATACACCACAAAATGAATAGTCAGTGAACTATATTGCTTGCTGAGTAGTTCGACATTGATTGGTTTAAAGGTGATCAGAAGTGAACTAGTATGAATACACCACAAAATGTATAGTCAATGAACTATATTGTTTGCTGAGTAGTTCGACATTGAATGGTTTAAAGGTGATCAGAAATGGACTAGTATGAATACACCACAAAATGTATAGTCAATTAACTATATTGCTTGCTGATTAGTTTGGCATTGACTGGTTTAACGCTAATCAGCAATGAACTAGTATGCATACGCCACAAAATGTATAGTCAATGAACTAGAATTTTCGCCGAGTAGTTTGGCATTGACTGGTTTTAAAACCAATCAACAATGAACTGGTATGCATATGCCACAAAATGGTTAGTCAATGAACTAGTATGTTTGCTGAGTAGTTAGGAAAATTGACTGCAGTGTAGTTTCAGTAATTTTTAGACCTCGTCCCATGGCAAAAACTTCAGCCAGACACCTCAAAACTCGGGAAATTTCACTAATTTTTACTGCGCTTTCACATGTTTAAGTGGATTTGACAAACTTTGACTACTTTTAAATAGCAGACTTCACACATGTGTCGTAAAATGCTACCCTTAAGTAGAATCAAGCATTTCCAGACATCATCCCATGGCAAAAACTTCAGCCAGACACCTCAAAGTTCGGGAACTTTTATTTTCCTATTAATTTGCTTTCTCTTGTTTGTCCCACTTTTACAACTTCTAAACGACGGATCTTTTCAGATGTTTCGTAGGACGCTACCCTTAAGTAGTTTCAGTCATTTCTAGACTTCGCCCCATGGCAAAAACTTCAGCCAGACACCTCAAAGCTCGGGATTTTCACTAATTTTTACAGAGATTTCACTTGTTTCAGCAGGTTTCTCCAACTTTGTCCACGTTTAAACGGCGGATCTTTACACACGTGTCGTATAACACTACCCTTAAACAGTATCAGGTATTTCCGGACTTCATTCCATGAAAAAAACTTAAGCCAAACAACCCAAAGCACGGGAACTTTTCATCATTTTTAATGTGCTTTCACATGGTCAAATGGGTTTACTCAACTTTGGCTGCTTTTAAATGGCGGATCGTTACAAATGTATCGTATAACACTACTATTAACTAATATTAGGCATTTTTAGACTTCGCCCCATGACAAAACTTTCAGCCAGACACCTCAAAGCTGAGGAAATTTCATAATTCTTACTGCGATTTCACAGGTTTAAGCGAGTTCCCTGCAGCGAAACCTCAAACTAATCAGAAAAATACTAGTATACAACTATAATTTTCTGGCAGAATCATACTAGTCAGGAAATATCCATTTCATACCAGTATACAAATAGAATTTTCCGGCTGAACCCATACTAGTCAGGAAATATCCATTCCATACTAGTATAC
This sequence comes from Campiglossa producta, assembly GCA_964058755.1. Lineage (NCBI taxonomy): Eukaryota > Metazoa > Arthropoda > Insecta > Diptera > Tephritidae > Campiglossa > Campiglossa producta. The sequence continues at coordinate 14,957,968 of CAXKVI010000006.1, read as the reverse complement.
AACTAGATTTTTCTGGATGAAATTATACCAGTTGAAAAAAAACAAAATTCATTCGTTTCGTTATCTCTTATAATTCATAGATGCTTTTTCGTGATAGGGTAAATACAAATAGCCGCTGCTTTCTTAAGAATAAACATGAAAATAAAGTCAAATGATAAAATAAAGGGTAAGCCAGGAAAATTCTGGTTGAAATCATACTAGTCCAGGTTAAAAGCCTTTTTGACTAGTATATTCCATACTTGTCCTTTTTGGACTAGGTTATTTTTTGGAAATTGTACTAGTCCAGGATGAACTAGTATGGAACTGGTATCTTACAACTAGCATGAAACTGGTATTTCCTGACTAGTAAATAACTGGTATATTCTGGTCGAAATCTGACAATTGACATCTTTTAGGACATCAACACGTAAAAAATACCAGTTGCTTATATGGAAAAAAGACAGAACACCGGGCCCAACTAGTCAGTGTTCTGTCTTTGTTCCATATAAGCCCGGTGCACCAACTAGTTGTAAAGTAGTTTTCAACTAGTTGCTTTCGCTGCAGGGTAGCGACATAAGAGTGACATTGTCTGAAATGCAACAAATTCCACATCTGAACACTTTGTATGGGCTGAACTGTTCTAATTTGCTTGATCATGTCCTATGGAGAGATCAATTGCGAAAAAAAACTCGAGCTTTGAGGTGTTTGAATGTAGTTTTTGTCATGGGAAGATCTCCAAAAATGCCTGATACCACTTAAGAGTTGCGTTCTACGACACATGTGTAAAAATTCGCCTTTTAAAAATAGTCAAAGTTGGACAAACCTGCTTAAACAATCGAAAGCACAGTAAGAATTATGAAAACTACCCAGATTTAAGGTGTCTGGTTAAAGTATTTGTCATAAGGCGAAGTCTAAAAGTACCTGGTACCACGTAAGGGTGGTCCTCTATGACACATTGAAAATATCTGCCCTTTAAAAGCAGCCAGAGGTAGACGAACCATCTCAAACATGTGAAAACGCAGTAAGAATTATAACAATTTCTCAGTTTTGAGGTGTCTGGCTGTAGTTTTTGACATGGGCGAAGTATAAAAATACCCGATACTACTTTAAGGTGGTCTTCTATGACACATGTGTGAGGATATGCCCTTTACGAACAGCAAAAGTTGGACCAACTCGCTTAAACCTGTGAAATCGCAGTAAGAATTATGAAAATTCCTCAGTTTTGAGGTGTCTGACTGTAGTTTTTGACATGGGGCGAAGTATAAAAATAGCCGATCCTTCTTTAAGGGGGTCTTCTATGACACATGTGAAAAGATCTGCTCTTTAAAAGCAGCCGAAGTTGGACGAACTCGCTTAAACCTTTGAAATCGCAGTAAGAATTATGAAAAATCCTCAGTTTTGAGGTGTCTGGCTGAAATTTTTGACATGGGGCAAAGTATAAAAAATACCCGATACTTCTTTAAGGTGGTCTTCTATGACACATGTGTGAAGATATGCCCTTTACGAACAGCAAAAGTTGGACCAGCTCGCTTAAACCTGTGAAATCGCAGTAATAATTATGAAAATTCCTCAGTTTTGAGGTGTCTGACTGTAGTTTTTGACATGAGGCGAAGTATAATAATAGCCGATCCTTCTTTAAGGGGGTCTTCTATGACACATGTGAAAAGATCTGCTCTTTAAAGGCAGCCGAAGGTGCACCAACCCGATTAAACATGTGAAAAAGCAGTAAGATCTATGAAAATTCCTCAGGCTTGAGGTGTCTGGCTGAAGTTTTTTCCATGGGATGAAGTATAAAAATGCCTGATACTACTTGGAGATAGTGTTCCACGACACATGTGCAAAGATCTACCTTTCAAAAACAGCCAAAGTTGGACAAATTCGCTTAAACATGTGAAAGTGCAGTAAGAATTATAAAAATTCCTCAGTTTTGAGGTGTCTGGCTGAAGTTTTTGACATGGGGCGAAGTCAAAAAGTACCTCATACCACTTAAGAGTGGTCTTCTATGACACATGTGAAATTATCTGCCCTTTAAAAGCAGCCAAAGTTAGACCAACGCAGTTAAACATGTGAATTCGCAGCAAGAATTATGAAATTTCCTCAGCTTTGAGGTGTCTGGCTGAAGTTTTTGTCATGGGGCGAAGTCTAAAAATGCCTAATATTAGTTAATAGTAGTGTTATATGATACATTTGTAGCGATCCGCCATTTAAAAGCAGCCAAAGTTGGGTAAACACATTTGACCATGTGAAAGCACAGTAAAAATGATGAAAAGTTCCCGTGCTTTGGGTTGTTTGGCTTAAGTTTTTTTCATGGAAAGAAGTCCGGAAATGCTTGATACTGTTTAAGGGTAGTGTTATACGACACATGTGTAAAGATCCGCCGTTTAAACGTGGACAAAGTTGGAGAAACCTGCTGAAACAAGTGAAATCTCTGTAAAAATTAGTGAAAATCCCGAGCTTTGAGGTGTCTGGCTGAAGTTTTTGCCATGGGGCGAAGTCTAGAAATGACTGAAACTACTTAAGGGTAGCGTCCTACGAAACATCTGAAAAGATCCGTCGTTTAGAAGTTGTAAAAGTGGGACAAACAAGAGAAAGCAAATTAATAGGAAAATAAAAGTTCCCGAACTTTGAGGTGTCTGGCTGAAGTTTTTGCCATGGGATGATGTCTGGAAATGCTTGATTCTACTTAAGGGTAGCATTTTACGACACATGTGTGAAGTCTGCTATTTAAAAGTAGTCAAAGTTTGTCAAATCCACTTAAACATGTGAAAGCGCAGTAAAAATTAGTGAAATTTCCCGAGTTTTGAAGTGTCTGGCTGAAGTTTTTGCCATGGGACGAGGTCTAAAAATTACTGAAACTACTTAAGGGTAGTATCCTACGACACATGTGAAAAGATCTATCATTTAAAATTAGTAAAAGTGGGACAAACAAGAGAAAGCAAATTAATAGGAAAATAAAAGTTCTCGAACTTTCAGGTGTCTGGCTGAAGTTTTTTCCATGGGATCATGTCCGGAAATGCTTCATTCTACTTAAGGGTAGCATTTTACGACACATGTGTAAAGATCTGTTATTTAAAAGAGGCCAAAGTTGGTCAAATCCGCCTAAACATGTGAAAGCGCAGTAAAAATTAGTGAAATTTCCCGAGTTTTGAGGTGTCTGGCATGGGACGAAGTCTAAAAGTTCCTGATACTACTTTAGGGTAGTGTTCTACAAAAAATTGGAAAATATTGGGTAGTTAAAAGCAGCCAAAGTGGCCCAAATGCGTGAAATTGGTAAAACAGAAAAAATTTCTATAGGAAAATCCGCGAACTGGGGGTGTCTGGCTGGAGCCTTGTCACTGGTACGGGTCTAACAACACTTGATACTGACGCGGGGTGATCATCTACGTCAAATATGTGAAAATCATCCATTATAAAATAAGTGAAGTTAGGGTCATTTTTTGGCGACTTTGACCCCCGATTCCTAGGCCCTTGTCATAGGTACAGCTTTAAAATTTTCACATTCTTTCTAGATTCGGGGAGGACTATCGATCGGTATTGGTTTCATCCATTATAAAATAAGTGACGCTTTTAGGCTCTGGGACCTCGCTCTATATACGACGCTTAGAAACGACAATAAATGAACAGCTCCCAAATCATCCCCTAAATCCCATCCTTTTATCCCTCGTCAATCAATCCAAAAATTATTTAAGTAGAATTAGAATAAACAAATCACATAATAAAAGGTCATTAGATTTCATAGGTTCAGCATGGAAATGGATCGCAGGAAATCCAGACCATAGCGACTTTAATATTTTAATTGAAAAAATGAATAACGTCTTAGAGAATAATAATAGGCAAGTTGTAATAAATAAACTATCTTATGAAAAAATTAATGAAGTAATTGAGAATACAAATAAGATAGCTAAGTTAGTTCAAGAAGAAAGAGAAATTGATAATGAATTACTGCTAAAAACAAAGTTTAAATTAGAAACAATAAAAGAAGAATTAATTAACATTGCGTATGCCATTCATAGGGCAAAATAGAATATAATAAATGCATACATTTTATCTGATAGAGAAATCGAAATAACAAACAAATTTTTAGAGGATGAAAATATCCCTTTTATAAATATTGATGAAGCATTGGAATTTGCTGATATAAAAATTGCATCTAACAAAGAAAGCCTAATTTACATAATAAATTTACCTACAATCGAAAAAGAAGATTGTAGATCATTAGAAGTTAGACCGATAAAAAAAGGAAAATTTATCAACAAAATTGAATACGAAGCTTTACTAGTATGTAAGAAGGAAATTTACGGAAAAACCAAAAATTGTAAATCGTACAATAGTTTAGCAATTTGTTCTAAAGATTCAGTAGAAAATATTACAAACGGCACATGCATAGCACATCTGCTGAAAAGTAAACTAGATAACTGTACTAAAATAAATAACCAACATGTTAAAGTAATTGAAGAAATTTCAAATGATTTAATACTTTTAAATGAATACCAAGGCTTCGTTAAATTCGAAAACGAAAGTGTAAAAATAAATGGAACATATTTAATAAAACATGTCAATACAACCATAGAAGTAGGAAATAAATTTTATTTTTCAAAAATAATAACAGGGAAAAAACCCCTGCCGGCTATTTTACAGCCTATCGCAGAAAATAAGCAAATCGAAGAAATATTGTCATTAAATTCAATAAAAGAATTCCAATCTAATGAGTTAGAAGAATTAAAAACACTTAAAAATCGTAATCAGCTATATTTTTCCATTAATTCAATATCCATAGGAATAGTTATACTAGTTATTATAAGTACAATGTTAAAATTAAGATTTTTACGAAAAATAAATAAAGAGAAAGAACCCAACCGAAACACTATAGAAATAGGAATAGAAGACGTACCAAAGTTTTATGTTAACTCATCGATCGAGGACGCTCGATTTTAAGGGCGGAGGAGTTAACACATAATCAATTACTTACCAGTTTGCCTTTGCTAAAACATAGCGATTTACATATTTACATAAATTTTGGCTATCGCTGCAACAGCTTGTTTACCTTTTGTTTCCGCTGCATTAAACCTAATTACATACTTACATTCTTTTGGCCATAGCCACAATAACTTCCAACTAGCGAAGTGTTGCTGACACTTCATTTAAATTTTATTTCGCAATAAGAATTCCCACAGGTGAATTCTTAATTGCTAACTAATATTATTTTACATTTCCTGTTTTGCAATCGAAGTTGCGCCAATTCAAAGAATTAGCGCAATAACCGAATTATTTGACACTAACCAGTTGCACGCGCATCCGGTAAAATGGAAAGCGCTGACACCAGCGTCTGGAACAAATTAACAAGCAAGTTGTTGTTGCTTTTACAATTAAAATTTAGCTTTAATATTTCAATTATTCAATTTGAATATTCAGTCTCATTTCTGTAGCGTAGTTACTCGGTTGGAAGTCTAAACAAAAACTTCCTTGTTTTACACTCTAGACAGGGCAATGCATTGTTAACAACAACAACAACAACAACATTGTTCCGATAAACGGATTTCGGGCTATAACTTCTGTAATAAAAGAGCTAGTAACGTAAAACTTTGTAAGTATTGCTGTTTTTATATGTGAAATATCGATGTTGGAAATCACTGAGATGGGATAAATATTTCACATAGCTCCCATACAATCGATTGTTCCGATAAACGGATTTTGGTAGGGTCGTAAAATTTCGTAACTATTGCTCTGTTAGAATGTGAAATGTCGATGTTAACAATCAATGAGATTGGACCAATAAAACACATCGCCCCCATATAATCGATAGTTCCGATAATTTCGGTATGAGCTAAAGTTAAATTCACACAGGCTGTACTGGGGATCGAACAGTTAAAATCGTGATGCTTATTCATGAAAGGTATATACAGCTTTCCTTACTTGTTTTTATTTCAATCGATTCTGGAATAAAATGACTTATTATTCTTCACTCAAGAAATGTTGAGTGATGATAAATTTATGGAATTCTTGAATAACGATAAAACTTCATTTTTAATCAGTTATTTACAAATGAAAAATTTGTTCATCGAGACCCCGGCAAATTATACCCAGATGCGCAATACATTCAGCGTAACCTCGGGACCATTTTCTGGATCGTTTCGGGACTGTTTCGGGATCGTTTCATATGACATGACACCATATGATATGACATCACATGATATGACATCATATGATATGTCTTCATATGATATGAAATCACATGATATGACCTCATATGATATGACATCATATTATAACATCATATGATATGATTCACATGATATGACATCACATGATATGAGAGCATATGATATGACATCATATCATATGACATCATATCATATGACATCATATCATATGACATCATATCATATGACATCATAATGATGTCCCATATGGGAACATTTTGGGGCCACTTTGGGATCCCTTGTGGTGGCTTTAGGTCACTACGGGATCACTTTAAGACCATTACGGGCCAATTTGGGACCTATTTGGGAACTTTTTGGGGCCACTTTGGGATTCTTTGTGGTCGCTTTAGTTCACTATGGGATCACTTTAAGACCATTTCGGTCCAATTTGGGACCATTTTGATCACTTTAAGACCATTTCGAGGCCAATATGGGACAATTTTTGGGCCAATTTGGGAACATTTTGGGGCCACTTTGGGAACATTTTGGGGCTACTTTGGGATCCCTTGTGGTGGATTTAGGTCACTACGGGATCACTTTAAGACCATTACGGGCCAATTTGGGACCTATTTGGGAACTTTTTGGGGCCACTTTGGGATTCTTTGTGGTCGCTTTAGTTCACTATGGGATCACTTTAAGACCATTTCGGTCCAATTTGGGACCATTTTGATCACTTTAAGACCATTTCGAGGCCAATATGGGACAATATTTGGGCCAATTTGGGAACATTTTGGGGCCACTTTGGGAACATTTTGGGGCTACTTTGGGATCCCTTGTGGTGGATTTAGGTCACTACGGGATCACTTTAAGACCATTACGGGCCAATTTGGGACCATTTTGGGACCTATTTGGGAACTTTTTGGAGCCATTTTGGGATTCTTTGTGGTCGCTTTAGGTCACTATGGGATGACTTTAAGACCATTTGGGGCCAATTTGGGAACATTTTGGGACCTATTTGGGAACATTTTGGGGCCACTTTGCGATCCCTTGTGGTGGCTTTAGGTCACTATGGGATCACTTTAAGACCATTTGGGGGCCAATATGGACAATTTTGGGGCCAATATGGGAACATTTTGGGGCCACTTTGGGATCCCTTGTGGTGGCTTAAGGTCACTATGGGATGACTTTAAGACCATTTCGGGGCCAATTTGGGACCATTTTGAGGCCACTTTGGGGCCACTTTGGGATCCCTTGTGGTCGCTTTAGGTCACTATGGGAAGACTTTAAGACCATTTCGGGGCCAATTTGGGACAATTTTGGGGCCAATTGGGGAACATTTCGGGGCCACTTTGGGATCCTTTGTGGTCACTTTAGGTTACTATGATATGACTTTAAGACCATTTCGGGCCAATTTGGGACCATTTTGGTGTCAATTTGGGAACATTTTGGACCTATTTGGGAACATTTTGGGGAAACTTTGGGATCCCTTGTGGTGGCTTTAGGTCACTATGGGATCACTTTAAGACCATTTCGGGACCAATATGGGACAATTTTGGGGCCAATTTGGCAACATTTTGGGGCCACTTTGTGATCCCTGTGGTCGCTTTAGGTCACTATGGGATGACTTTAAGACCATTTCGGGGCCAATATGGGACAGTTTTGGGGCCAATTTGGCAACATTTTGGGGCCACTTTGTGATCCCTGTGGTCGCTTTAGGTCACTATGGGATGACTTTAAGACCATTTCGGGGCCAATATGGGACAATGTTGGGGCCAATTTGGGAACATTTTGGGCCCTATTTGGGAACATTTTGGGGCCACTTTGGGATCCCTTGTGGTCGCTTTAGGTCACTATGGGAAGACTTTAAGACCATTTCGGGGCCAATTTGGGAACATTTTGGACCAATTTGGCAACATTTTGGGGCCACTTTGTGATCCCTGTGGTCGCTTTAGGTCACTATGGGATGACTTTAAGACCATTTCGGGGCCAATATGGGACAATGTTGGGGCCAATTTGGGAACATTTTGGGCCCTATTTGGGAACATTTTGGGGCCACTTTGGGATCCCTTGTGGTCGCTTTAGGTCACTATGGGAAGACTTTAAGACCATTTCGGGGCCAATTTGGGAACATTTTGGGGCCAATTTGGGATCCCTTGTGGTCGCTTTAGGTCATTATGGGATGACTTTAAGACCATTTCGGGGCCAATTTGGGTACATTTTGGGGCCACTTTGGGATCCCTTGTGTTGGCTTTATGTCACTCTGGGATGACTTTAAGACCATTTCGGGGCCAATTTGGGAACATTTTGTGGCCTATATGGGAACATTTTGGGGCCTATATGGGAACATTTTGGGGCCTATTTGGGAACACTTTGGCCTGCTGCTAACATTAGTACAATGTCTAAATGTAGGCAACGCTTATATTTATTTTTGTCAAGTTATTAGTCTAAGATCCCACCGCAAGATCACTACGCTCATCGAGTACACAGTAAAAAAACATATATTTATATTAGTTTACAACGTGGACAAGACGTTTTGGCTATGCTGTCATTTTCAAAATGGCCGCTAATATTTATACCTTTCATGAACATGAAATGGTATTATAACTTTGGTCCGATGTTTGTAAGTATGAGAAGAAGAAGAGATAGACCCACTAATAAGTATACCGTTATGATCAGGACGATGAGTTGATTCGATTTAGCGATGTCCGTCTGTCCGTCTATTTGTACGCAAACTAGTCCCTCAATTTTAAAGATATCTCGATGAAATTTGGTATGGAGGCGTTATTTTATATGAGAATAATCATTCGTCGGAACCAGCAAGATCGGACCAAAACTACTCATAGCTCCCATACAATCGATTGTTCCGATAAACGTATTTTGGGCTATAACTTCTGTAATTAAAGAGCTAGTAACGTGAAATTTTGTAGGTATTGATGTTTTTATATGTGAAATATCGATATTGAAAATCATTGAGATGAGATAAATATTTCACATAGCCCGATACAATCGATTGTTCCGATAAACGGATTTTGGGCTATAACTCCTATAATTGTAAAGGTATGGTCGTGAAATTTCGTAACTATTGCTCTGTTAGAAAGTGGAATGTCGATGTTAAAAATCAATTAGATTGGACCAATAAAACACATCGCCCCTATATAATCGATAGTTCCGATAATTTCGGTATGAGCTTAAGTTAAATTCACACAGGCTGTACTGGGGATCGAACAGTGAACATCGTGACACTTATTCATAATTTGACTTCCCTGCAAAGCTTATACGGCTTTGCCAAATGACGTTGAGCAATACCAACAGCTCCGTCAGAATCGGGAAGGACCTCTCTGAGCCATTTGAAACCAAACGAGGCTTCAGAAAGGGCGACTCCCTTTCGTACGATTTCTTCAATCTGATGCTGGAGAAGAAAATTCGAGCAGCAGAGCAAAACCGCAATGGTGCAATCTTTTACAAGAGCGTGCAATTGCTGGCGTATGCCGATGATATTGATATCATTGGCCTTAACAACCGCGCCGTAAGCGCTGCCTTCTCTGGACTGGATAAGGAAGCGAAAAAAGTGGGCCTTGCCGTGAACGAGGACAAGACGAAGTATTTGCTGTCATCAAAGAAAGATTCGGCGCACGTGCGCCTTGGCAGCCATGTCACTGTTGATAGTTACAAATTTGAAACTGTGAGGGACTTCGTCTATTTGGGAACCAGTATCAACACCGAAAATAATATCAGTCTAGAAATCCAGCGGAGAATCACTCTTGCCAACAAGTGCTACTTTGGACTGAGTAGGCAATTGAGAAGTAAAGTCCTCTCTCGAAGAACAAAGATCACGCTCTATAAGTCTCTCATCATACCTGTCCTGATGTATGGCTCAGATTCATGGACAATGGCAAGAGAAGATGAGATGGCCCTTGGAGTATTTGAGAGAAAAGTTCTCCGGAAGATTTATGGTCCTTCCCGTGATGCCAACGGCGAGTATCGAAGGCTGGGCCATGTTATGCGAATGGACAAAGAAGCTCCAGCACAGAAGGTTTTCCTATCTTCGCCTGAATTCGGCAGCAGAGGAAGGGGGAGGCCTCGACTGAGATGGAAACAACAGGTGGAGGATGACTTGAACTCCCTTGGGGTTTCCAATTGGCGTCAGTTATCGCTAAAAAGGAATGACTGGCGTGCTTTGATATGCAACGGCCAAAATCGCTTAGGCGGTTAAGCGCCAATAAATGAATGATGATTATTCATAAAAGGTATATTGCCTTCGGCACAGCCGAAGACAGCTTTCCTTACTTGTTTTAATTAAGTTTTGAAAAACCAAATTTGGAAGCGTCACTACGCTCATCGAGTATTCGAACAAACTAAGCTGTGATCTATAGATATCCACCCAGTGAACTCAAAAGCTTATGGCAGCAATCGCGCAATTTGCCGCAACCCGCTGGCAGCAGCGCCCAAAGAAGTGGTATTTGGAGGCGTCACTACGCTCATCGATTAGCCGAACAAACTAAGCTGTGATCTATAGATATCTACCCAGAGAACTCAAAAAGTGATGGCAGCAATCATGCAGTTGCCCGCAAACCGGTGGCAGCAGCGCCCAAAGAGGTGGGTTTTCCCTCGTTTTTCAGTTATGTATTTATGGGACATTCCAACCAAAAGAATTGAATTGAGAGAGAATTTTTGAGTACTCAGTTTTGCAGTCCATCAAATTTTAGTATAAGCTTTGTTTCTTGAAATCTCCAGCAAAGAACTGTCAGAAGAAGAGAGTCTTGTAAAAAGCTGTCAAAATCTCATTTCTGCTTGTTTTATCTCTCTTCTGCTAGTTTTTCGCCGAACAGGAGCCAGCAGAAATTCTCAAGCAGAACAGCTGTTCTGACAATTGACAAATGAAAATAAATTTTATCCGCAGCACATGAAATTGCGAATTTTTCAGTCTTTGGACAATTTCTGCGTATATATCGACGTAAACCACGTAAACCTTACAAATTATTAAGAAAATTGAATGCCTTATATACCTTCAGTATTTCCGATTCCTGTGACTGTGTCTGCAGGATTATATTGGTCTCCTAAACGAGCCACATTACGTTGGTCCAACGGACATTGGGCTTCGGCGCATTGCTATTCAAAGATACGGAATTATTGAAGATTTGGTATTTATTGTATGTACTTACTTCATTTGCTGGTAAATAACTCATAGTTTTCAAAATATTCGTAATAAATTTTAAATTTCACAAAAATATGCAATCAATTCCCTGCAGGAAAAGTATCTAGCGTAAAAGTAACTTTAAGTTGCTTACCAATCAACTAGAGCTGTATATTTACTGTAAATTTTCATATACTCGGACTAACTATTTTTGTTCGACGATGGCCGGAATCCGGTCAGTTATGGTTACCTCTGCATGAGATGTCAACCAACTACTAACTAGGTAACTACTTTTCAACCAAACAATAGCCAAAAGATAAATTCATTTTTATACCTTTCATGAACATGAAATGGTATTATAACTTTGGTCCGATGTTTGTAAGTATGAGAAGAAGAAGAGATGGACCCATCAATAAGTATACCGAAATGATCAGGATGACAAGCTGAGTTGATTTAGCCATGTCCGTCTGTCCGTCTGTCTGTTGGAACGCAAACTAGTCCCTCAATTTTTGAGATATCTGGCTGAAATTGGCAAATGTAACATATAGCCCCCATACAACCGATTGTTCAGATATAAGGTTTTTTGGCCAAAACTAGTGCAATTAAAAAGTTAGTAACGTAAAATTTTGCATCTCGAGTACTTTCTATTTATGTAGTGTATATAGTGAAAATCAAAAAGATCGGGCATATGTAACATATAGCCCCCATACAACCGATTGTTCAGATATAAGGTTTTTGACCAAAACTTCTGCAATTAAAAAGTTAGGAACGTAAAATTTTGCAACTCGAGTACTTTCTATTTATGTAGTGTATATAGTGAAAATCAACGAGATCGGGCAAATGTAACATATAGCCCCCATACAACCGATTGTTCAGATATAAGAATTTTTGGCCAAAACTTCTGCAATTAAAAAGTTAGGAACATAAAATTTTGCAACTTGAGTACTTTCAATTTATGTAGTGTGTAGAGGAAAATCAAGAAGATCGGGTAAATATAACATATAGCCCCATACAACCGGTTGTTCCGATATAAGGTTTTTTGGCCAATACTTCCGCATTTAAAAAGTTAGGAACGTAAAATATTGCACCTTTAGTACTTTCTACATATGTAATGTGTATAGTGTAAGTCAGTACAATTGAACACGTATAATATACATATAGCCTCCATACAATCGATTGTTCCGATAACTCGGATCCTATTATTTTGTAAGTTTTTTTAAATTATAACAAAGATGTGTAATGTGTATAGTAAATATAGTTAAATTGAAACAGGCTGTACTGGGGATCGAACAGTGAAAATCGTGACACTTATTCATGAAAGGTATATAGCCTTCGGCACAGCCGAAGACAGCTTTCCATACTTGTTTTTTTATAATTTTTATTTATTTACTTAAAATTTTATTTTATCTTTTCCAATCCTTGGGGTTTTGATTTTGGCATATGTCACAATCAGCTGTTTGTTACTTGCTAGTTTTTTCTGGACGAAAAATCCCCAGCAGCAACTTGCAGCGAATTACAACTCTCTCTCTCAATTAAATGTCAAAAAGCTGCTGAATTCGCTGCTAATTTTTTCAAAGAACACTTTTTTAGGATTAATTATTCATAATTAGCAGGAAAGAAACAAAGCTATAGTAATGTGCAAGTTAAAAGTAACGCAAAATTTTTGCGTTAATTTTCATTTTTTTCGTCGAGGGTGTTCAGTACTTTTCGATCTTTTGGGGCTGGCAACCCTTACCTGCGTCCTCTTTTATAGGAAGCCATGCTTTATTACGTAAGGGAAATGGTAAGTATTCATTTGATAAATATATAACTGATAAGTCTAAATTATGAGCCGAAAACGCGTGAAAATGCGACCTCTTTGGGTGCTGCTGCCACCGGGTTGCGGCCAACTGCACGATTGCTGCCATCACTTTTTGAGTTCACTGGGTGGATATCTTTAGTTCACAATTTAGTTTGCTCGGCTACTCGATGAGCGAAGTGACGCCACCAAATACCACCTCTTTGGGCGTTGCTGCCACCGGGTTGCCCGATTGCTGCCATCACTTTTTGAGTTCACTGGGTGAATATCTATTGGTCACAGCTTAGTTTGTTCGGCTACTCGATGAGCGTAGTGACGCCTCCAAATATCACTTCTTTGGGCGCTGCTGCCACCGGGTTGCGGCCAATTGCGCGATTGCTGCCATAAGTTTTTGAGTTCACTGGGTGGATATCTATAGATCACAGCTTAGTTTGTTCGGCTACTCGATGAGCGTAGTGCCACCTCCAAATACCACCTCTTTGGGCGCTGCTGCCACCGGGTTGCGGCCAATTGCGTGATTGCTACCATCACTTTTTAAGTTAACTGGGTGGATATCTATATTTCACAGTTTAGTTTGTTCGGCTATAAAATCTATGCAATAGCTTAAAAAAAATGTATTCAAAGTGGTAAAATCGGCCAAAATTTAGCCTTTTGCAAAAACTGTTAAAGGTTTTTCTATCTTTTTTCCTTAACCATACCTTACAAATATTTAAAAAGACATTTCATATCGATTTTTGATTTGATTTTTGAAAAAAAATGTGGGTATGTTGATTTAAACAAAAAGTTATTCAAAAGTGGTTAGGCCGGGCAAAATCTAGCCTTATGCAACAGTTTGAGGGTTTTCAATCTTTTTTCCCTAACCGCATTTGATTTGATTTTTGAAAAAAATTGTACATATATTGATTTTTAAAAAAGAGATATTCAAAAGTGGTTAAACCGGCCAAAATCTAGACTTATGCAAAAACAGTTTGAGGGTTTTCTAGCCTTTTTCCTTAACCATAACTTAGATATATTTAAAAAGACATTTTATATTGATTTTTGAAAAAAAAAAAATTAAGGTATATTGATTTAAAAAAAAAGGGACGTGTGGCACTCGGGGACTGCCGCGGTAAAGCTATTGCATATCATTTTTTATCAACTTATGCAATTATAATATTTATGAAAACTCAATGGTCGCTTTAGGTCACTATGGGATCACTTTAAGGCCATTTCGGGGCCAATATGGGACAATTTTGGGGCCAATTTGGGAACATTTTGGGCCACTTTGTTATCCCTGTGGTCGCTTTAGGTCACTATGGGATGACTTTAAGACCATTTCGGGGCAAATTTGGGACAATTTTGGGGCCAATTTGGGAACATTTTGGGGCCACTTTGGGATCCCATGTGGTCGCTTTTGGTCACTATGGGATGACTTTAAGACCATTTCGGGGCCGATTTGGGACCATTTTGGGGCCACTTTGGGATCCCTTGTATTGGCTTTAGGTCACTATGGGATCACTTTAAGACCACTTCGGGGCCAATATGGGACAATTTTGGGGCCAATTTGGGAACATTTTGGGGCCACTTTGGGATCCCATGTGGTCGCTTTTGGTCACTATGGGATGACTTTAAGACCATTTCGGGGCCAATTTGGGACCATTTTGGGGCCACTTTGGGATCCCTTGTATTGGCTTTAGGTCACTATGGGATCACTTTAAGACCACTTCGGGGCCAATATGGGACAATTTTGGGGCCAATTTGGGAACATTTTGGGCCACTTTGTTATCCCTGTGGTCGCTTTAGGTCACTTGGGATGACTTTAAGACCATTTCGGGACAAATTTGGGACAATTTTGGGGCCAATTTGGGAACATTTTGGGGCCACTTTGGGATCCCTTGTGGTCACTTTAGGTCACTATGATATGACTTTAAGACCATTTCGGGGCAATTTGGGACCATTTTGGGGCCAATTTGGGAAAATTTTGGGACCTATTTGGGAACATTTTGGGGAAACGTTGGGATCCATTTTGGTGGCTTTAGGTCACTATGGGATGACTTTAAGACTATTTAGGGGCCAATTTTGGAACATATTGTGGCCTATTTGGGAACATTTTGGGGCCTGTTTGGGAACATTTTGGCCTGCTGATAACTTTAGTACAATGTCATACGCCTAAAAGTAGGCAACACTTATATTTATTTTTGTCAAGTTATGTTGCTAACGCCGAACCTTTTAACATTTTATACAATGTCCGTTACGAACTTTTTTAACCAAGGTCTGAAACCGATTAAAATAACGTTCCGGTTTCGGTTTCGGTTTTTGCAACGTGTTTCGGTTTCGGTTACGGTTTCGTTCCGGTTTCAGTTTCCAAATAAAAACACCAAAAAAAAAAATTTTACTACTAAAATACTCAAGTACCTATGTAGCTGCGAAATAGGTCTGAATTTTCACAACTTTTTTCCTGTGGCCATGATGGGATTTCTCCAATATAATAATACATTTATTAACGTTATGCATGGATGAAATTTCTGCAAAACAAATTCCTAAAGTTAACTTTTTTATTAAAAATGGAAGCCAAATGAAATGTATAAATCGGTAAAAACATTAAAATTAGTGGCGCTTTCTGAGACAAGCCTGAACATTTCTTTTACCGATCTCGTAAATTTGTTTCGATCGCTTCATTCAACTATAGTCAAACTTCCTCTTTCAGAATTTTGAAAAACGTGGCTCGACAATCTTTCATGAAAACTTTCAGGGTACCTGTTTGTAAAAGGAAGTACCTATATGCCCACTCACAGAAGTAAGGTATTGAAAAAATTCAAAACCGTTTGGAACCGGTTCCAGCTTTTGAAACGGTTTCGGTTTCGGTCTTTTCCAGATCAAAATAACGGTTACGGTTTCGGTTTCGGTTTTGAAAAATTAATCGGTTTTAATCGGTTACGGTTACGGTTTCGGTTTCAGTCCTTGTTTTTAACATTAACATTTTTTTCATTTCACTCCCACCGCCAAGGCCTGCGATAAAATCTATGCAATAGCTTAAAAAAAATGTATTCAAAGTGGTAAAATCGGCCAAAATCTAGACTTTAGAAATATTTAAAAAGGCATTTTATATTGATTTTTGAAAAAAAAAAAAAAATGTAGGTATATTGATTTAAAAAAAAAAACAAGTAAGGAAAGTTGTCTTCGGCTGTGCCGAAGGCTATATACCTTTCATGAATAAGCGTCACGATTTTCACTGTTCGATCCCCAGTAAAGCCTGTGTGAATTTAACTTTAGCTCATACCGAAATTATCGGAACTATCGATTACATGGGGGCGATGTGTTTTGTTGGTCCAATCTAAATCATTTTTAACATCGACATTCCACTTTCTAACAGAGCAATAATTACGAAATTTCACGACACTATCTTTACAAATATAGGAGTTATAGCCCAAAATCCGTTTATCGGAACAATCGATTGTATGGGGCTATATGAAATATTTATCCCATCTCAATGATTTTCAACATCGATATTTCACATTGTCGCGGTCTGATCGCGACAAAAGTTTACTAATCTGGCATTACATTTCTCTATGCGCTTCGCGCACTGGCAGAGCAAATTTTCTTTGTATTGTTTCACCCTCCTTTACCTATTTTCCTATGCTCCCCGCGGAGAGTGAACCTTAAAGGCAGCTACCCATTTTCTATTGTGCCGGTAATTGGGCAACATATGAGTGAGTGTGTTTGTGTGCTGTACTGCACTAACGCTGTTCCCCACCCCACCACCCGTAAAAGAGAAAGCAAAGAGAAGTTGATCGC
Source organism: Campiglossa producta (assembly GCA_964058755.1). Lineage (NCBI taxonomy): Eukaryota > Metazoa > Arthropoda > Insecta > Diptera > Tephritidae > Campiglossa > Campiglossa producta. The sequence continues at coordinate 14,941,143 of CAXKVI010000006.1, read as the reverse complement.
GAAAATACACCGATAGCGATGTCATCGCCTTCTGCTTGTGGTGGCGCATCGAAGTGGCCGCTAAGTGATGGCAATATGTGTGTGTGGTTGTGTATCATTGGACGGGGCGACCGAGAGCACCGCGGATGGCGGTTCGGCGCGACCGGGTGGTCACCCACACACACGCCTATGATTATGTTGGCAGGAATATGTGTTGGCGCGTAGCCTGCAGCCTGGCTTACAGGTGCGCGTCAGAATTATTCTATCTGTGAAAGCGATAACGTCGTTCTCGGTGATATCGTGCGTGTTAGAAAAAAATAAATAAAGCAGTAGATTTCGAAGCGAGTCCGGTAGTGAGATTTATAAAAATAGAAAATTTGCGTCGTGTCGTTTTTTTTTGTAGTGCGGGAGTGCCAAGATTTAATTAGTGGATTTTCCAGCGGGAAAATAGGTTTTGTTGTTGGTGGTGGTGTCGTGGTGGACACCGCAGAAGCTCCGAGCCGGAACACACTCCGGCTAGTTAAGTGTATTAGTGGTGACTGTACCTCGTGTAGCTGCCCTTTTGTTTCTTCCCCCGTGTTATCCCATCCTTTTAGCGTCCCGCACCCAGAGCCCAGTCACTTGGCGGGTTAAAGTTGTCCCTGGAATCTCGGGGACTGTGCGAGCGGGTTCGTAACCTTTTGGTTGGACCTCACCTCGGGTGCACCACAAAACGAATGTTTGTTGTTGTTTTAGGTTTGCGGAATTGTGTTGTGAACAGTTTGTAACCCCCCCGTCTTCACTGGGTTAGCCGGTTCCTTTGGTGTATTAGTCTGATCCCGTTAGTGTTGTCACTGTGTTTTAGCTGCGGGGTTAGGGTCTCGGGAGCAGAGATCCCTAATCAATTAATTAAGTTGGTGACAACATATAAAAACATCAATATTTCACATATAAAAACATCAATACCTACAAAATTTCACGTTACTAGCTCTTTAATTACAGAAGTTATAGCCCAAAATCCGTTTATCGGAACAATCGATTGTATGGGAGCTATATGAACTATTTATCCCATCTCAATTATTTTCAACATCGATATTTCACATATAAAAATATCAATACCTACAAAATTTCACGTTACTAGCTCTTTAATTACGGAAGTTATAGCCCAAAATCCGTTTATCGGAACAATCGATTGTATGGAGCTATATGAAATATTTATCCCATCTCAATGATTTTCATCATCATCATCATTTAATGGCGCTTAACCGCCTAAGCGATTTTGGCCGAAAGGGAGTCGCCCTGTCTGAAGCCTCGTTCCCGATTCTGACGGAGCTCTTGGTATTGCTCAACGTCATTTGGCAAAGCCGTATAAGCTTTGCAGGGAAGTCAAATTCAGACATGGCGGCATACAGGCAACTCCTTTTTGCGCTGTCAAAAGCGGCTTTGAAATCGACAAAGAGATGGTGTGTGTCGATTCTTTTATCATGGGTCTTCTCTAGGATTTGGCGTATCGTGAAAATCTGGTCGATGGTAGACTTACCAGGTCTAAAGCCACACTGATAAGGTCCAATCAGTTTGTCTACGATGGGCTTCAGCCTTTCACACAACACGCTAGAAAGAACCTTATATGCGATATTAAGAAGACTGATTCCGCGGTAGTTGGTGCGGTTAGCGGGATCGCCTTTCTTGTGGATTGGGCAAAGCACACTTAAATTCCAATCCGGAGGCATGCATTCGTCTGACCATATTCTGCATAAGAGCTGATGCATGCTTTTTACCAGCTCTTCGCCTCCGTGTTTGAACAGCTCGGCTCAATGATTTTCAACATCGATATTTCACATATAAAAACATCAATACCTACAAAATTTCACGTTACTAACTCTTTAATTACAGAAGTTATAGTCCGAAATCCGTTTATCGGAACAATCGATTGTATGGGAGCTATGAGTAGTTTTGGTCCGATCTTGCTGGTTCTGACGAATGATTCTTCTCATATAAAATAACGCCTCCATACCAAATTTCATCGAGATATCTCTAAAATTGAGGGACTAGGTAGGTAGGTTCAAGTGGCTGCCGCAGAGGCACACTTAGGCCAGTTTTGAAAGGCCCGTTGTGATACCACCAACACAAGGAAAGTCAGTCCCGGGACCCAGCCATATGGAAAATCCCTGAGTTGTTGGGATTTTCCACATAGCAGAAGCCCGGGACTGACACTCCTAAACCGACACCGTTACTCCTCCTCGAACCACTTAGATGACTTTATGAAGCCCATCAAGTCGTTTATGTCCAGTTCCGCGATCTGGCTTAGGCTATCTAGGAACGGAACTCCCAAAAAAATTGAGGGTCTAGTTTGCGTACAAACAGACGGACAGACGGACATGGCTAAATCGAATCAACTCATCGTCCTGATCATAATGGTATACTTATTAGTGGGTCTATCTCTTCTTCTTCTCATACTTACAAACATCGGACCAAAGTTATAATACCATTTCATGTTCATGAAAGGTAAAAAAGGGGACTGCTGCGGTAAAGCTATTGCATATCACTTTTTATCAACTTACGCAATTATAATATTTATGAAAACTCAATGAGCATATTTATGACTTTAGAGCAGTACAAATTTTATTTTTGTGTGACGAGTGAAGAAAAAAATAAAAATAAAAAATTATTCATTATTCATTATTCATTATTTTAAAAATTTTGAGTGATGAGTGACCGGTTATTTTTATTCATAAAAATCAAAGTGACAAACAATAAGTTATTTTTATTTCAAGCGATTCTTGAATAAAATGACTTGTTATTCATCACTCAAGAAATGTTGAGTGATGATAAATTTATGGAATTCTTGAATAACGATAAAACTTCATTTTTAATCAGTTATTTACAAATGAAAAATTTGTCCATCGAGACCCCGGCAAATTATACCCATATGCGCAATACATTCGGCGTAACCTCGGGACCATTTTCTGGATCGTTTCGGGACTGTTCCGGGATCGTTTCGGGACCATTGTCGTGATCATTTCGTTGTCATATTTTACGATGCCATATCATATGATGTCATATCATTGATGTCATATTATATGATGTCATATCATATGATGTCATATCATATGATGTCATATCATATGATGTCCTATCATATGATGTCATATCATATGATGTCATATCATATGATGTCATATCGTATGATGTCATATCATATGATGTCATATCAGATGATGTCATATCATATGTTGTCATATCGTACGATGTCATATCATATGGCGTCATATCATATGAATTATGTGATATGACATCATATGATATGACATCGTACGATATGAAATTACATGATATGACATCATATGATATGACATCGCATGATATGACATCACATGATATGACATCATATGATATGACATCATATGATATGACAACATATGATATGACATCACATGATATGACTTCATATGATATGAAATCACAGGATATGACATCATATGATATGACATCGCATGATATGACATCACATGATATGACATCATATGATATGACATCATAAAATATGACATCATAATGATGTCCCATATGGGAACATTTTGGGGCCACTTTGGGATCCCTTGTGGTCGCTTTATGTCACTATGGGATCACTTTAAGGCCATTTCGGTCCAATATGGGACCATTTGATCACTTCAAGACCATTTCGGGGCCAATATGGGACAATTTTGGGGCCACTTTGGGATCCCTTGTGGTGGCTTTAGGTCACTATGGGATCACTTGAAGACCATTTCGGGGCCAATATGGGACAATTTTGGGGCCAATTTGGCAACATTTTTGGGGCACTTTGGGATCCCTTGTGGTGGCTTAAGGTCACGATGGGATCACTTTAAGACCAATTCGGGGCCAATATGGGACAATTTTGGGGCCAATTTGGGAACATTTTGGGGCCACTTTAGGTCACTATGGGATCACTTTAAGACCATTTCGGGGCCAATATGGGACAATTTCGGGGCCAATTTGGGAACATTTTGGGACCACTTTGTGATCCCTGTGGTCGCTTTAGGTCACTATGGGATGACTTCAAGACCATTTCGGGGCCAATATGGCACAATTTTGGGGCCACTTTGGGATCCGTTGTGGTGGCTTTAGGTCACTATGGGATCACTTGAAGACCATTTCGGGGCCAATATGGGACAATTTTGGGGCCAATTTGGGAACATTTTTGGGGTACTTTGGGATCCCTTGTGGTGGCTTAAGGTCACGATGGGATCACTTTAAGACCAATTCGGGGCCAATATGGGACAATTTTGGGGCCAATTTGGGAACATTTTGGGGCCACTTTGGGATCCCATGTGGTCGCTTTAGGTCACTATGGGATCACTTTAAGACCATTTCGGGGCCAATATGGGACAACTTCGGGGCCAATTTGGGAACATTTTGGGACCACTTTGTGATCCCTGTGGTCGCTTTAGGTCACTATGGGATGACTTTAAGACCATTTCGGGGCCAATTTGGGAACATTTTGGTGCCACTTTGGGATCCCTTGTGGTCGCTTTAGGTCACTATGATATGACTTTAAGCACATTTCGGGCCAATTTGGGAACATTTTGGTGCCTATTTGGGAACATTTTGGGACCTATTTCGGAACATTTTGGGGAAACTTTGGGATCCCTTGTGGTGGCTTTAGGTCGCTATGGGATCACTTTAAGACCATTTCGGGGCCAATATGGGACAATTTTGGGGCCAATTTGGCAACATTTTGGGGCCACTTTCTGATCCCTGTGGTCGCTTTAGGTCACTATGGGATGACTTTCAGACCATTTCGGGGCCAATATGGGACAATTTTGGGGCCAATTTGGCAACATTTTGGGGCCACTTTGCGATCCCTTGTGGTGGCTTTTGGTCACTATGGGATCACTTTAAGACCATTTCGGGGCCAATATGGGACAATTTGGGGGCCAATTTGGCAACATTTTGGGGCCACTTTGTGATCCCTTGAGGTCGCTTTAGGTCACTATGGGATAACTTTAAGACCATTTCGGGGCCAATTTGGGTACATTTTGGGGCCACTTTGGGATCCCTTGTGTTGGCTTTAGATCACTATGGGATCACTTTAAGACCATTTCGGGGCCAATATGGGACAATTTTGGGTGCCAATTTGGGAACATTTTGTGGCCACTTTGTGATCCCTGTGGTCACTTTAGGTCACTATGGGATGACTTTAAGACCATTTCGGGGCAATTTGGGACAATTTTGGGACCAATTTGGGAACATTTTGGGGCCACTTTGGGATCCCTTGTGGTCGCTTTAGGTCACTATGGTATGACTTTAAGGACCATTTTGGGGCCAATTTGGGAACATTTTGTGGCCTATTTGGGAAAATTTTGGGGCCTATATGGGAACATTTTGGGGCCTATTTGGGAAAATTTTGGCCTGCTGCTTATATTAGTACAATGTCATACGCCTAAATGTAGGCAACGCTTATATTTATTTTTGTCAAGTTATGTTCCTAACGCCGAACCTTTTAACATTGTAGAAAGCCGTTACGAACTTGTTTAACATTGTAAAAAGTCCGTTACGAACTTTTTTAACATTGAAAAAGTCCGTTACGAACTTTTTTAACATTAAAATTTTTTTCATTTCACTCCCACCGCCAAGGCCTGCGATAAAATCTATGCAATAGCTTAAAAATTATTCAAAAGTGGTGAAACCGGGCAAAATGTAGCTTTTTGCAAAAACAGATTGAGGGTTTTCTACCTTTTTTCATTAACCATAACTTAGAAATATTTAAAAAGACATTTTATATTGATTTTTGAAAAAACGAAAAATGTAGGTACATATATTGATTTTTTTTTTTATTTTATTCAAAAGTGGTCAAATTTTGACTTGTTTGGTGTTCGGGTTGTAAATCTGAATGAATAGAAATGAGTTGTTGTCTTTAGTACAAAATTTAAAGACCTGTGTAAAAATTGTCGATTTTTATATTCCAAAATTTATAGAAATAATCTACCGAAGTCCGATAAACAGAACACTATGTTTAAAAAAAATTTAATTTTTGAAAAAACTTACCAAAAAACCCAAATAGTATAAGCGGTTATCTCATTTCTTTAATGGGTGGTATGTATGTATATTTATGACCTAAAATTATTATTTCATATGGCTGTCCGTTAACTAAAAATATTCGCAGTAATTTTTTTCCCCGAAAAAAGTATCACAAATATAAAAAAGAGTCTTATGGAAATTTAATGGGCTTATAAATAATCAAAATTAGAAATAACTAAAGATGTTTTAAAAACGAAAAAACTATTTTCAATGAAAACCAGCAGGCGGATTCCAGAAATCTCCACCCATCTCCATCTCGTAAATGCCAAAATATGCTAAAATGCTTAAGCAAATGAACTCTCAGAATTTTAGAGGACGCTTATTTGCGATTCTGATCCACAAGCCGCCTAGCTATGATAATAATGCGTTATCTGCACTATAGATGGCGCGCAGGCATCACTGCAAGATGTCAATTTAGTTATGATCCTTTACAACTCAGAAAAACCCAGAAGTAAACCGAAACGCCCGAAGTTACTAGCTACTAATCCCTTACTTTTCAGCGTTACTCTACTTTTTTAATTACAAAATAAATTCCATTTTCGGTAAAAAGATTTGTGTTTGTTTATTAAAGTCGGTTAAGAACTGATTTTAATTGTTATATACACCTTAATTTAATTATTCTATTGAGTTTTTCTCTATAAAATTGTTATACGGAAACAAAAAATGTTTTTTAGTTATAACTTTTAAATGATAAATAATATTACTTTTGTGACTCCGGATTATAATTTCTGGGACTGAAACTCGACTTTTGATTCCTCTCCCGACTTTTTGCGACGTGGTTTTTTCAGTTTTAGTAGGAAAAAAAAATACAATTTCCAAAATTATGGGCAAATACATAATTAATATCAATTTTTCTTATAAATTACACATATTTATTGTTTTTGAGTAATTTTAGGGCCTAAAACAACATAGTTCTACCCTTTTTCCTATTTTTTTTGCGTTTTAGCAACAACTTTTTTTCGTCGCCAAAATTTGCCAACTTTTGGAGAAAATTGGAGATTTTACGAGATGGCTAAAATTGCAGAATCGCAAATTTAGCTTAGTAGCTGTCAAAAACAGCTGAGCTACGTTATCTGATTCATTTTGCGTTCATCGCTTAAATATGCCAAAAAATGAAGCAAAGATGGAGATTTATAGAGATTTTCTTTCACTGGAATCGCAAAAGTCGCAAAAATTTAGCAAAATGAATTTAGAGATTTTTGGAGATGGAAACTAAGCATTAGCGAAAACTGGAATTCATGTACAGTTCGCTCGCTATGCGATGCGCTAACCTCTGCTCTACTGCTTTATCTACAAATTCATTGTCAAATCACCAATTCAAGCTGCATGGGCAATGAGCGAGAGAATGAAAATAGTTTCTCTAATAATAGGAGGAGCTTGTTAAGTGAAAGATTGAAAGGTTCATTTTGCAGAAATATGAGTTCTATTTATAGAAATTTATTATACATATATAGAAATTTATTATACATTTATTATACATATTAAATATGTTGTCGAGTTTTATATTTTAAATAGGGAGTCTATCAGCAAGTTTGTCTCAAACGGTAGAAATCACTAAAATTTATAGAAGTAATCTACCGAAGTCCGATAAATAGACTACTATGTTTGAAAAAATTTCGCAACTTCGATCTTATATCATCAAAAATTAAACCATTCAGACCTATATAAATGGTAATTTCTGGAAAAATTTACCAAAAAACCAAAATTGTATAAGCGGTTATCACATTTCTATAATGGGTGGTATGTATGCATATTTATGACCAAAATTATTATTTCATATTGCTTTCCGTTAACTAAAAATATTCGCAGCAATTTTTTTTCTCGAAAATAGAGATCACAAACATAAAAATTTTAAAAAAGTCAAGATACGAAATATTTACATCATCATTTATTGGCGCTTAACCGCCTAAGCGATTTTGGCCGTTGCATATCAAAGCACGCCAGTCATTCCTTTTTAGCGATAACTGACGCCAATTGGAAACCCCAAGGGAGTTCAAGTCATCCTCCACCTGTTGTTTCCATCTCAGTCGAGGCCTCCCCCTTCCTCTGCTGCCGAATTCAGGCGACGATAGGAAAACCTTCTGTGCTGGAGCTTCTTTGTCCATTCGCATAACATGGCCCAGCCAGCGGAGTCTTTGGGCTTTAATTCGCTGGACTATGGTCAGATCTGCGTAGAGCTCGTACAGCTCATCGTTAAATTTCCTTCGATACTCGCCGTTGGCATCACGGGAAGGACCATAAATCTTCCGGAGAACTTTTCTCTCAAATACTCCAAGGGCCATCTCATCTTCTCTTGACATTGTCCATGAATCTGAGCCATACATCAGGACAGGTATGATGAGAGACTTATAGAGCGTGATCTTTGTTCTTCGAGAGAGGACTTTACTTCTTAATTGCCTACTCAGTCCAAAGTAGCACTTGTTGGCAAGAGTGATTCTCCGCTGGATTTCTAGACTGATATTATTTTCGGTGTTGATACTGGTTCCCAAATAGACGAAGTCCCTCACAGTTTCAAATTTGTAACTATCAACAGTGACATGGCTGCCAAGGCGCAGGTGCGCCGATTCTTTCTTTGATGACAGCAAATACTTCGTCTTGTCCTCGTTCACGGCAAGACCCACTTTTTTCGCTTCCTTATCCAGTCCAGAGAAGGCAGCGCTTACGGCGCGGTTGTTAAGGCCAATGATATCAATATCATCGGCATACGCCAGCAATTGCACGCTCTTGTAAAAGATTGTACCATTGCGGTTTAGCTCTGCTGCTCGAATTATCTTCTCCAGCATCAGATTGAAGAAATCGCACGAAAGGGAGTCGCCCTGTCTGAAGCCTCGTTTGGTTTCAAATGGCTCAGAGGAATCCTTCCCGATTCTGACGGAGCTGTTGGTATTGCTCAACGTCATTTGGCAAAGCCGTATAAGCTTTGCAGGGAAGTCAAATTCAGACATGGCGGCATACAGGCAACTCCTTTTTGCGCTGTCAAAAGCGGCTTTGAAATCGACAAAGAGATGGTGTGTGTCGATTCTTTTATCATGGGTCTTCTCCAGGATTTGGCGTATCGTGAAAACCTGGTCGATGGTAGACTTACCAGGTCTAAAGCCACACTGATAAGGTCCAATCAGTTTGTCTACGATGGGCTTCAGCCTTTCACACAACACGCTAGAAAGAACCTTATATGCAATATTAAGAAGGCTAATTCCGCGGTAGTTGGTGCGGTTAGCGGGATCGCCTTTCTTGTGGATTGGGCAAAGCACACTTAAATTCCAATCCGGAGGCATGCATTCGTCTGACCATATTCTGCATAAGAGCTGATGCATGCTTTTTACCAGCTCTTCGCCTCCGTGTTTGAACAGCTCGGCGGGTAGTCCGTCTTTTCCAGGCGCTTTGTTGTTTTTGAGCCGGGATATAGCTATCCTCACTTCATCATAGTCAGGTGGTGGGACGACTTTTCCATCGTCAGGGATTGGGGTATCGGGTTCGACGTCTCCCTCGCAATTGTGAGGAGAAGTGCTCCCTCCATAATTTAAGTACACTTTGTACGTCGGTTACCAGGTCGCCGTTATTGTCCTTACAGGAGCTTGCCCCGGTCTTAAAACCTTCCGTCATCCGCCGGATCTTTTCATAGAATTTTCGGGCATCACTCCTGCCAGCCAGCATCTCAAGCTCCTCACACTCACGCCTTTCGGCCTCACTTTTCTTTTTTCTGAAAAGGCGTCTCTCTTCCTTCTTTGCCTCACGATATTGTTGCCATACACTGCGGGTTGCGCCCGTTCGCAACGTCTCCTTGTAGGCAGCGTCCTTTTTTTTCGAGGCAGTTTTGCATTCCTCATCGTACCAGTTGTTCTTGCGGGCTCGCTGGAACCCTATAGTGGCCTCAGCGGCGGTACGCAATGAGTGAGAGATATGCTTCCATTGCTCGGTTACATCGTTAGGTCGAGAATTGCCCTCTGCTAGCAGGTGTGAGAGTCGAGTTGTGAAATTATCAGCTGTCTGTGTCATGCGCAGCTTCTCGACGTCAAACTTTCCTTCCGTTACTGTGCGCACTTTCTTCGTTGCACAGAGGCGTGTGCGTATCTTGGCTGCGACAAGATAATGGTCAGAGTCAATATTGGGACCACGCAGTGTACGCACGTCCAGAACGGTGGAGCTATGTCTGCCGTCAATCAAGACATGATCAATCTGGTTTCTAGTTCTTTGATCAGGGGACAGCCATGTGGCTTGGTGTATTCGCTTATGCTGGAACCTGGTACTACTGATGACCATATTGCGAGCAGCGGCGAAGTCAATCAACCTAGTGCCGTTGGGGGATGTTATATCGTGGAGACTGAATTTTCCAACTGTGGGACCAAAGACTCCTTCCTTGCCCACCTTGGCATTAAAGTCGCCGAGCACGATTTTGATATCATGCTGTGGGCAGCGATCATAAGTCTGTTCAAGTTTATCGTAGAAGGAGTCCTTCTCTGCGTCGTCCGTCTCCTCAGTCGGCGCATAGGCGCAGATAAATGTTATGTTGAAAAACCTCGCCTTGATGCGGATCGCAGCGAGACGCTCGTTCACAGGAGTGAACGCTAATACTTGGCGGCGAAGTCTCTTTCCCACCACGAATCCTACACCACGCGCTTTGCCGCGTGTCTGGCCACTGTAGTATACGTCACAAGGACCGATGGTCGTCTTTCCTTGCCCCGTCCATCGCATTTCCTGCAGGGCGGTGATGTCAGCCTTTGCGCCTACGAGGACATCAACCAGTCGGGCAGCGGTACCGTCCCTTGAAAGGGTCCGGACATTCCCGGTACATGCCCTAATATCCAAATCGTTATGCCTTATTCGTTTTGCCGGGTCGTCAACATTAAAGGGGGTTCTCATCCGAGGCTTTGTATATTTTTTCATTGGAATTAAGTTTTTTACGTGGCGGGTCCCAAACCCAGCGCACAACCCGTTTCGGGGTTTTGGAAAATATTTACACATTTATATAGCGAGCCGCTTGCTTCAAGACAGACGCCCGCTTGCAGCCGCACCTCATGGTGAACAGACGCTACGCAAAAACCTCGGTGAGCCCTTAAACCAAGTATGTCAGAGTGGCCCCACCGGGGCTCCCTCTCTTTCTGCCGCGAGCCTAGGTAGCTCCCGTTGCCCAGAGTGCACGAACGAGGACGCAAGAGTCGGGATTGAGCAAGGTCACTTAGTAACCACACTCCATTACACTCCATATTTATATATTGAAAAAATAAAAACAATTTTCAAAGACAAAAAATAAAAATAATTTCCCCGAGAGCTTTAGCTGTACTCGAACCATCAACCGCTCGACCACTACCCGCCGACGCTTCCCACTGGGCTATCGCTTTATGTACAAATTGATTGTCAGATAACCAATTCAAGTGGCATGAGAAATTTTCATTTTTCAGTATTGGTTATATATTAGATAATTGTGCACTGCCTTAGAGGTATACCAACAAATCCATATGTATTTCATAAAAATTTATGCATATTTAGTATTGGTTTTAGCTTGGAAAATCTTTGCATGTAAAATTTGTTAGCATATTAATATACACAATAGATTATTATTATTATATCAATTTAAATATTCATATGCATTGATAAACGTAAGAGTAAACATTATCTTGCACCTGAACTGCAATTACCAGCACAAAAAATTACAAATATATCGAGTGGTCCGTTTTTGCAACTAAAACCCCTGTAATTCATTAAAAGTTATAAAAAAACTTCAAATGTCGATCGCACCCAATAAATTATGAATGCAAGCCTAAGCATTTTTGTCCAAAACGATTAGGCAACAGTGGAAAAGTATGTTATTTGAGAAGTCGGCCACTCAAGCTTTCAAAGCGGCTCCATATGCTGACATATCACATACATCCAAACCTGAACCGGCCATATGGTAACATGTCGAGCCAGCATTATGCGAATATGGGTCGCACCGAAAACGCAAAAACAAAATTATTTACATAGGAAATACTTTACAATATTTCCAGCACATAGGGAAAATAGGGCATGTGCCGTTGCAGCGCAGGCACATTTCTAGTATAAATGAGAAAACTGTGTAAATTAGTCTAAGTATTATTTGATCTTCAACAAAATAAAGTGCTCCCGAGTGAGCCCGGAAGAAACAAAACTCGTGTTTTGTTATTTTGTATAGAGTTAGGTGGAAAAAAATCGAATCTAAATTTGGCTTATGGGTCATTATTTTACAAATCGAACAACTTTTGAGACTTCATAATTTTGATTCGGCTCAAAATTTTTTTGAAGATGCTCGCACAAAATAAGCAAATGTACGTATCAGGATTTCCTCGAAAAAAATTTATTTTCAGAGATCTGCATGTGCTCAAATTCGATGAGTAAGCAAACTTGCCCACATTCAAAATACCATATCTTTGGTTCCACTCGTCGTATCTTATTCATTTTGAAGGTAATAATATTTACTTTATAACTGCGTTAAAAAAATATTTCATTATAAAAAATCAAAATATTGATTAAAGAATGAATTTTTTAAATAATTATTACATACAGTTTTCCCCACTTACTACAATTTCACCTAAAAAACCCTTTTTATTTCAAGTTGGAAAATTTTGTAGTTCAAAAGATATTAACTCATTTCTGACCTGACCTCGAGCAACTTGCTTACATTTGCTTGCAGCAGGTACGTGCTACAATTGTATACAGTCAACGCCTGCCTGTGTATGCATACTTGGTCAACTTAACTACAACATACATACGTATACAAGTTAACGTAACATAAGTTACTGCCACCCACGTCGTCTGAAATATGATTGCACATCATAAACTAGCCGACCCAAATACCCATAAATTACTCATAATAATTACTTACAATAAAGTAAACCCGTGCCGAACATTTCCGCCCGAAATATGATCAGTCATAATTCGGCCGACCTAAATAAATTCCCATGAAATGCATTGGCGCACAACGATCATTTACCCAAATCCGATCGCACCTCATAAATTTTAAGTGCAATGCATTTATGCAAAGGCAAGACATTTTAAAACAATTAATTTCATAAGTCGCCTGAAATATGACTACTCATCACATTTCAGCCGCACCAAGTAAAACTCACTTCAAGCGGCATTTAACTATTGCGCTATATCACAATCACACGTACTATGCTTGCCCAAAGGCAACATGCCGAGTCGGCATTCATTAAATATGGGTCATATGGAGAAATGCATTGTCACACAGTGACATACTACAATCACCCATACTATGGTTATCCAATGGCAATATGCTAAGCCAGCACTATTGGAAATGGGTCAAATAGAGAAATGCGTTGTAAACGAATTTCTCTCCAAAATGAGCTCTTTCCCAATACATAGGAAATAAATGAATTCTTTCCCAACATATAGGAATTAAATAAATCATTTTTACATAAAGAAATTTGGGTTGCAGAGCAGGCTTAATTTTAGCATAAATAAGACGAAAAATTGTAATTTAGGCTAAGTCTCGTTTTGGATTTCAATAAAGGCGGCCACGCTGCCCGAATAAACGAACAATAAACAAACGTTTATTGAACTGGCGCCCGATGCCAAAGTCGCGGATAAATAAATCCTGAAATATAATAAAAAGTAAGGATAGTTTCGCGTGGGCAAACCCGAGCTTAATAAATCCCGAGAATACGGAGTGTAAAAACCCGAAGTTAGAAATCCTGAAAAAAGAAAAAAAAGTAAGGATACGGGAGTGGAAAAAAAAATCCTTTAAATAAAAGAGGATAACGAAAAAATAATAAAAACGCGAGAAAATTGTATCGCATGAACTTTGAGAGACGGCACTCCAGTAGCAGCAGCAAAAGAGAAGATATCACGTATCAGCCACTCCAAGTTCAGAACCAAAATAAAAGCAAGCAACAGGAATTTTATGGTAAATCAAATAGCAGCAAAAATACGGTGGTAAAACAAGTTCAGCGGGAATATCATGATCAACAGGAATTTTATGGTAAATCAAATAGCAGCAAAAATACGGTGGTAAAACAAGTTCAGCGGAACTTATTTATACATACATATACGTGGGAAGAAAACTGCGACCACTGAAGGGCAATCCCTCGTGGTGAACCAGCGACGTCAGCAGCGGAACTTATTTATACATACATATACGTGGGAAGAAAACTGCGACCACTGAAGGGCAATCCCTCGTGGTGAACCAGCGACGTCAGCAGCGGAACTTATTTATACATACATATACGTGGGAAGAAAACTGCGACCACTGAAGGGCAATCCCTCGTGGTGTACCAGCGACGTCAGCAACAACGAAGACAACTGGCATAATAGAGGTGGAATACAACCCCAGCAAGGAAAGACAAAATATAAGGTATATCGAATCGAAACTAAGAAATAAATCTAAATTTTGTTATGTATTAGTTAATATTGTTGCCCATGTTTACAAAATAATTATAAAATGGACGACGCTCTTCCAATAGATGTAGATAACGAAGAGTTAGATAGAATAATAGGAAAATTAGAGGAAAGTGACTTTACAGAAAAAGAAGTAAGAAATTTAAAAGATATAAAAGACATTGAAGGCAAAGTTCAGTTTATGCAGTGGATATTTAATACTATAGGAGAAGATAAAGAAGCTACAATAGAAGACTATTATAACTGGGATACTATGGAAGAGCATACTGTTCGAATGATCAGAGCTTTCGAGAAATTGTAGGTAGCTTTTAAAGGACTAAATTGCTTTAATAAAATAAAATTTTTCTGCGAAGGAATAAGAAATTGCTTTAATAAAATAAAATTTCTCTGCGAAGGAATAAGAAATTGCTTTAATAAAATAAAATTTTTTGCGAGGGAATAAGAAATTGCTTTAATAAAATAAAATTTTTCTGCGAAGGAATAAGAAATTGCTTTAATAAAATAAAATTTTTTGCGAAAGAATAAGAAATTGCTTTAATAAAATAAAATTTTTTGCGAAGGAATAAGAAATTGCCTTAATAAAATAAAATTTTCTGGGAAGGAATAAAAAAATAGGGGAAAATGGCAAACCAAAACAATTTGATCAGGCCCCCAATCTTAAACGCCAACGCCCCTCAGGCGGCAAATGGTTCTCAAATAAGCATGGATGAGCTGAGGAGCCTAATATCAGACATCGCTACAAACATATTGACACAAGAAGGAGCACGGGTAGTCCAAAATGTGCTGAATCCGAACGCAAGCTTGGCCACAGCAGTTGACCAGGTCATAGAGGAAAGGCATAAGGAAAATATAAATGAATTAGACAAAATACCAGACGTAGTAAAATGTCTGAAGGAATTTTCAGGAAAATCAGGTGAATTTAATTCCTGGAAAAAAAGCGTGGATCGTATACACAATGTTTACGAATCAATAAAAGGAACTCCCAAATATTATGGAATCCTGAGTGTGATTAGGAATAAGATAACTGGTCAAGCCGACACAGCCTTAGAATCCTACAACACTCCACTTGATTGGCCGGCAATAATAAAATGCTTAGCGATGCATTATGCCGACAGACGCGACTTGTCAACCTTGGAGTACCAGATGACAACACTGGTGCAAGGTAACAAGACAATAAACGAATTTTATCAACAAGTATACAAACACCTTTCGTTGATATTAAATAAGCTAGGTTATGAGGGTACAAGCAATGAAACGCTACGTATGCTGACGCAATCGTACCGTAATAAGGCGCTAGACACCTTTATAAGAGGTTTAAATAGGGATCTACCAAGGCTACTAGGTATGAAGGAACCTGTTGATTTACCTCAGGCTCTGCATCTGTGCCAAAAATTGGATAATCAAAGCTTTAGGACGAACCATGCCAATAATATAAGGCAATCGTACCAAAAATACCAAACCCCAGTAAGGAAATACAATTCCTCACCACAACAAGAGCAGAATTTTTACCCCCAATTAGCCCATAACCCGCAACCAAATCAAAAAACATGGCAAAATAATCGTCCAAACACGAATACAAATGCACCACCCAGGCCACCCAAACCGCAACCAAGGCCCGAGCCCATGGATGTGGACCAAAGCATACACTCTCGTAGAGTCAACTATATGAATAAACCTGCGAATAACCAAGGCCAATTCCAGGGAAAAAGACCTGCTGAATCTTTTGTGCAAAGAAATAACAAGGCTCAAAGGACCTTCCATATATCGGAACAAAAAGAAGGACATCAACTAGGAGATGAACCATCGGATGTCAATTTTTTAGTTTTATGAGCTACTCGTTGCCCTATTTCGAAGCCAAGGCAGAGGGGGGCGCAATACTAAAATTTCTAGTGGACACAGGATCTAGCAAGAACTATATCCAACCACATTTAGCAAAGACAATTATTAAAAATAAAATTCCGTTCTACGCCAAGTCAGTAGTAGGAAACATAAAAATCGAAAACCACATGTATGCGAAATTATTCGATACTAATAAAGAAATAGAATTTTTCCTAATGCCATCTCTAAGGACATTTGATGGAATTTTAGGAAACGATTCATTAAGGGCCACTTGCATAAAAGCCGATAACGCCTAATCGGTGATTAACTTGACAGCTAACCGTACAAAATACGTCAATTAAACTCCGGTTAGTCGTTATCAGCTTTTATGCAAGCGGCCCTACGGGATTTAAAGGCTGTAATCCACACAAGGGAAAATTACCTAATATTGGGAAATGGTAAAAGGATTAAACTCAAACAGCTTCCCTGCAAGGCAGTAAATGCCATCCAAATAAAAGACGAGCATTTATCGTCACAACAAAAGAGGGACATGAACGAGATAATTCATGCATACCCAAAACTGTTCTCAGAACCGAATGAGAAATTAACATATACAACAAAAGTTGTTGGAGAAATAAGGACGTTAGATAAAACTCCTATTTACTCAAAATTTTATCCATATCCAGCTTCTCTCAAACCAGAGGTAGAGAGACAGGTAAAAGAACTGTTAGCTGATGGAATTATTAGGCCATCAAGGTCACCCTACAATTCACCAATATGGATTGTTCCGAAAAAAGCGGATTCAGAGGGTAATAAACAATACCGTATGGTAATAGACTATCGTAAGCTGAATTCGGTAACGACAGCAGATAGATACCCAATACCTGAAATTTCTGAGGTAATTTCTAATTTAGGAGAAAGTAAATTTTTCTCGGTATTGGATTTAAAAAGCGGTTTTCATCAGATCCCGTTAAAAGAATCAGATGTTGAGAAGACTGCCTTTTCAATAAATAATGGTAAATTCGAATTCACTCGTTTGCCATTTGGATTGAAGAATGCACCTTCAATTTTCCAAAGAGCGCTTGATGACATTTTGTATGAGCACATTGGAAAATATGCTTATGTTTATATCGATGACATTATAATTTTCAGCAAAACAGAAGAAGAGCATATTGAACACATTAAAAAAATATTTAAAACGCTGCAAGAAGCAAATATGAAAGTGCAACTAGACAAATGTCATTTTTTTAAAAAAGAGGTCGAATTTTTGGGATTCGTTATATCAGCAAACGGTGTAAAAACCAACCCCGCAAAGGTGGAGGCGATTGCGAATTTCCCACAACCAAGAACTTTAAAGGAACTCCGTAGTTTTCTTGGTATGTCCGGATACTATAGGAAGTTCATAAAGGATTATGCAAAAATGGCAAAACCCCTAACAACTCTTTTAAGAGGGGAAGAAGGTAGGATATCAAAAAATAAATCCTCAAAAGTAAAAATCGACTTAAATAAGCAAGCAATAAATGCTTTTAACAGTCTAAAAAACTCACTCATTTCAAGGGATGTCACTCTTGCATACCCTGATTATAGCTAAAAATTTGAATTGACGACAGACGTATCCAATTTTGCTATTGGAGCTGTGCTGTCGCAAGAGTCAAAGCCAATAGCATTTATTTCAAGAACATTAAATAAAGCTGAAGAAAATTATGCAGCTAATGAAAAGGAAATGTTGGCTATAATATGGGCTTTGAACTCACTAAGAAATTATCTTTATGGATCAGCTAGAATACAAATATTTACTGACCACCAACCGCTTACATATGCATTAAGCAATAAAAATAATAATGCAAAAATGAAAAGATGGAAAGCAGCTCTAGAAGAATATTCATATGAGCTATGCTACAAACCGTCAAAGAGACACAGGTCAATAGTTTATCAGTAGCATCAAGATCGGATGACAGTTCATCTCATAATTTGATTTACAGTATTGAAGGACCAATAAATGCCTTCAAAAATCAAATTTTTTTAAATACTGATAGTGAGCCATCCTATCAATTTAAAATCGTGTTTCCTACATATCACCGGCATATGGTAACGCAACCGGATTATTCGGAACAGATTTTATTAACAATTTAAAAAAAATATTTGAACCCGTCAGTTATAAACTGCATAAAAGCGGAGGAGCCTGCCATGGGAAAAATACAAATACTTTACCCTCTACATTTTAGTAATTTCAAAATAAGATTTACACAAAGAATGGTGGAGGACATAACCAGTAACCATAGACAGCAGGAGATAATAATTAAGGAACACAACAGAGCCCATAGAAATTGCAGAGAAAATAAAATTCAAATTTTAGAAAAATATTATTTTCCTGGAATGGCCAGTAAAATTAAAAGGGTCATAAAAAATTGTGTGACGTGTAAGGAAAATAAATATGATCGTCATCCAGCAAAGCCACAAATTCAAGCAACGACAATACCCACTTTCCCGGGTCAAATTGTGCATATTGATATATTGCATATGGGGAAACAATTAATTTTAACCGCAATTGACAAATTCTCAAAGTATGCAATCGCAAAACTAATTCGGTCCAAGTCAGCGGAGGATATAAAACAACCCCTAAGGGATATTCTTTTTTCCCTTGTTCCGGAAACAATAGTAATGGATAACGAGAAGTCATTCAAATCGGAGGAGATAAACTTTATGATGGAGAACGAATTTGGTATAGAAATTTACCGAACGGCACCATATACGAGTTGCTCTAATGGACAGGTGGAACGATTTCATTCCACTCTCCAAGAAATAATGCGATGCCTACAACGCGAAAAAGCTCACCAGTCTTTCATTGAACTTCTAGAAAGATCAATCAAAGAGTATAATTATACAATACATTCCACAACAGGGAAAAGACCAATGGAAATATATTTTGGCAGAAGAGTCTGCAGTGACCCTTCACTATTAGATAAACATAGATTGGAAACAACAAATAAAATTAAGGAGAAGCAAATCACAGATCTTGCTTACCACAACAAGAATAGAGTATCATTAAAGCAATATAACCAAGGAGACCAAATTTACGTTAAAATAAATAAAAGATTAGGGAATAAACTTACACCTAGATATAAGAAAGAGGTAGTCGCTCAAAACTACAACACTACAGTTAAAACACAATCAGGGAGAATAGTCCATAAAAATAATATCAAACAGAGTTGAATATTATTTTTTTCCATTTTTTTTTTTTTTTCTTTCTCTTTTTTAGTTCTACGACCACAATATTTTTTAAACCTCAGAAGTCAACATGAAGACGAAAATCACCATTCAAATAATTTTTGCAATAATATTTACGATTAAAGCGCAACAAATCGATATCCAAGACCTAACAAATAATAATGGATATATACCAATAAAAATCGGAGAGCAACGAACCATTAATCACTACGATAAAATTCTCCATTTTATCAACTTAACAACATATCGCCGTGCCATACGAAAACTTTGCGCAGCGTCTGTTCACCATGAGGTGCGGCTGCAAGCGGGCGTCTGTCTTGAAGCAAGCGGCTCGCTATATAAATGTGTAAATATTTTCCAAAAACCCCGAAATGGGTTGTGCGCTGGGTTTGGGACCCGCCACGTAAAAAATTTAGTCCAATGAAAAATAAATTAAAGCCTCGGATGAGAACCCCCTTTAATGTTGACGACCCGGCAAAACGAATAAGGCATAATGATTTGGATATTAGGGCATGTACCGGGAATGTCCGGACCCTTTCAAGGGACGGTACCGCTGCCCGACTGGTTGATGTCCTCGTTAACGCAAAGGCTGACATCACCGCCCTGCAGGAAATGCGATGGACGGGACAAGGAAAGACGACCATCGGACCTTGTGACGTATACTACAGTGGCCAGACACGCGGCAAAGCGCGTGGTGTAGGATTCGTGGTGGGAAAGAGACTTCGCCGCCAAGTACTAGCGTTCACCCCCGTGGACGAGCGTCTCGCTGCGATCCGCATCAAAGCGAAATTTTTCAACATAACATTTATCTGCGCCTATGCGCCGACTGAGGAGACGGACGACGCAGAGAAGGACTCCTTCTACGATAAACTTGAACAGACTTATGATCGCTGCCCCCAACATGATATCAAAATCGTGCTCGGCGACTTTAATGCGAAGGTGGGCAAGGAAGGAGTCTTTGGTCCAACAGTTGGAAAATTTAGTCTCCATGATATAACATCCCCCAACGGCACTAGGTTGATTGATTTCGCTGCTGCTCGCAATATGGTCATCAGTAGTACCAGGTTACAGCATAAACGAATACACCAAGCCACATGGCTGTCTCCTGATCAAAGAACAAGAAACCAGATTGATCATGTCATGATCGACGGCAGACATAGCTCCACCGTTCTGGACGTGCGTACCCTTCGTGGTCCCAATATCGACTCGGACCATTATCTTGTTGCAGCCAAGATACGCACACGCCTCTGTGTAGCAAAGAAAGTGCGCACAGTAACGGAAGGAAAGTTTGACGTCGAGAAGCTGCGCACGACACAGACAGCTGACAATTTCTCCACTCGACTCTCACACCTGCTATAGGAGAGCAATCCTCGACCTAACGATGCAACCGAGCAATGGAAGCATATCTCTCACTCATTACGTACCGCCGCTGAGGCCACTATAGGGTTCCAGCGAGCCCGCAAAAACAACTGGTACGATGAGGAATTCAGCACTGCCTCGGACAAAAAGGACGCTGCCTACAGGGAGACGTTGCGAACGGGCGCAACCCGCAGTGTATGGCAACGCTATCGTGAGGCAAAGAAGGAAGAGAGACGCCTTTTCAGAAAAAAGAAACGTGAGGCCGAAAGGCGTGAGTGTGAGGAGCTTGAGATGCTGGCTGACAGGAATGATGCCCGAAAATTCTATGAAAAGATCCGGCGGATGACGGAAGGTTTTAAGACCGGGGCAAGTTCCTGTAAGGACAATAATGGCGACCTGGTAACCGACGTACAGAGTGTACTTAAATTATGGAGGGAGCACTTCTCCTCACTGCTAAATTGCGAGGGAGACGTCGAACCCGATACCCCAATCCCTGACGATGGAAAAGTCGTCCCACCACCTGACTATGATGAAGTGAGGATAGCTATATCCCGGCTGAAAAACAACAAAGCGCCTGGAAAAGACGGACTGCCCGCCGAGCTGTTCAAACACGGAGGCGAAGAGCTGGTAAAAAGCATGCATCAGCTCTTATGCAGAATATGGTCAGACGAGTGCATGCCTCCAGATTGGAATTTAAGTGTGCTCTGCCCAATCCACAAGAAAGGCGATCCCGCTAACCGCACCAACTACCGCGGAATCAGCCTTCTTAATATCGCGTATAAGGTTCTTTCTAGCGTATTGTGTGAAAGACTGAAGCCCATCGTAGACAAGCTGATTGGACCTTATCAGTGTGGCTTTAGACCTGGTAAGTCTACCATCGACCAGATTTTCACGATACGCCAAATCCTGGAGAAGACCCATGATAAAAAACACACACCATCTCTTTGTCGATTTCAAAGCCGCTTTTGACAGCGCAAAAAGGAGTTGCCTGTATGCCGCCATGTCTGAATTTGACTTCCCTGCAAAGCTTATACGGCTTTGCCAAATGACGTTGAGCAATACTAACAGCTCCGTCAGAGTCGGGAAGGACCTCTCTGAGCCATTTGAAACCAAACGAGGCTTCAGACAGGGCGACTCCCTTTCGTGCGATTTCTTCAACCTGATGCTGGAGAAGATAATTCGAGCAGCAGAGCTAAACCGCAATGGTACAATCTTTTACAAGAGCGTGCAATTGCTGGCGTATGCCGATGATATTGATATCATTGGCCTTAACAACCGCGCCGTAAGCGCTGCCTTCTCTGGACTGGATAAAGAAGCGAAAAAAGTGGGTCTTGCGGTCAACGAGGACAAGACGAAGTATTTGCTGTCATCAAAGAAAGAATCGGCGCACCTGCGCCTTGGCAGCCACGTCACTGTTGATAGTTACAAATTTGAAACTGTGAGGGACTTCGTCTATTTGGGAACCAGCATTAACACCGAAAATAATATCAGTCTAGAAATCCAACGGAGAATCACTCTTGCGAACAAGTGCTACTTTGGACTGAGTAGGCAATTGAGAAGTAAAGTCCTCTCTCGAAGAACAAAGATCGCGCTCTATAAGTCTCTCATCATACCTGTCCTGATGTATGGCTCAGACTCATGGACAATGTCAAGAGAAGATGAGATGGCCCTTGGAGTATTTGAGAGAAAAGTTCTCCGGAAGATTTATGGTCCTTCCCGTGATGCCGACGGCGAGTATCGAAGGAGATTTAACGATGAGCTGTACGAGCTTTACGCAGATCTGACCATAGTCCAGCGAATTAAAGCCCAAAGGCTCCGCTGGCTGGGTCACGTCATGCGAATGGACAAAGAAGCTCCAGCCCAGAAGGTTTTCCAATCGTCACCCGAATTCGGCAGCAGAGGAAGGGGGAGGCCTCGACTGAGATGGAAACAACAGGTGGAGGATGACTTGAACTCCCTTGGGGTTTCCAATTGGCGTCAGTTATCGCTAAAAAGGAATGACTGGCGTGCTTTGATAGGCGACGGCCAAAATCGCTTAGGCGGTTAAGCGCCAATAAATGATGATGATGATGATACGAAAACTAACACCAAAAATTTTGTGTCTGAAGAAAACTAACACTTTTATTTTGTGTCTGACGAAAA
The DNA here is from genome assembly GCA_964058755.1 of Campiglossa producta. Taxonomy (NCBI): domain Eukaryota; kingdom Metazoa; phylum Arthropoda; class Insecta; order Diptera; family Tephritidae; genus Campiglossa; species Campiglossa producta. The sequence goes on along the minus strand of CAXKVI010000006.1, from coordinate 14,918,187 downwards.
CTAACACTTTCAATTTGTGTCTGACGAAAAATAACACTTTTATTTTGTGTCTGACGAAAAGTAACACTTTCAGGTTTTCTCTGAAGAAAATGTACTAGCCAAAAGTGTTAGTTTTCGTCAGACAGAAAATAAAAGTGTTAGTTTTCGTCAGACACAAATTAAAAGTGTTATTTTTCGTCAGACACAAAATAAAAGTGTTAGTCTTCTTACAGAATTTGAAAAGTGTTAGTTTTCGTAAAAAATTTTAAAAGTGTTAGTTTTCGTATGGCACGTCGATATGATGAAACCATTTCATTAATTGCAGAAAACATTAAAACCCTGAAGGCAACTTCCTTCGAGGATGAACAATTATTGGAAACCTTAGACAGGAATTTTATTTTATTAAAAGCAAAAGTAGATTATTTACAACCACATTTTAAAACAAAGCGAGGTTTAGTTAACGTACTGGGTAAGGGATTAAAATATATAGCAGGTACAATGGACAGTGATGACGAAAACCAAATAGCCAATACATTAAGTAGAATGCAGGGCAATGTGCAAGACACGACGGACAATATAAACAATATAATTTACAACAACAAATTCTTAGCTAATCAGATTGATGATATCACTATGCACATAAATAAACAACAAAACCTCATACAAATTTACATAAATGAATTTAGAAAAACAACACAAAATAAAATCAGGCCGTTAGAAGACGATTTGCAATTTATGCAGCACACTTACCAAATAAATAATGATATAACCCTTTTGCAAAACCATATAAATGATATTGGACAAATAAATTTTTCTAGTAAAATAGGCATAATCCCCACAGACATCCTAACGCAAACTGAACTCAGCCTTATTCATGACTTTGATAGTTATAGGGACATAAAGATAGCAGTTATTTTTCAAAATAATAACATTATAATAACTATATTAATTCCACAATTTTCCTCTAATATTCTTTCCAAAATAAAATTTGTACCAATTCCAAATGTTAACAATATGTCAATAATATTATATGATTATCAAATTTTGCTAGACGAAAGTAACAATGTATATAACACATTTGTAGAAGACAACATGGAAAAAAATTTAAAAATTTTAGAAGATGAATGCATTATAAATATTTTGAAACTTAAAGAAGCTAGCTGTAAGATAGGTCTAGCGTCTAAAACAAGTATTGTCGAAGTAATACCAGGAATATTAATATTTAAAAATTTCAATTCAGATATTGACCATAATTGCAATAGTTTAAAAATTAAACAAATAGGAACTTTTATAATTAAATTTGAAAATTGTAAATTAATAATTGCAAATAATACATACGAGAATAATAAAATTAAAATGTACGACACATTTGTCTTACCCAGCAAAATTACAAAAATTAAAGAAAACTCTAATTTCACAACAACTGAGCTAAAATTAGAAAAACTATATATTGAACAAGTAAAACAAAAGGAGCATATTAAGTTCTTAGTAGACAAAAATAAAAATGTACACCTAATTAGTTTAAGTTCAGACCTACTAATTACATTCATTATCATTATGTCAATCTTTATTTTCATATACATTTACAAATATAAAATTAAATTCTATATATCGCCTGAACTGCAATTGCCAACGCGAAACACCGCAAACATGACAAGTGGTCCATTTTTGCATCTAAAAACCAATTCGTAATAATTTTTTAATCAATTAGAATTTTTCATGTCGATTGCGGACACTCGACTTAAGAGGGGAAGAGTTAACGTAACATAAGTTACTGCCACCCACGTCGTCTGAAATATGATTGCACATCATAAACTAGCCGACCCAAATACCCATAAATTACTCATAATAATTACTTACAATAAAGTAAACCCGTGCCGAACATTTCCGCCCGAAATATGATCAGTCATAATTCGGCCGACCTAAATAAATTCCCATGAAATGCATTGGCGCACAACGATCATTTACCCAAATCCGATCGCACCTCATAAATTTTAAGTGCAATGCATTTATGCAAAGGCAAGACATTTTAAAACAATTAATTTCATAAGTCGCCTGAAATATGACTACTCATCACATTTCAGCCGCACCAAGTAAAACTCACTTCAAGCGGCATTTAACTATTGCGCTATATCACAATCACACGTACTATGCTTGCCCAAAGGCAACATGCCGAGTCGGCATTCATTAAATATGGGTCATATGGAGAAATGCATTGTCACACAGTGACATACTACAATCACCCATACTATGGTTATCCAATGGCAATATGCTAAGCCAGCACTATTGGAAATGGGTCAAGTAGAGAAATGCGTTGTAAACGAATTTCTCTCCAAAATGAGCTCTTTCCCAATACATAGGAAATAAATGAATTCTTTCCCAACATATAGGAATTAAATAAATTATTTTTACATAAAGAAATTTGGGTTGCAGAGCAGGCTTAATTTTAGCATAAATAAGATGAAAAATTGTAATTTAGGCTAAGTCTGGTTTTGGATTTCAATAAAGGCGGCCACGCTACCCGAATAAACTAACAATAAACAAACGTTTATTGAACTTACATACTTGTGCATGGTCAACTTAACTACAACATACATACTTAGCACTTTGCAGGTAGCTAGTATTTGTGTTTTACCAAATCATTATTGTAGTACAATAGACAATACATAGAATACAAATAAAAAACAATTTCTATTTTTTTAGTTATTTTTAAAATGTATTTACACACAGAGCCAACAATGCCTAATAAAATAGAACAAAAGTCATAAGATATCTCTATAGATTTTCTTCAAGAAGATGTGCTTCTTATTATTGTAGAGACAGTCTTTTTAATTTTATTAAGAAGATTTTCTTTTTAATATTTTAAATGAAAAATAAAATGATATTGCCCTCACCGAGAATCGAACTTACAATTTTCGGAATGATAAACCCAGCTGTTAACCATCAGGCCATCGCTCACTTTTGATTGCCAGCTTCTAATTACCGATATGTGTAGAGTTGTTAATGTTTCAAAGGAAAATCTTATAAATATATTTAAGAAGATTTCTTTTTAACATTTCTAATTAGGAAAAAAAGAGAGAGAATCGAACTTACAATTTTTCGATTGCTAAACCCAGCTGCTAACCATCCGGCCATCGTATACTAATAATTTCCAGCGTCTAACTACACCTTTGTACTAAATGTATAGTTTTTTTAATAAGAATTTCTTCTTAGAACCAAAAAGATTTCCTTATCGTTTTTTCTTCGTTTCCACCGTTGCGACTACCCCTTTGCCCAAAAACGAATCATGAAGAAATCTTATTAATTTTATTAGGCATTTTTGGCTCTGTGCATATATTATTGAAAATAAAATGAGAATGCACACTTCAAAACCGTCGTAAGAAAATGTGTATACATATGTGTTTGTGTGTTTAGATACTACATGTAACAATATAAAAAAAAATTTCGTATTCGAAAATAGAATTTAATAATTTCTAATAATATAGGATTTAATAATTTTTAATAAATTATAAATTATAATACTTATTTTTGTAAAATTAAGATTTTACAAGCTATTTTTATATTATTATGTTTTATTATTACAAGTAGAAAATGAGCAGGATTTATTAAACATAATCAGTCTAATATATAAACAAACTTATATAATATCAATTTTACAAAAATAACAAACTCGGACTTGAAGACGGCAATTGATGTATGTACTAATTAATTACTACAAAAAAACAAAACCAACTTAACAATAATTTTTAATTTCATTTAAATTTATACATATTTAATAATAATTATTTCATAACTTGAACTTCAACTGAATGATCATCCAAAGAAAAAAACTTTGCTTTTGCTGTTTCTTCTGCCACTGGAATCATGCAGTGGTATGCCAACGTCCCTTTCACTGCTACTGCCTTTTTAAATCTAGCTTCAAGGTTCTTTTCTTCTTTGTAGTATTCCTCGTTTTCCACATATTTAAATGAAATATTAGGGATAGCCGCTATTGCCCAGTCAAATAATTCTTTTGGCGTTTGAATTGGATTATTCGCTCTCTGTAGACTTGCTCTGGCAGCCAATCTTTTCAAGGTCCCTCCTAAACCATCGCATGCATTTTTGCCATGTGAAGTTGGAAAAAAGTGCCACTCCGCACTCAAACCGAAATCCTTTTGATGGTGGGTAAGATTAACAAAATTCTTTTTGTTTTTATACTGTGCACTTGCCCCATCAGAAAAATATGTAATTTTGGAAATATTTTCAAAGTTATTTTTAACATACTCCACTAGGTATTTTTGAAATAAATGCACGGCAATTGTGTTGTGATGTAAACAGTCCGAAATGACAACAAAGCTTTTCATACGAATTTCGCCGCTTCCATGCTTGTAATAAATGGCAAATGGATGAATTGTTGCCTGATTGTTATTCCAATGAATTCCTTGAGCAGAATTTTGCACGACAAATGCATAGTTTTCGGAAAAATCACAAAGAACGATGCATTCATTTTCTGGTAAAGATTCTTTTTTGCTGTTTATAAACTTGTTTTGGCTTTTAACTATGAATGAATGCAACAATAATTTTTTTAAGCCGGACTCTAATTTTTGTAAGTATTCATCAACTGGGGATACCATTACTTGCAAAGTGGTTCTATCGACGTTCACCCATTGTCTGTAAGTTATTTCCTCAATAAAGCTATCCTCCAAAATTGTTCTTATTTCATCGATCAAATTTGTTGCCCCAGGGCACTGGGCACATTTTCCGAAATAACAATTTGTTGATGCATTAAGACATAACATACGTTTTAAACAGTCTTGATAGCTTTTTATTGGGTGCACAGACTCAGCAGTAAGATGTTTGATGTTAGGTCCTTCGACTAATAATTTGACGTTCTCATGTATAGTGCAAACACATACTGAATGAGTACCACTTGAACCTGCTAGAACGCAATGTTTTGGCCTCAAAGTTGCAAATTTTGAAAAACTACACTTAACCGTGGGGCGATTTTCCTTAAACATCTGATGAAGTTCGCGTAAGTTTATCAACAGTAGCCTCTTTTGCACGTGAATGCGTTCATTATTAATTTTTACAGAGACAAAATCTTTTTTCCCGGGCATTACACGACTATTTTCATCGAGTTCATAAAATTGTGTTATCAAATCAATAACTTCTCTTTCTAATGACGGATGGCTCTTGGGATTTGCTTCTGCCAGAATTCCTTTCTCCTCAGCAATTTTCTTAGCAACAGTTATTATATGAACTGTAGCAGAGGGGAAATGATGTTGAATTTTCCGATGAGGCCAATCCTTGCAAATAGTTAAAATTCTAACTTGTTTTGCTCGATCACTGGTGGTAGCGAATGCGTCTTTAAGAGTTTGTAATATTTCGTTTCCATCATTTTCATCTAAGCAAACGTTGTCACTGGGTATGCCAAAAATTTTTCCTGAAATTGCTTCAGAAACATTCTGCATTTTTTCAGTTGAATAGCGCTTCTGATTAACTTTTTTTTTTTTTGAATTGGTGAAACTCCGATTATTTCTAAGCCTCTGTTGATTAAACTAGTTGCCTCAAACATTGCTTCCCTGTCTTTCTCCAATGATATAGATGTAGAACATTCCGGAGTGTAATTCACGTCGCTATCAGTTTCAGTGTGTACTTCGCTGAAATTAATATCATCTGGTTCCTTCATCTGGAAAAACGAATAAATGTATGATAAGTACCTAATATTTGACGAATTAAATAATACTGAAGTTAAAATATGGAAAACCATATGTGTACATGAGGGCAGCTGCCAATGTCTTACATATGAGTTCCATAAATAGATATATTGTTTCTGAATTTGTATATTCAATTATATGTGCAAGTATATACAAACCTCATTATCTTTGCTGATTTTAGATAGCTTAAGTCGGCATTTGTTGCAAATTCGTTGTTCCATCGCTTTTTTTGTTACAGGAATATCCAGCGTCAATAAGTGCTTTTCTGTTACTTTTCTCAGAGTCCCGTATTTTTTGGTGTTTGGATGCGGAGACAAATCAAATGGATTAAAACATCTAACTTTCGGCATTTTCCTAATAATATTTATTTAAAACTCGCAATAATAAAACAAGAACTTTCTCAATTAAGGAAATGAACGATGTTTCTACATTGAAATAACATTTAATTCTGTTTTCTATTTACAATCTTACATCTACTTATACTAATTCTGACAAAAATAATAATTTCGTAAAACTATCTACCTACTAAGTGATTATTAAGTTTATTCACAAGTATGTATACGTATGTATGTTGTAGTTAAGTTGACCAAGCATGCATACACAGGCAGGCGTTGACTGTATACAATTGTAGCACGTACCTGCTGCAAGCAAATGTAAGCAAGTTGCTCGAGGTCAGGTCAGAAATGAGTTAATATCTTTTGAACTACAAAATTGTCCAACTTGAAATAAAAAGGGTTTTTTAGGTGAAATTGTAGCGCATTTTATATATATTTTTTCGAAAATAGTAAGTGGGGAAAACTGTATGTAATAATTATTTAAAAAATTCATTCTTTATTCAATATTTTGATTTTTTATAATTAAATATTTTTTTTAACGCAGTTATAAAGTAAATATTATTACCTTCAAAATAAAACAAAAATGAATAAATACGACGAGTGGAACCAAAGATATGGCATTTTGAATGTGGGCAAGTTTGCTTACTCATCGAATTTGAGCACATGCAGATCTCTGAAAATAAATTTTTTTCGAGGAAATCCTGATACATATATTTGCTTATTTTGTGCGAGCAGCGTAAAAAAAAAGTTTGAGCCGAATCAAAATTATGAAATATTTTTTTTCGATAAATCCGTTTGATTTGTAAAATAATGACCCTTATACAAGAGCTTTCAGCTTCTACAACTAAAAATTTGAAAGTGTGTGAGTATTAGGGTGGCACTGAAGTGTAAGAAAAATTTAGTAGTTTTATTATAACCGAAGAAACAGCATACACATTTTTTTGTCGCGATTGGAAACAGTTCTGGGGTGTGTAAAATATGTATTTAACGTTATGTATACACTACGGCAGTCCTCTAAAAATTAATGAAGGAATTTTTAAGGACCAAAGATATCCCATATACATTTTGGTACCGATTGAAGAGAGTTAATGTGTATCGCACAATGATGAAGGTTCAGATAATCATGTAAAGAAACGGGATTTAGTTTGCAAACACTAGGGTGCTTTTTTTTATTTTTAAATTTAACCTTTCCAAAACTTATGTAATACAATATTTGATAAATAACGCAGACCGTAGCACATAATATTGCTTTCCATATATTTATTTATAATACACTTCTACATTATCTATATATATAAAAATGAAATGGTGTATAATTGTAACGCTAAAACTCGAAAACGGCTGAACCAAATGAAATACTTCCTTTGGGGGATTTGTTTGTTATTACCACGCGCAGGTCATGTCTTAAAATCAGAACAAAATATTAAGGGGGCGTGGCACCTCCCATACAAACTGAATTTTTCAAGTTGAATATCTTCTAAAGTGTTTAAGGTAGGAACATGAAAATTGGTACAGAGCTACAGGATAACAGCACCACTCTCACCTATAAAACCGGGGGTTATCCAATAAGGGGGCGTGGTACCTCCCATACAAACTAAATTTTTTAAGCAGAATATCTGTGAAAGGGTTCAAGGTAGGGACGTGAAAATTGGTATAGTCCTATATGGTATCACAAGCCTTCTTACACATAACAGAAGGGGTAATCGGAAAAGGGGGCGTGGCACCTCCCATACAAACTGAATTTTTCAAGGTGAATATCTTCAAAAGTGTTAAAGGTAGGAACATGAAAATTGGTATAGAGCTATAGGATAACAACACCATTCTCACCCATAAAACTTGGAGTTATCGAAAAAGGGGGCGTGGTACCTCCCATACAATCTATATATATAAAAATGAAATGGTGTTCAGTCGTTACACTAAAACTCGAAAACGGCTGAACCAAATCATATACTTCCTTTAGGGGGTTTGTTTGTTATTACCACGCGCAGATCATGTTATAAAATCAGAACAAAATATTAGGGGGGCGTGGCACCTCCCATACGAATGAAATACTTCATAGTCGATATCTCTGGTGATAAGGAAAAAGGGGGCGTGGTTTCTCCTATATGAAGGAAACATTTCATAGCCCATATCTCTGCAAGTATTTATGTTAGACGACTGAAATTTGGTGAGGGTTTATATGTGATCGATCCCTAATACCTCCCAAAAAACTGGAGTTAACGATAAAGGGGGCGTGGCACCTCCCATACGAATAAACTACTTCATAGTCCATATCTCTAGAAGGGAAATAAATTTGTGGCAGGACAACGTCTGCCGGGTCAGCTAGTTTAACATATAAATATATTAGTATTCTATCCATAAATATTAAAAACAGTACATCATATCGAAATGGTTGACATATCATTTGACTTTTTATTGGAAAAAAATAAGATTTGATAAATAGCTCATTCTTAATGAATATTGCATCAAACTCGTAGCTATCAATAGTGATATTGTCACAACGCATTTCTCTCAGTGAAGAGATCAACAGCATTGTAAGCAACCCTACTAGACGGGCCTAACCATGGTTATAAATACTAATACATACAAGCAAAAATTGGGGTTTTACACACACACTCAAAGCCATCTGTCAACGGCTGCTTTTTCTTTTTCTTCTTCTTTGATATTGTGATAATATTGCAAGCGCCCAGTTATTAATTTTATGAAATACTTTACAGCTAAATCGCACAGATAAAGCAAATATATAGTGCTAAAAATTGTTATTTAACATGTCCAGTCGTTATTATATGTTCATGTGCCCAAAATTACATACTTTCATATGGACGAGGAAATTGGCTTCCAAGCGGATAATAATGGAATTCAATAAGTTTTTTTTAAGTATTTAGTGATGTATTTGTGATTATTTATTATTGTAAGTGTAAAAATTGTGTTATTTTTAAATATATTCTGCAATAAAAGCCAAATCTTAAGCCATCCCCTTGTCTTAGTTAGCAATACCTGACTCTTGCGTCATGCATAACCGTAACATCTAAAGCTGCCTTTGCGTTATTTTTAACCATTAGATCTAACTTGCGTAGATCGAACTTGCTCTCTGAGAGCGCTCTAAAAATGTCTTTTTTTTATAACATTGTCCAATGGTGCCAGTATTGCGGAGATAAAATTTGGGCATTTTGTTTTAAATTTTGGTTATTTTGCCTTTTTCATACCAAGCCATGTAAATCTAACAAGAAAAGGTTTACTTTATGTATATATTTCTTACAACGTACTATTTCACAGTTTTAGTTTTAATTAATCTCACTATTTGAAGTAATTAACCAGTTTACCATGAAAATACCTAAAACGAGTTATTATTCGCGCTAATAGGGAAATTAAAATAAACGTTGTCCACCACCAAATACTACGACACATTTCCTTGCGTTTGTTTTACTCTTATTTATTACGTGCTAACCGCGTTTTTAACTAAAATCCCAAATCACAACAAAAAAATTCACTGTTTCTGCCAATATATTTTGTCTGGTATTGATTTTTCGCTGCTTCTGCTGGCAGATGTTCCACGATTATGCAGTGCTGCCAAGTAGCAACACATAATCAGTACCCCCGAGAGAGGGCGCGCGAGAAAGCTTCGCATCAAGTCATCTTTGACGAGAACACTTTCGAGTATTAAATTCACGGAATCTTCGACAATCTTTATTCCAAGCTTCTTCTGACAAACTTTCAATCGGTAAAATCATATGGTTATTTATATCAACACTATGATATAAAATTTTATGTACCGTAATTGGCATGTAATACTACGAATAAAGATCGGGGTACAATGCTGCTGTGTCATCCGCAAATTTTTTAATTTGTCTGTTCTAATCTGATAAGCAGACGTGAGCGCGGTAAGTAATATATAAAATCTATGGCGCATAATCATAGTCCTGAGTTAATAATAATAATAATTTTTAAGTGTATCATAGTCAGTTTAGCGCCATGCTCTACCAAGTAACAATGTTAATGTAGTTCTATTTAAAAATGGTAATGCAGTGCGCAACAGTAGCCTAGCGGTTAAGACGTCGCGCTAGTAAGCGGGGGTTCGAGTTCGATTCTTAGCAATTTCTTTAAGTAATTTTTTTATATTAATTTTTTATTTTTAAATAATTAATTTTTAATAAGATAAGTTAATAAAATTTAGAATTCGCAAGTAATGCCGTATAGAAATGCGCTTTTATGATGAATCTATTACAAATTGCCGTAGAACATGTGTTTGGAGGAAGAAGAAACAAAAGACTCGTCAATATGCATGTTAAAAAGAATAACATAAGGTAAAAAATAAAAATAAAAGTAAAAAGTAAGATAAAGTGAAAAAAAAATTAAAGGAAATGAATTAAAAAGAAATTAAACCAAATAAAATAAAACAAAATTAGTCATAAATGACTTCCATGAGCCATAAATGAAATTTCCTTGAGTAATGAATGACTCTTCCAGCAGTAGTAAATTACTATACCAAAAGTTATAAATGATTCTTCCATGAATCATAAATGACTATACCAAAAGTTATAAATGAATCATAAATGACTCTTCCATGAGTAATAAATGACTCTTCCATGAATCATAAAAGACTCTTCCATGAATCATAAATGACTTTCCCATGGGTCATAAATGACTCTTCCAAAACTCATGAATGACTCTTCCATGGGACATGAATGACTCTTCCATGGGACATGAATGACTCTTCCATTAGTCATATACGACTTTTATAGGCATCTGTGGCTCTTGTTTGAGCCAAATAGGACTCTTAGGAGTTTATGTTTATGATGTTCGAGCGAAAAAAACGGAGTCATTTTTTTTTTTAATTTCTGTTTGTTTGTAGCAGTTGTCGATATTTTAAAGAAATTGGCACAGTATTAAAAATAAAAGTATTTCTTATTTAAAAGTAAGATTATTTTTTAATATTCATACCAAATTTTAGCAAAATCTAAAGAACAAAACGCTATATGTGACAGATTTTTCCAACCTCACTATATTTAGCAGCGGCTTTAGTGAAAGCTATTCGCCGCTCTAACTTTAGCAATGGCTCTAACTGAAAAACCCGACTTTAACTCGACTATGAATAAGATTAAGTATACTTTTCTTTAAAGTATGCTCTAATTTTTTTAACGCATACTTTAAGTTGACTATGAATATGCGCCTTTGTGTTAAACTTTTATCAAGGCCAGTTATCTCAGCAGTTTTTTCATGATTCTCAAAAAATCTGCCATCTGTATTGCCATCGTTTGATGTGCCAAACCCAGGTTTTAGTACATCTATGTTAAGGCCTAATTCAGGTTTAAACTTTTGCCTTATTGTGTTTTACCTTTTATTAAAAATGCATTGGTTCTCTCCTCGTATTTGTCAAACTTTTAAGGGCAACCTAACTGATATGTGTAATAAATACTCGAATGTTTTTGTTAACACGTGTAGTGTAGACAACCTATAATCAAAATTTTCTGTTTTAATAGTTTTGGAAGCAGGTGGTGTGTTCATTTCACTGGGTTTGGCACCGCAAATATTACAATTTTGGTTCCCCTTTGTCCCCGAGTGTATATTACGGATTTTTCCATCAACCATTGTTGAGAGAAGAGTATGTTTCACTATAAAGTTTTCGAATTCAGTTGATTTCAATGTGTCAATTTGAAGGCGTATGTTTTCGGCTTCTTGTCTTACTAAATCTGGAGTTTCTTTTTGAAAAGTAAATTTTATTGGACGACAGTAACGCGCTGAATAGGGTGTGGGATTAAGGTTAGGTTAGGTTAGGTTGCGAGGGCAGGACAGAGTGCAGGACCCTGCCCACCACTTAGGCCAGTCAAGTTGGCCCATTGTGATACCCTATGCGGTCTTAAGACCCACCCCATATCCGAGAGACAAACATCAACACTCTCACAATCTCACACTTGGATTAGAGGATCAAACCAGCTCGTGGAATCAATGAATTTCGATAGAGCCCTAATATCCATTTTTGAAACCTCCGTGAGGTCATCGATGAACGGTTGGCCGAGAATAGCCAATCGTCTTCTGCTGAGTGCAGGACAATGACACAGCAGATGTTGAACACTCTCCTCCTCTTCAATACATCTGCAACTGCGACAGTAATCGTGAGTTATTACGCCCATCCTAGCACCATGTGTGCCTATTAAGCAGTGCCCTGTTAACACCCTTATCAGTGATGAGACACCGGATTTATTAAGTGACAGCAGACAGTTAGTGCGTCCTTTGTTGTACGAAGGCCAAGTTAGCCTTGATATCTCGCACGTCGAGAGACCTGACCAGAGCTCATTTGCCCTTTGTAAGGTATTTGTGCTAGCTCGGAGTTTGAAAGATGCCATGGGAATGCCTACCAGATCATTTCCTGGAAGGAGATGAGTGGTGGTACCTCTTCTGGCCAGCTCATCCGCTATACAGTTGCCTTCAATATCCCTGTGACCAGGTACCCAAATAAGGCTGATACTGAAGTGCTGAGCCATCTCGTTAAGAGATCTGCGGCATTCAGTTAGCGACTTTGTGTTGTCGACATATGAGTTCAGTGCCTTTAGCGCGGCCTGACTATCTGAGAAGATAAATATCCGTTTGCCGTTTTGGGGCGTAGACGCTAGGCTTTTCACTGCACCGTGTATTGCCAGCATTTCTGCTTGGTACACGCTGCAGTGGTCGGGAAGACGAAAGGAGATCTCTAGTCCCAGGTCCGGTGAAAAGATACCTCCACCCACCTTCCCTTCAAGCTTAGAGCCATCGGTGAATATGTTCATGGCATTCCGCACAGTATGCGGTCGGTAATCCCATTCTTGTCTTGTGGGTATTTTCACCTCGTAGTTCCTAACGAACACGTTGCTTGGCGTGCAATAGTCAGTATGTAATGGTATGCTCACAGGTGCATGGGAGCCTAAAATTGTAGCGTGACCACATGTACCGCCCTTCCATACGTCGGTCTCCCTTAGTCGCAGAGCTGTAATCACAGCCATTTCTTTAGCCACCAGATCGAGTGGTGGAAGATTCAGCATCGTGTTGAGTGCTTCTGTCGGAGTGGAGCCGAGGGCCCCGGTTATGCAGAGTTCTGAACTCCTTTGGACTTTTTGTATCTGCTTGAGGTACGTGTTCTTGGTTAGTGCCGGCCACCAGACCAGCACACCGTACAGTAAAATTGGACGAACAATAGCTGTGTATATCCAGTGCACCACTTTGGGAGAGAACCCCCACGATATACCAATTGCTCTCTTGCAAGTAAACAACGCGCATGTTGCCTTTTTAACTCGTTCCGCTATATTGTCGCTCCAGAGTAGTTTCCTGTCTAGAATAACTCCTAGATATTTGACTTTGTCACTGAGTACTAAAGTTGTATTCCCAATTTTTGGTGGTATTAAGTTCGGTATTTTGTACCTCCTAGTGAAGAGGACAAGTTCGGTTTTCTCGGGGTTAACCTCCAAACCTGAAGCGTTCGCCCAGTCGCATACTTTAGTTAGAGCATTTTCCATTAAATTGCAGAGGGTTTGAGGAAATTTTCCCCGAATGATAACGCAGATGTCATCGGCGTACGCGATCACTTGGTAGCCTTCAGCTTCCATGAGACGTAGAAGTTGGTTTACAGTAACCAGCCACAGGAGCGGAGAGAGAACACCTCCTTGCGGGGTACCTCTGTTAACGAGTCTGTGAACCGAATTACCGCCTAGCTCCGTAGTAATCCGTCTGCTAATAAGCAATTTGCGGATAAACTCCACAAGGCAGGCATCGACCCGCAGACCCGTTAACGCCGAGGTGATGGCTTCCGGTAGAACGTTGTTGAAGGCACCTGCTATATCAAGGAAAGCCACTAGTGTATATTCCTTTGTGTCAATTGACTTTTCTATAACAGATACCAGAGAATGCAAGGCAGTGTCAGTCGATCTACCTTTACTATAGGCGTGTTGAGCCCGCGACATGTGAGTTGAGTCTATCGATCTTCTGACATAGTCCTCCAAAAGTCTTTCCATAATTTTAAGTAGAAATGAAGATAGGCTTATTGGCCTAAAATCATTAGGTTTAGAATGGGATGGTTTCCCGGATTTTGGGATAAATACTACCTTAACCTCTCTCCATGATGCAGGTACATAGTTGAGCCTGAGGCAACTAACAAACATGGTCTTCAGCCAGGGCTTAATAAGCTCGGCTGTTTGTTGTAACTGGGTCGGGAATATTCCGTCCGGTCCTGGCGATTTGTAGGGCTTGAGACTGGCCAAGGCCCAGTCCAGCTTTTTATCATCGGTTATTTCCTTTATCAGCTGATCCGAAAGCATTTCATTCCCGACCGTAGTAGTAGCCGTGACTGTGCATGTCGGAAAGTGAGCATCCAGAAGCAGATTCATTGTGTCAGTGCTCGAATCGGTCCAATTTCCATCCGGCATTTGTATGTGGCTCAGTGTAGCTGGCGATTTTGAGAGCACCTTCCTCAGGCGCGAAGCTGCAGATGTTGATTCGATATTGTTGCAGAAATTCACCCAGGAGGCCCGTTTGGCCTTGCGAATTTCTTTCTTGTAGTTACTTAATTTAGTTTTGTGAAGTGCCCAGGATGTTGCGCTACCATCCTGTTTGGCTTTGTTAAAGGCCGACCTACATGTCCTTCTGAGATTATCTAGATCGGACGACCACCAGGGTGGTCTGTGGGTTTCAGTTAACTTTTTAGGCGGACACGCCTTGTCTAGAGCAATCTTGCAGTGTTGATTGAAGGAGCTGACGAGGTCGTCTAGCTCCTCTTCCTTTCTAGGTGTTACCAGCTGATTTGACAAATATTTGCGAATAAGCTTTTGGTAGTAACCCCAATTTGTTTTCCTAATATTCTGTATATATTTCGGACTTGTATGTAAATCAACTAAGGAGAAGCTAATGTATCTATGGTCTGAGAAGGAGTGCTCGCCTAACACCCTCCATGATTCTATGAGGTGACTGTGAGAGTCAGTGACCAACGTTATATCGAGGACTTCCTCTCGGTTTCTTGTTACGAAGGTGGGTTCATTCCCCGTGTTACATATACTTAGGTTAGTGCCTAGTAGGTAGTTATAGAGTGACTCACCTCGCTCATTTGTGTCAGTGCTGCCCCATTGGTTGTGATGGGCATTAGCGTCGCCGCCTAGCACGATGATATCGTCCCGTGGTTTTGAGGAACTCACGAACTCTCTAAAGTTGTTTGATGGTAGTGGTCCTTGGTGATCGTGAGCTAGATAGAATGATGCGAACCTGCAACTTCTACCTAGCCCCTCGACGCTTATCGCTGTCAGATCTCCGTCACTAAACTGGGGTAAGAGAAGAGCGTTAATATTTGATTTAACTAAAATACACGTTCGAGGTTTACCTTTACCTGTTGCGCTATAAAGCTTGTAAGTAGGGGTCCTCAAACCACAGATCCTATCTCCAGTGATCCATGGCTCTTGAACCAGGACAATGTCTACTGCGCCTTTTGAGAGCTGCAGTAGTAGTGCGGCCGAAGCAGCTTTACAGTGATGGAGATTAATCTGGAGGACCCTCATCACTTTTTTTTGCGCTCTCCTCTGTGAGCGTCACGTCCGAGTCGCCGTCGCTCAGAAGCTGACTCTCGGAGTAGAGTCTCCTGAGAGCCGAGCCACCGTCCGAGCTGGACGACGCGAACCCACTCCCTGTGTCAGACGCCACTGACTGCCTGTCATCCGCGTCCACCTCCATATCATTTTCACTGGGGGGGGGGGAGCTCCACCTCCGGATTTGAGGTGAGGTTGGCTAGGGCCTCGGTATCGGACTTATATACCTTGAGGACCACCTTTTCATAGCCATACCTCACTACGTACTTGCATCGGGCCAGAGCCTCGATGCTTGCCTCATCCAGAAGCAGAACGATCTGCATGGTAGCCTTATCGGTCTTATCCACGTTCACCACCCTCCAGTTTGATGTAGGCAGCTCAGGGTTGTACTCCTGCAGCACATCTAAAATCTCATCTGGTTCCGTGCAACCAACTGGAATCCAAACTCTAGCCCTTGGGCGTTGCGGGATATCAACCGCGTCCACTGCCCTCAAGCGCGCGCCGGGATAAACTTCTCCTATGCGCTGTATGCCAATTTTGTACAGGTCCACGGACCTGCTGTCATCGCAAGCGATCAGCTTCACGTTGCCCTGGTACCAACCCGCATCGGCGTAGTTGGGTGGAGGACCAGGGTTGTCACGTTTGACCTGTACAGCCACTTTTGCGAGCGCGGCCCTGATCCACTTCCACTGCTGCTTGGGGATCCTGCCGTCTACGTTGCTCTCATCTATTACACCAATGATCTTGCGATCCTTGGCAATGTCAGCGAAGGACCTCGTCGGTCCTCCTATTCTGGCCCTTTTCGGTGCCGTAGGGATGGTTTCCTCCAGCGATCGGTTTCGCTTAGAGGTTTCCCCCTTGTTGTTAGCGCCATACAGCTCAACCTTAAAATCCGGCAATATCCGCCGAGCCCACGCAAGATCGCGCTGGAGCTTCGCCCAGGCCTCTGCCGAAACGTCTTCCTCCCTTATCGGTGAGGTCGCGTTCCTAAACAGGATCCGGGCTGCCGACCGCTTGTCATTGTGGTTGGGCTTGGTGGATTGCCTGCCCGCCAGGTCCTCGACCCTAACGACAGCACCAACATTCCTGGAGCCACCAGCCAAGGGCTCACCAGACGCTTTACGCTGAAAGGCAAGACCACTTGTGGAGGCTACGGGGTTGATAGCCTCGTTTTTGGCCTCCCGATCGGAACCCCTGGAGGAGGCACCGATCATCGGACTACTCAGACCGGTTTTACACTCGGCCCTACTACGTCGAGCTGCAGCAGCAGCAATGAAACGCTGGGGAGTCCTCTCAGCTTTACTAAGGTCCGGCTTGGCCGTGACCTTTTTAACGGAGCGAACTCCTGTTGTGTGGGATTAATCCAAATAGCGGAATTGTAATCATCATTCATAACTAGTTTTAAAGGCACAAGACAAACTAAAAATAAGTACTCGTCAGTTGCAGCTGTGTTTTCGAACTTTTGCTAATACAAGCTATTCACTGAGCTCCCATCAAAACCCCACTTGCTAATAAGTGTCGCTGGATGCATTTTATTAGCTGCAGAAATAGGCAAAGTCTGTAAGAGTCGTTTAGTGGTTATATCTGGAAAGGACTACAAAGTAAAACTAGCGGAAGGGTGGACACCTTACCTTGTTTGGTTGCTATTCTTTCGGAACGCCTCAGAAGGTTTTCGTCAGTACTTAAGTCGGAATCTGCACTTTCGAAATTTGGTGAGTCTGCACGCGCATCTTCATTTGACCGATCTTCGGCTTTTACTTTTGGTTCTCTTTAAAGTTCGATAATTCATCGCACTTTTCTTCCCCTGGATTGAGAACTTCACTCGAGTCAGATAAGTCAAGGAAAAGTTGGCTATCGTGTGCTTTTGTTTCGCGGCTTTCAATAAAACAACGTCGCGGCTTACAATAATTTTACCTGATTTTGGCTCAAATAACCGATATGATTTTGATGCGCTACAGTAACCAAGCATTACACGCTCTACGGATTTTACATCCAGTTTTTGTCTTTTTTATTTAGGCACATGCACCATGGCTTTACAGCCAAAAACTCGTATGTGCTTAAGCGATTGCTTTTTGCTTGACCAGATTTCTTCTGGACAACGCGACTCTTTACCGCACGGAGTTCGATTCAAAATGTAAGCTGCAGTTACCGATGCCTCAGCCCAAAAGCTTTTACTTAAACCCGAATCAACAGGCATACACCGCACTCTCTCCACAACTGTTCTATTAAAGCGTTCTGCCACACCATTTTGTTCAGGTGTATATGGCGCAGACGTTTGGTGCACAATACCATTTTTCATGAGAAATTCTTTAAATTTGTTGTTCGTGTATTCAGTGCCATTGTCCGAACGAAGTATCTTAATTTTACGCGAACATTGATTTTCCACTAACTTTTTATATTTAACGAATTCCTCGAAGACTTCTGATTTATGTTTGATTGGTATGACTGTAATTTTTTTTCGAGAAATCGTCTATAAAGGTCACAAAAAATCTGCAGCCCGAATGTGACTTTACTTGGAAAGGCCCTGCCACATCTGAGTGCACCAGGTCAAGCAGATTTTCAGCTCGAGTACCACTGTCTTTGAACGAAGCGCGGGTTTGTTTCCCCTTAATGCACACCACACATTGCTCTTTACCAATGTTGGTAAAATCTTCACCACTACATGTGTTTTTAATTTTCTTTAAATTTTCGATGCAAATATGGCCTAATCTACGATGCAATAACTCATAGTCATTATTTGCTATAAGTGCACTATTTATTTTGCTTTCACGAACATTTAGACGATAGAGGTCATTGACCGCAGTCGCGGTAGCAATCAGATTTTCTTTGTTATCAAAAATTCGGCAGTAATTTTCTTTAAACACGACTTTGTTGCCGTTTTTGGTCATTTCACGCACGGACAGTAAATTCACACACAATTCGGGCACGTAATCAACGTTGAGAAATCCGTCATATCCGGTGGACAAACTTAATTTTGTATTTCGCTTGATACCACTGGAATTGTTTTATTATTCGCCACAATAATATTTTTGCCAATTGTCGGCTTCTCATTAGAAATCAATTGTTTGTTTTGCGTCATATGTGCTTTTGCACCAGAATCTACGTACCAATCAGCTGTGTGGCTGTCATGCGAAAGCAAAGAAGCAAAGAGTATTTTCTCATTCTTTGCGCCAGTGTTGTTACTTTTTCTTTTGTTTGGACATTGTTTAGCATAATGTCCTAATTCTTTGCAATTGTGGCACTTGACGAATTTAGGCTTATATTTATTTTTGGAATACAAAGCGCAATCACCATTTGGTTTGTCAAATTTCGCTTCTTGCAATAGTAGTGTTTTTACATTATCGATCGTAAGCTGTTGTTTCGAATTTTCGATGGCTAAGACCAAAGCTCGAAATTCATCTGGTAAGCCTGCCAATATCAATGATGCGGTAACTTCGTCATCAATATTCAAACCAGCAGTTCTCACTTTTATAGACGTCATCACCAAGGTATTTAGATACTCCTGCATAGAAGAGAAGTCTGAAAGCTTGCATTGTACGAGTTGTTTTAACAATTCAACTTTACGCGTTAGTCCGGAATCTTCATATGCCCAAGCCTCCTTGGCCGTCATAGCTGTCGCGATGTGCGAAAAGTTTATAGGTTCAATCATTAGCGTGATTTCTGCAAGCGCCCGCTGATCTGCCTCCTTATCTTTATCTGAAGGAGTTGCTTGTAGTCCGGTTTTTACTACATCCCAGCACCCTTTTATCACAAGATAAGATTTTGCATGGAGCTTCCACGCATCAAATTTTCCACAAATCAAATTTTTCTTATAGCTTATCAAATGATATATTATTGTGGTTTGCCGCCATGTTGATGTGAAAAAATTTACAAAATATTGCTTTATGCAGCCGATCGCTAAGATTTCCTTAGACTTCGCGAATTACTCAATTTATAATTTAGTACCTGGGTGACCGAGCTTTGCTCGGTATTTTTCTTACTTACCAACATTATATTTTTCCCAAACACATTTCAAAACATATCGGATACTAACCGCAAAAAGAACAAAAGTCAGAATCAATTGAATTAAGCCTGTTTGACGGTTAAGGCTCGATGTATCGACCAAATTTTTTTTTTTTTAAATTTATTTAAATACATATAGATATTCAATATTTAGCAATTAAAATTTAAGATTTAAGTACCTGGGTGACCGAGCTTTGCTCGGTATTTTTCTTACTTACCAACATTATATTTTTCCCAAACACATTTCAAAACATATCGAACACTAACCGCAAAAAGAACAAAAGTCAGAATCAATTGAATTAAGCCTGTTTGACGGTTAAGGCTCGATGTATCGACCAATTTTTTTTTTTTTAATTTATTTAAATACATATAGATATTCAATATTTAGCAATTCAAATTTAAGATTTAATTCAATACTTCTTTCCACACCATGTTTCGGGTACGCCGCTGATTTTCTTGTGGTAGCAGTACTTTCAAAGTAGTTGGTCGCTTAACCCTCGAAAAAGCCACATATAGCATACCATGCATAAAAACTGGTGAGCTGAGGTCCACTCCAACGAATTCAAATGTTTGGCCTTGAGCTTTATGTACAGTCATGGCAAATGCTGGTCTCACACGGAATTGATGACGTTGCATGGTACAACCGAGCTGCCCCTTTGAGGAATCGAGAGTGATTCTTGGTATATGTACTTCTTTTCCCGATAGTTCGCCGGTAACAATTTTCGCTTTTATTATGTTGTTGTAAAGGCTTGTCACAATGAGTCGTACACCATTACATAGGCCTTCGGTCACGTCCAGATTACGCAACAACGAGGTGTTGGCATCGTGTTTTCACTCGTCGATTCATTAGCAAACATATTGTATCACTTTAGGTACTTACTTTTCTGTTTTATATTTCAATTTTATATAGGTTTTATTCAATAAATAAATAACTTTTCTCTTTAGTTTCACCACTTTCAAACTTTCACAAATAACAGTAATTTTTTGGCCTTAGTGAAATGTGTGGTCAATAGCTGAACTAAATGTCAAACTAAATACCACAGCGACATCTGTTGTTTAGTAGTTAAGCAAATAGTACTTTTGTTCGGTGTCGATAACATTTTCGAAAATTTTTTAAAAGTTTACTGAAAAGCGTTCGGTGATGCAAAACATTTTTAGTTAGAAAGCTCAAGTTTCAAGTTTTAAAGCTTAAAATTTCTGTTGGAAGTAAATCTCTCAGTAAAAACGGCAAGTGAAAAACAGCTGATCGCACCATTGCAAGACTACAACGAAAACTTCTAACTTTGAGTTACTAACCAATAAAAAAGTAATAGCTGTTCTGTTTGCAAGTTTTTACAAATCCCGAAATGACCCTAAACGATCTCAAAATCTAAAAGATAACAAAATAATTCGAAAATTACCTTAAAATTACGCTCAAAAAGGATCTTTTGATCCCAAAATTATCCGAAAATGACCCCAGAATTATCCCAAAATTATCAGAAATTGATCCCAAAATATCCATATTCATTTGATATCCATATTGGCATATCTTGCTTCATAATTAAAAAAAATTGAGAGAGATGGCAACCCTGTAAGCCGTTCCAAATGACAACATCCAACTGGATAGCCTTAGAAATCGCATACTATCCCTATGCGAAATTTCATCAAAATCCGTCAAGCGGTTCTCGAGATGCTACCGGATATACAAATATACTGCGATAAGGTGACAACCCTAGATGGCGACTGTACTTAGAAATATTTTAGTTGATATGTCGCCGGAAATACCTCTAATTTGATACTGATATTCGCATATTTTACTCAATATTAAAAAAAAAAAAATGAGATAGGTTGCCACCCTTAAAAGCCCTCCAAGTAGCAACACCTAAGTGGATAGTCTTAGAATCAGGCATGCTATCACTGTGCCAAATTTCATCCAAATCGGTCAAGCGGTCCTCGAGACAGTACCGGATATAGAAATATAGTGCGGGCAACCCTAGGTGACAAACCTACTTGGAAGTAAATTCGGTCAAGCGATTCTCGAGATAGTAAAGGATATACAAATATATTGTGGTAAGATGGCAACCCTAGGTGGCAACCCTACTTGAAAATATTTTAGTTGGTATCTCGCCGAAAATACCTTTCATATGATACCCATATTGGCATATCTTGCTCCATAATTAAAAAAAAGGGATATGTGGCAACCCTGTAAACTACACGAAATGTCAACCCTAAAGTAGATAGCCTTGGAATCCTTCATACTATCACCATACCAAATTTCATCCAAATCGGTCAACCGGTTCTCGAGATAGTACTGCGGTAAGGTGGCAACCCTAGGTCGCAACCCTACTTGAAAATACTTAAGTTGGTATCTCGCCGAAAGTACCTTTCATATGATACCCATATTGGCATATCTTGCTCCATAATTAAAAAAAAGGGATAGGTGGCAACCCTGTAAACCGCCCCAAGTGGCAACCCTAAAGTGGATAGTCTTAAAATCGATCATACTATCACCATTCCAAATTTCAGCCAATTCGGTCAAGCGATTCTCGAGATACTAACGGATATACAAATATATTGTGGTAAGGTGGCAACCCTAGGTGGCAACCCTACTTGAAAATATTTTAGTTGGTATCTCGCCGAAAATACCTTTCATGATACCCATATTGGCATATCTTGCTCCATAATTAAAAAAAAGGGATAGGTGGCAACCCTGTAAACCGCCCCAAGTGGCAACCCTAAAGTGGGTAGTCTTAAAATCGATCATACTATCACCATGCCAAATTTCAGCCAATTCGGTCAAGCGATTCTCGAGATAGTACCGGATATACAAATATATTGTGGTAAGGTGGCAACCCTACTTGAAAATATTATAGTTGGTATCTCGCCGAAAATACCTTTCATGGTACCCATATTGGCATATCTTGCTCCATAATTAAAAAAAGGGATAGGTGGTAACCCTGTAAACCGCCCCACGTGGCAACCCTAAAGTGGGTAGTCTTAAAATCGATCATACTATCACCATGCCAAATTTCAGCCAATTCGGTCAAGCGATTCTCGAGATAGTACCGGATATACAAATATATTGTGGTAAGGTGGCAACTCTACTTGAAAATATTTTAGTTGGTATCTCGCCGAAAATACCTTTCATATGATACCCATATTGGCATATCTTGCTCCATAATTAAAAAAAATGGGATAGGTGGCAACCCTGTAAACCGCCCCAAGTGGCAACCCTAAAGTGGGTAGTCTTAGAATCCATCATACTATCTTTGTGCCAAATTTCATCCCAATACAAATATACAAAAATACAAATATACAAATATACAAGATTAACTCGTTTAAAGATATTAGATACGCGTTATCATATAGGCCCATAACCTGTTGGATAATATGATACAAACCGATATTCGCAGTAGATAAATTAAAGGCGTGTAAGCACAATTGTAATTCAAACGGAAGTGAAGACATTTTCTTTATTTGACATTTAATGATATACTTCAGGGCTGCATTAAATATATAGAGAAGGGTCATTCACTAAGCAAATTCACAACACAATCAACAACTACGTTCACTCCTCAGCAGAAGAGAGCTATGCTGGATCAAGCGAAAGCACAGCGTCCGAGGACGACCTCCACTTCAAGATCAAACGGTGACTGACATCGATGGCAACAACGGGTCGGTCGAGTTAATTTGGTTTTGGAACGATTTTTCGTCATCCCTTGTCAATTTTGGTTTTGTAACAAACCGGTTTCGGCGATCCGCCATCTGCAGTGTTTGATTTCGTTCTGATTTATGTCTATCTCTTGTCACGTATTTATGGTCTGGATGCTGTATCAGGTAATGTTAGTATGTGTGTATATTTTTCGTGTGTTACGAATGTTTCCGAATGGGTACCTGTAAAAAGGGTTTGCTTTTACGTTAGTTAATTGGTGTGTTTAAAGGTTGTTTTCGACGCTCGTTGGTCATGTAAAAGCCGGTCAACCTATAAATCTTCAAGTAAGATGGGAGCCAGCACCAGTGCGGCTGCCTACGCAGCTAAGCGGACAACGGCAGATGCTGAACTTCCATAAACCGTTGATATGAAAACTAGAAGGACTAGGAAGTTAGTGACATATGCAAACGATTTAGCCATTGCATACAGGGGCAAATTCCCACAAACTCTGTGTGACTTGATGCAAGTAGCACTGCGTGAAGTCTCGCCATGGTCCTCTCGTTGCGGACTTAGTATCAACCCGAAGAAAGTGGAACTCGTTCTCTACACCAACCGGTACAAAATACCACCGCAGGACCTACCAGAACTTAATGGCGTGAGCCTGAACTTGGCTGATAAAGCCGAATTCTTGGGCATAGTTCTAGCCAGGAAGTTAAACCGGAAGGAGAGTATTCTTCAGCGCCAGAGGAAGGTGTGTGTTGCAATTTACACATGCAAAAGAGACATTGGCAAAAAGTGGGGTCTCAGCCCCAAAATATGCAGATGGATCTGCACTGCAATTACCTGACCAATCATGCTATATGGAGTGGTGGTGTGGTGGCCTGCGCTGAGCAAGGCCACAAACCGGAATCCATAGATCTGGCATGTACTGTATAAGCGGCGCGCTAAGAACAACGCCCATCGAAGCTCTTCAGGCCATTCTAGGCATTCTGCCACCAGTATTCTAGGATATTAGAGTTTTCTCCCTCTGAGCACAGATCGATGTGCGGCCACAAAAGTCGGAGACAGCTGTTTCAAAACAAACATTCCCAGCAGGGAAGAATGGGAGAGGATGGATCACTGCCCCGCTACATTTCTGTTTACACTGACGGCTCGAAGCAAGACGGCAGAGTTGGAGAATGGGTTTATTCAAGGGACCTGGAACTTGAGCTCTTCTTCAGACTACCTGATCACTGCAGCGTTTCCAGGTTGAAGTCTCAGCAATCTTGCCGCGATTTGGATAAGTAAACGCGCTATCGGCAAGGACATCGTTATTTTCAGCGACAGCCAGGCGGCCATCAAAGCTCTTGGCTCTTATTCGTTCAACTCTGAACTGATGATTAGCTGTCGTCGATCTCTTCAAGAGATGGCCCAATAGAACCGCGTGAACCTCACATGTGTTCCGGGACACAGGGACATTGAGAGAAACTGTAAGACAGACGAAGTTGCCAGGCAGGGTACGACCGAGCAGGTTCTTCGGGGAAAAAGAGCGGTTAGGTATGCCGTTTGCCACATGCAAGCTAATGCTGAAGGAGTACACACTCCGTCAAGCCAACGAAAAGTGGCAACAATCCCCAAAGTGCCGGACATCCAAACAAACCTGGCCAAAATGGGATCATAAAAGGTCTAGAGGCATTCACGCCCTAAGAAGGAGAGAAATCTTCATATTAATAGGTGTTCTAACTGGGCACTGCCTTATTGGTAGGCACGCAGAAAGGCTTGGTGTGCCCTACGGACGATGCTGTAGGAGCTGATGAGAAAGAGGAAACGGTGAACGAGGAGGAGTAACGGTGTCAGTTTAGGACATAAGTACATTCATCAGGAGGAGAGCAAATTTTCTTGGTTTTGGTTAGTGAATAAAATGACGGAAAAACATCGTGTTCTACTTGAAGAGCTGCATTCCTCACCAATTTGTAGCTATTAGTAGTTAATTTGGCGTGAACATAGAGGCCCATGGCTTCATATCCATAGAGACACCGTTGTTTTGAAGCAGATTCTTGTCTATTTTTCATGCGCTTACCACCATCTATTATTATTGAGGAAGAATGTAAACTGAGTAGTCGTGTTTTATTCTGGTGCTAACAAATAATTAATTATTTCCGTAAAAAGCTCTAAAATCTAATATCTTTAAACGAGTTAATCTTGTATATTTGTATTTTTGTATATTTGTATATTTGTATGTTCGGACTATCTCGAGAACCGCTTGACCGATTGGGATGAAATTTGGCACAAAGATAGTATGATGGATTCTAAGACTACCCACTTTAGGTTTCAAGTAGAGTTGCCACCTAGGGTTGCCACCTTACCACAATATATTTGTATATCCGGTACTATCTCGAGAATCGCTTGACCGAATTGGCTGAAATTTGGCACGGTGATAGTATGATCGATTTAAGACTACCCACTTTAGGGTTGCCACTTGGGGCGGTTTACAGGGTTGCCACCTATCCCTTTTTTTTAATTATGGAGCAAGATATGCCAATATGGGTATCATGAAACGTATTTTCGGCGAGATACCAACTAAAGTATTTTCAAGTAGGGTTGCCACCTAGGGTTGCCACGTTACCACAATATATTTGTATATCCGTTACTATCTCGAGAATCGCTTGACCGAATTGGCTGAAATTTGGAATGGTGATAGTATGATCGATTTTAAGACTATCCACTTTAGGGTTGCCACTTGAGACGGTTTACAGGGTTGCCACCTATCCCATTTTTTTTTTAAATTATGGAGCAAGATATGCCAATATGGGTATCATATGAAAGGTACTTTCGGCGAGATACCAACTTAAGTATTTTCAAGTAGGGTTGCGACCTAAGGTTGCCACCTTACTGCAGTACTATCTCGAGAACCGGTTGACCGATTTGGATGAAATTTGGTATGATGACAGTATGAAGGATTCCAAGGCTATCTACTTTAGGGTTGACATTTCGAGTAGTTTACAGGGTTGCCACCTATCCCATTTTTTTTTAATTATAGAGCAAGATATGCCAATATGGGTATCATATGAAAGGTACTTTCGGCGAGATACCAACTTAAGTATTTTCAAGTAGGGTTGCGACCTAGGGTTGCCACCTTACCGCAGTACTATCTCGAGAACCGGTTGACCGATTTGGATGAAATTTGGTATGGTGACAGTATGAAGGATTCCAAGGCTATCTACTTTAGGGTTGACATTTCGAGTAGTTTACAGGGTTGCCACCTATCTCTTTTTTTAATTATGGAGCAAGATATGCCAATATGGGTATCATATGAAAGGTATTTTTGGCGAGATACCAACTAAGATATTTTCAAGTAGGGTTGCCACCTAGGGTTGCCACCTTACCACAATATATTTGTTTATCCGTTACTATCTCGAGAATCGCTTGACCGAATTTACTTCCAAGTAGGTTTGTCACCTAGGGTTGCCCGCACTATATTTCTATATCCGGTACTCTCTCGAGAACCGCTTGACCGATTTGGATGAAATTTGGCACAGTGATAGCATGCCTGATTCTAAGACTATCCACTTAGGTGTTGCCACTTAGAGGGCTTTTAAGGGTGGCAACCTATCTCATATTTTATACCTTTCATGAACATGAAATGGTATTATAACTTTGGTCCGATGTTTGTAAATATGAGAAGAAGAAGAGATAGACCCATCAATAAGTATACCGAAATGATCAGGATGACGAGATGAGTTGATTTAGCCATGTCCGTCTGTCCGTCTGTCTGTCTGTCTGTTTGAACGCAAACTAGTCCCTCAGTTTTTGAGATATTTGGCTGAAATTTGGTATGCGGCCACCATTTTCCAATATAGGAATCATTTGTCGGAACCAGCAAGATCGGACCAATATAACATATAGCTCCCATACAACCGATTATTCCGATAAACGGATTTTGGGCTATAACTCCTGTAATTAAACACGAAGGAACGTGAAATTTTGTAAGTATTGCTTTTTTTATATGTGAAATATCGATGCTGAAAATCATAGAGATGGGATATATATCTCACATAGCTCCCATACAATCGATTATTCCGATAAACGGATTTTGGGCTATAACTCCTGTAATTAAACACGTAGGAACGTGAAATTTTGTAAGTATTGCTATTTTTATATGTGAAATATCGTTGTTGAAACTTATAGAGATGGGATAAATATTTCACATAGCTCCCATACAATCGATTATTCCGATAAACGGATTTTGGGCTATAACTCGTGTAATTAAACACGTAGGAACGTGAAATTTTAGACGTATTGCTATTTTTATATGTGAAATATCGATGTTGAAAATCATCGAGATTGGATATATATTTCACATAGCCCCCATACAATCGATTGTTCCGATAAACTTATTTTGGTAGATAACTCCTGTAATTATATAGGTAGGAACGTGAAATTTTGGAAGTGTCGCTATTTTTATATGCGAAATATCGATGTTGAAAATCATTGAGATGGCATAAATATTTCACATAGCTCCCATACAATCGATTATTCCGATAAGCGGATTTTGGGCTATAAGTCCTGTAATTAAACACATAGGAACGCGAAATTTTGGAAGCATCGCTATTTTTATATGTAAAATATCGATGTTGAAAATCATTGAAATGGGATAAATATTTCACATAGCCCCCATACAATCGATAGCTCCGATAATTTCGGTATGAGCTAAAGTTAAATTCACACAGCTGTACTGGGGATCAAACAGTGAAAATCGTGACGCTTATTCATGAAAGGTATTTAGCATTCGGCACAGCCGAAGACAGCTTTCCTTACTTGTTTTTTTTTTAATATTGAGTAAAATATGCGAATATCGGTATCAAATTAGAGGTATTTCCGGCGACATATCAACTAAAATATTTCTAAGTACAGTTGCCATCTAGGGTTGTCACCTTATCGCAGTATATTTGTATATCCGGTAGCATCTCGAGAACCGCTTGACGGATTTTGAAGAAATTTCGCATAGGGATAGTATGCGATTTCTAAGGCTATCCAGTTGGATGTTGTCATTTGGAACGGCTTACAGGGTTGCCATCTCTCTCAATTTTTTTTTAATTATGAAGCAAGATATGCCAATATGGATATCAAATGAATATGGATATTTTGGGATCAATTTCTGATAATTTTGGGATAATTCTGGGGTCATTTTCGGATAATTTTGGGATCAAAAGATCCTTTTTGAGCGTAATTTTAAGGTAATTTTCGAATTATTTTGTTATCTTTTAGATTTTGAGATCGTTTAGGGTCATTTTGGGATTTGTAAAAACTTGCAAACAGAACAGCTATTACTTTTTTATTGGTTAGTAACTCAAAGTTAGAAGTTTTCGTTGTAGTCTTGCTATGTTGCGATCAGCTGTTTTTCACTTGCAGTTTTTACTGAGTGATTTACTTCCAACAGAAATTTTAAGCTCTAAAACTTGAAACTTGAGCTTTCTAACTAAAAATGTTTTGCATCACCGAACGCTTTTCAGTAAACTTTTACAAAATTTTCGAAAATGTTATCGACACCGAACAAAAGTACTATTTGCTTAACTACTAAACAACAGATGTCGCTGTGGTATTTAGTTTGACATTTAGTTCAGCTATTGACCACACATTTCACCAAGGCTAGTTAGTTTGACATCTAATTACTTATGTCATTTAAACGCCAAAAAAATACTGTTATTTGTGAAAGTTTGAAAAAGGTGAAACTAAACAGAAAAGTTATTTATTTATTGAATAAAACCTATATAAAATTGAAATATAAAACAGAAAAGTAAGTACCTAAAGTGATACAATATGTTTGCTAATGAATCGACGAGTGAAAACACGATGCCAACACCTCGTTGTTGCGTAATCTGGACGTGACCGAAGGCCCATGTAATGGTGTACGACTCATTGTGACAAGCCTTTGCAACAACATAATAAAAGCGAAAATTGTTACCGGCGAACAATCGGGAAAAGAAGTACATATACCAAGAATCACTCTCGATTCCTCAAAGGGGCAGCTCGGTTGTACCATGCAACGTCATCAATTCCCTGTGAGACCAGCATTTGCAATGACTGTACATAAAGCTCAAGGCCAAACATTTGAATTCGTTGGAGTGGACCTCAGCTCACCAGTTTTTATGCATGGTATGCTATATGTGGCTTTTTCGAGGGTTAAGCGACCAACTACTTTGAAAGTACTGCTACCAGAAGAAAATCAGCGGCGTACCCGAAACATGGTGTGGAAAGAAGTATTGAATCTAATCTAATATCTTTAAACGAGTTAATCTTGTATATTTGTATATTTGTATTTTTGTATATTTGTATGTTCGGACTATCTCGAGAACCGCTTGACCGATTGGGATGAAATTTGGCACAAAGATAGTATGATGGATTCTAAGACTACCCACTTTAGGGTTGCGACTTGGGGCGATTTACAGGGTTGCCACCTATCCCATTTTTTTTTTAATTATGGAGCAAGATATGCCAATATGGGTATCATATGAAAGGTATTTTCGGCGAGATACCAACTAAAATATTTTCAAGTAGAGTTGCCACCTAGGGTTGCCACCTTACCACAATATATTTGTATATCCGGTACTATCTCGAGAATCGCTTGACCGCATTTACTTCCAAGTAGGTTTGTCACCTAGGGTTTCCCGCACTATATTTCTATATCCGGTACTATCTCGACAACCGCTTGACCGATTTGGATGAAATTTGGCACAGTGATAGCATGCCTGATTCTAAGACTATCCACTTAGGTGTTGCCACTTGGAGGGCTTTTAAGGGTGGCAACCTATCTCATTTTTTTTTTTAATATTGAGTAAAATATGCGAATATCGGCATCAAATTAGAGGAATTTCCGGCGACATATCAACTAAAATATTTCTAAGTACAGTTGCCATCTAGGGTTGTCACCTTATCGCAGTATATTTGTATATCCGGTAGCATCTCGAGAACCGCTTGACGGATTTTGAAGAAATTTCGCATAGGGATAGTATGCGATTTCTAAGGCTATCCAGTTGGATGTTGTCATTTGGAACGGCTTACAGGGTTGCCATCTCTCTCAATTTTTTTTAATTATGAAGCAAGATATGCCAATATGGATATCAAATGAATATGGATATTTTGGGATCAATTTCTGATAATTTTGGGATAATTCTGGGGTAATTTTCGGATAATTTAGGGATCAAAAGATCCCTTTTTGAGCGTAATTTTAAGGTAATTTTCGAATTATTTTGTTATCTTTTAGATTTTGAGATCGTTTAGGGTCATTTTGGGATTTGTAAAAACTTGCAAACAGAACAGCTATTACTTTTTTATTGGTTAGTAACTCAAAGTTAGAAGTTTTCGTTGTAGTCTTGCTATGTTGCGATCAGCTGTTTTTCACTTGCAGTTTTTACTGAGCGATTTACTTCCAACAGAAATTTTAAGTTTTAAAACTTGAAACTTGAGCTTTCTAACTAAAAATGTTTTGCATCACCGAACGCTTTTCAGTAAACTTTTACAAAATTTTCGAAAATGTTATCGACACCGAACAAAAGTACTATTTGCTTAACTACTAAACAACAGATGTCGCTGTGGTATTTAGTTTGACATTTAGTTCAGCTATTGACCACACATTTCACCAAGGCTAGTTAGTTTGACATCTAATTACTTATGTCATTTAAACGCCAAAAAAATACTGTTATTTGTGAAAGTTTGAAAAAGGTGAAACTAAACAGAAAAGTTATTTATTTATTGAATAAAACCTATATAAAATTGAAATATAAAACAGAAAAGTAAGTACCTAAAGTGATACAATAATTTTGCTAATGAATCGACGAGTGAAAACACGATGCCAACACCTCGTTGTTGCGTAATCTGGACGTGACCGAAGGCCCATGTAATGGTGTACGACTCATTGTGACAAGCCTTTGCAACAACATAATAAAAGCGAAAATTGTTACCGGCGAACAATCGGGAAAAGAAGTACATATACCAAGAATCACTCTCGATTCCTCAAAGGGGCAGCTCGGTTGTACCATGCAACGTCATCAATTCCCTGTGAGACCAGCATTTGCCATGACTGTATATAAAGCTCAAGGCCAAACATTTGAATTCGTTGGAGTGGACCTCAGCTCACCAGTTTTTATGCATGGTATGCTATATGTGGCTTTTTCGAGGGTTAAGCGACCAACTACTTTGAAAGTACTGCTACCACAAGAAAATCAGCGGCGTACCCGAAACATGGTGTGGAAAGAAGTATTGAATCTAATCTAATATCTTTAAACGAGTTAATCTTGTATATTTGTATTTTTGTATATTTGTATGTTCCGACTATCTCGAGAACCGCTTGACCGATTGGGATGAAATTTGGCACAAAGATAGTATGATGGATTCTAAGACTACCCACTTTAGGGTTGCCACTTGGGGCGGTTTACAGGGTTGCCACATATCCCATTTTTTTAAATTATGGAGCAAGATATGCCAATATGGGTATCATCATCATCATTTATTGGCGCTTAACCGCCTAAGCGATTTTGGCCGTCGCCTATCAAAGCCTATATGGGTATCATATGAAAGGTATTTTCGGCGAGATCCCAACTAAAATATTTTCAAGTAGAGTTGCCACCTAGGGTTGCCACCTTACCACAATATATTTGTATATCCGGTACTATCTCGAGAATCGCTTGACCGAATTGGCTGAAATTTGGCATGGTGATAGTATGATCGATTTTAAGACTACCCACTTTAGGGTTGCCACTTGGGTCGGTGTACAGGGTTGCCACCTATCCCTTTTTTTAATTATGGAGCAAGATATGCCAATATGGGTATCATGAAAGGTATTTTCGGCGAGATACCAACTAAAATATTTTCAAGTAGGGTTGCCACCTAGGGTTGCCACCTTACCACAATATATTTGTATATCCGTTACTATCTCGAGAATCGCTTGACCGCATTGGCTGAAATTTGGAATGGTGATAGTATGATCGATTTTAAGACTATCCACTTTAGGGTTGCCACTTGAGGCGGTTTACAGGGTTGCCACCTATCCCATTTTTTTTAAATTATGGAGCAAGATATGCCAGTATGGGTATCATATGAAAGGTACTTTTGGCGAGATACCAACTTAAGTATTTTCAAGTAGGGTTGCGACCTAGGGTTGCCACCTTACCGCAGTACTATCTCGAGAACCGGTTGACCGATTTGGATGAAATTTGGTATGGTGACAGTATGAAGGATTCCAAGGCTATCTACTTTAGGGTTGACATTTCGAGTAGTTTACAGGGTTGCCACCTATCCCATTTTTTTAAATTATGGAGCAAGATATGCCAATATGGGTATCATATGAAAGGTACTATCGGCGAGATACCAACTTAAGTATTTTCAAGTAGGGTTGCGACCTAGGGTTGCCACTTTACCGCAGTACTATCTCGAGAACCGGTTGACCGATTTGGATGAAATTTGGTATGGTGACAGTATGAAGGATTCCAAGGCTATCTACTTTAGGGTTGACATTTCGAGTAGTTTACAGGGTTGCCACCTATCCCTTTTTTTAATTATGGAGCAAGATATGCCAATATGGGTATCATATGAAAGGTATTTTTGGCGACATACCAACTAAGATATTTTCAAGTAGGGTTGCCACCTAGGGCTGCCACCTTACCACAATATATTTGTTTATCCGTTACTATCTCGAGAATCGCTTGACCGAATTTACTTCCAAGTAGGTTTGTCACCTAGGGTTGCCCGCACTATATTTCTATATCCGGTACTCTCTCGAGAACCGCTTGACCGATTGGGATGAAATTTGGCACAGTGATAGCATGCCTGATTCTAAGACTATCCACTTAGGTGTTGCCACTTGGAGGGCTTTTAAGGGTGGCAACCTATCTCATTTTTTATACCTTTCATGAACATGAAATATGAGAAGAAGAAGAGATAGACCCATCAATAAGTATACCGAAATGATCAGGATGGCATTTTAATGGGTCAGTTACATAAAGCTTTATTTTGATTTTACCTCAAACTTTGACTTTGACAGACAAGTTCAGTATACGTATTTGAACGAAGCATGGCAAATTGGAGACCTCAAAGTTGAAGCAAAGTTAAAATTTGGCAAACACTCAAATTTTGCTTGCTTTGCTTGCTTTGACAATCAGATGTTAATGAATTTGCTTTAATTAAAGAATAAAAAGTTGGAGGAAATAATAATTATTTTTTTTCTCTATTAAATTAATAAATTAACCAAAACACTCTGAATGCAAAGAAATAAATAACGAAAACAAATGTATAAAAGAGAAGCGTCAAGGCGTTCATTGTAGCATACCTCTAAAGTTGGACGCAAAGTTTTGAGGTAGCAAATGTCAGGCGAGGTTAACAAAGCTTTATGTATTCGACCCTTAATGCTCACTCAAATGCGGCTGAAGAGCTACCCCAAACAGTACAGTGGCACCACCCGCTATTAAGGAAGGCATTTTTGAAAATTCGACTGGTCGTAACTCTTAAACTGATTACGATAGAACGATGAAATTTGGCAAACAGCATACTAGTATCGTTGGGAGTATATCTGATGAAATTGGATAAAATCGCAATCCAACCACGCCCACTTTCGATATCGAAAACTTCGAAAATCACCTAAATTGACCTTATTCGGTAACGGAAACGGCTAACATGATATAATTTGGTAGGATGAATACCCTAGTAATTCTATAATAATTTTTTGATAAATTTTTAAAAGTAGGCGTGGCACCGCCCTCTTTTCAGGGAGGCATATTTCAAAACCCCAAAAAAATTAAGTAACACATTTCCTAATCACTTTATTCAGCATAAGGAAATATTTACTTGGTAGTAAAACGGGCAGTGTTTTTGGTCGGCGGCAGCGAAGATAAGTAAATATGACGAGCTTCAAACCAAAACGCAATAAGTTACACATAAAAAGTTCGTAGATAAATGAGAAAATATGTGATTACCCGGAAATGGATAGATATTTTCAAAAAACATTTATGACATTATACCAGTTATATAATAACAAATATTTACCCAAAAAATTACATTTATTGGATAACTAGATTTAAAGTTAAAGCAGAAAGTTGTTTGGATTTATTTCTTTTTGGTGTGAAAATTTATATTTATTGCGTTTTGGGTTGAACGTTTTTGGATAATCAGAGAATGGGGTTTGTGGAGTCATTTTGAAAACGATATATCAATTTCTGAAGAGTCCCAGAGCAAATTACAAGTTTTAAAGCAATTTATCATAGTTCCTCTCTGATACCGGGTCGCCTCAGAGAGTAAGCATGGCCTTACCGCGGTACGGGGCTCTGCCGCGGCGGACGACACATTTTCCCCTACTCTTCCCTTGACCCTAAGCTGGCCTTGTCCGGCGACGGGTCGTACGAACAAGATGAACTCAAATAACCCAATTAAAAACGATAAAACTAAAAAACAAACAACGCCAAATTTCACTCCTCAGCAAAGGAGAGCTATGGAGGAACAGGCGAGAAAGCAACAACAACGCCGGAGGACAACCTCCGTTCCACAATCAAGGGGGGGATCGACAGCGATGGCAACTACGAGTCGGCCAACCAACCCTCTATCGACTAAATTGACTTGATGGGAGCTAGCACCAGTGCGGTTGCCAACGCAACTAAGCGGACAACGGCGGATGCTAAACTCCCGTCAACCGCTGATATGAAAACCAGTATCTTTACGTCTGTGGCAGCGGTCTCACGACCTGGCCTCGGAGTTTCGAAGGAGAAGGAAGCTGCAACTGAGATTTCGGCAAGGAGAGCGACCGCGATGGCAACTACGGGTCCGCCCTCCCAGGAGACATCTCCCCGCCGCTTCACATACCACGAGAAAAGATTGGCTGCAAAGATCCTGAAGAGGTATGAAGGGGTAGCGCAGGAATCGCTGTCGCAGAATTCCAGTAAATCGGTAGAGCTAGCGAAAGCTGTGATACCGG
Organism: Campiglossa producta; assembly: GCA_964058755.1. Taxonomy (NCBI): domain Eukaryota; kingdom Metazoa; phylum Arthropoda; class Insecta; order Diptera; family Tephritidae; genus Campiglossa; species Campiglossa producta. The sequence continues at coordinate 14,883,067 of CAXKVI010000006.1, read as the reverse complement.
ATTTCCAAAATTCGTACATGCCAAAGAGGTTAAAAGTTAACCCTTTCAAGCGCCAGAGATCGGACCTGGAGTTAAATCCCCCTCCCAAGCGGCATCAGAAGACCCCTGGAGCGGGCAAACTAAGCTTTGCTGAGGTAACCAAGGACAGGATCCTTATAGGCGTCCTCAATGTTGCTCCAGAGTTTCCGGGTAGTTCGGCGCGAGTAACGGATGCGGGTTGGCACCAGGGTCAGATTAAATTACTCGCATGCGAGGATGCAAAAACCGTAGCACTGTACAAGGCAGCAGCTGCTAAGCTGGGTGAAGTCTACAAGGGCGCAAAGATAGAGGTCGTCGACTGGAAGGACATTCCAGCTCGTCCAAGGGCAAGGGCGTGGATTCCGGCCATCCCTGATCTTATTATTGGAGCGGACGCCAATGCTCACCATGTCCAATGGGGGAGCTCCGACATCAATGCCAGGGGCGAGTCTCTGTTTGATTACCTCTTAACAACCAACCTGGTGATTTGCAACGTGGGTAATGAGCCTACTTTTATCACTAAGACCCGCAGGGAGGTCATAGACCTCACTATCTGTAGTGAAGGCGCTTATGAGTGGGTCAGAAAATGGCGGGTTCTGGAAGAACATTCTTTCTCCGACCACCGTTACATAGAAATGGTTTTAGACTTTATTGTAGAACAACCAATCATGAAGCGCAATCCACGTAACACTGATTGGCAGTTACACAATGAAATATTAGACAGAGACCTACCAGTACTACCCTCACAAGCCCCCTCATCAGTAGAGGAGCTGGAGGATCTTGTTACTACATTTACATCGGCGCTCTCAAATGCTCTAGGACAGGCTTGTCCAGTGCCAAAACCACGCGGTAAACACAGGCCACATTGGTGGTCCTACGATTTGGACTCGCTCCGAATATCATGCCGGAAACAATTTAACAAGGCCAAGAGCTTCGGCTCTGAGCCTCATTGGCACGAATATAAAGCTAAACTAAGGGCCTACAAAAAAGCTCTGAGACAGGCGAAGAGAACCTCGTGGAGAAATTTCTGCACTGGCGTCGAAAAGGTCGACGACACAGCGAGAATTAGACGAGTCCTCTCGAAAAGTCAAACAACCATCAGCTATCTGCGAAAACCTGACGGATCCTGGACCAGCACGGAAGAGGAAACCCTTGAGCTGCTCTTGAATACACATTTTCCGGGGAATCTGCATGATGCACCACTAGCACCTGCAACAAACCTGGCAGTAAATATACCCATCACTGAGGAAAGAGTAAGGTGGGCAGTTAAGATCTTTGAACCGTATAAGGAACCTCACAGTCAACTCGTTGCTACGTGACACAAGCTGGGGGGGGCGGGAAGATAGTGGCATACGCAGACGATTTAGCTATTGCATTCAGAGGCAAGTTCCCACAAACTCTGTGTGACCTGATGCAAGTAGCACTGCGAGAAGTTTCGACGTGGTCCTCTCGCTGCGGACTTAGTATCAACCCAGGGAAGGTGGAACTTGTCCTCTTCACCAACCGGTACAAAATACCGCCACTAAGCCTACCAGAACTAGATGGCACGCGCCTGGGCTTGTCGGATAAGGCCAAGTTTCTAGGCATAGTTCTGGACAGGAAATTGAATTGGAAGGAGAATGTTCTTCAGCGCCAGAAGAAAGCTTGCATCGCTCTTTACACATGCAAAAGAGCCATTGGCAAAAAATGGGGGCTCAGCCCTACAGTATGCAGTTGGATCTACACGGCCATCATTCGCCCAATCATGCTTTATGGAGTCGTCGTATGGTGGCCTGCGCTGAGCAAGGCAACATACCTGAATCTGTTGCGGAAAGTCCATAGATCCAATATGATCTGTATAAGCGGTGCGCTAAGGACAACGCCCAACGAAGCCCTCCAGGTCATTCTGGGCATTTTGCCACTTGATCTGGAAGGGTTTCGGTCAGCGGCGGCATCAGCTCTGCGCCTAAGACAAACCTCCAGTTGGGCTGCGGGTACTATTGGACACTCCAGTATTCTGGAATCTTACAGCTTTCTCCCTCTAAGCACAGATCGTTGTGCGACTACTCTAGTCGGGGATAGCTGTTTCAAAATAAACATTCCCAGCAGAGAAGAATGGGAGAGGATGGATTGGTGTCCCGAAACAAATGGTGGCACTTCCATATACACCGACGGCTCGAAGTTGGACGGCAGAGTTGGAGGAGGAGTTTATTCAAGGGATTTGGACCTTGAGCTCTCCTTCAGACTACCTGATCATTGTAGCGTCTTCCAGGCGGAAGTCTCGGCAATCCTGGACGCCGCGGCCTGGTTAAGCAAACGTGTTATCGGAGAAGATATCGCTATTTTCAGCGATAGCCAAGCGGCCATCAAATCCCTTGGCTCATACACGTTCAACTCTGAACTGACGCTCAGCTGTCGTCGATCTCTTCAGGAGATGGCCCAACAGAACCGCGTAAACCTCATATGGGTCCCGGGACATAGGGACATTGAGGGAAACTGTAAGGCAGACGAGCTTGCCAGGCAGGGCACGACCAAACAGGTTCTTCAGGATAAAGAGCGCTTAGGTATGCCGTTTGCCACATGCAAACTAATGCTGAAGGAGCACACACTCCGTCAAGCCAACGAAAGATGGCTGCTATTCCCAGGGTGTCGCATATCGAAACAAACCTGGCCAAAATGGGATCTTAAAAGGTCTAGACGCATTTATGCCCTAACTAGGAGGGAAATCTGCATATTGATAGGGGTATTAACCGGTCACTGCCTCATTGGTAGGCATGCAGAAAGGCTAGGTGTGCCCTACCGACGATGCTGCAGGAGTTGCAAAGATGATGAGGAGGAGGAAACAGTGGAGCACCTCATCTGCAACTGTCCGGCTTTAAGCGGCGCGAGAACGCGCTTTTTGGGAGTTCCGTTCCTGGATAGCCTAAGCCAGATCGCGGAAATGGACACAAAGGACTTGATGGGCTTCATAAAGTCATCTAAGTGGTTCGAGGAGGAGTAACGGTGTCGGTTTAGGAGTGTCAGTCCCGGGATTCTGCTATGTGGAAAATCCCAACAACTCAGGGATTTTCCATATGGCTGGGTCCCGGGACTGACTTTCCTTGTGTTGGTGGTATCACAACGGGCCTTTCAAAACTGGCCTAAGTGTGCCTCTGCGGCAGCCACTTGAACCTAACCTAACCTAAGATATGCCAATATGGGTATCATATGAAAGGTACTATCGGCGAGATACCAACTAAAATATTTTCAAGTAGGGTTGCCACCTAGGGTTGCCACCTTACCACAATATATTTGTTTATCCGTTACTATCTCGAGAATCGCTTGACCGCATTTACTTCCAAGTAGGTTTGTCACCTAGGGTTGCCCGCACATATTTCTATATCCGGTACTATCTCGAGAACCGCTTGACCGATTTGGATGAAATTTGGCACAGTGATAGCATGCCTGATTCTAAGACTATTCACATAGGTGTTGCCACTTGGAGGGCTTTTAAGGGTGGCAACCTATCTCATTTTTTTTTTTTTTAATATTGAGTAAAATATGCGAATATCGGTATCAAATTAGAGGTATTTCCGGCGACATATCAACTAAAATATTTCTAAGTACAGTTGCCATCTAGGGTTGTCACCTTATCGCAGTACATTTGTATATCCGGTAGCATCTCGAGAACCGCTTGACGGATTTTGATGAAATTTCGCATAGGGATAGTATGCGATTTCTAAGGCTATCCAGTTGGATGTTGTCATTTGGAACGGCTTACAGGGTTGCCATCTCTCTCAATTTTTTTTTAATTATGAAGCAAGATATGCCAATATGGATATCAAATGAGTATGGATATTTTGGGATCAATTTCTGATAATTTTGGGATAATTCTGGGGTCATTTTCGGATAATTTTGGGATCAAAAGATCCTTTTTGAGCGTAATTTTAAGGTAATTTTCGAATTATTTTGTTATCTTTTAGATTTTGAGATCGTTTAGGGTCATTTTGGGATTTCTAAAAACTTGCAAACAGAACAGCTATTACTTTTTTATTGGTTAGTAACTCAAAGTTAGAAGTTTTCGTTGTAGTCTTGCTATGTTGCGATCAGCTGTTTTTCACTTGCAGTTTTTACTGAGTGATTTACTTCCAACAGAAATTTTAAGCTTTAAAACTTGAAACTTGAGCTTTCTAACTAAAAATGTTTTGCATCACCGAACGCTTTTCAGTAAACTTTTACAAAATTTTCGAAAATGTTATCGACACCGAACAAAAGTACTATTTGCTTTGGTTAAGCGACCAACTACTTTCAAAGTACTGCTACCACAAGAAAATCAGCGGCGTACCCGAAACATGGTGTGGAAAGAAGTATTGAATCTAATCTAATATCTTTAAACGAGTTAATCTTGTATATTTGTATATTTGTATTTTTGTATATTTGTATGTTCGGACTATCTCGAGAACCGCTTGACCGATTGGGATGAAATTTGGCACAAAGATAGTATGATGGATTCTAAGACTACGCACTTTAGGGTTGCCACTTGGGGCGGTTTACAGGGTTGCCACCTATCCCATTTTTTTTAAATTATGGAGCAAGATATGCCAATATGGGTATCATATGAAAGGTATTTTCGGCGAGATACCAACTAAAATATTTTCAAGTAGAGTTGCCACCTAGGGTTGCCACCTTACCACAATATATTTGTATATCCGGTACTATCTCGAGAATCGCTTGGACGAATTGGCTAAAATTTGGCATGGTGATAGTATGATCGATTTTAAGACGAGATACCAACTAAAATATTTTCAAGTAGGGTTGCCACCTAGGGTTGCCACCTTACCACAATATATTTGTATATCCGTTACTATCTCGAGAATCGCTTGACCGAATTGGCTGAAATTTGGAATGGTGATAGTATGATCGATTTTAAGACTATCCACTTTAGGGTTGCCACTTGAGGCGGTTTACAGGGTTGCCACCTATCCCATTTTTTTTAATTATGGAGCAAGATATGCCAGTATGGGTATCATATGAAAGGTACTTTCGGCGAGATACCAACATAAGTATTTTCAAGTAGGGTTGCGACCTAGGGTTGCCACCTTACCGCAGTACTATCTCGAGAACCGGTTGACCGATTTGGATGAAATTTGGTATGGTGACAGTATGAAGGATTCCAAGGCTATCTACTTTAGGGTTGACATTTCGAGTAGTTTACAGGGTTGCCACCTATCCCATTTTTTTAATTATGGAGCAAGATATGCCAATATGGGTATCATATGAAAGGTACTATCGGCGAGATACCAACTTAAGTATTTTCAAGTAGGGTTGCGACCTAGGGTTGCCACCTTACCGCAGTACTATCTCGAGAACCGGTTGACCGATTTGGATGAAATTTGGTATGGTGACATTATGAAGGATTCCAAGGCTATCTACTTTAGGGTTGACATTTCGAGTAGTTTACAGGGTTGCCACCTATCCCTTTTTTTTTTAATTATGGAGCAAGGTATGCCAATATGGGTATCATATGAAAGGTATTTTCGGCGAGATACCAACTAAAATATTTTCAAGTAGGGTTGCCACCTAGGGTTGCCACCTTACCACAATATATTTGTATATCCGTTACTATCTCGAGAATCGCTTGACCGCATTTACTTCCAAGTAGGTTTGTCACCTGGGGTTGCCCGCACTATATTTCTATATCCGGTACTATCTCGAGAACCGCTTGACCGATTTGGATGAAATTTGGCACAGTGATAGCATGCCTGATTCTAAGACTATCCACATAGGTGTTGCCACTTGGAGGGCTTTTAAGGGTGGCAACCTATCTCATTTTTTTTTTTTAATATTGAGTAAAATATGCGAATATCGGTATCAAATTAGAGGTATTTCCGGCGACATATCAACTAAAATATTTCTAAGTACAGTTGCCATCTAGGGTTGTCACCTTATCGCAGTATATTTGTATATCCGGTAGCATCTCGAGAACCGCTTGACGGATTTTGATGAAATTTCGCATAGGGATAGTATGCGATTTCTAAGGCTATCCAGTTGGATGTTGTCGTTTGGAACGGCTTACAGGGTTGCCATCTCTCTCAATTTTTTTTAATTATGAAGCAAGATATGCCAATATGGATATCAAATGAATATGGATATTTTGGGATCAATTTCTGATAATTTTGGGATAATTCTGGGGTCATTTTCGGATAATTTTGGGATCAAAAGATCCTTTTTGAGCGTAATTTTAAGGTAATTTTCGAATTATTTTGTTATCTTTTAGATTTTGAGATCGTTTAGGGTCATTTTGGGATTTGTAAAAACTTGCAAACAGAACAGCTATTACTTTTTTATTGGTTAGTAACTCAAAGTTAGAAGTTTTCGTTGTAGTCTTGCTATGTTGCGATCAGCTGTTTTTCACTTGCAGTTTTTACTGAGTGATTTACTTCCAACAGAAATTTTAAGCTTTAAAACTTGAAACTTGAGCTTTCTAACTAAAAATGTTTTGCATCACCGAACGCTTTTCAGTAAACTTTTACAAAATTTTCGAAAATGTTATCGACACCGAACAAAAGTACTATTTGCTTAACTACTAAACAACAGATGTCGCTGTGGTATTTAGTTTGACATTTAGTTCAGCTATTGACCACACATTTCACCAAGGCAAGTTAGTTTGACATCTAATTACTTATGTCATTTAAACGCCAAAAAATGACTGTTATTTGTGAAAGTTTGAAAGTGGTGAAACTAAACAGAAAAGTTATTTATTTATTGAATAAAACCTATATAAAATTGAAATAGAAAACAGAAAAGTAAGTACCTAAAGTGATACAATATGTTTGCTAATGAATCGACGAGTGAAAACGCGATGCCAACACCTCGTTGTTGCATAATCTGGACGTGACCGAAGGCCTATGTAATTCAATTCAATTCAATTCAATTCCGTTTATTAAGTCTATGATTTTATAAATCTTACAGACTAGAACTACAAATCCAAATCATAAGCAAACTTAAATATAAGTAGAATATAAGCATAAACTGTTAAACATAACACAAAGCAAGTTTAGAGACAAAACATGATCTCGGAAGTGCGAAATCTAGATCAAGACTATGAAAAATGTTATTAAATTCTGCGAGAGCCCTCGAGATGGGATCAAAATTATAGTAGTTAGCACGGATTATCTTGATATGAAAAGGATATTGCGCGCGGAGGTTTCTGCACGGGATATTAAAACTTATTAGAGATACAAGTTCCGGACAGTTTTCGAGCCACAAATTAGATCATATATGAACATCAAAGTAAGAATAGAACGCCTGGACGCCAGGGACTTCATGCTAATGAGGGCACAACGGGCACTGTAAGATGGCAATGGATCAGTGAAACGGAGCGGTTGAACAGCAAATCTACTAAAACTTCTTTGTACTCTTTCAATTCTCTGAGAATGAACAGCATAAATCGGATTCCAAATTATGGAGGCATATTCTAGTTTCGAGCGCACTAGACTATCATATAAAGTTTTTCTAGTGTATGGATCTTTGAAATCTTTGGCATATCGCCGCAAAAAAGCCAAGTTGGAGTAAGCCTTGGGTAAAATGAAACTTATGTGATTCGAAAATGTAAATCACGAGTCAAACATTACTCCAAGATCAACAAACTCACTAACAGAAGAAAAAGTTTATAGGTAGACATATGAGCATTGAGGTTTTTCGTGAGCTTCATATGGAAGCATTTTTTTATGTTAAGACGTAAATTATTCACAAGGCTCCAATTAGCTAAATTATTAAGATCTTCCTGCATCAGGACTACATCTGAGAAACTGGCAATGGTTCTGAAAATTTTGAAATCATCTGCATAGAGCAGATACTTGGAATTCCTAAAATAAGATCCTATATCATTAATGAATAGAAGAAAAAGAATAGGCCCGAGAATGCTTTCCTGAGGAACTCCAGATGTGGCTTCGAATGAATAAGATTTTGTGTTCTCAATCTCCACAAAGGAGATTCTATTCGTGAGATAAGATCTCAACCAACATAAAAAAGTAGAATGCAACCCCATTTTTTCGAGCTTGTAAAATAATATACTGTGAGTAACAGTATCAAATGCCTTAGCAAAGTCAGTATAGACAACATCTACTTGTAGGCCAGTTTTAAATGACGAAACACAAAATTGTGAAAAAGAAGCTAGGTTCGTAACAGTGGACCGACCACTAAGAAAGCCATGTTGACATTCATCCATGGATCCTTTGATTGCAAATAATAACTTCTCTTTGACCACTTTCTCGAAAAGTTTCGAGCAATTAGAAAGTTTCGAGATCGGTCTATAATTGGCTACATTATTCTTGTTTCCTGATTTAAAAATTGGTGTGATTGAGGCTATTTTCCATCGATAAATAAAAACACCACACGCTAACGAAAAATTAAAAATGTATTTCAAAGGCTTACAAAATGACAAACTGCATTTCTTCAATATAAATGACGAGAGTCCGCAGGATCACATTTTAATGAGGTTTTAAGAGCCGCAATACCGTTGATTACGTCAATTTCCGAGATTGACAAAGGCCCAAAACAGACCGTTTTCTCAACATCGGCACAGAAACTGCTAGCCGTGCTTGAAACAAAATTGGATTTGAAAAAATCAGCAAACAGGTTTACAGAATCTAATAAGCAATTAGAAGATACACCGCAGTATGACATACAAACCGGAATATTGGAACAACCCTTCTTAGAACGTATGTATTTCCAGAAGGCTTTAGGGTTTTCCTTCAACTCGATTTCATATCTGGAAATATATTGCTGGTATAAGAATTTATCAAGTACATTAAAATTTTTACTATAGCGTAAATATATTTCCTTATGGAGAACATTATTGGAAGATTTATACATTTTAAAATGTTTATTCCTAAGATTCTTCAGTTTCTTGAGACGTTTGGTATACCCTGGAAGTTTATGAGTCCGCCCGGGGAGTAAAGTAAGATTATTATTAAAAATTGCATATATATTTCCCAGAAAAGCATCGAAGCATTCCGCTACACTTTTCGAATCGAAAATTGCTAGCCAATCCACTTGAAGAATATCCGCATTTAGGGAGTCGAAATCAGCATCACGGAAATTAAAACTATTATTGGCCATCTCACTCGAGCTTGATAGAAAATTAACAAACTCGACCGTAAGAGAAAGTGGAACATGATGCATGTCACATTTACATATCGGGAAGGTGGAATCCGACACTTCGAAAATTAAATTTTCATCAACAAAAACGAGGTCCAAGATATTATGCAAAGAATTGAAAAACGAATTAATTTGAGTGAAATTGATACTAAAGAGGCTATCAATGAAATTTATTTCATGCGAACTATTAACATTTGTAGGCGTTAATATACCATTATTAAAAAAATTTGACCAAGTAATTTTACTCAGGTTAAAGTCTCCTAGGACACAAAAATGACTGTCTTCATTCGGTTCATGAAGACTCATAATATTGCTTGTATGAGCAGCGTATAAAGAATCAGGGCTAGAAGGTGGTATGTAAGATACGCAAATATATACTTTATTTAGATTTCCAAAAATGCATACACATAGCTGATCAAGAGGAGTATCATCATTTTCCAACTGGACTAAAGATGAGCGAAGCTTTCGATTTACTGCAATTAAAACCCCGCCACCTCTTAAGCAATTAGTCTTAGATGCGTCTCTATCCTTGCGATATAAATGAAAAAGGTTCGGATCAAAAAATTCTGCATCAGCAAAATTACTGTTTAACCATGTTTCAACAATTACATAAACATCAAATTCGCAACGAGAAGTAGATAAAAAAACTTCATTAGCTTTTGTTCGCATTCCCGAGATGTTTTGAAAAAAAATATTTAAATTAAAATTGTTTTTATTACAAACTGCATTAGAACTAATATTTAAGCCACTCATTAATCCGTTGGACCCAACTGATTGCCCCCCGCCATCAGTTGGCCCTCGTCGTTTTTTGAGCCAAAATTAAACGGACGCACCGCAATGTTTGTAGGCCATAAATCGGGAACCAGCAACTTTGGAAGCGAAATGGCATCAACACGCAACTTGAAATTAACATATCGCAGAGAGCTAGGATCTACACCATTCTTAACCAGTGGAATACAAAGGATGGCATTTTGACTAATCCCAGTATGCTGAGATATATGCGCTTTCAATTTCTCGGAAGTAACAGAGGCAGAGAACGGCGAAAGATGCAGCCATTCCCTTTTCGACACAGCGCTAATATCACTATTTATGCCCGACCCAACAACTAACGGTCGCGCACGTAAGCGCGAATTATGTTGAATGGCTCTGTTGTTGCCATACTCCATATCTGCATTATTAGAACCATTCGGCATAGTGCCAATACCAGCCTCTGCGTTAGCATCTTTTTGAATATTATTAGTCTTATTTTTTCGATTATTAATTCTTCTATTTTCCACAATTTTCCATCCATTCGTGTTACCATCAACTTCAGGCGAATTATCATTAGTAACTGAGGTAGGTGACTTAAGTTGCGAAGCAGGGGCAACAGGAATTGGCGTTGCAGAAGAAGTTGTGGCAGGAGCACCAGCATCATTTTGTAGAATTATCGAGGGTGGCTGGGCATTGGAAACAGTATCAGACTGGTTGTATAGTCTCCCGGGCGCTTTAGCAGCACCGTCGACAGATCCAGTGGCAGTTGAAGTGAAAACAGCAGTGGCAATAGCAGCATAGCTTGTAGCAGCAGCGTCATTAGACAGCAATAATGATGGAGAATGAACAACAGAGGCAGGCGCAATATGATTGTATAGACCCTTGGCCGCATTAGCAGCGCCGTTGACGGGGCCACTAGCGCCCAATGATGTAGGAGCGTTAAAATTAATTGCACTGCACTGTTTCTCAATATGTGTGAGCAAACGAGACAGAATTAAACTATTCTCAGTAAGCTTACAATGCAAGTCATGCACTTCAGCTTGCAGAGAGTCAGTTTTTTGTCGTAAACACTCATTGTCTTCGTGAAGAACAGACAAAGCAGAAAGAAGATTAGAGTTAATTGTTTTTAACTCAGCAATGTAAGCATTAGCAGTTAGTGGATTAGGCATTTGCACTTGAGTGACTTCTTGTTGTTGTAGCGAAGAGTTTGGCGAAATCACAGACTCATTTTGTTGATCTGGAGCACACACACCACAAACGTAGATATTGTCAGCATTGTTGAAATGATTTAGGTCGGTAGGCAAACTACCAACAACACAACTAAGATGGTAAATCTCTCTGCACTTTTCGCATTGCACTGAAGTTTGCGCGCGATCCACTCTATGTCCACAAAAACAAGGCATTATATTGCAAATATTATAAAATGATAACCATAGAGAAAACTAAAAGAGTCAATGTCTCTAACACAAGTGTAATGTTAATTCTGATTGTTACCCGACATTAGATAAATCACAAATTTAAGAAAACATAAGAGCGCAGCAAAAACACGTCTGAGCGCAGCAAAAACACGTCTTATAATGGTGTACGACTCATTGTGACAAGCCTTTGCAACAACATAATAAAAGCGAAAATTGTTACCGGCGAACAATCGGGAAAAGAAGTACATATACCAAGAATCACTCTCGATTCCTCAAAGGGGCAGCTCGGTTGTACCATGCAGCGCCATCAATTCCCTGTGAGACCAGCATTTGCCATAACTGTACATAAAGCTCAAGGCCTAACATTTGAATTCGTTGGAGTGGACCTCAGCTCACCAGTTTTTATGCATGGTATGCTATATGTGGCTTTTTCGAGGGTTAAGCGGCCAACTACTTTGAAAGTACTGCTACCACAAGAAAATCAGCGGCGTACCCGAAACATGGTGTGGAAAGAAGTATTGAATCTAATATCTTTAAACGAGATAATCTTGTATATTTGTATATATGTATTTTTGTATATTTGTATATTTGTATGTTCGGACTATCTCGAGAACCGCTTGACCGATTGGGATGAAATTTGGCACAAAGATAGTATGATGGATTCTAAGACTATCCACTTTAGGGTTGCCACTTGGGGCGGTTTACAGGGTTGCCACCTATCCCATTTTTTTTTAATTATGGAGCAAAATATGCCAATATGGGTATCATATGAAAGGTATTTTCGGCGAGATACCAACTAAAATATTTTCAAGTAGAGTTGCCACCTAGGGTTGCCACCTTACCACAATATATTTGTATATCCGGTACTATCTCGAGAATCGCTTGACCGAATTGGCTGAAATTTGGCATGGTGATAGTATGATCGATTTTAAGACTACCCACTTTAGGGTTGCCACTTGGGGCGGTTTACAGGGTTGCCACCTATCCCTTTTTTTAATTATGGAGCAAGATATGCCAATATGGGTATCATATGAAAGGTAATTTCGGCGAGATACCAACTTAAGTATTTTCAAGTAGGGTTGCGACCTAGGGTTGCCATCTTACCGCAGTACTATCTCGAGAACTGGTTGACCGATTTGGATGAAATTTGGTGTGGTGACAGTATGGAGGATTCCAAGGCTATCTACTTTAGGGTTGACATTTCGAGTAGTTTACAGAGTTGCCACCTATCCCATTTTTTTTTAATTATGGAGCAAGATATGCCAATATGGGTATCATATGAAAGGTATTTTCGGCGAGATACCAACTAAAATATTTTGAAGTAGAGTTGCCACCTAGGGTTGCCACCTTACCACAATATATTGGTATATCCGGTACTATCTCGAGAATCCCTTGACCGAATTGGCTGAAATTTGGCATGGTGATAGTATGATTATTGTAAAATAATATAAATCTGGCAACCCATTGGTCATTCCTTCATTACACACTATTTCCTCTGTATTCACATTTGAATTATACTGAATAAATTAGTCGCCATCTTACTTTGAAACTGCGTGTACATTTTTCTGTGACATCAGGTTATGGGCCTATTTCACATTTTAAAATTAATTTAAAGTGTTTTATTTTAATAAAAATGGCGACGGGCACACTTACTTTTCCGTTTGAGAAACTTCGCGGACGCGAAAACTTTGATGTTTGGCGGCGAAATGCAAAATCGTATTTGGTGCTAAAAAATTGCTGGAAAATTACCGAGACAGGCGTGTCTGATAGTTCTTCAGAAAAGGACCGTGACGCAAATGAAAGTGCGCTGGCGGAGATTACGCTCATGGTGGAGTCGAGTAATTTCTCGCACATAGCAAATGCACAGACGGCAAAAGAAGCCTGGGGCTCGATAATAGCAGCATATGAAGACAGTGGTTTAACGCGCAAAGTGGAGCTTTTGAAGAAGCTAGTGCATTTAAAACTCGAAATGGTCATGACTTCAATCAAGTTGCAAAACGCAGGTTTGCACATGGGTGATGAAGTGGTCGCATCATTATTGCTCGCTGGGTTACCTAATGAGTATCAACCACTTGATATGGCAGTGGAAAATTCCAAAGCGAAGTTAACAGTAGACAGCGTTAAAAGTTTGCTACTGCAAGATGTCAAATTGGATGGCAACAGAGCAGCTACAGACAGCGCTTTGTATTCGAAGAATTTGCAACCAAAAAAGAATGAAAAAATGTCTAATCGAAAAAAGTTTCGTTGCTTCAACTGTGGCGAAGAAGGCCATATGCGTAAAGATTGTCGTAAGTCGAAGAAAACAAACGAGAACGAAAATAAAAGCAGAAATGCTATGTTTTCGAACTCACTGTTAGCAAATTCGTGTTTGCATTCTCAAAACAGCGAATGTGTATGGTACGTCGATTCAGGCGCAACGTCGCACATGACGAACGATCAGCAGCTACTTTCGAAAATGAGAGCGGCAGAACACAGCGAAGTTATTTTAGCTAACAGTGACCGAATCCCTGTTAACAGCGTTGGGGATGTTAGTTTGCTCCTAAATGTAGGCAAGCAAAAAATTCCTACTGATGTTCGAAATGTTGAATATGTACCGAGCCTTTGTGCAAATTTACTGTCAGTACGGCAAATAACAAAACAAAATTAAAAAGTGGTGTTCGAAGGCAATGAATGCAAGATTTTCGACGAGAATGGTAAATTAATAGCAAAGGCGTATGCGGATAACGATTTATACAAGTTAGATTGTGTTAAAAATCCAATTGGCAAAGCAATGACCGTAGTTGACAATTTTGAGCTTTGGCATCGCAGGTTGGCACATATTTGCAAAGAAAGTATGAAGCAGGTGCAGAATTCAACGCTTGGTGTCAATTACAGTGGTACAAGCAACAAGGGGTGTGTTGTATGCTGCAAAGGTAAACAAACCAGAATATTAAATAAATCAGCTGGAACGTGTGCTGCAAATTTGTTAGACGTTGTACATTCGGACGTGCTTGGTCCAATTAGCACAAATTCGTTCAGCGGTGCAAGATTTCTTTTGGTGTTTGTTGACGATTATTCGCGCAAAGTATTTGCTATACCAATTGTACGCAAATCAGATGTATTTAATAAATTCAAACAATTCAAGAGCGAAGTAGAAACGCAATGTGGCCGTAAAATAAAAGTACTGAGGACAGACAATGGCACTGAATATTGCAATGAACCATTTATAAATTTTATGCGTGATTGTGGCATTGTTCATCAAAAAACAGCTCCGTATACTCCCCAGCAAAACGGTGTGGCTGAGCGCATGAACCGTACCTTCATTGAACGTGTCAGGTGCATGTTGTTAGATTCTGGGCTTGAAAATATTTTCTGGGCAGAGGCTGCGAACACGGCAGCATATTTGGTGAACCGCATTCCATGTAGAGGCAACAATCGCAGTCCGGAAGAAATATGGTCAGGTGTGAAACCGAATTTAAAGAATTTGCGCATATTTGGGTGCACGGCAATGGTTCACATACCAAAACAAAAACGAACAAAACTTGATGCAAAGTCAGAAGAGTGCATTTTTATAGGGTATTGCGCTGTATCAAAAGCTTATCGGCTGTATCGAAAAAGTGATTTGAAGTTTATTATAAGCCGTGATGTTACATTTTTGGAAAATGTTAGCGATACAAATAAACGTGTAGAACCAAATCTAGTTGTTGATATTGCTGATGCAAGGGAAGTTTGTGACATTGACAATTCAGAGGAGAATATTGTAAGCGAATTATCAGATGTCAACAAATCTTCGGATAGCGAATATGATACTCCTGATGAAAGCGAAACTGGTAGTATGCCTGATGTGAATGGCGACATAGAGGGCGCACTTCGCCGGTCAAAGCGTATTGCAAGCAAAGCTAAAAGAGATTTGTTATTGAGCGCAGTGTCGAATGCTGATGAACCTATTAACGTTGAAGAGGCCTTGAGTGGCGCAGCGTCGGGTGCTTGGAAGCAAGCTATGCAAGACGAGATGGATTCTCTCAAATCAAACAAAACTTGGCAGCTTACCAAATTGCCTGCGGGTAAGAAAGCAATAAGTTCAAAGTGGGTTTTTAAAATAAAGCGTGATGCGGCTGGTGAGCTTGTTCGCTATAAAGCAAGGCTCGTTGTAAAAGGCTGTTCGCAAAAACCAGGTGTTGACTATTCGGAAACGTTCTCACCGGTAGTTAGGTACAACTCACTACGTTTTTTGTTCGCCATGGCAGCAAAATATGACTTAGCAGTGCATCAATTGGATGCGGTGACGGCATTTCTAATGGTGAGCTTCGAGAAGAAGTATACATGAAGCAGCCGGAAGGCTATGATGACGGTTCAGGCAAAGTATGTCGCTTATTAAAGTCATTGTATGGCCTAAAGCAGGCAAGCAAAGTTTGGAACGATACATTGAATACAGTACTCATCAGTCTGGGACTAGTTCGAAGCGAGGTCGATCAATGCATCTACTACTGTGTGAAAGAGCGAAGCATGGTGTATATAGCAATTTACGTAGACGACGTTTTAGTTTTCTCGAATGACAAAGAGGCTACAGAGCGTATCAAGAACGAGTTGTCCTTCAGATTCAAAATGAAAGACATGGGTTCAGCGTCATCCGTACTTGGCATGCGAGTTCAACGGGATGAGGTAAAAAAGCTAATAAAACTTGATCAGTCTGAATATATTTCCAGTGTACTCAAACGTTTTGGGATGGACGACTGTAACGCTGTTTCCACGCCACTTGACTAATCACAAAGGTTAACTGCTGAGATGTGTCCACAAACCGAAGAGGCCAAGATGGATATGGAAAAAGTTCCATATATGGAAGCGATTGGTTGCCTTCTGTACGCAGCGCAGAATACTCGTCCAGATATAAGCTTCGCGGTCAATTTACTGAGTCGGTTTTCACAGAATCCCGGCAAAGCTCATTGGCTTGCAGTGAAGCGTGTAATGCGTTATTTGAAAGGCACTATTGACAAAGGCATCGTGTATAAAAAGTCTGCTGAAGGTCTAGCTGGGTTTTGCGATTCTGATTGGGCAGGGGATCTTGATCAGCGCCGATCAACTTCTGGTTACATGTTCGTTACGCAAGGTGGTGCTATATCATGGTCAACGCATAGACAGCGAACGGTTGCTTTGTCATCGACTGAAGCTGAGCTAATGTCACTAGTGGGCGCAATGCAAGAAACAATTTGGTTGAATCGGCTAGAGTCTGAATTAATTCCTGGTGATACAAAATCAATTACACTGTACTGCGATAACAAGAGTGCTATTCACTTTATTCGTAACAACAACTTTTCTCCACGCACTAAGCATATAGACATAAAGGTAAAATTCATACGAGAGAAGCTGGAAGACAAGTCGTTAAAACTGGAGTACATTTCCACAAACGAGATGTTGGCAGATGGTTTAACAAAGGCGGTACCAGCTGTTAAGAATGAATTTATAAACTCCAAAATAGGTTTACAAAATGATATGTAGTTTTTGATACAACTTTTTGCATTGTAAACATATTGATTTTTATTAATGTTTTGAAACTTTAAAAACTAAATATTTTTAAATGTTGCCAGATCTTCTATTAAAGGGAATTATTGTAAAATAATATAAATCTGGCAACCCATTGGTCATTCCTTCATTACACACTATTTCCTCTGTATTCACATTTGAATTATACTGAATAAATTAGTCGCCATCTTACTTTGAAACTGCGTGTACATTTTTCTGTCACATCAATGATCGATTTTAAGACTACCCACTTTAGGGTTGCCACTTGGGGCGGTTTACAGGGTTGCCACCTATCCCTCTTTTTTTAATTATGGAGCAAGATATGCCAATATGGGTATCATGAAAGGTATTTTCGGCGAGATACCAACTAAAATATTTTCAAGTAGGGTTGCCACCTTACCACAATATATTTGTATATCCGTTACTATCTCGAGAATCGCTTGACCGAATTGGCTGAAATTTGGAATGGTGATAGTATGATTGTGGACGGCAAAACTTTCCAGCAAATAAAAAACTCTGAATTTAATAGCTTATTCGCTTAGGGAAAATTTATTTTGGCAACGTTAAAAAATTTGATGTTTTCTCAGCGGCTGTAATTTGCGAATGACCATTCTTCGATATGCTCTTCGAAACAATCAAAATCACCGTTCGAAGTTAATATACATACATTTTTATACAAAGGCAATACGTAGCAAAAAATATAATATGTACTTTTATGAATATGAGTATGCTTGTTCACATGAGTGTTTAACCTTTTTGGCACATATTTTTTGGTGATTATTACATATATACTGGTTACATAATAAGCGGTGTGAGAGAATTCGAACATTATATTCTTCTTTCAAAACTAGTGCAAATACAATATTAAGAAAAGTGGCCATAAATACAAGTGTATGTGTTACAATTTGAGCGCGTTTAGAGGATTCGAACAATTAAATGAGAATTTATGTATATATGTTGTTCGGGCACGATAGCCGAAAAAAATATGCCGGGTCAAACTCACCAACGAATTTCCAATGAAATGAGAAATAAAAGAAAAGTAATTAATTTGTAAGAATAAATGCAGGTTTATTCAAAGAAGCAAGAAAAGGTAGGCGTATATGCCAGTAAGGGCATATACCAAAATATGTATACAGTTGACGTATTACAAACGGAGGAAACTTCGATTATTTTACCTTTTGGGGTTGTTGTTGTTGTATAGCAAACAACTGCTGCGCACGAACGGGGTAGCCTGTGATGATGCTGGATGTCAAACAAAGACTGACTGTCCACCACAGACCACCTCGAGTCGTAAGTTAATTTCGAAGAGCGGCGTACCGGTAGTTTTCCCACAGCGACTTAGCTTTGCAGCTAGAGGCGATGTGACAAACCTACGAGGGTTCCCCAATATTGAAGGCGGTTTGGCTTCAACATTGCCGCCGGCCTTGCAATATGTAGGAATTGCAACTATTCGAAACGGATGCGCACATCAGAGCTACTTAGAAAAATTAAGAAATTCATTTATAGGTTTGTTTATTGGGCTGCTCTAGCTTACGCCAGATTGAGATATTTCACAAAATTGTGTTTAACGAACACTTTTCTTGCTCTAGGTTGCTCTATCTTTTGTTTCATGAGTACGCTCAAAACAAAACTAGAGTAATCCAGATCACAAATTTCTGCTCTACCTATTTTTATGGAGTAAGTTAGAGCAGAGAAGCAATTGTCAGTCTGGAAAAAAAAAATGTTTGAAAACTTCAAAAAAATTAGCTTGCAAGAAAATCAATGTTTTTGTATACGTGAATTTGCATTAATTTTGAAGATTTAAACAAAAAAACCAAATAAAAAGAAACTATCGAGATTCAAGTGTTTCATGGCATTTCTGCTCTGAGTTGCTCTAAGTTGCTCTATTTCTATTTTGACAGCTGCCCTGCTCTGCTCTGCTCTAACCTGCTCTGAACTTTTTTTTGGTCAGTAAACAAACCTTATATATAGTACTTAAATTTAGAATGCGTGCACAAATGTTAATTGTTGAGCTTTTGGTTGATTTTAATAAGATTTCATAAGATATTTACAATACTTCGAAAATTCATTATTAACCTATGACCCAGGAAGAGGTCGTTGTACCTTTAGCGGTAAGTCCATCGGTAGAACTAACGGTTACCCAGTAGGGGGGGTAGTGCTTTAAAGAGCACACGGGCCAGAAAGGACCCAACCGAAAGTCGAATTTTGGGCTGTAGGAAAGCCCGGATATGAAATAGTTTCAGATCGCATCAATTTATGTTGGACATCACCTCCGATTATTACGGCCACGGCGGAGGAGGTATGAAAGCCGGGGTCGGCCAACGTCAAATTTTTAAATTTATCTCGCGTAGCTTGACTGAGATGACGAGCGGGCGTTTTCAGACCAATTTCTGTCATGACGCGCGCTGCAAACGCGAAACGAACATACGGATTTCCGAACGCACTGACCTGAATCTCGCACATGTCCAGGTTCGCAACGGGCAAGGTCGGAAGGCGCAGGCGTTTCACCAAGGACCCGTCGATCTTACTCGTTTGCGAACAAGGATCAAGTAACGCTCTGGCCAGGACCTTTCGGGCTCCACAATGTATGTAAAGCGCAACAGTCGGTAACACGGTGACGGTGCCAGAGAGCTGTGTCAATAGCGGCGGCAGCTGATAGCGCGGAAATACCCGGGCGTGAGAATGAAGCAACGTATGATGCTTATGATGACAATATTCACACGTTCCCTGACTTCGGCAGTTCTTAGTTTGATGTGAGTGCGCCAAGCAACGCGAGCAATAACGATGTAAAACAACGAGACGTAACCGACGTTCGTAATTCGCGTCAAGAAATTGCTTACAATAACGGAGCGGATGTGCGCGACGGCAGACGCGGCAATTAAACTTAACTGATTTGTTCGCCCTTTTAGGACGACTTCTTCTGGCAGGCGATGCTGCTGCTGCTGGTGATGTCCGAGGTGGACGCGATAAGGCACGTGACGAGGGTGAACGTGTAACTGGGACTAACTCCATGACTTGAATCTGCACGACAGGGTATAAGAAAGCAGAAATAAGAAAAACAAAGAAAAGGTGGTTAATTTGGCAAAGCGACGAGCTTTACGATGGGGCGCGTGATCATTCCCTTTTGGGTGCGAATATCCGCGACTCGGACCCGTTTATCCGTCCCCTGATAAATATGTGTAACCCTGCCCAAGCGCCATTCCTGCGGAGGCAGATTTTCATGTCGAACGACGACCAAGTCGTCGACGGCGATATCCTTTTGCGGAAATTTCCATTTATAGCGTCGATGTAACTTCTTTAGATACTCTTCTTTCCATCTAAGAGCATGTTGCTGGCTGAGAGCTTTCAGCTTTTGCCAACGATTAATAATCGAGGTGGGGTTCGCGTCTATAATGGGCTCTGGCGGCGAGAGAATGGGTCCACCAGTGAGAAAGTGACCTGGCGTAAGAGCTCCACAGTCGGCTGCATCATTAGAGTTCGGTGATATTGGCCTAGAGTTCAAACAGGCCTCAATTCGACAAAGCAAGGTCTGAAATTCCTCGAAGGTGAACTTCTGCGAAGCGGCAACCCGTTTAAAATGAAACTTAAAACTCTTGACGCCAGCTTCCCATAGGCCCCCCATGTGTGGGGCTCCCGCTGGAATGAAATACCATGATACTTCCTGATGGCTATATATGGTGCACAGAGACTCCTTGGACGTGCTCAGGAATTTTTGAAACTCCTTCTTTAATGTCGCCGATGCGCCCACGAAGTTCGTGCCATTATCAGAAAATATGGCTTTTGGACAACTTCTTCGCGAAACAAACCGTGCGAATGCACCGAGGAACGTTTCGGTTGAGAGGTCACTGGTGGCCTCCAGATGAATGGCTTTCGTAGAAAAGCAAACGAAGATGCATACATATCCCTTGGTTATTTTATACGAGCGACCGGAAAAGCTTTTGATATCAAACGGACCGGCAAAGTCCACACCTGTATTTTCAAAGGGCCTGGAGAGAATCGTTCGCTCCTCCGGAAGAGCAGCCATCATTTGACTTTGTTCCTGTTTTTTGTGCACGACGCAGGGTTTACAATTATGGATGATGGTCTTTATAAGGTTTTTTGCTTTGGGGATCCAATACTGTTGACGAAGCAACCGCAGCACCAGTTGATTTCCCCCATGAAGCGAGATCTCATGGATGAAACGAACTAACAACGTTGCGAATGCACAACTGTATGGCAAAAGAATGGGGTGTTTCTCGTTATACGATAAGATGAGCGAATTCGCTAGTCGACCATTGACTCGAATTACGCCCTGATTATCTAGAAAAGGGTTCAGGGTAAGAATTTTACTCTTTGGAGAGAGTGGGGATTTGGAGAGAGTGGGGATTTTGACGTTAAACTCCGGTGTTCTTGATCGAAGTGTTTCATTTGCGCGAGAATTATAAGCCTAGTGCGAATCTTCGAGATCTCTTCTCCCGAAATAGCTAGCGATTGGTACGAGTGAAAACTTCGGGTATGTTTATAAGTCCGGTTGTAAAATCGAAATACATATGCAAGAACGCGCAGCGCTCGTGGTAATGACGAAAATCTCTCCAAGGGATCCACGTCGCTGGACATAAGCGTCATATGTGCCTTTACCTTCCGTACTTCTAATGAGACCTCAGTTGTTTCGTTCTCTAGGGATGGCCATTGCTCCTCATCCTTCCTTAACCACGCTGGGCCGTACCACCATAACTCGTTCGAACATAAATCCTGGGGGTATGCTCCTCTGCTCCCGAGATCTGCCGGGTTGTCCTTTGACTCGACGTGACTCCAATGTCGTGCACCAACCGTTTCTTGGATTTTTGCCACTCGATTAGCGACAAAGGTAGTCCAAGAAGTGGGACGCTTTCTAAGCCAGGCTAACACAATCGTGGAATCTGTCCAGCAAAATATTTTTTCGATTTTGAAGGGGAGCTCATTTTGAAGCGACCTAAGCATATCGGTTACCAAGACTGCACCGCACAATTCTAAGCGAGGAAGCGAGATAGTTTTTACTGGTGCAACCTTGGTTTTCGCTAGCAAGAGATGGGACGACACTTGCCCTAGGTTTTCTACCCGCAAATATATCACCCCCGCGTATGCCTTTTCCGACGCATCGCAAAAGGCATGAATTTGAAAAGGTGACTCGATAGAAAAGTTTACCCATCTTGGAATTTGTATGTTTTCGATAAAACTATAATTTTCTACGAAGGTTTTCCATCTAAACAGGGTTTGCGCCGTAATAGGTTGATCCCAAAGAGTACCATCCGCCCAAATTTGTTGCATTAATATTTTGGCTATGACTACTACAGGCGCGAGCCATCCGGCAGGGTCAAAAAGCTTTGCTATGGACGATAAGACTTCCCTTTTTGTAAAGCTATCCTTCGAAGCAAGGGTCTGGACGCTAAAGAAAAAGTGATCCGATTTGGCATTCCATCGAATACCTAACGCTTTCGTGGTACTGGTCTCGTCGAATGTTAAGAATTCCCTATTAAGACGATGGTCATGAGGAATATCCTTAAGGATTTCCTTGGCATTTGAGGACCATTTCCTCAATGCGAATCCTGCACTTCCGAGTGTCTCTATCAGCTGATCTCGCGCTTGCAAAGCTGTGGAACTATCATGAAATCCCGCTAGTACGTCGTCTACATACATCGAATTTCGCAAAATCTGAGACGCTAATGGATGAGACTCTTTATTATCTTGAGCAAGCTGAAGCAAATTTCTAATTGCCAAGTATGGCGCGCAATTAACTCCGAAAGTTACGGTATTTAACTGAAAATCTAAAATGCTACTATGAGGATCCTTCCTAAAGAGAATTCTCTGATAAGGCCTGTGATTCGGATGAACTAAAATTTGCCTATACATTTTTTGAATATCACTGTTAAACACGTATTTGTACATTCTCCATCGAATGAGCAATAGGGTCAAATCAGCTTGAAGTGTCGGACCGACGTGTAATATGTCGTTTAAGCAAACTCCATTCGAGGTGTTACAAGATGCGTTGAAGACTACCCTTAATTTCGTTGTCGTACTTTCGGGTTTTAGTACGGCATGATGAGGCAAGTAAAAGTGATGAGGGGCATGCTCCGCGATTGGAGGCTCTACCTTCTCCATGTGGCCTAAATCTAAATACTCGTCTACGACGTTATCGTAATCCACCTTTAAGGAAGGATTTTTAGTTAACCTAGCCTCGTTTCGAATAAATTGCCGAAGCGCAATCGGTCGCGAAGACCCTAGCTTAATATCCGCCGGATAAAAGCTTTTAAATGGTAAGGATACCACGTATCTACCCTCTTGATTCCTAGTGGTGGTTTTTACATAAAGTTCCTCGCAGAAAGAATCCTCCTCTGTTTGCAGATTTTTTCTCGGGGTATCTTCTAATTCCCAGAACTTCCGCAGCTGCCTATCTAACGCGATGTCTTCTCCCATTGAGATCGTTGTGGCAAAACAAGAGACGTGTGCAGTGGAAGACGCCCCCGTGACGATCCACCCGAATACGGTCTCTTGTGACAAAAAGTTGTGGTTGCTGCTACGTTTGACCCCATCTAACATAACCTTAGGGTATAAATCTCCTCCAATGAGAAGGTCGATTGGTGCGCTTTGCAAGAATTTCGAATCTGCTAAAGGCACCTTAGGTAAAATATCTAAAATCGATTCATCAAGCGACGTTGATGGTAAGTTACCAGTAATTTTTGGTAAAACGAAAGCTGTTGTCTCTATAAAGAGGTTGGGATCCCGAGGTGAACCTAACACGAACGAACAGACTTTTGACGAGTTGTTTGAAACCTTTTGATTCAAACCTGATATCACCGCATTTGCCTTCGAATAAGGCAGCTTTAAAAGTTTTCTAAGTCTCTCAGAAACAAACGATGCTTCAGACGCTGAATCTATTAAAGCGCGCGCGATGTAAGTCGAGCCCAAGTGGCAGATGTGAACCATGGCCGTTCCGAGAAGGGCTGAGGATAAACAAGACGAATTTCTGTTTTCCCCCCTTGGCGATGAACTATCTGTTGACGAGGTGGACTGTATGTTTGCGTGGAATGTCTGCGAGGCATTTCCACTAGCAGTTTCTTTCGAATTTTCGATATTCGAACCCGGTTTATGGAGTAGAACATTATGTCTACCTTTGCACTTAGTGCACGAGTATTGACTTTTACAGTCTTTCATTCCATGTCCCTTCACGAGACAATTAATACAGCAGTTATTTTTCTTTACAATACCGAACCTTTCATTAATGGACAAGGACAAGAATTTTATACAAAGACGCAAGGGGTGGTGTTGCTTAGGACACATTACGCATGGCGACCCGGAGACATTTGTGGCTAAGGATACCTTCTTTTGACTCGAAGAGTTGTGCGAGGGTAAGGTTTTTTGTTGTTGAAGTGCTGTGGCCGACGAACTAGCACCTTGTACATCCACTATTGATTCCAAAGTCCTGAATCGTTGTGTGAGAAATTTGTCCATCTGGTCCCACTCCGGAATCTCCGTTTTGTTGAACAAACTCTGCTCCCATAAGCTGAGTGTTGCCTCCGGTAATTTGCTGGAACATAAAAATACTAAGATGGGATCCCAATTTCCCACGTCGACCTCATACATTCCCAAGGCTGTAAGACATCCGTTAATGGTCCGCTGCAGTTCCTTCAGTGCTGTTGCGCTTTCGGTCCGAATGACCGGAAGTGAAAACAGCACTTTTAGTTGGCTATTTACTAAAACCCGCTTGTTTTCGTAGTTGGCTTTCAAATTCGACCATGCCGAGTCGAAACCCTGATTTGTTAGTGGCGATTTACTAACAATATCCCTCGCTTCACCGCTCGTTTTCTTTATAAGGTGACACAATTTTTCTATATTGCTCAATCTCTTATTATTTATGTAAATGGCGGTGAAGAGATCGCGAAAGGTTGGCCATGACACATAATCCCCACAAAATATTTCAGTATCGCATGGCGGGAGTTTTAAATTATTGGAACAGGTGGATTCCTGGTCATGGTTACCGGAGCAGTTGGTGATAAGAGGGGAGTGCACTTTTCAATATATTGGGTAATTCTAGTGAAACACGCTAAGTAATCTTTTCGAACCGTGTACTGTTTCGCTGTTACCGCTTCTACCTCCCCTTCATCTTTCAAGAATTCTAGGCATTTCTCATACGCTTCTTTGGTTTTCGACCACGCCTCAGACAATTCTTCTTTTAAAGCCTCTAAGTAAATTTTAGGATGTTCGTTTGGGTTCGTATCATCATATTGTGCATTGAATTCTACGACTTGGTCGGAACATCTAGTATAATAACTAAGCGTTATCATTATTAAGGAGGAAGTAAGTGCAATTTATGTAACGAAAACGAAGGTAAGACCGCAGGGAATGATACGCGCCCCAGTTATCAACAAAAATTCCAAAATAAATTGCAAAGTGGGTAAGTGGGTAGTTTTATGATATGTGTTCTCACAGGGTCGGCGTGAAAATTTCCTACTGGTTCACTTACCAAATCTAATATCTTTAAACGAGTTAATCTTGTATATTTGTATATTTGTATGTTCGGACTATCTCGAGAACCGCTTGACCGATTGGGATGAAATTTGGCACAAAGATAGTATGATGGATTCTAAGACTACCCACTTTAGGGTTGCCACTTGGGGCGGTTTACAGGGTTGCCACTAGAGATATACGCCGCCGCCGCCGCCGCCGAATAGCCTTTTTAGGGGCGCGGCGGCGGCGGCGGCGCGCGCCGGCGCGTTTAACTTTTTTTTTGTGATAATTTTCTAAAGTTACAATTTTTTTTTTAAATTTACAACACCCTAATAGCCGTGCCCTAAATGTGTTAAAAGTGTAGGTATTTGTTTCCTTTAGGGGTCAACTGTTAATAAATTAGCTAAAATTGTGCGGGAGGGCTTAAAAGACGGGATTTGGCCTCAGGATCACGAATCCGGAAGCGCTTTTTTTATTATTTTGAGTTACATATTTGCGATCAAAGTTGTAAGTTTTCATGTGATTGTAATTTATTTAGGCCGTCCCTAAAAAGCGCTTCCGGATTCGTGATCCTGAGGCCAAACCCCGTCTTTAGAGTCCTCCCCCATAATTTTAGCTAATTTATTAACAGTTCACTCCTAAAGGAAACAAATACCAAAGTGCAAAAGATGATGGATCTAGCAGCTGTATTTCACACAGCAAGAACGTCTCAACAGGGAATTTAACACGTCATTTAAAAAACGAGCACAATATACGTCACTTTGATGCAGAAAATACTTCTTCATCTACACTGACAAATTTTTTTCAAAAATGTTCAAAAAAAAGTTCAACTGATTCTAAATGGATGTTGGGAAGGGACTTAGCCTTATGGATGGCACGTGATTTATTACCGTTCCATACAATTGCACACAATGGAATAAAAGACTTTTTAAAAAAATACCATGTAGTAGTAAACGATAATGATATACCACATTATAAAAGAATTGCAACAACAGCATTAGATGATGTTTATGAAAGCGTTTTAAAAGTCGTTAAAGGAAAAATATCTGGAATGGAACATTTTGCTTCAACTTTCGATCTATGGACGGATAACTACTGTAGGCGTAATTATATAACTTTTACTTTTCATTACCTTTAAACAAACTTCGCTATGTCGAGTCTCACACTAGAAACAAAATATGTCTCAAAGTCCCATACAGGAAACAACATATTGCAGGAGATTGAGGAAGTAACTGAATACTTTAACGTAAAGCTTGGTTCGAATTTCGTTGTCACTGACCAAGGCAGTAATATAAAGAAAGCCATCGATTTGGGCAGCCTTAACAACCACTTCTGTATTGGGCATGGGCTTCACAATTTGCTTACGGTAGATGGGTATGATTCCGTTCCAGAAATAAATCGTCTAATTTTAAAGTGTAAAAAAATCGCGCGAGCCCTACGTTTCAAAACACATACTCTGAAGTTACAGGCCGATGCCATACAAAAAGAGATTTTGTCAAAAATTGATAACTTGGAAGAACTCCTGGCTTCAGAAGACGCTTCATGGGTCGACTACGACGAATGGTTCGGTCCCCTTGATGATGTGTCCTTGGAAGTATATAGAAACATAAATAATACCAATGACTTGCATGGCAGTTTGGTGGATAAGAGAAACATCACCCTTAAAAATTCGATATCTACAAGATGGCACAGTGTCTTATCATTACTTGATAGTCTTGGATCTCAAAGGGCTGCCATTAATAAACTTCTTTTAAACTGTAATAAAAGTGACTTAATTTTACTCGAAACGGAAGTACTACTATTGTATAAATTAAGAGACTTTTTGCAAAAATTCAAAGATGCTGTCAATATTCTTTCTGGGGACTCATACCCATCGATTTCTCTTGCGTTAATCATTCGAAATGAGATATTATCAATATTATCTGAAAACGATGACACTGATTTAAATCAGAATAATTTCAGCTTTTGTCACGATCATTTATTGCAACAAATAAAAAAAAATATGAAGAGTAAACTTGACTATAGATTTCCAATAACTGATATTTTAGTATGCGCAACGCTGCTGGATCCGCGTTTTAACACATTAGATTGTGTTACAGAATACTGCAAAAGCAAATGTAAGACAGAAGTACAGTTTTTGATAGAGATGTATAAAAGACTTGTTGGTGATTCATCAAAAAACGGAAATAGTGTAAACGATTCTGAAGAAACTTCACCTTCTTCTAAAATATTGAAACTTGCCAAGCGGTATTCTTCGAGTTTGAAAAACTCTAATTTAGAAGCAGAATGTCATTTGCTGCTAAGTCTGTCCTCCAATCAGAATGTTTTGGAGGGAAAAGGCGGCTGCAATGCCCTTGCTATCCAAGCTAGCAAAAAAAGTTGTATGCATCCTGCAACAAGTACGCCGAGTGAGCGAGTTTTTTCTATAGCTGGTCTGACAGTCACAAATAAGCGGTCACAGCTAAGCCCTCACAACATTAACAAAACAATTTTTACCCATGACAACGACGAGTCTTGTGTAGAATATTTAAAATGAGTATTTTTCGCTATGAAAAGAGACACATACAACTTTATAAACATAAGATATACACAACAACAACTGTACAAAGAAGTGAAATGGTACACATTTTTTTTTTTAACTAAATAAGTAAATTTCTATCAATGTAAGCATTACAATAGCTTTACTTTTATGTTAACAATGTATACAAAGACTGAATTTAATATTACACTATAAATATATATTTTAAATCACACATGCATATTGTAGTGATCATAACAAAGCCTTCGGTTAATGTACATAATTTTAGTCCTAGACTCAATATGTAACATAGTTATTTCAGTGTAAGAATTTGATTAAAAGACTGCTATGCGTTATGTTTTTAGTATTCTTCTATATTATATTATATTATTTACATTACATAAAAAATGTACCCAAAATTTTTTGTCAATTCAATAAAAATCCCAACAATTGAAATTATGGAGTTTTTAAATTCAACATGCAATTTTTTTATACCACCACGCCGGCGCACGCCGGCGGCGCGCCGCGCCGGCGTAGCCGCCGCCGTCGCTATAAAATGGGCCTTACGCCGCCGCCGCCGACAAATTTGACGGCGTATACCTCTAGTTGCCACCTATCCCATTTTTTTTAATTATGGAGCAAGATATGCCAATATAGGTATCATATGAAAGGTATTTTCGGCGAGATACCAACTAAAATATTTTCAAGTAGAGTTGCCACCTAGGGTTGCCACCGTACCACAATATATTTGTATATCCGGTACTATCTCGAGAATCGCTTGACCGAATTGGCTGAAATTTGGCATGGTGATAGTATGTTCGATTTTAAGACTACCCACTTTAGGGTTGCCACTTGGGGCGGTTTACAGGGTTGCCACCTATCCCTTTTTTTTAATTATGGAGCAAGATATGCCAATATGGGTATCATATGAAAGGTATTTTCGGCGAGATACCAACTAAAATATTTTCAAGTAGGGTTGCCACCTTACCACAATATATTTGTATATCCGTTACTATCTCGAGAATCGCTTGACCGAATTGGCTGAAATTTGGAATGGTGATAGTATGATCGATTTTAAGACTATGCACTTTAGGGTTGCCACATGAGGCGGTTTACAGAGTTGCCACCTATCCCATTTTTTTTTTAATTATGGAGCAAGATATGCCAATATGGGTATCATATGAAAGGTACTTTCGGCGAGATACCAACTTAAGTATTTTCGACTAGGGTTGCGACCTAGGGTTGCCACCTTACCGCAGTACTATCTCGAGAACCGGTTGACCGATTTGAATGAAATTTGGTATGGTGACAGTATGAGGGATTCCAAGGCTATCTACTTTAGGGTTGACATTTCGAGTAGTTTACAGGGTTGCCACCTATTTAATTTTTTTATTATTTATGGAGCTTGATATGCCAATATGGGTATCAAATGAAAGGTATTTTTGCTGACATACCAACTAAAATATTTTCAAGTAGGGTAGTCCGCAAAAAGGCCATTACGGCTACGAAAATTAAAAAATTTTAATAATTTGCCCACATATAAAGGACAGTGTAACACATCCTCACAAGTTTGGTAAGTAAAGTTAGCACTAAATTGATTGTGTGTATCAATATAGTTAAGCTACCGATTGAGCGCAGAAATTGCAACTCACTGTTGTCGACTGCTAAAGCGAAGGTTCGCACAAAAGGGGAAGAAAAATAAACTAAGAGCGAGCGGCGTCAAGGTGTATATCACAGTATAGACAGTAGTTGCACTCACTAACACAAACGTACTTATATTCACCTCCATAGAGAACTTCGGGTTGCAGTCAACTATTTTCAGCCATTTCAGGGTGTTGTGTTGCAAATTTTATGAGGTAATAAATTACTTTAAAAGAGGAGAAATAGTCAAATTTAGGATTTTGCGTTTTAAGTAAAACTATATATGTATATATTAGGTTATATTTCTAAAAAAAGAAATTACTATTTTACGACTCAACCACAGCGTTTTTTCTCACGCATAGGAGTATTCAGTCGAAAACAAATACAGCTTTAATGCGTTGCGTGACATTTATAACTTTGACAAATACGCACAAAACCAAAAAATATACAAGGAAAAATCAGCTGATTATGTCATCGTACCCAAAAAGATAAAACTAGATCAAGTCTGCGTTAACGCGTGTTAAAACGCGGTTATAAGACAGGTTGCCTTTGTCTACGTGCATTTATGTCAGCTGTCAAAATTAAATGTCACAACGAGACGCTACAGTTGTTTCTGTTTTCAGAGTACTTTGCAATGTATTCCAATGTTGTTACTCCTTGGAGTATCTATTTTCAGAGCGATCGTGTCGTGATTTTGGTCAATAAAGCATGAGCAATGATCGGCTTTCAATAAGCTGAAGGTGGTCCGCTGAGGTATTAGAAAGTATTACAATTGAAGTACTCCAATATCACAAAATTGAAAGACATGATCCAATGATTTTTGCAAAATTTTACGCAAAACAAATTTCGAAATTTGAGAATTTTTCGACAAAAAGCTTATCGTGCCAATCTAAATAAATTTCACTAGTGAACCTTTTTCATACATTTTCGCTCACAAATTATATGAGAGGGAGAAAATCCGCAAAGTAAGAAATTATTTAGAATCTGCCTGTATATTTTATTGTGGGTTAGAGTGTAAAATGTACTTTAAAAAACGTAAATGGTTGTTAATATTCGCAAAATTTGCTACGAAGAAGCCCATTGTATTCGAGAAACTGTAAAATGTATTCCAGAAAAATCAAATGTACTTCAGAAACATCTTCTGGATTGGAATTTGTTGTTTCTGAAGTAGAACTGATTATTTTGGAGTACATTTTTAAGCTTCTGAAGTCTAATTTACGGTCTCGAGTACAAATTACAGTTTATGAAGTACAATTTATAGTTTTTGGAGTACAGTTGATTATTCTAAAGCATATTTTACAGTTTTTAAGAAACAATTGACTATTCTGAAAATAATTGTATGGGTCTTGGACTACCATTCACTATTCTTAAATGCATTTAACCTTGAAAATTTATATTAATTTGTTTCATTTATAACAGATTTGATTTTAGCCTCCCCAAAAAGGAGCATAAACGCAGAGGGTATTAGTTTCCTTTAGGGGTCAACTGCTAATATATTAGCTAAAATTATGGGAGATAGCTCAAAAGACGGGTTTTGGACTCAGGATCACGAATCCGGAAGCGCTTTTTTTAATTTTTTGTTTTAGTGAAAAGTTATGGTCAAAAAACCGAAAAATGACCCGGGTCCAATACCAAAAATGGGGCGCAATCCATGGTATTTATGTACGAAACACTTTTCTGAGTTGGCGGCCTTCGGTCGGGCTTATAAAAAATAACCCTGGGCTACGCCATCCCAAGTCCGGACGTGTGACATAACCGTGGCTACCGCCACGGCGGGACTTTTTTTGCACGTTTTTAGGGACAGTCTAATAAAATTACAACAACCACATGAAAACCTGAAACTTTGATTGCAAATATCTCTGCAGAGAAGCAAAATATTAAAAAAGTGCTTCCGGATTCGAGATCCTGAGGCCGAACGCCGTCTTTTGAGCTATATCACATAATTTTAGCTAATTTATTAGAAGTTGACCCCTAAAGGAAACTAATACCACGCAGAGTGCATAAGATTAATTCATTCATTCAAGATGCAACAAAAAAGGCCTGGGGTAGCAACTGCCGTATGGGCGACTGTTATGGTACCCCCTGGGACATTGTATAGATGGAATAAAAAGGCCTCTGGCGGCAGCCACGATTACGTGCAGCTTGCAATGCTCCATCGCAACTTGTAGTTCATGGTTTTTGTTCACAATAACAATAGTCCTCATTTGCCAGGTACTGGAAATACTTATCCGGTTAGTAATAAGTATTTCAACTTCTCCAGCTAATATTTAGACTGGACACTCCTAAAACAAAAACATATTAGTTTTTATATATAAGATGACTCATAGTTCATTAACACCGTACCTTGACATTGAACCAGATAATCGTATATTACTATTAAATAAATAGTATAAATAAATATAAAACTGCAAGCAAAATATTTTCTTTATTTTGTTTTGGAAAATTTCTAAGAATTTCAAATTCACCTCAATGTCCTTAACTAACAGGGGTGCTTTTTTGCGCAAAACTACTATTTAAAAGCATCGTTCATAAAGAGCCGATCATCAATATGCATTTGTACGAAATTTTACAATATGGCCTTTAATATACATTTTTTATACTTCTTGTAGTGCAGTAAATTCATGATATTATATTAATTCATGGAATATATACATTAAATTCATTTTTTTTCTTGAAATATTTCTAAAGTTTTTTTTGTTACTGAAATGCAACCATGCGTCCGCGAAATTCCATCCTACCATGGATTTCAACTCTGAAATATTCACCTCCATGGAGAACTTTCACCTCAGTGCAAATACTGGTTATACTGTGGTGTATATAAAAAATTTCCTATGTTTATGTGGGTGTTTACTGCCACTTAAAACGACCGAGTTGATTTGTAACAACAAAACCCGCGAATCAAAATTTGTTTAATAAAGGCAATTGGCGCCGTTTTTTTGTGAAAAAACCACCAATATTATGTGGTAGAAGAACGAAAATAACGAAAGAAAAACACCAAGTGCGTGTATTATGAAAGTTTAAAGCACAAATATATTTCTCTAATTTTTAATTTAATTAAGTGCTGTGAAAAATATTTCCTGCAGGGAGTCAAAAACTTCCGATTGAAATAATTGATCAACAAATATCGGCTCTCAATTTCACGAAAGAAATAACCGACGGGAAATTTAGTGTGAGAGACTGGAAATTTACAAATGTGTGCGTGTACATCAAATTTTTAATTAAATTAAATCGAAAATTTTAACTTAAACGAACCGCGTAGGTATTTAAAAACAAGTAAAAAAATGAAAACACCACTACGTAATTTGTAAATTTTCACTTTCACTCACTAGGTACACTTTTATTTTGTTTTTTTTTTTCAGCTCAACAATTAAATGACAATAAATAAATTATTTGTGCACGCACCTGTATGTTTATTGATGTTTGATGTTGAATTTTGTTGTTTATGTTTATTTATTTGATGTAGATTTTCGTTCTCCGTGGTATGTGGATATATGTATTTGTCTTCTTGTCGTTAATCTTTTTCCCTTTTATGTTCTCCTGTAATTATGTATTTATCTTATCTCTTTGTTTTTGGTTGTAATTTTTCGATGAGTTGACGGCTCGAGGACCAAATGTTCGGGCACGATAGCCGAAAAAAATATGCCGGGTCAAACTCACCAACGAATTTCCAATGAAATGAGAAATAAAAGAAAAGTAATTAATTTGTAAGAATAAATGCAGGTTTATTCAAAGAAGCAAGAAAAGGTAGGCGTATATGCCAGTAAGGGCATATACCAAAATATGTATACAGTTGACGTATTACAAACGGAGGAAACTTCGATTATTTTACCTTTTGGTGGTTGTTGTTGTTGTATAGCAAACAACTGCTGCGCACGAACGGGGTAGCCTGTGATGATGCTGGATGTCAAACAAAGACTGACTGTCCACCACAGACCACCTCGAGTCGTAAGTTAATTTCGAAGAGCGGCGTACCGGTAGTTTTCCCACAGCGACTTAGCTTTGCACCTAGAGGCGATGTGACAAACCTACGAGGGTTCCCCAATATTGAAGGCGGTTTGGCTTCAACATATGTAATTGCAATTAAAATTACACAGTTTCATTTGAACATCAAGAAATTATTAGTTAGGGTGATCCCTTTTGTATTGGAAATATAAATTTGTAATTTATTTTGTTGTTTGCAATAACATTCCACCTCCAGGTGAATCACTGTGGGGATTCACAAATGTCAAAAGCGGCTAGCTTGCTGGCTGGTCGTCGTAGTACTCCTTGACTGGTTTGAACTAGAGCGGTTCTAACTTGGCCATCTTTAGCTGTGATGACGTCTTTTATTATACCTTTCATCCATTGGCTGCGGGGTAGATTTGGATCGCATATAATGACAACTTGGCCAGGTTTTAAAGGCTCCGCTCTCTCCCTCCATTTCGACCGACGTAACAATGATGGCAAATATTCTGTTACCCATTTCTTCCACAAACGATCTTTCAACGCTTGTGATATTCTGTATTGCTTGCGTAGACACATATTTGGTTCTTCGACATTCGGCGTTTGTGTCGAGTTAAAAAATGGTTTGGCGTTAGAGGCTCCGGGTCATGTGGAGAAACCGGAACATCTGTCAGTGGACGACTATTAATTATGTTCTCCGCTTCTATAAGAGTGCTTCTGAAGGTTTCCAAACGCGGTGCTTCTTCTTTAAGAACATGATAAAGCAGACGCTTTACACACTGTACTAGTCTTTCCCAGCAGCCACCGGCTGATGGGTTGGCAGGGCAATTAAAAATCCACTCAATCCCGTGTTTGGTACATTCTTTTTCGATTCGGTTAAAGTCAAATAGACTGGCCTCTGTATTCAAAATTTACACATACGAAATTGGTACCGTTGTCGCTGCGCATTCGGATGGGCGTGCCTCTTATGTTGACGAAGTTTCGTAGGCAAATCAAAAATGCGTCTGTAGACAAGTCTTCTGCCACCTCCAGATGTATGGCTCGCACGTTCAGACACGTAAATAAAGCGACCCAGCGCTTTTCCCGTCGCCTACCAATTGTGATTTGGAAGGGACCACAATAGTCGACCCCCGTGTAGCTAAACGGACGCGTATATGGTGTTAAACGGTCGACTGGCAATTGACCCATCATAGGCGTGTTAGGCTTTACGGCGTTGATTTTACATATTGTACATGATCTTTTCACGGATTTTAATACGGATCGGATATGCGGCACCCAGTACTTTTGTATGATTTCGTTTATGGTTAAGCTGTCATTTTGATGATGACACTTTTTGTGAAAATGAGCGACTACTAAGCTTGTGAAATAATGCTTTTGCGGCAATATAATTGGACGACGTGCTGATATCGGAAGGTACCACGCTGCATCAATTCGCCCGTCGACCTTTATTAATCCGTCGTAGTCTAGAAACGGAGTTAGTGCATATATGTGGCTCGACTTTGATATTGTCTGATGGGCTTGCAATTGGCGAAGTTCGACGGCGAATTCTTCCGCCTGTACATGAAGACATATAGTACTTTCTGCTTCGGTAATTTCAAGAGGTTTTAGTTCACCGGTACGACGATGCAAATTTGTGGCATTGTATGTGAACCTGCGCACCCAACCCATTACTCTTATTACCTTAAAGAAAGAAGAAAAATTATTTAAATTCAGGATATACTCATCTTTTGGCAACACGAGTAGTACGACGTTCTTTTTCTCTTCCGCGGCGCATTCACTGGACGTAAAGTCAGCTGGTTCGGGCGGCCAATCTTCGTGTTCGAGTTGCAAAAAGTCTGGCCCCTTTATCCATCTGCATTTTCTATCAAAATCGTACTCAGCTTTACCTCGTGTGGCTTCGTCAGCCACGTTAAGTGATGTTGATAACCACCTCCACTGAGACGGCTCTGTTGAAGCAAGAACTTCCGAAATCCGGCAGGCGACAAATTATTTATACTCTCGTGTAGTAGACCTGATCCACAACAGCACTGTTTTGGAGTCGCTCCAGTAAAAAATATTATCAATGGCAAAATCGTGGCATTCTTGTATTGATTTGGACAAGCGACATCTCAAAACAGCTGCTTGCAGTTCCAAACGAGGCACTGTCATACCTTTCAAAGGCGCGCATCGTGACTTAGCTGTGACGAACACAACATCAACCGTACTACCTTTACATATACGTAAATACCCAACAGCTGCGTATGCGCTAGAACTGGCGTCGACGAAAACGTGCAACTGGATTTGATCTGCCGACATTAAAATCGGTGAGTAGCACCTTGGTATGGAAACGATTGAGTTGTTGTGGCAATGGCTCGTCCCACTCCGTTTGACGTTTCCAGAGTGATTGTAACACGAGCTTCAAGTAAATGGTGATATTGGCTAGGAACCCAAATGGATCGTAAATCGCCATTACGATACCCAA
This sequence comes from Campiglossa producta, assembly GCA_964058755.1. Classification (NCBI taxonomy): domain Eukaryota; kingdom Metazoa; phylum Arthropoda; class Insecta; order Diptera; family Tephritidae; genus Campiglossa; species Campiglossa producta. The sequence continues at coordinate 14,847,237 of CAXKVI010000006.1, read as the reverse complement.
AAGTTCCCGCTTTGTCGGTGGACGTTTGCAGTTCAACACGTCTCGAGCAATCTTGTGAAACTTTGTGTGGAATTCGAAGGAGTCATTTATCGTATTCCAAAACATGCCTAAGACCTTATCTACTGTAGAATCGTGCTCCATATTCACGGTTGTAATCGGCGTTTCTTCTTCACCACACAACAAAGCTTGAAGTGACTTATCATTGAACAAAAAGTTTCTTAATTTGAAACCAGCGGCTGAACTTATAGTTACAGCTTCTTTAACGACTTGCGCAGCTTCAGTTGAATCGCTGAAACTAATTACTAAGTCGTCGACGTACATGCTGTTAATTACGGCTGAAGCTCCTCGTGGCAGGGTTGACATAAATTTGGCGGCGTGAGTATTCTTAACATACTCCGCACAACATGGAGAACAAATTGCCCCGAATATCATCGAAGTCATTACGTAAGTTTGTATTTGCTTATCTGGATCCCCGTCGCTCCACAAAAAACGCTGCGAACTTTGATCGAGATCTCTTATTTTCACCTGTGAAAACATATCTTGGATGTCAGCTGCGACTGCCACGACACCCGTCGGAATTTATGTACAATGTCGATGAGTGATTGTGCGTGGTCAGGACCCTTTAGCAAAACCGAATTCAATGATACATTAGACGTTGAGGCGGCGGCGTCGAAAACTATTCGAAGCTTATTCGGTTTGTGGGGATTACCTACGCCGAAATGCGGCAAATACCACGTAGTAGAGCCTGAACTGCTCTCCTCTTCCGGAGACAGCACCCTGGCATAACCCTTTTTTATATACTTTTCCATTTCGTGTCTATAACTGGTGGCAAAACTAATATCCTTGAGCATTCGTACCTCAAGATTCTTCAAACGATGATAAGCCATGTCATAGCTAGGCGGAAGTGTTATTGTATCACTTCGCCATAGCAAACCCACTTCATATCTTTTACCAACTTCTCTGGTAGTGTCTGGCAAAATGGCCCTGGCTCGGCTGTCTTCATCTGACTCAAGCGAAACGTTTGTGCTACGTACACCAAAGCTTTCTACAGAATAATGTTCCTGCACAAACTTGTGCAACTCTTGCAATGACTGCGACTGACGGATATGCAGTACCCTTGGTGGCGAAACATGATTTTGATGATGAGGTCCATACGCCACCCATCCCAATTGTGTGGCTGTGGCGATTGGTTGATTCGGCCCTGCATCGACCGTTCTATTGGCGATACCAAGGTAGCTGTTGTCCAGACCTAACAATAATACTGGCTTAACATTTGTATAACTTTCTATTGGCAAAGACCGTAAGTGTGGGAATTGTTGTTTATTGAATGACTGACTTGGCAAATCAAGCGACTTGACGGTATGTACTTTCTTCAAATAAAACTCCGCAGTACTACCTTTAATGGCTAACGAAACTTCTCTAGATTGTTCTTTGACTTGGCTTTCGCCATACCACTGCAACGTAAGTGGCATATTACGACCACGAAGACCTAATTTGTTGGCAATATTCTCTTCTAACAGCGTGATTGACGAGCCTTCGTCAAACATTGCATAGCCAGATAGGATTCCATTTGGACCACATAAATTGATGGGAACGATTTTAAAAAGTGTCGATTGCCCATCTGATGAACAGCTCAAAACGCGTTCTACCTCTGCAGTGGCAGTTGAGGACGACTGTGATGCACTTTGGTGCAACGACTTGTGATGCATACGCTTACAACCTTCTAGTGAGCATTCTTTTCTTTGGCGACAATTGCCTAAACTATGGCCTTTGCGAAGGCATCCAAAACATAGTCTGTTATTTTTAACAAAACTCCATTTGGTTGGGAGATCAAAAGACAGAAATTGACTACAATCACCCAACTTGTGTGGTTCACCACACTTTAAACATAAAACTTTTGCTTCAGGCTGAACGTCGTTGCTATGCAAGACACGGCGTGCACTATTTGCACTAGAGTTTGTCTGCCGTGTAAGGGTTTTTGACTGCGTAGCCGACGCTGGCTGCATGACGTTTGCTTGTATGGAACGTAGTGATACGTCCGACACACCCGGCAACAATGAAACCACTTTGGCTATTTCGCTAAGCCATTCAGCGAAATTTTCTACTGTAGGAAAAGGCACTATACTTGCTGCACGTTGACTCCACTCATATTGCTTTGATGGTGGCAATTTTGTAACCAAACCCTCCAGCAATGTTGGATTCATGAGGTGATGAGCACACCTAGCCGACTTAAAAAATGCAACCATATTTCTGGCGCGGTTAGAAAAATCTAAAATCTGGTCTAACTGACTTTCGCTGATACACGGAAACTTTTGGACCTTCTGTAGTTGAGCTTTAATTAATAATTCAGGGCGACCGAAGTTAAACTCCAGCTCCTGAATAACCCTGGGCACATCTTCGGGGGTATATTAATAGCGACGTAACTGCTCATTTCGCAGCACCCTGAAGTGATTTATGCAGGCGCATTAAATTCTGCCTGTTGCTGTATTGAAACTCGTTGGTTGTGTCATTATAATTGGCTAAAAATAGTGGCCAATCTTCCGGATTGCCGTCGAAATTTGGCAATGGAAAGAGCTTTGCGGCAGAATTGTCCATGAAAGTCAACATACCTGTATTAAACGTAGACGTTGGTAGCATACGTGATGGTAGTTGCGTTGACGACAAAGGTTGGTCTGCATTCGTTGACGACAAATATGTTGAATGCTGTTGAATTTGCTGTGGCTGCTGACTTGGTTGCGCTGTTGGTGGTTGTGTTTGCGTTGACGTTTGTAGCAGCGGCGGAGCGCTGGCGGCGTGAACAGCGTTGGCAGAGCTGTCTCCGACTGCATTCCTGCTACGAGCGGCATCACTTCGCAAGCCTTCGACACACTCACGAAGCGACGTAATGCTGGACACCAATAATGCAATTTGGTCAACTGGTAAGGTCAATGCATTGCTTCCAGAGTCACCTTGCTGTTCTTCCAATTGTCGTTGTTCATCCATTTGTTGTTGTTCATCCATATCTGGTTCTAAGGTGACGTCGTTCGTAGAACCGTACTCGCTAGTGGATTCTGAACTACCCAATGCTGCTTTTTTGGCTCTTGTAATTATCGGCATTTACGTGAAGAACCCCGAGAAAACAAATTTTTTAAACAATGTGGACGGCAAAACTTTCCAGCAAATAAAAAACTCTGAATTTAATAGCTTATTCGCTTAGGGAAAATTTATTTTGGCAACGTTAAAAAATTTGATGTTTTCTCAGCGGCTGTAATTTGCGAATGACCATTCTTCGATATGCTCTTCGAAACAATCAAATTCACCGTTCGAAGTTAATATACATACATTTTTATACAAAGGCAATACGTAGCAAAAAATATAATATGTACTTTTATGAATATGAGTATGCTTGTTCACATGAGTGTTTAACCTTTTTGGCACATATTTTTTGGTGATTATTACATATATACTGGTTACATAATAAGCGGTGTGAGAGAATTCGTACATTATAATTATATTCTTCTTTCAAAACTAGTGCAAATACAATATTAAGAAAAGTGGCCATAAATACAAGTGTATGTGTTACAATTTGAGCGCGTTGAGAGGATTCGAACAATTAAATGAGAATTTATGTATATATGTAATTGCAATTAAAATTACACAAAGTTTCATTTGAACATCAAGAAATTATTAGTTAGGGTGATCCCTTTTGTATTGGAAATATAAATTTGTAATTTATTTTGTTGTTTGCAATAACAATGATCGATTTTAAGACTATCCACTTTAGGGTTGCCACTTGAGGCGGTTTACAGGGTTGCCACCTATCCTATTTTTTTTTTAATTATGGAGCAAGATATGCCAATATGGGTATCATATGAAAGGTACTTTCGGCGAGATACCAACTTAAGTATTTTCAAGTAGGGTTGCGACCTACAGTTGCCACCTTACCGCAGTACTATCTCGAGAACCGGTTGACCGATTTGGATGAAATTTGGTATGGTGACAGTATGAAGGATTCCAAGGCTATCTACTTTAGGGTTGACATTTCGAGTAGTTTACAGGGTTGCCACCTATCCCATTTTTTTTAATTATGGAGCAAGATATGCCAATATGGATATAATATGAAAGGTACTTTCGGCGAGATACCAACTTAAGTATTTTCAAGTAGGGTTGCGACCTAGGGTTGCCACCTTACCGCAGTACTATCTCGAGAACCGGTTGACCGATTTGGATGAAATTTGGTATGGTGACAGTATGAAGGATTCCAAGGCTATCTACTTTAGGGTGGACATTTCGAGTAGTTTACAGGGTTGCCACCTATCCCTTTTTTTTAATTATGGAGCAAGATATGCCAATATGGGTATCATATGAAAGGTATTTTCGGCGAGATACCCACTAAAATATTTTCAAGTAGGGTTGCCACCTAGGGTTGCCACCTTACCGCAATATATTTGTATATCCGGTACTATCTCGAGAATCGCTTGACCGAATTGGCTGAAATTTGGCATGGTGATAGTATGATGGATTCTAAGACTACCCACTTTAGGGTTGCCACTTGGGGCGGTTTACAGGGTTGCCACCTATCCCATTTTTTTTTTAATTATGGAGCAAGATATGCTAATATGGGTATCATATGAAAGGTATTTTAGGCGAGATACCAACTAAAATATTTTTAAGTAGAGTTGCCACCTAGGGTTGCCACCTTACCACAATATATTTTTATATCCGTTACTATCTCGAGAATCGCTTGACCGAATTGGCTGAAATTTGGAATGCTGATAGCAGTGGCGTGCCTACGTGTTTCAATCAAGGCAAGCCCCAGTCCTTATAACCCCAACAAAAGCACATACTGCTGCCAAAGAACATTTCAGACGAAGAAGAAGAGTTCAGGATAGATATTTATCGACTTTTGCACACGGGGAAAAACTTAAACATTTAGGTTTCTTCAATAGGCAAGTTATTGTTTTGCAGATTTTTTAAGCTTTTCCAATCCAAGGGAAAAGGTTTACTTGCACTATTTCCCATTTACATACATCGCGGAAGCCAAGGCTCACTTGCACAACGAAAATTTATATTTTTAACTCAGAGTTAATGTCAAATTAACTCTGAGCTAAAAAGATAACTCGGCGTCGTGCAAGTGGACCTAAGAAACCTAAAAAATATTTTTTATATTTTATAATGTCTAGCAAAAAAAAAAATATTACAGCAATCACCACTATTGAATTCTTTTTTTCTACTTTAAAATATGCGCCAATAATTTTTGAGTAGAGCTCTTTGCACATTAACATTGTAGATATGTATATACATATCCAGTTTGGCTTTAAAGCTTATAGCAACAACAGCACGAAGCTGGCTTCGTAGTTGCATACAAAATTTCTTCTAAATTCAAAAAAACTGTAGCTTCAAAAAGACATTTTAGTAAGGGATTTGAAAGCCAGGTAAAAGCCAATAAGTAAAAGCGAGATGGCAATCATCGCCTAGGCGGTTAAAGGCTATTTTAAGTAAGCAAGTAAGAGATGCCATCATATGCATTATGTTAATAGTTTTGCTATCAGCCGACAGATGGCAGGAAGAGCTTTATTTATATGTTTATGCTATTGGCAGTTAGTGAAACCAAATGTAAACGTTAAAGAAATTGTTACGATACATTTTTGAAACATATTGTAGCTCATAGAGGATTAGCTAGGCAAGCCGGGCTTTTCGGCTTATATGGAAGGCACGCCACTGGCTGATAGTATGATCGATTTTAAGACTACCCACTTTAGGGTTGCCACTTGGGGCGGTTTACAGGGTTGCCACCTATCCCTTTTTTTAATTATGGAGCGAGATATGCCAATATGGGTATCATGAAAGGTATTTTCGGCGAAATACCAACTAAAATATTTTCAAGTAGGGTTGCCACCTAGGGTTGCCACCTTACCACAATATATTTTTATATCCGTTACTATCTCGAGAATCGCTTGACCGAATTGGCTGAAATTTGGAATGGTGATAGTATGATCGATTTTAAGACTATCCACTTTAGGGTTGCCACTTGAGGCGGTTTACAGGGTTGCCACCTATCCCATATTTTTTTAATTATGGAGCAAGATATGCCAATATGGGTATCATATGAAAGGTACTTTCGGCGAGATACCAACTTAAGTATTTTCAAGTAGGGTTGCGACCTAGGGTTGCCACCTTACCGCAGTACTATCTCGAGAACCGGTTGACCGATTTGGATGAAATTTGGTATGGTGACAGTATGAAGGATTCCAAGGCTATCTACTTTAGGGTTGACATTTCGAGTAGTTTACATGGTTGCCACCTATCCCATTTTTTTTAATTATGGAGCAAGATATGCCAATATGGGTATCATATGAAAGGTACTTTCGGCGAGATACCAACTTAAGTAGTTTCAAGTAGGGTTGCGACCTAGGGTTGCCACCTTACCGCAGTACTATCTCGAGAACCGGTTGACCGATATGGATGAAATTTGGTATGGTGACAGTATGAAGGATTCCAAGGCTATCTACTTTAGGGTTGACATTTCGTGTAGTTTACAGGGTTGCCACCTATCCCTTTTTTTTAATTATGGAGCAAGATATGCCAATATGGGTATCATATGAAAGGTATTTTCGGCGAGATACCAACTAAAATATTTTCAAGTAGGGTTGCCACCTAGGGTTGCCACCTTACCACAATATATTTGTATATCCTTTACTATCTCGAGAATCGCTGGACCGAATTTACTTCCAAGTAGGTTTGTCACCTAGGGTTGCCCGCACTATATTTCTATATCCGGTACTATCTCGAGGACCGCTTGACCGATTTGGATGAAATTTGGCACAGTAATAGCATGCCTGATTCTAAGACTATCCACTTAGGTGTTGCTACTTGGAGGGCTTTTAAGGGTGGCAACCTATCTTATTTTTTTTTTTTTATATTGAGTAAAATATGCGAATATCGGTATCAAATTAGAGGTATTTCCGGCGACATATCAACTAAAATATTTCTAAGTACAGTCGCCATCTAGGGTTGTCACCTTATCGCAGTATATTTGTATATCCGGTAGCATCTCGAGAACCGCTTGACGGATTTTGATGAAATTTCGCATAGGGATAGTATGCGATTTCTAAGGCTATCCAGTTGGATGTTGTCATTTGGAACGGCTTACAGGGTTGCCATCTCTCTCAATTTTTTTTAATTATGAAGCAAGATAAGCCAATATGGATATCAAATGAATATGGATATTTTGGGATCAATTTCTGATAATTTTGGGATAATTCTGGGGTCATTTTCGGATAATTTTGGGATCAAAAGATTCTTTTTGAGCGTAATTTTAAGGTAATTTTCGAATTATTTTGTTATCTTTTAGATTTTGAGATCGTTTAGGGTCATTTTGGGATTTCTAAAAACTTGCAAACAGAACAGCTATTACTTTTTTATAGGTTAGTAACTCAAAGTTAGAAGTTTTCGTTGTAGTCTTGCTATGTTGCGATCAGCTGTTTTTGCACTTGCAGTTTTTACTGAGTGATTTACTTCCAACAGAAATTTTAAGCTTTAAAACTTGAAACTTGAGCTTTCTAACTAAAAATGTTTTGCATCACCGAACGCTTTTCAGTAAACTTTTACAAAATTTTCGAAAATGTTATCGACACCGAACAAAAGTACTATTTGCTTAACTACTAAACAACAGATGTCGCTGTGGTATTAGTTTGACATTTAGTTCAGCTATTGACCACACATTTCACCAAGGCAAGTTAGTTTGACATCAAATTACTTATGTCATTTAAACGCCAAAAAATTACTGTTATTTGTGAAAGTTTGAAAGTGGTGAAACTAAACAGAAAAGTTATTTATTTATTGAATAAAACCTATATAAAATTGAAATATAAAACAGAAAAGTAAGTACCTAAAGTGATACAATATGTTTGCTAATGAATCGACGAGTGAAAACATGATGCCAACACCTCGTTGTTGCGTAATCTGGACGTGACCGAAGGCCTATGTAATGGTGTACGACTCATTGTGACAAGCCTTTGCAACAACATAATAAAAGCGAAAATTGTTACCGGCGAACAATCGGCAAAAGAAGTGCATATACCAAGAATCACTCTCGATTCCTCAAAGGGGCAGCTCGGTTGTACCATGCAACGTCATCAATTCCCTGTGAGACCAGCATTTGCCATGACTGTACATAAAGCTCAAGGCCAAACATTTGAATTCGTTGGAGTGGACCTCAGCTCACCAGTATGCTATATGTGGCTTTTTCGAGGGTTAAGCGGCCAACTACTTTGAAAGTACTGCTACCACAAGAAAATCAGCGGCGTACCCGAAACATGGTGTGGAAAGAAGTATTGAATTAAATCTTAAATTTGAATTGCTAAATATTGAATATCTATATGTATTTAAAAGAATTAAAAAAATAAAAAATTTGGTCGATACATCGGGCCTTAACCGTCAAACAGGCTTAATTCAATTGATTCTGACTTTTGTTCTTTTTGCGGTTAGTGTTCGATATGTTTTGAAATGTGTTTGGGAAAAATATAATGTTGGTAAGTAAGAAAAATACCGAGCAAAGCTCGGTCACCCAGGTACTAAATTATAAATTGAGTAATTCGCGAAGTCTAACGAAATCTTAGCGATCGGCTGCATAAAGCAATATTTTGTAAATTATATTTTGTAAATTTTTTCACATCAACATGGCGGCAAACCACAATAATATATCATTTGATAAGCTATAAGAAAAATTTGATTTGTGGAAAATTTGATGTGTGGAAGCTCCATGCAAAATCTTATCTTGTGATAAAAGGGTGCTGGGATGTAGTAAAAACCGGACTACAAGCAACTCCTTCAGATAAAGATAAGGAGGCAGATCAGCGGGCGCTTGCAGAAATCACGCTAATGATTGAACCTATAAACTTTTCGCACATCGCGACAGCTATGACGGCCAAGGAGGCTTGGGCATATGAAGATTCCGGACTAACGCGTAAAGTTGAATTGTTAAAACAACTCGTACAATGCAAGCTTTCAGACTTCTCTTCTATGCAGGAGTATCTAAATACCTTAGTGATGACGTCTATAAAAGTGAGAACTGCTGGTTTGAATATTGATGACGAAGTTACCGCATCATTGATATTGGCAGGCTTACCAGATGAATTTCGAGCTTTGGTCTTAGCCATCGAAAATTCGAAACAACAGCTTACGATCGATAATGTAAAAACACTACTATTGCAAGAAGCGAAATTTGATAAACCAAATGGTGATTGCGCTTTGTATTCCAAAAATAAATATAAGCCTAAATTCGTCAAGTGCCACAATTGCTAAAAAAAAAATCAATATAAAATGTCTTTTTAAATATTTCTAAGTTATGGCTAAGGAAAAAGGCTAGAAAATCCTCAAACTATTTTTGCAAAAGGCTACATTTTGCCCGGTTTCACCACTTTTGAATATTTTTTTTTTTTAAATCAATATACGTACTATTTTTTTCAAAAATCAAATCAAAAATCGATAAGAAATGTATTTTTAAATATTTTTAAGTTATGGTTAAGGAATAAAGATAGAAAACCCTTTAACAGTTTTTGCAAAAGGCTAGATTTTGGCTGATTTTACCACTTTGAATACATTTTTTTTTTTAAATCAATATACCTAAATTTTTTTTTAAATCAAATCAAAAATCAAATTAAAATGTCCTCTAAATATTGCTTAGTTATGGATAAAAAAAGCTAGAAAAACCTTTAACTGTTTTTGAAAAAGCCTAGATTTGCCCTAACCAGCATTTGTAATTTACCAACACTAAATAATAAATTTCTATAAATAGAACTCATATTTCTACAAAATGAATTTCATTCTTTCACTCAATAAGCTCCTCCTATTATTAGAGAAATTATTTTCACTCCTTCGCTCATTGAGTACTTCGGTCCATTATCTATTATATTAATAGGCTAACTTTGTTGTTGGTATATTGTTAATTTTTAAATTCTGATTCTCATAAAGCCTAATTGCAGAATTTGATAACTGCTTTGTGCATAAGGTAATGGCGCCGTGGTGAGCGTATAGAATACGGTGTGCACAGTTGCAAGACCCGGTTGCGGAATATTCCTTTTTTTCTTAAATTATGTTTTTTTTTTATATTAAAAAAATTTTAATCTTAACTATTACAATTTACTTAATTTTCAACCTAATATTTTTTTCTTCTTCACCTGCTCAAAACGATCGCATAAATTTGTGGCTATTTGTTAAGCACAATCTCATCATCCGATTATTCAAGTGCAACATAAAATCTCGGAAACCGAATATTTGCGTGGCATTTGCCATAAATAATTTTGGAAAGGGCTGCTGTAATTTAATAGTTGTATTATATAATAACAGCCGCTATTTTTTAAATTCTTTGATGGCCTCATTTTGCCTATAGATGAGTTTTTAATGTATACACAGAGCCAACAATGCCTAATAAAATAGAACAAAAGTCATAACATATCTCTATAGATTTTCTTCAAGAAGATGTGCTTCTTATTATTGTAGAGACCGTCTTTTTAATTTTATTAAGAAGATTTTCTTTTTAATATTTTAAATGAAAATAAAATGATATCGCCCTCACCGAGAATCGAACTTACAATTTTCGGAATGATAAACCCAGCTGTTAACCATCAGGCCATCGCTCACTTTTGATTTTTAGCATCTAATTACTGATATGTGTATAGTTGTTAATGTTTCAAAGGAAAATCTCATCAATATAATTGAGAAGATTTCTTTTTAACATTTCTAATTAGGAAAAAAAGAGAGAGAATCGAACTTACAATATTTCGAATGCTAAACCCAGCTGCTAACCATCCGGCCATCGTATACTAATAATTGCCAGCGTCTAACTACACCTTTGTACTAAATGTATAGTTTTTTTAATAAGAATTTCTTCTTAAAACCAAAAAGATTTCCCTATAGTTTTTTCTTCGTTTCCACCGTTACGACTACCGTTACGAAGACCTCATTCATTTTGATTAATTATACACTTTAAAACTTACCTACTAAAATGAATTTTAAAATTGTTGAATTTGTACCCACTTGAATTTATTGAATTGAATTGCTACTTAAAATCGAATTTATACTTACCTTGTTAAATACGATCATATATATTTACCTTTACTTTTAAATACTTACCTTCTATTATACTTACCATGTGCATCCATACTTACCCTAAATTAAACTTACCTGTGAATTCGACCCATCCTAATGTAAAATCTTAAATTGGAAAACTACAGCTTCTTTTCTATTTACTTACCTTTTTTACTTACCTTTTTTTATATACATATATGTACATATGTATGCTCACGGCACAGCTTAGCGGGCGGTCATCGATGGCCGCTCAGTTCAGTTGTCGTTGAGCGCGCGGTTTACTACTACCTACCTTCCCACCTAAAAGTAAAGTGATTAAAAAGAAAGATTTGTGAACTAAAGAAAATTTATTAAATTAAATATTAAATTATTAAAACTTAAAACTAAACACCTTTTATTTAAAAAAAAAAGAACCAATCAGTGCAGCAGTGGTGAGTGCCCCTACACCCCCTTATAGTGAAATATAAACATGGTCCTTTCGGTGCCAAAGTGAACCAGCGAAAAAGCCGATTAGCTCTGTGTGAAATAAAACTCAGAAAAAATGTGCAAGCAAAAAAATTAAGCAAATTCAACCAAGTACAGTGCGCAACTAACTTCGCTAGGGTGTTCCTAAAAAATAAATAAACAATTTTTAAAAGAGAAAAAATTATATTAAAACTGGCAATTGTGCTAAATAAATAAAATACTGTGAAAATATTGTGAAAACTGTGAAAGAAGAAAAAAGTTAGAAAAAAAGATTCGAAAAAGCCTGAAAGGAAATGTGAAGAACAAAAAAACCTGAAAATAGAAAAATTCATAAAAATTAAAAAACAAAAAAAGCGAAATTATTAAAAGTGGGTGCTCCAAAAAAAAAACCTGAAAATATAAAATAAAAAAAAATATTATAAATTTGAAACACTTACAAAAAAATCGAAAGTAAGTGGTATATTTAAAAAAAAGGGTGCTCCAAAAAAAAAAAAAAAAACTGCTGCAAATAGAAAGGTGAAAAAATACCAGCAACTTAAAAGTAAAAGTGGAAAAGGTTAAATAAAGCTTACCCGGAAAAGCAAAAAAAAAATACAATATTGGTGACCTGAAAAGAAAAAGAAGAAAATTGTTATCCGAAAACCAGCAAAAGCGGTTGTTACATCAGGGTGCCCAAAAACCTGAAAAGAAAAAATTAAACAATAAAAAAAAAATCATTAAAATTTTAAAACACAAAATATAACATATATGTAATAATAAATTGGAGTGTTGGTGAAAACCTGCAAAGAAAAAGGAAAAAAATTAAATAACTAGGAAAAAATTACAACAAAGAAAATTATTTTGAAAAAAAGAAGGTACAGTCCACAGCAGCAGGAACAAGAGCAACAGCAAAAAACCAACAGCCGTTACCAGAAACCCCCGTTGTCGAGAAAAGCAACAAACGCCCCATAGAACAAACAAAAAGGTAGTCAGTTACCAGGACAAAGTAAGTTCCGTTAAAATTTTTTCCCTCACATACATACACGATATTCAGATTTATATAACTTAGCGGTTATTTAAAGCAGTAGACGAGAAACTTCTTACGTTCTCGATTTATGCTGAAAAACCTCAAACTTACATACTCGACCCCTCTAATCCGCTAAGACATATAAATCAAATACATATTTATATACACACATCCCCTTCAAACCCAGGATTTATAAATATACGTATAATGCCAATTTTCGCCTTACCCTTTTACCACATACGTCCCGCTATTAGCTCACAAACCTCGCAGCCACATAAGAACGCCGCTATAACCCGACAACAAAAGCTCCATCGCACTGCACCCAGTACCAAATATTGCTTTCTCTCTTCCCACTCATTCTCTTATCAATTTTCTTTAGTGGAGTAACTAACCATTACCAACAGTTGCGTTTTGCATATACATATCTATTTACTTGTGTTCAGATGCGCGGCGACAGGTACATACAAATAAATACAGCTGTTAACAAAAGCTACAGTGGGCCGCAACTTATAAAAACGGTCTCAAAAATACAGTGGGAAAAAACACATTAAAACAGAAGAAAATTATTTTTCTTAAATTAAAATAAATAAAAACCCAAGAAGTTAAATATTTCTAAAAATTTATTATCTCTTGTGTACTCCTTTATACACATTCCCACTAAATATTTGTGTACTTCTTATACAATTTTCCAAAAATAGTTGTGTACTCCTTATACACATTTTCTAAATATTTTTGTGTACCTCTTATACACTTCTTCAAAAATAGTTGTGTGTACTCCTAAGACATATATTTTTTTCTCTCTCTCTCCTTTCTATAAAATACCCCAAGAAAAATGGCTGAAGATAAAGTTGAAAAAAATATAAATCTCCAACCACCCCAACAAGGACCTAGAACACGGTCGAAATCCCAAGCGGAAGAGGAAGAATTGGCGCAGATTTTGAAGAAATCCCTGTTCGAGTTAACAAAACTCGAAAAATTCTGCGAAAAATGGTGGAACATTGATGAGACAACCCACACAAGACCCAGTCTGCAGACGTACTTAGAGGAACTCAACAGACATATAGCAGCAGTAGAACGGGCATACGAAGCAGCTCACCTGAATCTCACGGATGAACGGTCCCTCACAACCCTGACCGAAAGATATGACAAGGCGATGGAGGACAACATGCTCACAAGGGCCCGCATAAACGAACAGCTCGCGATACTGGAACCAAGTCCGATGATGCAAAGTCAACAAACGGCAGTAGCAGCACCGCTGATCTCCGAACCCTACCTCAAAGTCCCCGCATGTGACACAGAAGTGTTCCACGGTGGATACGATACGTGGCCATCCTTCAGAGATATGTTCACGGCAGTGTACATAAACCACCCCAGACTCTCTCAAGTTCAAAAATTATATCACTTGAGCCAAAAAACCCGTGGAAAAGCACATCTCATTATTCAAAAATACCCTCTGAATGACCTAAGTTTCGACTTAGCATGGGGGGCCCTTAAGTCCAGATATGAGAACCGTAGAATTCTCGTGGATAGTCAGCTCAAAACCCTTTTTAACATTCAGCCTGTATTCTATGAAAGTGGGGAAAGAATTCAAGAAGTTCAAACCACAATAAATAACTGTCTGTCTACCCTTAACTCCAACAACGTACCCACTAGCAATTGGGATCCTATCCTCATATACTTATGTTCATCTAAGCTTTCCGATGAAACCCTAGCACTATGGGAACAATCTCTTGAGTCTAGGAAAGAATTACCCCTATGGTCGGAAATGGACAAATTCCTCACGGCCAGATATGAAGTTGTAGAACGGCTCGGTACTTATAGCCCGAGCAAACCTCGGACCTCAAACTCGAGCTTCAACAACCGAGCGACAGGTATTCTGCAAGTTATGCAATTCCAACCATTCAATGATGAATTGCGTCAAATTCAAGCAATTATCGGAGGCAGAACGGAATAAATTTGTAACTGACAATAAATATTGTAAAAATTGTTTGGCCTTTTCCCATCTAGAGTCTGAATGTGCTAGCAATTTCAAATGCGTTTATTGTCAAAAGCGGCACCACTCCCTGCTTCATTACCAAAACCGTCAGCCATCTAACTCCAACACTTCCCGCCATCCTCAGCGAAGGAATCATACTAAGGTCACTCCTCAAGTAAATGACCAAGAAAAACCTTCTACCTCTAAACAGGCGACTGCATTCGCAAGAATCGCGGACTGAAGCCTCTTCCTCGAATCAAACCACAGTTCTTTCGCACTTCTCTGCCAATAAAGAAAGGACATTGTTGCCCACAGCGATAGTTCCAGTTCTTCATAGAGGAGAAATTTTCAAAATCCGGGCGTTGGTAGACCAAGGTTCCCAGAAATATTTCGTTTCCTCCAAAATTCAAAGATTACTCGGTTTACCCACAAAGAAAATAAGCTACCAAATATTAGGTATGGGCGGATGAGTTGTCCAAAATTCGAGCAAGACCTGTTCTCTAATAATTTGTTCCGTGGATTCAAAGACCCAAATCCAGACCCAAGCGATAGTTCTTTCGCAATTAACCCACTTCCTGCCCTCCTCTAAGGTAGCAATTGGATCTTACAAAATTCTACTCTCTAACATTAGCGGACCCCAACTTCTTTGCTCCAGGTAAAATTGATATGGTGATTGGGGGTGACATACTTCCACAAATCCTCCTCCAAGGTCTCGAAACCAACGTCGCGGGTAGCCTTATAGCTCAAAACACAATATTCGGATGGATATTGAGTGGTCCTATAACTGAGCAAGTTTCGTCATTTTCTACCAATATACTTGAAAAGCCTGACGACTCCCTTAATGAACTCCTTAAAAATTTCTGGGAGCAAGAAGAAGTTCATTCCCCCACACCCCTGACAGATGAAGACACGTTTTGCGAAGAGCTCTACAAAAAGACCACCACTGCTTGGTCGCTACATGGTTAAACTCCCGTTCAAGCAAAATTTTCCTGAAAAAATAGCCCTCGGCCACTCACGCCCGGCTGCTCAGCAGCAATACAGAAGTATAGAACGAAGCCTAGAAAAAAAACCAGAACTCAAAGAAAAGTATTACGAAGTTCTGGAGGAATATTTAACCATGAATCACATGGAGTCCACTTCCCCCCTTGAAATTATTAAGGAAGGAAAATATTATTGCTTCTATTTACCCCATCATGCGGTTATAAAACCGGATAGCAAAACCACTAAAGTTCGAGTGGTCTTCAATGCCTCTAAACTCTCGCATTCAGGAAGTTCCCTGAACGACGTGTTACACACTGGCCCCACTCTGCAAAACGACTTGATGCTTATTATTCTACATTGGCGCCTCTACAAGTTCGTTTTTAACGGTGACATCGAAAATATGTACCGCCAAATACTCGTTCATCCTGATGATCAAGATTTTCAACGAGTAGTTTTTCGTAGATCTTCAACCTCACTTATTGAAGATTTCAAATTGAAAACAGTTACCTTTGGTGTCAACTGTGCACCATACCTAGCTATTCGCACCCTCCATCAGCTAGCTGAAGACACCAAAGATGAATTCCCCACCGCTAACAATGTACTTCTGCATGAAACTTATGTAGATGACATCCTCTCTGGCGGATACGATCTACAGTCCACAATAAATTCCATGAATGAAGCTATCGAAGTATTAAAATCAGCCGGTTTCCCTCTAAAGAAAATAACGGCCAATCACCCAGACATATTGAAGTCTATTCCAAAAAGTTCCATGATGTCAGCTCGACAAAAACACTAGGTATAAAATGGAATTCTCTTAATGACTCCTTTTCTTACTCCTATGATCCTCTACCAGCCGCATATTCAACCACAAAGCGACAAATATTGTCGGCAATCGCGAAATTGTTTGACCCGGCAGGATGGCTATCGCCAATAATGATTTTAGCCAAAGCTTTCCTCCAACAACTGTGGTTGGAAGGAACAGACTGGGATGAGCACGTCAAACCCCTCTCCTTCCATAAATGGAACGTCTTTAGGGAAAATCTTTCCGCTATAAGCAATATAAAAATCCCACGATGGGTCGACTTTTCTCCGGATAAATCTTTCCAATTGCACGGATTTTCCGATGCCTCAGAAAAAGCCTTCTGCGCTTGCGTGTATTTTAGAGTACAGGCCACGGAAAACACCTACACAACCCATTTGCTAGTTGCAAAAAGCAAAGTAGCCCCGTTAAAGACAGTCAGCCTTCCTCGTCTAGAGCTGTGTGGAGAAGTAGTACTCTCCAAACTGGTAAAACAAATTTGCTCCCATTTAAATTTGCCCTCACACGAGCTGTTCCTCTGGTCAGACTCCTCAATCGTGCTAGCATGGTTAGAAAAACCGCCCCACACATGGAAGACTTATGTAGCTAATCGGACTGCCGAAATTCTGAAGAATGTTAGCAACGCTACATGGCGTCATGTGTCAAGTAAAGACAACCCTGCAGATCTTGGTACCCGTGGATGTAAACCCCAAGACTTAGCAGAATCGTCGCTGTGGTGGAAAGGCCCCGAATGGCTATCGAAATCTCCTACATTATGGCCCAATACAGCACCTCAAAACATAATTCCGCCAGAAGAAAAGCGAATTGAATCATTTCATACGGTGGACATCCTGGATCCATTGGAACGTTTCTCCTCCTTCGCCAGAGCCCTTCGTGTAATTGCAAATGTGTATCGTTTCATCCACAAAGCGAAGAAACGACAAATCCCTTCAACCCCTTCTCTCTCCACAGAAGAGATTAACTATGCAAAGGAACGCCTTATCATCGTAACCCAACAAATGTACTATGCGGACACAATATCATTATTAAAGGCCTCTAAGCCGATAAGCAAGAAGAGTCCGCTCCTGTCATTAAACCCGATGTTAGACAAGAAGGAAATATTGCGCGTGAATGGGCGCCTCAGTTATGCTGCACTAAGCTATAATGAACGCCATCCGATCATCATTCCCGAAGCCTCAAAGTTTTGTACCCTCTTCCTCGATTTTACTCATACTCGTATGTTCCATGCTGAAAAGCATGCTCATGCTACGGATGGTCCAGCAAGAATATTATATTCCGCGCTTGAAACAAAGGATAAAGTCATGCATTTTCCACTGCAAGACGTGCACGATCCACAAGCAGAAGATGAATTCCCAGATTATGGCCGCACTGCCAGCTGAAAGGTCAACGTATACGGTCCCGTTCCACACAACAGGAGTCGATTTTGCTGGCCCTTTCCTCGTCAAAACCTCTACTCTACGACGAGCCTCCTACTCCAAAGCCTATGTCTGCGTCTTTGTTTGTTTTTCAACGAAAGCCATACATCTTGAAGTCTGTTCGAGCTTGACCACCGAAGCGTTTAGGGAAGCTTTTGCGCGGTTTGTTGGCCGCCGCGGAATGTCACACAAAATCATGTCCGACAACGGCAAGAACTTTGTCGGCGCACATAGAGCGATGCAAAAAGAAATCCCACTTTTCCTCCAAGAAGCAGGTAAAGACATCGCCGAAAAATATGCTCCGCAAGGCCTTTCTTGGCAATTCATACCACCCTATGCTCCTCACATGGGGGGTCTCTGGGAAGCAGCAGTTAAAAGTTTTAAAACCCATTTAACAAAAGTAGCCGGTAATCAAAAGTTCTCCTTCGAAGAGTTCACGACCCTCATTGTTCCTATTGAAGGAGTCCTCAACTCCAGGCCTATTTCTCCCATGTCAGAGGACCCTACGGACCTACTCGCATTAACACCAGGACATTTTCTACGTGGTGCCCCCCTAATGTCCCTGCCGGAACCAAACGCAGAAAATCTAAACCCGACTCGAAAATGGCAGTTACTCAAAGTTTTACACCATCAATTCAGCAACCGTTGGAAGAATGAACCTGATGAAAATATTCGCGTCCTCGACATCCACACTCAAAATGGAATAATAACGCGGAACATCACTAAAATCTTTTTATTGACCCCCTCTTAACTCGCTTGCATTTTTCCCAGCCATAATTTTCTAATCCTCATTTCAACCTCAATTTACCCTAATGCTGATTTCTTTTTCGATTTTTTCTTTCTTACGTTTTTTCCCCTGCGGCCGAGCGCATCATACGTTGTTGCACCGGCCGTCCGCCTCAACATCGACACGCAACCGACTTGCGACGCCTCCGCCACCCGCACGTTATAGGCGCGAGGAACACAGGGGTAGAACTAGGCAACGAGTAATTGAACGACCAGCAGCTCGTTTGCAGAGCCGCGGGGGTAATCATCGGGGTATAAGGAAATTGGTCAACCAGGCAAAGGTTACTCTACAAAAACTACAAGAACTATTGAACCTGTCCACTCCGCAGGCCGGCCTCCATGTTGAAGACATGGATGAAGACCTCATTCATTTTGATTAATTATACACTTTAAAACTTACCTTTTAAAATTGTTGAATTTGTACCCACTTGAATTTATTGAATTGAATTGCTACTTAAAATCGAATTTATACTTACCTTGTTAAATACGATCATATATACTTACCTTTACTTTTAAATACTTACCTTCTATTATACTTACCATGTGCATCCATCCTAAATTAAACTTACCTGTGAATTCGACCCATCCTAATGTAAAATCTTAAATTGGAAAACTACAGCTTCTTTTCTATTTACTTAGCTTTTTTACTTACCTTTTTTTATATACCTATATGTACATATGTATGCTCACGGCACAGCTTAGCGGGCGGTCATCGATGGCCGCTCAGTTCAGTTGTCGTTGAGCGCGCGGTTTACTACTACCTACCTTCCCACCTAAAAGTAAAGTGATTAAAAAGAAAGATTTGTGAACTAAAGAAAATTTATTAAATTAAATATTAAATTATTAAAACTTAAAACTAAACACCTTTTATTTAAAAAAAAAAAAGAACCAATCAGTGCAGCAGTGGTGAGTGCCCCTACACCCCCTTATAGTGAAATATAAACATGGTCCTGGCTCTGTGTACATTTAAGTTGGTCGAGGTTCGGCCACGGGTCCTACTTTTTGTCAATAGCTGTCTTTAGGCCCGTGGCCGAACCTCGACCAACTTAAATGTATACATTAAAAACTCATCTATAGGCAAAATGAGGCCATCAAAGAATTTAAAAAGTAGCGGTTTTCGAGATTTTATGTTGCACTTGAATAATCGGATGATGAGATTGTGCTTAACAAATAGTCACTAATTTATGCGATCGTTTTGAGCAGGTGAAGAACAAAAAAATATTAGGTTGAAAATTAAGTAAATTGTAATAGTTAAGATTAAAGGCTTTTTAAAATAAAAAAAAACATAATTTAAGAAAAAAAAGGAATATTCCGCAACCGGGTCTTGCACCTGTGCACACCGTATTCCATACGTTTCACTGCCGCGCCATTACCTTATGCACAAAGCAGTTATCAAATTCTGCAATTAGGCTTTATGAGAATCAGAATTTAAAAATTAACAATATACCAACAACAAAGTTAGACTATTAATATAAACTAGTATATCCCGTGGTCGAAATTCGACCAATTTAAAATAGTTGAACTTATTCAAACATCTGATCAACTTTTTGGCAATAGCTGCCTTTAGGACCCGTGGGCGAACCTCGACCAACTTATATGTATACATTAAAAACTCATCTATAGGCAAAATGAGGCCATCAAAGAATTTAAAAATAGCGGCTGTTATTATATAATAAAAATAATAAATTACAGCAGCCCTTTCCAAAATTATTTATGGCAAATGCCATCCAAATATTCGGTTTTCGAGATTTTATGTTGCACTTAATAATCGGATGATGAGATTGTGCTTAACAAATAGCCACTAATTTATGCGATCGTTTTGAGCAGGTGAAGAACAAAAAAATATTAGGTTGAAAATTAAGTAAATTGTAATAGTTAAGATTAAAGGCTTTTTAAAATAAAAAAAAACATAATTTAAGAAAAAAAAGGAATATTCCGCAACCGGGTCTTGCACCTGTGCACACCGTATTCCATACGTTTCACCGCCGCGCCATTACCTTATGCACAAAGCAGTTATCAAATTCTGCAATTAGGCTTTATGAGAATCAGAATTTTAAAATTTAACAATATACCAACAACAAAGTTAGACTATTAATATAATAGATAATGGACCGAAGTACTCAATGAGCGAGGGAGTGGAAATAATTTCTCTAATAATAGGAGGAGCTTATTGAGTGAAAGAATGAAATTCATTTTGTAGAAATATGAGTTCTATTTATAGAAATTTATTATTTAGTGTTGGTAAATTACAAATGCTGGTTAGGGCAAATCTAGCCTTTTGCAAAAACTGTTAAAGGTTTTTTATCTTTTTTCCTTAACCATAACTTAAAAATATTTAAAAAGACATTTCATATCGATTTTTTAATTGATTTTTGAAAAAAATAGTACGTATATTGATTAAAAAAAAAAATATTCAAAAGTGGTGAAACCGGACAAAATGTAGCCTTTTGCAAAAATAGTTTGATGATTTTCTAGCCTTTTTCCTTAGCCATAACTTAGAAATATTTAAAAAGACATTTCATATCGATTTTTGATTTGATTTTTGAAAGAGATGTGGGTATGTTGATTTAAAAAAAAAGTTATTCACAATTGGTTAAACCGGGCAAAATTTAGCCTTATGCAAAAACAGTTTGAGGGGTTTTAAGCTTTTTTCCTCAACCATAACTTAGAAATATTTAAAAAGACATTTTATATCGATTTTTGATTTGATTTTTGAAAAAAAATAGTACGTATATTGATTAAAAAAAATATATATATTAAAAAGTGGTGAAACCGGGCAAAATGTAGGCTTTGAGGATTTTCTAGCTTTTTTCCTTAGCCGTAACTTAGAAATATTTAAAAAGACGTTTCATATCGATTTTTCATTTGATTTAAAAAAAAATGTGGGTATGTTGATTTAACAAAAAAAGTAATTCAAAAGTGGTTAATCCTCGCACAACAGTTTGAGGGTTTTCTAGCTTTTTTCCTTAACCCTAACTTGAAAATATTTAAAAAGACATTTTAATATTTAAAAAGACATTTTATATTGATTTAAAAAAAAAAAATGTAGGTATATTGAAACCGGGCAAAATGTAGCCTTTTGGAAAAACAGAAAAGAAATAATCTACCGAAGTCCGATAAACAGAACAATATCCCCCTTATTCATAAAAAATATAAAAGGTTTATTAAGCTCTTATTATTCAAAATTTGTATGAAAATGTCATTTTAAAAAGCTTTATAAACCAATTTTATTTTTTATGAATATGAGGGTATGTTTAAAAAAATTTTAATTTTCGGAAAAACTTACCAAAAAACCCAAATTGTATAAGCGGTTATCTCATTTCTAAGATGGATGGTATGTATGTATATTTATGAAAATATTCGCAGTAAGTTTTTTCCGAAAAAAGTATCACAAATATAAAAACATGTGTTATGAAATTGTAATGAGCTTATAAAAATCAAGACTAGGAATACTCATATACCTCATCATCATCATTTATTGGCGCTTAACCGCCTAAGCGATTTTGGCCGTTGCATATCAAAGCACGCCAGTCATTCCTTTTTAGCGATAACTGACGCCAATTGGAAACCCCAAGGGAGTTCAAGTCATCCTCCACCTGTTGTTTCCATCTCAGTCGAGGCCTCCCCCTTCCTCTGCTGCCGAATTCAGGCGACGATAGGAAAACCTTCTGTGCTGGAGCTTCTTTGTCCATTCGCATAACATGGCCCAGCCAGCGGAGTCTTTGGGCTTTAATTCGCTGGACTATGGTCAGATCTGCGTAGAGCTCGTACAGCTCATCGTTAAATTTCCTTCGATAATCGCCGTTGGCATCACGGGAAGGACCATAAATCTTCCGGAGAACTTTTCTCTCAAATACTCCAAGGGCCATCTCATCTTCTCTTGACATTGTCCATGAATCTGAACATCAGGACAGGTATGATGAGAGACTTATAGAGCGTGATCTTTGTTCTTCGATAGAGGACTTTACTTCTCAATTGCCTACTCAGTCCAAAGTAGCACTTGTTGGCAAGAGTGATTCTCCGCTGGATTTCTAGACTGTTATTATTTTCGGTGTTGATACTGGTTCCTAATTAGACGAAGTCCCTCACAGTTTCAAATTTGTAACTATCAACAGAGACATGGCTGCCAAGGCGCAGGTGCGCCGATTCTTTCTTTGATGACAGCAAATACTTCGTCTTGTCCTCGTTCACGGCAAGACCCACTTTTTTCGCTTCCTTATCCAGTCCAGAGAAGGCAGCGCTTACGGCGCGGATGTTAAGGCCAATGATATCAATATCATCGGCATACGCCAGCAATTGCACGCTCTTGTAAAAGATTGTACCATTGCGGTTTAGCTCTGCTGCTCGAATTATCTTCTCCAGCATCAGATTGAAGAAATCGCACGAAAGGGCGTCGCCCTGTCTGAAGCCTCGTTTGGTTTCAAATGGCTCAGAGAGGTCCTTCCCGATTCTGACGGAGCTGTTGGTATTGCTCAACGTCATTTGGCAAAGCCGTATAAGCTTTGCAGGGAAGTCAAATTCAGACATGGCGGCATACAGGCAACTCCTTTTTGCGCCGTCAAAAGCGGCTTTGAAATCGACAAAGAGATGGTGTGTGTCGATTCTTTTATCATGGGTCTTCTCCAGGATTTGGTGTATCGTGAAAATCTGGTCGATGGTAGACTTACCAGGTCTAAAGCCACACTGATAAGGTCCAATCAGTTTGTCTACGATGGGCTTCAGCCTTTCACACAACACGCTAGAAAGAATCTTATATGCAATATTAAGAAGACTAATTCCGCGGTAGTTGGTGCGGTTAGCGGGATCGCCTTTCTTGTGGATTGGGCAAAGCACACTTAAATTCCAATCCGGAGGCATGCATTCGTCTGACCATATTCTGCATAAGAGCTGATGCATGCTTTTTGCCAGCTCTTCGCCTCCGTGTTTGAACAGCTCGGCGGGTAGTCCGTCTTTTCCAGGCGCTTTGTTGTTTTTGAGCCGGGATATAGCTATCCTCACTTCATCATAGTCAGGTGGTGGGACGACTTTTCCATCGTCAGGGATTGGGGTATCGGGTTCGACGTCTCCCTCGGAATTTAGCAGTGAGGAGAAGTGCTCCCTCCATAATTTAAGTACACTTTGTACGTCGGTTACCAGGTCGCCATTATTGTCCTTACAGGAGCTTGCCCCGGTCTTAAAACCTTCCGTCATCCGCCGGATCTTTTCATAGAATTTTCGAGCATCATTCCTGTCAGCCAGAATCTCAAGCTCCTCACACTCACGCCTTTCGGCCTCACTTTTCTTTTTTCTGAAAAGGCGTCTCTCTTCCTTTTTTGCCTCACGATATTGTTGCCATACACTGCGGGTTGCGCCCGTTCGCAACGTCTCCTTGTAGGCAGCGTCCCTTTTTTTCGAGGCAGTTTTGCATTCCTCATCGTACCAGTTGTTCTTGCGGGCGCGCTGGAACCCTATAGTGGCCTCAGCGGCGGTACGCAATGAGTGAGAGATATGCTTCCATTGCTCGGTTACAGGTGTGAGAGTCGAGTTGTGAAATTATCAGCTGTCTGTGTCATGCGCAGCTTCTCGACGTCAAACTTTCCTTCCGTTACTGTGCGCACTTTCTTCGTTGCACAGAGGCGTGTGCGTATCTTGGCTGCGACAAGATAATGGTCAGAGTCAATATTGGGACCACGCAGTGTACGTACGTCCAGAACGGTGGAGCTATGTCTGCCGTCAATCAAGACATGATCAATCTGGTTTCTAGTTCTTTGATCAGGGGACAGCCATGAGGCTTGGTGTATTCGCTTATGCTGGAACCTGGTACTACTGATGACCATATTGCGAGCAGCGGCGAAGTCAATCAACCTAGTGCCGTTGGGGGATGTTATATCGTGGAGACTGAATTTTCCAACTGTAGGACCAAAGACTCCTTCCTTGCCCACCTTGGCATTAAAGTCGCCGAGTACGATTTTGATATCATGCTGGGGGCAGCGATCATAAGTCTGTTCAAGTTTATCGTAGAAGGAGTCCTTCTCTGCGTCGTCCGTCTCCTCAGTCGGCGAGACGCTCCACAGGAGTGAACGCTAATACTTGGCGGCGAAGTCTCTTTCCCACCACGAATCCTACACCACGCGCTTTGCCGCGTGTCTGGCCACTGTAGTATACGTCACAAGGACCGATGGTCGTCTTTCCTTGCCCCGTCCATCGCATTTCCTGCAGGGCGGTGATGTCGGCCTTTGCGCCTACGAGGACATCAACCAGTCGGGCAGCGGCACCGTCCCTTGAAAGGGTCCGGACATTCCCGGTACATGCCCTAATATCCAAATCATTATGCCTTATTCGTTTTGCCGGGTCGTCAACATTAAAGGGGGTTCTCATCCGAGTCTTTGATTCTGTTTTCATTGGAATTAAGTTTTTTACGTGGCGGGTCCCAAACCCAGCGCACAACCCGTTTCGGGGTTTTTGGAAAATATTTACACATTTATATAGCGAGCCGCTTGCTTCAAGACAGACGCCCGCTTGCAGCCGCACCTCATGGTGAACAGACGCTACGCCAAAACCTCGGTGAGCCCTTAAACCAAGTATGTCAGAGTGGCCCCACCGGTGCTCCCTCTCTTTCTGCCGCGAGCCTAGGTAGCTCCCGTTGCCCAGAGTGCACGAACGAGGACGCAAGAGTCGGGATTGAGCAAGGTCACTTAGCAACCACACTCCATTACACATATACCTAAAGATGTTTTAAAAAAGAAAAAACTATTTTCAATGAAAAAAAAAAAAATTGTAGCCCGGAGCTGTTCTCGAACCTACAACAGTTCGCTCGCTATCCGATGCGCTAACCACTGCTTTATCTACGAATTTATTGTAAAATCACCAATTCAAGCTGTATGGGCAATGAGCGAGAGAATGAAAATAGTTTCTCTAATAAAAGGAGGAGCTTGTTGAGTGAAAGATTGAAAGGTTCATTTTGCAGAAAATGAGTTCTTTTTATAGAAATTTATTATACAGGTGTGTTTTTAAATCTTTTTAGAGGGGGTAAATTACCAATTTTGGTTAGGTAAAAAAAAGTTTGAGAATTTTCCAGCTTTTTTCTTTAACCATAACTTAGCAATATTTAAGACAATTTATATGGATTTTTATTTGATTTAAAGAAAAAATAAATATTAATTTTTCTATTCAATTTGGTCTAGTCTTGTTTGGGGCTCGGGTTGCAAATCTGCCCTTTTAAAAGTTAATACATATGTATATATGAATAGAAATCAGTTGTTGCCTTTAGTAAAATTTAAGACGACCGCTAACCACTTGATTTAGTTCAAAATTTAAGTACATATTAAATATGTTGTCGATTTTTATATTTTAAATAGGTAGTCTATCAGCAACTTTGTCTCAAACGGTAGAAATCACTAAGATTTATAGAACTAATCTACCGAAGTCCGATAAATAGACTACTGTGTTTGAAAAAATTTTGCAATTTCGATCTTATATCATTAAAAATTAGACAAAAAAAAAACCAAAAGAAATAAGCGGTTATCGCATTTCTATAATGGGTGGTATGTATGCATATGCTTTCCGTCAACTAAAAATATATTCAGCAATTTTTTTTCTCGAAAATAGAGATCACAAACATAAAAATTAAAAAAAAGTCAAGATAAGAAATATTTATATATTGAAAAAATAAAAACAATTTTCAATGACAAAAAATAAAAAATAAAATGTGGCCGATAGCTGTACTTGAAACATTAACCGCTCGACCACTACCCCCGACACTTCCCACTGGGCTATCGCTTTATGTACAAATTGATTGTCAGGTAACCAATTCAAGTGGCATGAGAAATTTTCATTCGCTTATTACAGATAAATGAAGAAGGATTGGTTATATATTAGATAATTCTGCACTGCCTTAGAGGTATGCCAACAAATCCATAAGCATTTCATAAATGTTTATGCATATTTAGTATGGGTTTAAGCTTGGCAAATATTTATATGTAAAATTTGTTAGCCTATTAATATAATAGATAATGGACCGAAAACTTAGCAATATTTAGAAGACATTTTAATTTGATTTTTGATTAGATTTAAAAAAAAAAAAATGTAGGTATATTGATTTAAAAAAAAAAAAAATGTATTCAAAGTGGTAAAATCAGCCAAAATCTAGCCTTTTGCAAAAACTGTTAAAGGTGTTTCTATCTTTTTTCCTTAACCATAATTTAAAAATATTTAAAAATACATTTCTTATCGATTTTTTATTTGATTTTTGAAAAAAATTGTACGTATATTGATTTAAAAAAAATATTCAAAAGTGGTGAAACCGGGTAAAATGTAGCCTTTTGCAAAAATCTAGCCTTTTTCCTTAGGCATAACTTAGAAATATTTAAAAAGACATTTCATATCGATTTTTGATAAAGATGTGGGTATGTTGATTTAAAAAAAAAGTTATTCACAATTGGTTAAACCGGGCAAAATCTAGCCTTATGCAAAAACATTTTGAGGGGTTTTCAGCTTTTTTCCTCAACCATAACTTAGAAATATTTAAGAAGACATTTTATTTCGATTTTTGATTTGATTTTTGAAAAATATAGTACGTATATTGATTAAAAAAAAAAATATTAAAAAGTGGTGAAACCGGGCAAAATGTAGGCTTTGAGGATTTTCTAGCTTTTTCCCTTAGCCGTAACTTAGAAATATTTAAAAAGACGTTTCATATCGATTTTTGATTTGATTTAAAAACAAGTAAGGAAAGCTGTCTTCGGCTGTGCCGAAGGCTATATACCTTTCATGAATAAGCGTCACGATTTTCACTGTTCGATCCCCAGTACAGCCTGTTTCAATTTAACTATATTTACTATACACATTACACATCTTTGTTATAATTTAAAAAAACTTACAAAATAACAGGATCCGAGTTATCGGAACAATCGATTGTATGGAGGCTATATATTATACGTGTTCAATTGTACTGACTTACACTATACACATTACATATGTAGAAAGTACTAAAGGTGCAATATTTTACGTTCCTAACTTTTTAATTGGCGGTAGTTATGGCCGTAATTTCTTATACCGGAACAATCGATTGTATGGGAGGTATACATATGTCATAATGACTCGATCTTATCGATTTTCACTCTACACACAACATAAATAGAACGTACTCAAGTTGCAAAATTGTATGTTCCTAACTTTTTAATTGCAGAAGTTTTGGTCAAAAAACTTTATATCTGAACAATCGGTTGAATGGGGGCTATATGTTACATTTGCCCGATCTTGTTGATTTTCACTCCATACACTACATAAATAGAAAGTACTCCAGTTGCAAAATTTTACGTTCCTAACTTTTTAATTGCAGAAGTTTTGGTCAAAAAACCTTATATCTGAACAATCGGTTGTATGGGGGCTATATGTTACATTTGCCCGATCTTGTTGATTTTCATTCCATACACTACATAAATAGAAAGTACTCGAGTTACAAAATTTTACGTTCCTAACTTTTTAATTGCGGAAGTTTTGGTCAAAAACCCTTATATCTGAACAATCGGTTGTATGGGGGCTATATGTTACATTTGCCCGATCTTGTTGATTTTCACTATATACACTACATAAATAAAAAGTACTCGAGTTGCAAAATTTTACGTTCCTAACTTTTTAATTGCAAAAGTTTTGGTCAAAAAACCTTATATCTGAACAATCGGTTGTATGGGGGCTATATGTTACATTTGCCCGATCTTGTTGATTTTCACTATATACACTACATAAAAAAAAGTACTCGAGTTGCAAAATTTTACGTTTCTAACTTTTTAATTGCGGAAGTTTTGGCCAAAAAACCTTATATCTGAACAATCGGTTGTATGGGGGCTATATGTTATACTGGTCCAGTATTGCCAGTTCCGACAAATAATTCCTACATTACAAAATGGTGGCCACATACAAAATTTCAGCCAGATATCTCAAAAATTGAGGAACTAGTTTGCGTTCAAACAGACAGACAGACAGACAGACAGACGGACATGGCTAAATCAACTCAGCTTGTCATCCTGGTCATTCGGTATACTTATTGATGGGCCCATCTCTTCTTCTTCTCATACTTACAAACATCGGACCAAAGTTATAATACCATTTCATGTTCATGAAAGGTATAAAAAATGTGGGTATGTTGATTTAACAAAAAAAGTTATTCAAAAGTGGTTAAACCTCGCACCACAGTTTGAGGGTTTTCTAGCTTTTTTCCTTACCCTAACTTGAAAATATTTAAAAATACATTTTATATTGATTTTTGATTTGATTTTTGAAAAAAAAATGTAGGTATATTGAAACCGGGCAAAATGTAAATGGAAAAACAGTTTGAGGGTTTTCTAGCTTTTTTCATTAACCATAACTTAGAAATATTTAAAAAGACATTTTATATTGATTTTTTTTTTTTACTCAAAAGTGGTCAAATTTTGTCTAGACTTGTTTGGTGTTCGGGTTGTAAATCTGGATGAATAGAAATGAGTTGTTGTCTTTAGTAATATTTTAGTTGACCTCTAACCACTTCGTTTAGTACAAAATTTAAGGACCTATGAAAAATTGTGGATTTTTATATTTCAAAATTTATAGAAATAATGTACCGAAGTCCGACAAACAGAACAATATCCCCCTTATTCATAAAAAATATAAGAGGTTTACTAAGCTCTTATTACTCAAAATTTGTATGAAAATGTCATTTTAAAAAGCTTTATAAACCAATTTTTTTTTTATGAATATGAGGGTATGTTTAAAAAAATTTTAATTTTCGGAAAAACTTACCAAAAAACCCAAATTGTATAAGCGGGTTTCTCTTTTCTAAAATGGGTAGTATGTATGTATATTTATGAAAATATTCGCAGTAAGTTTTTTCCGAAAAAAGTATAATAAAAAATAGAATAAAAAATATTTTTAATTTAAAATGTTTTTAAAATGAACTAAAAACTGGAAAATAATTTCCCCTCTGCCTACATAGATTCTTCACCACGTAAAGCTTATCTGGAACAGTTGTGAGTGGGAATTCTTATAGGTTTAAATAGTTTTTGGAGTTTGAAATGTATAAAAACATTGGCGCACGCTAAAGATGGTTCGCATTAATTTCTAACAATCTTATTACCGATATGAGCTTTTCTAAAAAAACGATATAGCAAGCGCCAAATGTTTTTATACATTTGAAACTCCAAAAACTATTTAATACCTTTAAGAATTCCCACTCACAAATGTTCCAGATAAGCTTTACGTGGTGAAGAATCTATGTAGGCAGAGGGGAAATTATTTTCCAGTTTTTAGTTCATTTTAAAAACATTTTATATTAAAAATATTTTTTATTCTATTTTTTATTTTATACGAAGTTTTATTTGTGGATTGAATCCAATGTATATATTTATACGCTAATTTTGTAATTATAGGTATTAGAAAGAATTGAATGCAAAATTTTATACAGCGGAATGGTAATTCACTGACTAGTTTCCATGCGACCAAGCATTTAGACGTAGTGTTTTATCCGGTCTGGCTGGCATCGAACCTACCAGACTGCATTGGCATTGCGTTCTCTTAACGCTTTGAGCCATGTGCCCTGCATGCAATTTTGCATTTATATTCTTACTAATATTTGCCATGTGTTTTCCTTACTTTATAGACTTCTTGTACAACTTTGATCCAAGGTGATAACAGGAAGCAAGTAAATTTGTATATGGCGACCTTTTTGAAGCTATTTCCTTCCTTCCATGTGAACCACAGGGTGTATATTTCCGGTTTTTTTGGTTCTTGTACATGGGGAGCGGAAATGTTTGTATGTATATGAAGTTTTATTTGTGGATTGAATCCAATGTATATATTTATACGCTAATTTTGTAATTATAGGTATTAGAAAGAATTGAATGCAAAATTTTATACAGCGGAATGGTAATTCACTGACTAGTTTCCATGCGACCAAGCATTTAGACGTAGTGTTTTATCCGGTCTGGCTGGCATCGAACCTACCAGACTGCATTGGCATTGCGTTCTCTTAACGCTTTGAGCCATGTGCCCTGCATGCAATTTTGCATTTATATTCTTACTAATATTTGCCATGTGTTTTCCTTACTTTATAGACTTCTTGTACAACTTTGATCCAAGGTGATAACAGGAAGCAAGTAAATTTGTATATGGCGACCTTTTTGAAGCTATTTCCTTCCTTCCATGTGAACCACAGGGTGTATATTTCCGGTTTTTTTGGTTCTTGTACATGGGGAGCGGAAATGTTTGTATGTATATGAAGTTTTATTTGTGGATTGAATCCAATGTATATATTTATACGCTAATTTTGTAATTATAGGTATTAGAAAGAATTGAATGCAAAATTTTATACAGCGGAATGGTAATTCACTGACTAGTTTCCATGCGACCAAGCATTTAGACGTAGTGTTTTATCCGGTCTGGCTGGCATCGAACCTACCAGACTGCATTGGCATTGCGTTCTCTTAACGCTTTGAGCCATGTGCCCTGCATGCAATTTTGCATTTATATTCTTACTAATATTTGCCATGTGTTTTCCTTACTTTATAGACTTCTTGTACAACTTTGATCCAAGGTGATAACAGGAAGCAAGTAAATTTGTATATGGCGAGCTTTTTGAAGCTATTTCCTTCCTTCCATGTGAACCACAGGGTGTATATTTCCGGTTTTTTTGGTTCTTGTACATGGGGAGCGGAAATGTTTGTATGTATATGAAGTTTTATTTGTGGATTGAATCCAATGTATATATTTATACGCTAATTTTGTAATTATAGGTATTAGAAAGAATTGAATGCAAAATTTTATACAGCGGAATGGTAATTCACTGACTAGTTTCCATGCGACCAAGCATTTAGACGTAGTGTTTTATCCGGTCTGGCTGGCATCGAACCTACCAGACTGCATTGGCATTGCGTTCTATTAACGCTTTGAGCCATGTGCCCTGCATGCAATTTTGCATTTATATTCTTACTAATATTTGCCATGTGTTTTCCTTACTTTATAGACTTCTTGTACAACTTTGATCCAAGGTGATAACAGGAAGCAAGTAAATTTGTATATGGCGAGCTTTTTGAAGCTATTTCCTTCCTTCCATGTGAACCACAGGGTGTATATTTCCGGTTTTTTTGGTTCTTGTACATGGGGAGCGGAAATGTTTGTATGTATATGAAGTTTTATTTGTGGATTGAATCCAATGTATATATTTATACGCTAATTTTGTAATTATAGGTATTAGAAAGAATTGAATGCAAAATTTTATACAGCGGAATGGTAATTCACTGACTAGTTTCCATGCGACCAAGCATTTAGACGTAGTGTTTTATCCGGTCTGGCTGGCATCGAACCTACCAGATATGTGAATACTTTTTATTATGAAATTCTTATTAATTTAATTTTTGACCCATTTTTTAGCATATTCTTCTATTTTTGTCTAGTGTGCATTGACTGCTTTGAAAAACTGCATGTCGAACAGCGTAATCGAATTGGGTAGTTTTTCGAGGTGTTTACACACTAAACTCCTCGCAGAAGTTTACCGAATTTGTGTAAACTTCGTTCCAAGGCGAATTCATTACAGGTGGCATCCTCCCACCATATGGTTTCTTCTTCTTCCCTGAAAATCAAATCGTAGCTGTCAAATTGCTTATGTTGTTGCTTTGTCTGACATTTACAGCCACAAGGAGTGTGTGCGTGCGTGTAGATCTGAATTCGCTCGAGCACACCTGTATGAATTCGGATTGCTTCGTTCCATAAAATTTTGACAGTTCATTTACGCATTCGGCAATTTTCTATGTTTACACGCTTTACGCGGTGTGTCTATGGTTACATGAATAAAATTATTCTTTTTTAAGCATTATAAAGCACATTATCTTTCCTTTGTGCAACAGTGACTGCGCCTAAATGTATGCAGATGAAATATTCGAAATTTCGATGCTGTTTATGGCGCTGAAAACGCATTATAGCATGCGCATTATAGCATGTGTACGAAATATTCAGATAGCAATAAGGAAGATAGGCCGATAAATGGGACTTTTGCAATTAAAGCAATATTTTGGATTTTTTTTTTGTATAATGCATTGTCAGCGAAACCTGAACGATGGTGAAAATTTCAAAACCCCAGCTCAATGGGAAGTTAGTTCAAAATCCAAAGCAAAATCTCTGGAAATGAAACTTTTCAAATATCTCTACCCGTGCGCCACCTATCGGACTTATTTTTTTGTTATACTGCGTGGGGCCAGAAAACTAAACGACGGTGAAAATTTCAAGATTCTACTCCAACGGGGAGTTCGTTGAAAAACAAATTAATCGACACCGAAAACAGACCTTCGCATTTCGTAAATAGAGCGACTCAGGCGCCACCTAGCGGGTGCAATTTTTTTTTGAACATTTGGAAATTGATTAAGTAATACACACGCTAAATATCAGCTAAATCGGTCCATA
The DNA here is from genome assembly GCA_964058755.1 of Campiglossa producta. Classification (NCBI taxonomy): domain Eukaryota; kingdom Metazoa; phylum Arthropoda; class Insecta; order Diptera; family Tephritidae; genus Campiglossa; species Campiglossa producta. The sequence goes on along the minus strand of CAXKVI010000006.1, from coordinate 14,814,313 downwards.
ATTAGGATTTTCAGTTTTTATTACCCCGATCTCAGCTCCACCTAACGGAATTTTTTTTTAGGAAAATATTTATTTTCATAGTAGTAATACATGTTCCGAATTTCAGCCAAATCGGACCATAAATGCGATTTTTGAAAATATAGCGACCCACGCGCTACCTATCGGAATTTGTTTTCCATAATATTGCATTGTCATCGCGACCTGAACTGTGGTGAAAATTTCAAGACCCTAGCACAACAGGAAGTTGGTTCAAAACCGAATGCAAAAATCCGGGCACAAGAACGACGAAAGCGACCTAATAAAACATTTTAATTAAAAATACATATGTCTTATGAAATTGTAATGAGCTTATAAAAAATCAAGATTAGAAATACTCATATACCTAAAGATGTTTTAAAAAAGAAAAAACTATTTTCAATGAAAAAAAAAAAATTGTAGCCCGGAACTTTTCTCGAACCTACAACAGTTCGCTCGCTATCCGATGCGCTAACCACTGCTTTACTGCTTTATCTACGCATTTATTGTCAAATCACGCTGTATGGGCAATGAGCGAGAGAATGAAAATAGTTTCTCTAATAAAAGGAGGAGCTTGTTGAGTGAAAGATTGAAAGGTTCACTTTGCAGAAAATGAGTTCTTTTTATAGAAATTTATTATACAGGCGTGCTTTTAAATCTTTTTAGAGGGGGTAAATTACAAATTCTGGTTAGGTCAAAAAAAGTTTGAGGATTTTCCAGCTTTTTTCTTTAACCATAACTTAGCAATATTTAAGACAATTTATATGGATTTTTATTAGATTTAAAGAAAAAATATATAATAATTTTTCTATTCAATTTGGTCTAGTCTTATTTGGGGCTCGGGTTGCAAATCTGCCATTTTAAAAGTTAATACATATGTACATATGAATAGAAATCAGTTGTTGCCTTCAGTAAAATTTAAGACGACCGCTAACCACTTGATTTAGTTCAAAATTTAAGTACATATTAAATATGTTGTCGATTTTTATATTTTAAATAGGGAGTCTATCAGCAACTTTGTCTCAAACGGTAGAAATCACTAAAATTTATAGAACTAATCTACCGAAGTCCGATAAATAGACTACTGTGTTTGAAAAAATTTTGCAACTTCGATCTTATATCATCAAAAATTAGACAAAAAACCCAAATTGAATAAGCGGTTATCGCATTTCTATAATGGGTGGTATGTATGCCTATGCTCTCCGTCAACTAAAAATATTCAGCAATTTTTTTTTCTCGAAAATAGAGATCACAAACATAAAAATTTAAAAAAAGTCAAGATAAGAAATATTTATATATTGAAAAAATAAAAACAATTTTCAATGACAAAAAATAAAAAAAATAAAAATGTGGCCGATAGCTGTACTTGAAGCATTAACCGCTCGACCACTACCCCTGACGCTTCCCACTGGGCTATCGCTTTATGTACAAATTGATTGTCAGGTAACCACTTCTAGTGGCATGAGAAATTTTCATTCGCTTATTACAGATAAATGAAGCAGGATTGGTTATATATTAGATAATTGTGCACTGCCTTAGAGGTATGCCAACAAATCTATATGCATTTCATAAATGTTTATGCATATTTAGTATGGGTTTAAGCTTGGCAAATATTTATATGTAAAATTTGTTAGCCTATTAATATAATAGATTATAACGCTATGTATGGATGAAATTTCTGCAATATAATTTAAAAAAAAATACTACATTTTGTAATAGAAAAATATTAGAATGGAAACTAAATGAAATAAATCGTCAAAATATATGATACGGGCCACTAAACACACTTTTCTAGGATCTGGTAAATTTTTTTTGATGCCATCATTCAGCTATATGTAGCTAAATTTCCTCTTTACGAATTGGATACTGAGGTCAAAACGTGTCTTTTGTAACATTGCTCGACAATCTTCCTTGTAAGCTTTCCAGAGTACCCTTTGGTAAAAGAAGATATGTTCCCATAAAAAGAAAACTGGCATACAAAAAAATTCAAAACCGTTTGGAACCGGTTCCGGCTTTTGAAACGGTTTCGGTTTCGTTTTCAGATCAAAATAACGGTTACGGTTTCGGTTTTGAAAAATGAAACGGTTTTAATCGGTTACGGTTATGGTTTCGGTTTCGAAAAATGAAACGGTTTTAATCGGTTACGGTTATGGTTTCGGTTTCGGTTTTGAAAAATGAAACGGTTTTAATCGGTTACGGTTTCAGTTTCGGTTTCAGTTTCGATTTCAGTCCTTGCCATGGAGACATGGTTGCTTTGTTGTTTTAAATGCTTTGGTTACATCGAATTACTTGTGCATATATTTATGCATGTACGTATGTAAGTATTAGAGGTATACGCCGTCAAATTTGTCGGCGGCGGCGGCGTAAGGCCCATTTTATAGCGGCGGCGGCGGTTACGCCTTTGTATACACAAAAAAAAAACACTTGCAGCGAGAGAGCGCATTTTGACAATTCATCGACAGAAAGAACTGCAAGTTTTTACTGGGGAAATTTGACTCAGTAAAAGTTGCAAGTGAAAACAGCTGATCGTAACATACGTACAATTGAAATTTTAAATTTGTGTTAAATATGGAAAATTTACCAATTAATGATGTAAGTAAATAAAGTAACGTTGGTGTATATATCTAGCAATAATGAACATAAGTTTAATGTAAAAGAAACCATTAATTATAAATTAAAACATAAAAATTAACTGAATTAGTGTAAAACGAAAAACAAATAAAATATGTTGTCAACACAAACAGCTGTTTGGCTGCAAGCTTTTACTGAGTCCTGTTCGGTCAAAACCTTTTACTTTTTGCGATTTGAGAGAGTTTAACTTCATTCTCTCTTTACTGACAATTTTTGCAAGTTTTGCCACCGAACACAGCTTTCGTTTCATTAAAAAATGTGTCCCAAACCATTGTGAATAACAACAAATGCTATTTTGACATTTTATTTACATCCTGCACACATCAACATGACGGACTCTCCTATCTTCTACCGAATGATAGAAAGAGATGGGAAGATTGAAAGAGATGAGCAAAAATAGGAAATCAATACAAAAGTGGCAAACTTATTCACAATGATGCTTTTCACAATCAGATCAGAGACACATTTTTTCGACGAAACGAAATCAGCATAAGATATTTTAAGCATTAGCCCGTAGTCCTAGTCCAACTTAAACGTGATTTTAAGTTAGTTAAAGCTTTATGACACAACTTTACATGTGCTATCTGTCATGCTTTAGGCATAACATTCCGAAGGTTCCAGTTAAAATTCATCTGCTTTGCAGATCCCGTTCGAAGTATCACAACATTTGTTTGTTTGTTTTTGTTCTTATTATCTACCCTGCTAGACAGTGCTATTGCATTCAGTTAGCTTTGTAATGTAGCCTTTGAAAATTCCTGATGTAAATATAAAACATCTAATATTTACATCTCGATTTTCTATTACGTTTTCAAAGGCAACATTACAAAGCTAACTGAATGTCATAGCACTGTCTAGCAGGGTATTTAATAACATTTCAGTCATTTAAAGTCATGCAGGCATGTTTAAAAAAACGTGCGTCAGAGTTCTATTGTAATGCGAGATCTTGTTAATTGGATCATTGCGATATATATTGAACGTATAGCATACCTTTGCGGGTACAAACATTGGGCGCGTTTCGAAGCGCAACTGTTTCGATAAGTAATCAGTGATTACTTTGGAAACGCACAGTTGAGTAGTTCTGATCCATCAAACAGTTTGAATTTTACGTCAAAATGCTAATCATAAAATTTGTTCGCTACCTTCACTCAACGTATTTATCGATTGTTTGACAGTTCGATAGCTAGGTTATGTAAATAAAATCGTCGGCGCTTTTTTTTGCAAATTTCCATTTATTTATTATTAATGAATAACAACAGTGATGGAGACACTTCACACGCTTTCAGACGCTTTCACAAAATTATTGTTTATTTTTTTGTTGATGCTATCTGACATTTGACTCAACGTATGCAACGTATCGTTTCGAAAGCACAATTTCGATCACCAAACCGATTACTAATCAACCGATCCAACAGTTTACAACTATTGTGCATTCGAAACGCGCCCAACGTGATAAATATTGAACATGCGACACCTGACATATTTTTTGCAAATAACCATGCCATTTTGATAACCCTGCCAATCCAATAACTAAACCAAAGTTATTAAGTGTAAATAATGTTTGGCAAGTTTACACAACAAAAAAATGAAATTTTCATGTAATTTATACTTTTAAGAATACAAAAACTGGAGTGGGACATTATGGTCATAATTTTGAATGGAAATCATTTGTCGAAACCGGCAATCAATAAAAGGTACATACATATGTGTGAAATACAGCTGCTAGATCCATCATCTTTTGCACTTTGGTATTTGTTTCTTTCAGGGGTCAACTGCTAATAAATTAGCTAAAATTATGGGGGAGGACTCTAAAGACGGGGTTTGGCCTCAGGATCACGAATCCGGAAGCGCTTTTTAGGGACGGCCTAAATAAATTACAAGCACATGAAAACTTACAACTTTGATCGCAAATATGTAACTCAAAATAATAAAAAAAGCGCTTCCGGATTCGTGATCCTGAGGCCAAATCCCGTCTTTTAAGCCCTCCCGCACAATTTTAGCTAATTTATTAACAGTTGACCCCTAAAGGAAACAAATACCTGCACTTTTAAAACATTTAGGGCACGGCCATTAGTGTGTTGTAAATTAAAAAAAAATTTGTAACTTTAGAAAATTATTAAAAAAAAAATGTTAAACGCGCCGGCGCGCGCCGCCGCCGCCGCCGCGCCGCTAAAAAGGCTATTCGGCGGCGGCGCGTCGAAAATGACTTTTGTCGGCGGCGGCGGCGGCGTTTGCCGGCGGCGTATATCTCTAGTAAGTATGTATGTTTCACAAATTTTTTTTTATTCTTAAAGCTGACTGGTTGCGCGTTATTTGACATATTTTGCAATTTTTTGAAAGTGCAGAACGAAAAATAAATTTTATTTGTTTAAAAAAATGTTTTTTAAAATATCATTATTTTAACAATTTGATCGCAAGGGGTGACAAAAAATGCAATATCTTTGGAATGGTATAAATGGACAACAATTTTTTTTTGATTATTGAAGGTGACTATTTTACGCGTTATTTTTCATATTATGACATTTCTTTGAGTGTGTAGAACGAAAAAAAAAATTTATTTGTTTAAACAATAAGATCGCATAAAATTACTTATAATATAGTAAAAACAATTATCTGAAATTAAAAAAAAATTCATTGATTTATCTGCAGTAGTTTATGAGAAAATAATTTTTCAATATTATCATGATCAGAAAATTATCTAAAATTCAACCTCCAATAACATTAACAAAGACATGAATTTTGGCGAAATATTTTTAGCACGAGGTTTGAGTCTTGCCCACTATTCTATAAAATGACAAGTTTAAAAATCGGTGGGGTTTTGAAAAAAAAAAAAAAAAATTTTGTGCACATTTCACATGGCTTTACCCATATATGATATATCCAATAATTAATTGAAAACAAAATCTTTCGGCGCTAACATATGAATATTCTGCGGGCCTGTCGTCGACTCTTTTCCAAATATATATATAGCCTATACTATAGCTAGTTAGCCGAAGAATCTGCTGTGAAAACCTCATAAAGATCGGCTGAGTACTTTGGACACCCCTAAAATACATACTTATTTTCATTTTTAAGATTGCTTATTTAAAATAATTTTTGTTTTTTACCTTTTTCTGTATTTTCTCAATAAATTAACGTCTTTGTTTTAAAAACATATAGTACTCTACTGACTTTTGCGGTATCCGAACACTAGAGCTAAAGTTTCCGACAACTAAAAAAGCACTAGCACAAACTGGTATTTTTAAATAATCTAAAATAATTAAAAACTTTTATGGAAAATTTATTTTTTAAATGATTCTCCAATATCGCCATAGTCATAAAAACTTTATTTTGTGTCTTAATTCCCTATATTAAGAGAGATATGAATTTTCGAAGTACGAAAAGAAGTTAATTGTCCGACCACTGGTGCCTTTACCCCACTTCTATATTTAGTTTTTTTGTCCATTAAAAATTTTATATTTTTAACGATATGGTTTTTTTAAAAGTAAAATTCCACAAGGTTACGATAAAAAAGTACCATTATATCGCCGGTTCCAAAGTAAACAGAAGTATTTCAAAATTTAAATTGTTTTTGAGACGGCATTCAAAATTTCATTTTTACAATGGAGTTCTATAAAAAAATCAAAGTTTGAAATGCTGTTTTCCCGAAAATTTTAAAAAGTAAATACATCTGTTTACTTTGGAACCGGCGATATATCGAAATATTATAAGCCCATACCGGGTGTTTGTGCATATAAATATGTTGTAGATATATCCCAATGTATTGTCGTCAGCTATTCTGTTGTACTACGTTGCTGCACCACCCTAATGTGAGGATTGTTTTATGGCATCATTTAATCCAAATTTGCATTTGTCACGGGGGAGCCACTTATTTGGTTTTGTTGTGAACGGGAGATATGTATATTAAGAGAGAGTTGAAGAAAATTTAAGATGGTCAATATTTCGACCACGGGCGATCCTAGTACATAATTATAACTAAAACTCTCGACCTTCTTTATTAATAGTACATTGTTGCAGTTACTTATTAACCAAAAAAAAAAACGATTCAACTTATAATCGGACTAATTGCGATCAAACATATCCGTAATCCATTATCAGGATTAATAATATAATATTCCAACAGTCAAAGCACCGCTTTTCGAATCCTACAGTTCACAAGAGCTGGTCTGAGTAAATAACGCAAGGGTTGCAGTAATTGCAAATGGAACTGGTGTCATGGGCAAAACGATGAAGGTAGGATTTACAGGGCAGATCCTCTTATTTTAAGATACATAAATAGGTTGGGTACGTTGTATGTTATCTCCTTCTTTTAGCTCTGCAACAAAATTCTTTTTGAATATTTATTAAATTTGTGAGGTGGGTTTTGTCGAGGCTGAGGTGAGCTCAGTCATTCCAGAGTCGAGTAGAGGTCCCACGAACCCCTACCAAATAATAACACGATTAAGTTTTGGTATTGATATATAACACGGCAGACACACACCCATGATACGGCTTTGGCCTGTATACCGACAGCTTTTATCGACGAGAGGGGAGAGTAGAGAGGCACGAGGAGGAATTATAGGCGGAGTAGCGGAAGAGCTAGCAGCGATGGGGCGTAGGTCCAACGGTGTACGGTACGAAGTCGGTCTTGATTGTCCCAGGCGGGTGACTATCCTTGCTTACCAACGAGCGGAGTGCTTACGGATTACCGCTTCAGGACGGTTGCGGCGGTGATCGACGGTGGCGGTGATTCGGCGGCTTATAACGATCCGGTTCTATCGAGCGTTGGTGTGGTAGGGGATTGCTGCCCTATCTGGCGTATACCTATAAGAGTATCCTGGGTTATTGCAGGTCGGCTATTAACATGGTTGTGGGGGAAGGGGGGGGGGGGGGGGGGGGGGGGTAATTCTATACTCCCCTCAGAATGCTTCGGACTGGAGTCCTAGCGTTCCTGAGTGGTGTGCTGGCGTCCCCCTCTGCATTGCACCTGGCACCTTAATCAGGGAGCGGAGGAATGTGTCATTCCCCGGCTACCCTGTCTAATGTGACCACGCGCAACGCCACGCATACCTAAATTATCGCTGGGGGCCTCCTTACTCCCCTCAGAGAGCTTCGGACTGAAGTCCTAGCATTTCTGAGTGGTGTATTTGAGTTCCCCTTTGCATTTGGCTCGGCACTTCAATCAGGCACGGGGGAGTCGTATTCCACGGCCACCCGGTATGAAGTGTCCGCGCCTAATACCACCACTACTACTACTACTACTACTATCCTACTATTATTTATCAGGCCTGGATTTCCCTACGGGGATGGTTAGGACTAGTCCTGAACTAATCCCGAGGGGAAATACCCGTGCCTATACCTCCTTCGGGATTGGTGGGGAGAAGACCCTCCACTAATCCTGATGGATTTTTAAAATTGCCCTAGGCGGAGAAGGGAGTTCCATGAGCCAAGGTGGCTCTTGGGGAGTCTCCTCGCTTGCCGCGGGCCCCTTTGATACCCTTTGTAGGGAAGGAAGTTGTTCACTCCAGCTTACCTATAAGAGTATGATATTTGGTGGCGTAATTCGCCATTTATGCTACTAAAGGAATAAAGCGAAAGAGAATTCTAATTGTCAGGTACATGCTGGCATGCATTTTTATATACCTGGCATGCGAGTATGTGTGGTTGTCCGCTGCTGGCTTTGGTATGCTGTGTGTGGGTGGTTGTTCGCTGCTAGCTTTGGTATGTTATGTGCGGGTGGTTGTTCGCTGTGTGTGGTGATCGCGTGGCCTATGATGTGTGCGGAGGGGAAAGGAGTTAACTTATGGGGATTATTGTGACGTGGCATTTTGTTACGTTACAGTCCCCCTCCCACTTAAGGAAAAGAAAAAAACGAAAAAAAAAGAAAAGCAACTTTTGCTTCGGTATTCAGGAGTTTGTGGCCATGTGGCCTGCACTACCTAGGACTAAGTCCCGGTATCATTTACCACCTTGGCGGTGGCTCGGCCGTCGTGAGTGTGTGTTTGTGTGGTGGGTGTATTTATTAAAAAAAAAATCTTCTTTTCTTGTTTTCAATTTTTCGTTACAATGTTTGTACATATATGTTTATAGATCTAATTATAATTAATTCGACCATGTGCAGTTGTTAATACAATAATTGTGTAGGATTTCAAAATTAAAATTTTTTTTTTTTTTTGGTTTTTATAATTTATAAACTTTTCAAAAGTATAAATTAATAATTAATTCAAAAATAGAGAATATATATATATATTTTATTTCATTATTATTATTTTTTTTTTGTTAATTTATAAATTTTTCAAAAATATTATATTTTAAAAAATTAGAATTTTTTTTCCTCTTCTCTTTATCCTTAGTATTAATATAAATTAATAATTAATTCAAAGATAGGACAATAATTGTGTATAGTATTGGTATAAGTTACAATATAATATACATAGTATATAAGTATAAATTAATATAAATTGGCATTACTTTTTGAATTTTAGCAGCCGCTTGTGACCTGCGATCTTCACCATTGCGTGGTCTGCGTCCATTTGGGTGCAGTAAATATTTTGCTTTCCATACCGGAAGTGCCATCGCTTTGTACCGATTTTTGGTCGTTTTAGTTGCCCAATTTTTGGAAGATACGATTTGCTTCGTCTTCCCCGATTTCTTTCTTGCCCGCATTCTCTCTTGTGTCAACTTCAATTTTGTTTTCGTCCCTGTTGCTATTATCGCTTGGTGGTTGTACTGGTGCCGGATCGACTGGGCATTCGCTTATGCTTAGCAGCGGATGCGTGGTTGCTGACAATTCGGAGTAAAGCGGTGGGCCGTGAAAAATTTGCACTCTTTGAATTTTTGCTCTATTTCGTGGCCATGGCTTTGCTTCGAACGGGGGGCACCATTTTTTTACCCTTTGTGGTGAATCTGGTGGTGCTGGTTGACGCATTTCTGTGGTGCTGTTGTCGTTCTTCTGTAATGATACAAATGGACATAGATGTTTGTGGTGTTAGTGTTTGGTCGTGTCGATCTGAGGTGGGCGTCCGTCGTCGTACGGTTTCAGGTCTTGTAGGTGCATGTGCGCTTTTCGTTGATTGAGCTGCTCGGAATGTTTTAGCAAAACCGTGTTGGATGATATGTATTTTTCTACTATATAGGGGCCGGAGAACTTCGGAGCTAGTTTTTGAGCGAATTGGTTCACTGCGGACGAGAGTGGATGCTCTCGTTTCATTACTTTTTCTCCAATTTTTAGTTTCCAAGGCCTGCGGCGTAGGTTGTAGTATTTTTTCTGTGTTTCAGCTGCTTTAGCCAAATTCTTCTTGGTTTCTTCCTTGATAACGCTCGCTGTGGTTGCTTGTCGTACGGGTATTAGTTCTACCCACTTGGAAAGTTTGTCTACAAGGACCAGTAGGCAGGTATTCCCTTGCTTGGATCGCGGGATGGGTCCTACGAAGTCTGCCGTAACGATTTCCCATGGCTTTGAGCATTGCATCGTGGCCATTAATCCTGCCGGGCGGCGTTGTTCTACTTTGTATTCGGCGCAGCGGTGACATTGCTTCACGTATTTGAGAACGTCGCGGTACATTCCTGGCCAATAATAATTTTGTTGCGCTCGTTTTAGGGTCTTTTTGACCCCAAGATGCCCTGCGGTGGCTGAATCGTGTAATTCCTTGAGGATGTTGTTTTTGTGGTTGGTGGCGATACAAAGCTTCCATTGCGGCGAACAGTCGAGCTTATTGCGCGGCTTGATGTGTTTAAACAGACGGCTATCGACGATCTGATAATCGGGGTGACGGTGTGGACTTTGTAGTATTTTGGCCCATTTATTTTTGTACCAGTCGCTGTCGGCGTTATTGGTGATACACAAGATGTCTGCTTCGTCGTCTTGGATGGGTAGTGGGCATCGGGATAGTGTATCTGCCACTGTATTTAATGCCCCTTTACGGTATTCGATGTCGAGGTTGTATTGCTGCAGCTCTAGCGCCCACCGGGCCAATCGTCCTGAGGGGTTTTGAAGTGAGTGTAACCACTTTAAGGAGTGATGATCGGTAATGACAGTAAATTTATAACCCTCCAAATATGGTCTCATTTTACGGATGCCCCACAGTACTGCCAAGCATTCTTGTTCGGTGGCCGAGTAACGTTTTTCGAGGTCTGTCAAGCTTCGACTTGCGTATGCAATTACCCTTTCTTGTTCCGAGTGGCGCTGGAATAACACGACCCCTAAGCCTTCCCCGCTAGCATCGGTTTGGAGGAAGAAGGGGTGGCTGAAGTCTGGGCAGCACAATACGGGAGCGCTAGTAAGTTTGTCCTTCAGTTTGTTAAACGCATCCTCTTGTGGTTTTTTCCATTCCCAGCGCTGGCCCTTCTTCAGCAGCTGATTAAGCGGTGCGGCAATGGTTGAAAAGACGGCTACGAAGCGGCGATACCATGAAGCGAGGCCGAGGAATCGGCGTAGTTGTCGAATATTTAGTGGTGCAGGCATCTCGCTCACTGCCGATGTTTTGGCTGGATCGGTGTGAATCCCTTGGTTGCTGACGATGTGCCCCAGATAATTTAGCCTCTGCTGTACAAAACTACATTTTTCGAAGTTTATCTGCATATTGTTCCGCTTAAATCATTCGAAAACCTCACGTAAGTTATGAATATGCTCTTCGAATGTGTCTCCCAAGACGATTATGTCGTCCAGGTATGCGAATACCTTTGGCTGAAGTTCAGGGCCCAGGACCGCGTCAAGGGTACGCTGGAACGTGGCTGGAGCAGAATGAAGCCCAAAGGGCATGACTCCACTGGAAGAGCCCGCGACCGGGGACTGTGAAGGCGGTATATTGTCGGGACTTCTTAGCCATCGGTATTTGCCAATACCCGTTTTTCAAATCGATGGTGGATATGAACTTTGCTTCCTTCAGTTGGTCGAGGATTGCCCCAATCCGAGGTAGTGGGTATGCATCCGGGATGCTAGCGTTGTTAAGTTGACGGTAGTCGATGCACATTCTCCAATTACCTTGCTTCTTGCGCACCAGGACGATCGGCGAACTGTACGCGATTTTTGATGGCTCGATACGTTTTGAGGCCAGTAGCTCATCAACCTCAGCATTAATAACTTGTTGCATCGCTGGGCTCCTCGGATAATATCGCTGTTTTAGCGGTTGATCATGTTTCAGCGATATTACGTGTTCTGCTGCCTTGATGGGACCACTTATCTCCGCGAACATCTTTGCATAGTGGTCTAGAAAATCTGTAAGTTGGTTGTTTTGGTCTTCGTCTAAATGCTCCCTCTCTGACACGGCGTTAAGTTTGGCGATCGTGGTGTTTTCGGGTGCCGTGGCCGCTGGCAATAAGCGTCCATCCAATGTAAGTGTGAGCTTCCGTTCCCTCAGGTAATCCATCCCTAAAATCATTTGTTCTGCCAGGTTAGGAAGGCTGGACACCCGCATGCGAGTTCTTTTGTCGTTGGAGAGTATGGTTACTTGATAGGTGTAAGAGCTGACGACACATGTCCTATCTGCAAGTTGTACGTTGCGGACGCTGGGTGTGCGCGGAATTCTCTTTGTATCGAGATACTCCCTTACCGTGTCGTCTACGTAGGTGAGCGTGGCGCCCGTGTCTACTAAGGCTATAACGCTTAACCCTTCGATCGCGAGTTGAACGTAGTGGCGACCGTCGGCTTTTCTACCCGGTGCTTGTGCGGTATCGGTCGCTGAGGGTGATAGCCTCCCGTTCTGAACTCTCGAAAGTAGTCCGGCGGTTGTTGTGTTACACTGACAATTTCGGGACAAAACGTTGTCCCGGCCACATCTAGAGCAAAATAGGCTATACGCTCTTCTACATCGGTAGCGCAAGTGTCCCCGCTCCTTACATCTCCAGCAGCATTCCTCTCGGCTATATGGTTCGGTCAGTGGTGATAAATAATGTGCTGGTTGCCTGCTTTGCCTGGTGGCTTCTAATTGGAGCAGCTCAAATTCGTCGGTGAGTTCCATCAGCTCTTCGATGGTGTTAAACTCGCTGCGTTTAGCAAATAGCCGATATTCGACACGAAGTCCGTCGTAAATACGCTCAAGGTGGTTATCTCGGGCCATGATTGGGTGTTGCCGTATCAGCGTTTGCATGGCGAGGATGTAATCCTTTGCTTTCTCTCGTCCCTGTTGCTTCCTCTGGCGGATGGCGTCTTCCAATTGATGTAGATGCCGTCTGGGTAGAAGAACTGTTCGGCCGCTGTACGAAATTCCGCCCAGGAATGTATCTCAGCTTTGCGTACACGGAACGGAGTAATTTATCTAACGGGATTTTGTAACATTCCGCCAGCTCCTCAATCCTCTCCAAAAATTCATATAGCGACTCTCCCCCCGTAAAGTGGATGTCCCAGCGGCGGACGGTGTTCATCACTTCGGTGTCGCTGAAATCAGTACGGGGTGGTGCCGCTCGTGGGTTCTCTTTGGTTGTCATTACTTCCTTGTTGACTATTCCAGTGTGGGGTGCTGCCGTACCGGGCCTCCCTCCGTTGCTTTCTGCTGGAGCACTGACGTGGATAGTGGGGATCGGTTCGGATGGCGTTTTGACCTGGCTGTTCTCTTCTGCCTTAATTTCATCTTCTACTTCCTTTAAAAGGTCCTCAGTTGATTTGCGGCTCCGCTTTGCCTTTACATAGGTACTGAGCGCCTGACGTAGGTCAGCGACAGTGGAACCGTTGACGAATATCCTGTGGTTTCTACATTCTTCGACTGAGTATATCCAATTCAAGCTGTCGACATTCAATAGGTTTGTGTCGGTATCTGATTGCTGTTGTTGCGTGTTCTGTTGACCCTCCCCAACCGTGTTGGTGGTTATAGTTGGATTTCCACTATCGCCGGTGGAGATGGGTCCCTGCTCGGGCGCCATTTGTGAGGTGGGTTTTGTCGAGGCTGAGGTGAGCTCAGTCATTCCAGAGTCGAGTAGAGGTCCCACGAACCCCTACCAAATAATAACACGATTAAGTTTTGGTATTGATATATAACACGGCAGACACACACCCACGATACGGCTTTGGCCTGTATACCGACAGCTTTTATCGACGAGAGGGGAGAGTAGAGAGGCACGAGGAGGAATTATAGGCGGAGTAGCGGAAGAGCTAGCAGCGATGGGGCGTAGGTCCAACGGTGTACGGTACGAAGTCGGTCTTGATTGTCCCAGGCGGGTGACTATCCTTGCTTACCAACGAGCGGAGTGCTTACGGATTACCGCTTCAGGACGGTTGCGGCGGTGATCGACGGTGGCGGTGATTCGGCGGCTTATAACGATCCGGTTCTATCGAGCGTTGGTGTGGTAGGGGATTGCTGCCCTATCTGGCGTATACCTATAAGAGTATCCTGGGTTATTGCAGGTCGGCTATTAACATGGTTGTGGGGGAAGGGGGGGGGGGGATTCTATACTCCCCTCAGAATGCTTCGGACTGGAGTCCTAGCGTTCCTGAGTGGTGTGCTGGCGTCCCCCTTTGCATTGCACCTGGCACCTTAATCAGGGAGCGGAGGAATGTGTCATTCCCCGGCTACCCTGTCTAATATGACCACGCGCAACGCCACGCATACCTAAATACTCGCTGGGGGCCTCCTTACTCCCCTCAGAGAGCTTCGGACTGAAGTCCTAGCGTTTCTGAGTGGTGTATTTGAGTTCCCCTTTGCATTTGGCTCGGCACTTCAATCAGGCACGGGGGAGTCGTATTCCACGGCCACCCGGTATGAAGTGTCCGCGCCTAATACCACCACTACTACTACTACTACTACTATCCTACTATTATTTATCAGGCCTGGATTTCCCTACGGGGATGGTTAGGACTAGTCCTGAACTAATCCCGAGGGGAAATACCCGTGCCTATATCTCCTTCGGGATTGGTGGGGAGAAGACCCTCCACTAATCCTGATGGATTTTTAAAATTGCCCTTGGCGGAGAAGGGAGTTCCATGAGCCAAGGTGGCTCTTGGGGAGTCTCCCCGCTTGCCGCGGGCCCCTTTGATACCCTTTGTAGGGAAGGAAGTTGTTCACTCCAGCTTACCTATAAGAGTATGATATTTGGTGGCGTAATTCGCCATTTATGCTACTAAAGGAATAAAGCGAAAGAGAATTCTAATTGTCAGGTACGCGAGTGAAAAATGTCAGGCATATTGCTGGCATGAATTTTTATATACCTGGCATGCGAGTATGTATGGTTGTTCGCTGCTGGCTTTGGTAGGCTGCTAGCTTTGGTATGTTATGTGCGGGTGGTTGTTCGTTGTGTGTGGTGATCGCGCGGCCTATGATGTGTGCGGAGGGGAAAGGAGTTAACTTATGGGGATTATTGTGACGTGGCATTTTGTTACGTTACAAATTGTACACATATCGTTCCAAAACAAATGTATTTATTGTACTTAGACTGTAGGTTTATTTTTTATAGTTTCACTTCTTTATTTTTAGAATGGCGAAAAAATATATATAATTTACATATATTTATATATATGTATGTGGGATTTAATTATTTAAAATTCTTTATTAATTGAAAATTAAGATATTTTATATTTAAAAAAAAACACGTTATAATATTTAATTTGAAAACGATTGGTTTGAGAAGTTCTATAGTTTATTTTAAAAATTATTCGAAGTATTTTTCTTGAATATGTGTTTTTTATTTCAAAAATTCATTTCAACTGATGAAAATTTTTATTTTCAACAAAAACTTACTCGATATTTTTTAAACAAAAATAATTATTCCTCAACAAAACAAGTAGTTTACATTCTTCAGTAGCAAAATGTTTATTAACTTGTTGCGTTCACCCTGTGCTTCGAAACCATTCGAGCGTTCTGGCAGCGCGGTATTCCGAACGCTTCCTGCCACGTCATCGAATGACAGGTGTCAATTTGACAGCAACCTGGCGGGCAATTTCCGTTTCCGCAGCCTTTCTATCACCAGCAGCCGGACCGATCACCAGCAACTTTGCCAGGCAAGCCAATCACTAAACATCGTGGGGAGTGCACCAGTCGAGGCAATTTAGTGGGCGTTTTAAGTGTTCCAAAAGTAAGGACAAAGGCGGAAACAAATTGCGCTCCTCATAAATAGCCTCACATTAGAGGTTAGGGGAAAAGGTTGCTCCCACGATTGGCCAGACACATCTCCACCAAGGGTAAGTCACCAGAAAGAAACAATAGAAAAAAAAATATAGAAGTTGCTGATTGGGGTTTTATAGTTTCCAGGTAATAATTCCGGGAATTTCAATTCAATTCAATTCAATTCAATTCAATTCCGTTTATTAAGTCTATGATTTTATAAATCTTACAGACTAGAAATACAAATCCAAATCATAAGCAAACTTAAATATAAGTAGAATATAAGCATAAACTGTTAAACATAATACAAAGCAAGTTTAGAGACAAAACATGATCTCGGAAGTGCGAAATCTAGATCAAGACTATGAAAAATGTTATTAAATTCTGCGAGAGCCCTCGAGATGGGATCAAAATTATAGTAGTTAGCACGGATTATCTTGATATGAAAAGGATATTGCGCGCGGAGGTTTCTGCACGGGATATTAAAACTTATTAGAGATAAAAGTTCCGGACAGTTAACCGAGCCACAAATTAGATCATATATGAACATCAAAGTATGAATAGAACGCCTGGACGCCAGAGACTTCATGCTAATGAGGGCACAACGGGCACTGTAAGATGGCAAAGGATCAGTGAAACGGAGCGGTTGAACAGCAAATCTACTAAAACTTCTTTGTACTCTTTCAATTCTCTGAGAATGAACAGCATAAATCGGATTCCAAATTATGGAGGCATATTCTAGTTTCGAGCGCACTAGACTATCATATAAAGTTTTTCTAGTGTATGGATCTTTGAAATCTTTGGCATATCGCCGCAAAAAAGCCAAGTTGGAGTAAGCCTTGGGTAAAATGCAACTTATGTGATTCGAAAATGTAAATCGCGAGTCAAACATTACTCCAAGATCAACAAACTCACTAACAGAAGAAAGGTTGTCATCAAAAAGTTTATAGGTAGACATATGAGCATTGAGGTTCTTCGTGAGCTTCATATGGAAGCATTTTTTTATGTTAAGACGTAAATTATTCACAAGGCTCCAATTAGCTAAATTATTAAGATCTTCCTGCATCAGGACTACATCTGAGAAACTGGCAATGGTTCTGAAAATTTTTAAATCATCTGCATAGAGCAGATGCTTGGAATTCCTAAAACAAGATCCTATATCATTAATGAATAGAAGAAAAAGAATAGGCCCGAGAATGCTTCCCTGAGGAACTCCAGATGTGGCTTCGAATGAATAAGATTTTGTGTTCTCAATCTCCACAAAGGAGATTCTATTGGTGAGATAAGATCTCAACCAACATAAAAAAGTAGAATGGAACCCCATTTTTTCGAGCTTGTAAAATAATATACTGTGAGTAACAGTATCAAATGCCTTAGCAAAGTCAGTATAGACAACATCTACTTGTAGGCCAGTTTTAAATGACGAAACACAAAATTGTGAAAAAGAAGTTAGGTTCGTAACAGTGGACCGACCACTAAGAAAGCCATGTTGACATTCATCTATGGATCCTTTGATTGCAAATAATAACTTCTCTTTGACCACCTTCTCGAAAAGTTTCGAGCAGTTAGAAAGTTTCGAGATCGGTCTATAATTAGCTAAATTATTCTTGTTTCCTGATTTAAAAATTGGTGTGATTGAGGCTATTTTCCATCGATCAATAAAAACACCACACGCTAACGAAAAATTTAAAATGTATTTCAAAGGCTTACAAAATGACAAACTGCATTTCTTCAATATAAATGACGAGAATCCGTCAGGATCACATTTTAATGAGGTTTTAAGAGCCGCAATACCGTTGATTACGTCAATTTCCGAGATTGACAAAGACCCAAAACAGACCGTTTTCTCAACATCGGCACAGAAACTGCTAGCCGTGCTTGAAACAAAATTGGATTTGAAAAAATCAGCAAACAGGTTTACAGAATCTAGTAAGCAATTAGAAGATACACCGCAGTATGACATACAAACCGGAATATTGGAACAACCCTTCTTAGAACGTATGTATTTCCAGAAGGCTTTAGGGTTTTCCTTCAACTCGATTTCATATCTGGAAATATATTGCTTGTATAAAAATTTATCAAGTACATTAAAATTTTTACTATAGCGTAAAAATATTTCCTTATGGAGAACATTATTGGAAGATTTATACATTTTAAAATATTTATTCCTAAGATTCTTCAGTTTCTTGAGACGATTGGTATACCATGGAAGTTTATGAGTCCGCCCGGGGAGTAAAGTAAGATTATTATTAAAAATTGCATATATATTTCCCAGAAAAGCATCGAAGCATTCGAATCGAAAATTGTTAGCCAATCCACTTGAAGAATATCCGCATTTAGGGAGTCGAAATCAGCATCACGGAAATTAAAACTATTATTGGGCATCTCGCTCGAGCTTGATAGAAAATTAACAAACTCGAACGTAAGAGAAAGTGGAACATGATGCATGTCACATTTACATATCGGGAAGGTGGATTCCGACACTTCGAAGATTAAATTTTCATCAACAAAAACGAGGTCCAAGATATTATGCAAAGAATTGAAAAACGAATTAATTTGAGTGAAATTGATACTAAAGAGGCTATCAATGAAATTTATTTCATGCGAACTATTAACATTTGTAGGCGTTAATATACCATTATTAAAAAAATTTGACCAAGTAATTTTACTCAGGTTAAAGTCTCCTAGGACACAAAAATTACTGTCTTCATTCGCTTCATGAAGACTCATAATATTGCTTGTATGAGCAGCGCATAAAGAATCAGGGCTAGAAGGTGGTATGTAAGATACGCAAATATATACTTTATTTAGATTTCCAAAAATGCATACACATAGCTGATCAAGAAGAGTATCATCATTTTCCAACTGGACTAAAGATGAGCGAAGCTTTCGATTTACTGCAATTAAAACCCCGCCACCTCTTAAGCAATTAGTCTTAGATGCGTCTCTATCCTTGCGATATAAATGAAAAAGGTTCGGATCAAAAAATTCTGCATCAGCAAAATTACTGTTTAACCATGTTTCAACAATTACATAAACATCAAATTCGCAACGAGAAGTAGATAAAAAAACTTCATTAGCTTTTGTTCGCATTCCCGAGATGTTTTGAAAATAAATATTTAAATTAAAATTGTTTTTATTACAATCTGCATTAGAACTAATATTTAAGCCACTCATTAATCCGTTGGACCCAACTGATTGCCCCCCGCCATCAGTTGGCCCTCGTCGTTTTTTGAGCCAAAATTAAACGGACGCACCGCAATGTTTGTAGGCCATAAATCGGGAACCAGCAACTTTGGAAGCGAGATGGCATCAACGCCCAACTTGAAATTAACATATCGCAGAGAGCTAGGATCTACACCATTCTTAACCAGTGGAATACAAACGATGGCATTTTGACTAATTCCAGTATGCTGAGATATATGCGCTTTCAATTTCTCGGAAGTAACAGAGGCAGGAATTTGGGAATTGCCAAGGTACACGCCACGGCAATAAGCGCTGGCGGCATAAGCGTCGACTGCAGCCACGGAAACGGGGCAGCGTTGGTAAAATCTATCCACAACAACTACGCTGGCCGCCTCCACCATCTGGAACGCGACCATAGTTTCTCCATCACCACAGTTCACATCAAAGCGGCTACCACCACCATCTTGAGCGTGCCCAGGGTTTTATCACCGTCAGAACTGCAGCGTCCACGGTAATGAAAACCGTGCGTCAGTGCTACCACCATCACATACCCCAGCAGCAGCGTGACAAGCAGTAGCGCAGCCAAAGTCACGGCCACTGGCCACTATCTTGAGTTTACACCCACCACGGCGGTACAGCCAGCACCAGCAAGCAGCAACGACGACCACATCGTCAACAACGCAGCAGCACTGCCGGAGCAACAGGTTTTTAGGTTTAAGCACATATTGTATAGTCGGGGCCAGGGGGAAGTGGCGGGCCATAAGCGCGATCACTTCATCGAAAGTTGGAAGGGGATTTTCCAGCCGGTGTGGCTGGAAAAATTGGGTCGCTCACGACCACTATTGTATGTTTCGGAACGGGCGTAAAGGTGCGTGGGTCGACGGCATCGTCTCACAACCCCCCCCAGTTTGGGGATAGTTGTTTCCTTCCTCTCTTTCTTTTTCTTTGAGTGACCAATTGGTAACGTAATCCCTTCACTCTGTTACAAGACGTCTTGTAGGCCCGGGCGGGGGTATAGCTTGGTAAATTAGACCGTATGGTACCCCTTAGTGCCAACCAAGGGGGATTTTGGACGAAGCCTGCGACCTCGGTGGAGCCATAGGTCTCATGCCCCATCAGGTTCCATAGTTTTATCGTATGCCATTTTCATTTCCATACATTTGTGCTTGCCATTTAAAATTTGCTTTAGTTCATAGTATAGACACAATTGCTCGGAGTGTAAGTATGTAAGTGCGTGTGTGCCAACAACCAGCATCCCGAATTTGGGGGATCATAGTGGCCTGACAGGGTCGAGTAAAGACACACACGCTCGTGCTCACACTCCGGGAAAAGTCGTAACGCCTCAAAGGCGGACAGACACATATATACACACACACACACACACATTGTAACACCACCTATTGTTTGAATTTCGGTTTAGTTACGATTTTTATAAATTTTTAGTTCACGAATCCGCGCACCGAGTGTGAAAGTCTGGGTGGGTGTGAACATTGAGCACGGGCGTCCATGACCTCAGGTCATGGGTCGCCAACAGCCTCGAACCCATAAGGTCAAGTAAACCACACCCACATACACTTGCACACTCAGGGTGCGGAGCAATGTACCACTAAAGCGGATGATCGCGGGTACTTCAAACGCGTATATGTAAGCGTACATACACATAAGCCTAGGGCATAAGTAAAACCCGTCGCGGGGTATATTTTTGTTCGTTTGTTTAAAACTTTCGCTTCTATATTTTCCTATTTTATATATTTTCTGAATTTTCGATTTTCATTGACTTAAGATTGTGTAACTTTAAGTGCTCGAGTTTTGTAGTACGGGGAGTGGGTATATGAGTGCGTGAGCCCATCACAAACCGGTGTCCCGACATTTTGGGGACCATAATCCAGCGGCGTACGACCTAGCAGGGTCGGGTAAGCTCGCACCCATACACCCACACACTCCGGCTTCAAAGTAGCAAACCCCTAGCGAATGGGTATATAAGCGTAGCGTAGTTAGGATTACACACATTTTGTTCATACTAGCATAGCCTAGACGTAAGCCGAAACCCATGAAGGGTATAAAATACAAATACACACACATTTTACACATTTTATGAATATGATTCAATAAAAATAACATGTATCACTAGTTTGTTAATCGAAATTAAGTGTTCTTCTTTTCAGGTGTGGTGGGGACGGACGGACTGGACAGAGGCGGGGATGGGGATGTGCTAAGGGGCGCATAGGGGACACACTTGGGGTCGGCACAAATCGTTTGCCACTGCCGACCATGGAAGGGAGGGTTTAGAGTGGCCCGGCCAAAATACCATCTAAGGCCGGAAGGGGGGTTAGTAAAGGGGGGGGGGGGTTCAAGCGCGGACAGACCTTAAGTGCAAGTGATGCATGGTCAGGTATGATATTTTTTTGTATGGTGCGGCTGTCATGCCTCGGGAGGCCAACAATCCACCCCACAGTCCGGCGAGCTAGCTCGTGCATATACAAGCATACCTGCACGGCTTTCCCGGGGTATGCGACGGCGGCCTCCGCCCAAAGGCCAGCACGTAACAGAAATGGCGCCCAACGTGGGGCCCCACAGTGAGTGGAGCCTTAAGAAGTTTCGGACACACTTCGGGAATGTTAGCGTTTGCTTGGGGGGTTTTCATATTTCAATTTTCACACTTCGATTTTCACTTTCAATTTTAAATTTTTTCAATACACATCGGTAGCTTGATTTGGCTTCGTTTAGCTAGTCAATAGTATCGATGCAGGGGGTTTCGGGGCGAGGGACCAGGGGTCAGCCAGCTTGTTTTGGTGTTGTTTAGGCTGGACAATAGTGGCGATCTCTGACCTTGGCCACGAGGAGTCGGGTCCACGAGCAGCTCGTTTTGCCAGTTTAAGAGTGGACGATAGTGTTCGGGGAAGGATTCCACCGGGGGGAGTTAACGGGGTAGGTAGCTTAGTTGGCCTATTTAGGCGCCGGCTAATAGTATCTACGGCTGTTTGGGGGTTGGGGGACCGGACTGCTTTCTGGGTGACTGGAACAAAGGACGACGTTAGGCGGACGACCACCACAGAAAGAAAAGAAGACACGAGTTTCGTTTACATCAAATTTATTTTCATTTCCTTTTTATTTTATATTTTTTTCACAATCTGTCTACTGGCGTATCCGTAGATAGATTGCAACACGTATATAAACCTATATAAACCACGTTTATACAACACGTATATTTGGGGGTTGACATTCTAGTAGGTCGACAATTTTTTTTACATTTTTTTTCCCATATTTTGAGTTGCTGCAATTTTTTTTTTGGGAATTTTATCTATTTTGCAATCGTTTGTCAAGCGCTCGGTGGTATACTAGAGCGCGATCGGTATTTAAGTTAGATTTTTCCATCTACGTTCGCGTCAACGTCTGCAGTAGTTGCATTAACGCGTTGTGGATCCAAGCAAGGTGGAGCGGCGGAGCAGCGTGGGCGTGGGTGGCGACGACAACTTGGAGAACGGAATGGCGCACTTAGAATCGCAGTACCGCGACGAGGGAAATGGCGACGCGGGCGGGCTTAACGAGGCGGGCGCGCATAACGAAGCAGGCGCTCATGGAGACGCGGCAGAAGTATTGGGAGCGCGTGGACAGCCACCGCAGATAACATCAAGCCCTGAGTGCGCGACGGCCGACGCGGTAGGTGAAACGCTGATGCGGAAGTTCGAAGAAATGTTCTTCCAGTATCAGCTAGCGATGAGCCGTTCCACAACCCAAGCGGTCAAGGAGGTTGCGCAAATATTCAGAAAGGACATCAACATTTTATCAAGCAGATTAGCAGATTTGGAGGGTGAAAGCAGGGGCGCGCAAGAGGCAGCGCGGCGCGAGGAGTGGTTGCAGGACGCGGAGGCAAGCGCGGCGAATGCTACCGCGGACGAACGCGAACAGTGCGGCAGCGAGCACGTCAACAGCGCGCAAAGGACACCAGGCTCACGAGCGGCAGATAGGCATAACAGAGCGGGCGCGCAATATGAAAGATCGGCTACAAAGGCCATACGCGATTGGCGCCTCAAGTTCGACGCGGGTCCAAAAGCGGTCCCGATCGAGCGCTTCCTTTTCCGCGTAGACACGCTTCGGAAAAAACACAATATTTCAGCACAAGATTTATTCGCGAATTTCCATCTACTGTTAGAAGGTCAGGCGCAAGAATGGTACTGGCTGTACACCGAGGAGCACCCGGACGATAGTTTCGTGGACTTTCAGGCGTTTCGGAAGGCGATTGTGGAGCAGTTTAGAAAGGCGGACTGTGATGAAGAAATCCGCCAAGCGATGAACGAGCGCAAGCAGGAGTACAACGAAAAGTTTGAAGAGTTTTACGCGGTGGTTCGGGGTATGGAGCTGACGATGCGGACCAGGCTGCCGGAGCAAAGCCTAGTCAACCTGATGCGCAGGAATCTGAAGCCGCGGATAAAGAACCTCATCTTTGGTTACCGGATCGAGTCGCTGGAGGATCTCAGGAGGGAGTGCCGCAGGGCAGAGAAGCACCTGGCGGAGTACGAGACAAAGCCGTATCGCAGAAAGGCGCTCGAAGAGCTGGAGGACGACCGCGCTGAGGCAGAGCCAGAGACGCTGGAAGCGTTTCACAGGCCCACCAGAGATAGGCCGATGCGGAAGGAGCCTTCGAGCGACCTGAAGCCCAAAAGCGAGGACAAGCCACAGGCGCGCGCTGACGGACACAGCTGCGATGGGCGTCTCCACAGCATGATTTGCTATAAGTGCAACTTACCCAGCAAACAGCTCTGCGAAGGATGCCAGGCGAAAAACCAGGAGAGCGACAGGAAGACCGGGGAGCCCTGTCAGCGTCGGTAAACCCCGGAGAAGTAATTTTGCCATTTGACCAAATTTTGAAGAAACCAGACAATACAATTTTTTTAAACCAATCAAAGGCATTTTTTTGTAGTAAGCGCGTGGGGGAAAGCGCGCACGGGACAACAACACGTCCATCTCTAAGTGAGCGACAGGCCAGGTACGACGCGGCACGAGCGCGGATTTTCGAGACCTCTTCAGGAACGTATCCTGTGAGCGACGAAGGAAGCGCGCCAGAAGTGGCAGAGATCGGACCGAGCAGAAAATGGAGGAAGGTCATCAGGATACGCAAGCGCGCGAGAGACAAGCGGTGTGTGGCGAAAACGGTTGAGGAAACTGTCATTCGCGACGCAGTCGACAAGCGACCGTACGTGCAAGTGGAAATCGAAGGAGTAAAGATGCAAGGCTTGTTGGATATCGCCGCCTCGATAAGCTGCTTTGGTTCGGTTGCGCACGCGTGGGAAGAGAAGATGGGGGGCAAGTTGCTCAAGCTTAGGGAACATTTGAAGACGGCAGACGGGAAAGCGCAAGCTGTGGTCGGTAAGGTCGAGGTGGAGATAGGTTGGCGCGGGAAACTGAAGCCGATGACGCTGTACTTGGAGCCCAGTTTAAAGCAGGAGTTGTACCTGGGGATCGACTTCTGGGATACGTTTGGGGTGGCGCCCATGGTCATCTCGGAATTGGAGACCCAGGGGCAACTGGACCTGACCGCCGACCAGAGCAGGGAGTTAGAGCGCGTAAAAGGGTTGTTTCCGTCGTTCACAGAACTTGGTCTCGGAAGGACACACCTCCTAGAGCACACGATCGAGGTCGCGGATGACACGGTGCCGGTGAAGCAACGGCATTATCCGATGTCGCCGGTCAAACAGAAGTATGCCTATGAGGAGATTGACCGGATGCTCAAGCTAGGTGTCATAGAAGAGAGCAACAGCGCTTGGAGCTCGCCGATCGTTCTAGTTGAGAAACCCGGGAAAAAGCGGCTGTGTGTGGATATGCGCAAGCTCAAGGAGCGCACGAAAAAGGATGTATATCCAACACAACACGTGGAAGGGATCCTGGCGCGTTTGCGGGAGACTCACTTCATTTCAGGGATCGATTTGAAGGACGCCTTCTGGCAGATCCCATTGGAGACGGGGTCGAGGGAATTGACCGCGTTCACTGTTCCGGGCCGACCATTGTATCACTTTAAGGTAATGCCCTTCGGCCTGTGCAACGCCAGTCAGCGGTTATGCAGACTGATGGACAAGGTGATCCCCTCGCGTCTAAGAGAAAACGTTTTCGTCTACATCGACGATCTGCTAGTGTGTTCTCCGGACTTCGAGTCGCATCTTGTGCACTTGGCAGAAGTGGCTGAGTGTCTCGCCAGCGCCGGTCTCACCATAAACGTGAACAAGTCGAAGTTTTGCCATCGCGAATTGAAGTACTTAGGCTTTATAGTAGGGCAGGGGGAGTTGAAGACGGACCCCGAGAAGGTGCGCGCGATTGTGGAGTTCCCGGTACCAACCACTATCAAGCAGCTACGCCGCTTTCTAGGCATGTGCGGATGGTACCGGAGATTTATATCGAACTTCGCCACAATTGCCGCGCCGATGACGGCCAAAGCCAAAACATTCGCGATGACACCGGAGGCAGTGGAGGCGTTCGAACAGCTGAAGACAGCGCTCACCTCAGCCGAGGTACTCGTGAATCCGGACTTCAACAAGCACTTCTACGTACAGTGCGACGCGTCCACACAGGGCATTGGCAGCGTGCTGTTCCAAAAGGATGACGAGGGCAACGAGCGACCGATCGCGTTCATGTCGCAGAAGCTGAATTCCGCCCAGCGAAACTACACAATAACAGAGCTGGAGTGCCTAGCTGCAATCGTGAGCGTCAAAAAGTTCCGCGCGTATCTGGAAGGTCTTCCATTCACAGTGATCACTGATCACATGAGTCTGAAATGGCTCATGGGACAAAAGGATCTCTCGGGACGGTTGGCTAGATGGAGCCTGAAGCTACAGGGCTTCGATTTCAAGATAGAGCATAGGAAAGGCGCGCAGAATGTTGTCCCAGATACGCTGAGCCGCATGCACATGGAGGAGGTGAGCGCGATGGAGACCATGGCCGAGATCGACTTCACGTCGCCGGAGTTCGCCAGCGAAGACTACGTAGCACTTGGACGGCAGATTGCACAAAACGCCGAACGATTACCGGATCTGCGAGTCACCGATGGCATCGTATACAAAAGGGTACGCCCAAGGCGCGCGGAAGACGAGGAAGAGACAGTGTGGAGAGTATGGGTGCCAGAGGGAATGAGACAGAGGTTGCTGGAGGAGGCGCACGGGGATCGATCTGCAGGTCATGGCGGTACAGCGAAGACGCTGCATAGGGTAAGGAGCAAGGCGTTCTGGCCGGGGATGGCTGGAGCCGTGCGAAGCTTCGTCGCCAGGTGCGAGTTGTGTAAATGCGCCAAAGCGCCAAACATTTCATCGAGACCGCCAATGACAGATCGTTTCCGGACGGAGCGGCCATTTCAGAGGCTCTATGTGGACTTCTGCGGGCCGTACCCGCGGTCGCGATCGGGAAATACGGTGATCTTCGTAGTTCTGGACCACTTCACAAAGTTCGTATTCTTTAAACCCATGAGGCAGGCGACTGCACAGGAGGTGGTTAAGTATCTCGAGACGGAGATTTTTCACATTTTTGGCGTGCCGGAGACCTTACACTCCGGCAACGGTCGGCAATTTGTAGCGGATTCATTTGTGGGGTTCCTAAGGAGCTACGGAGTGAACCATGTTAAGACCGCGCCATATGCGCCGCAGGCGAATGCGTCCGAGAGGGTCAATCGGTCGCTGCTCGCCATGCTGCGCACATACATCGCGGGTACGGACCAAGGTAGTTGGGATCAGCACGTGTCATTGGCGGCGTTCGCAATGCGGAGCGCGATACATGAGGCCATCAGAATCGAGCCGTACACAGCCGTCTTCGGGCAAACGATGGTACAGCACGGCAGAGCCTATGAAACTCTGCGTTGACTCGAGACACTGCGGGAAGAAGGAGTAGACGTCGTACAGAGGGGGGATCGTGCGTGGCTCCTGAGAGAGAAGCTGATAAATAACCTAGGAGCGGCCTACAGGAAAGACCAGCAGACATACAATACCAGGGCTCGTCCGGTGAAGTACCGGGAAGGCGAGATCGTGTACCGGCGAAATTTCAAGTTGAGTAATGCCACGGAAGGATTCAATGCCAAGCTTGCGCCGAAGTATCTGCGATCCATGATCCTGTCGTCCAAAGGGAATGCGTTGTACGAGGTGGGAGATGCAGCTGGACGCTCCGTGGGCATTTACCACGCGAAGGACTTGCGACGGTAAGAAGGAAGTGGCACTGGGCGACCAGCCTTTCGAGCGCCTGGCCAAGCAAGGACGGACTGCAGCGCTCGCCCTGTTGCGTTCACCCTGTGCTTCGAAACCATTCGAGCGATCTGGCAGCGCGGTATTCCGAACGCTTCCTGCCACGTCATCGAATGAAAGGTGTCAATTTGACAGAAACCTGGCGGGCAATTCCGCGGCCTTTCTATCACCAGCAGCCGGACCGATCACCAGCAACTTTGCCAGCCAAGCCAATCACTAAACATCGTGGGGAGTGCACCAGTCGAGGCAATTTAGTGGGCGTTTTAAGTGTTCCAAAAGTAAGGACAAAGGCGGAAACAAATTGCGCTCCTCATAAATAGCCTCACATTAGAGGTTAGGGGAAAAGGTTGCTCCCACGATTGGCCAGACACATCTCCACCAAGGGTAAGTCACCAGAAAGAAACAATAGAAAAAAAAATATAGAAGTTGCTGATTGGGGTTTTATAGTTTCCAGGTAATAATTCCGGGAATTTGGGAATTGCCAAGGTACACGCCACGGCAATAAGCGCTGGCGGCATAAGCGTCGACTGCAGCCACGGAAACGGGGCAGCGTTGGTAAAATCTATCCACAACAACTACGCTGGCCGCCTCCACCATCTGGAACGCGACCATAGTTTCTCCATCACCACAGTTCACATCAAAGCGGCTACCACCACCATCTTGAGCGTGCCCAGGGTTTTATCACCGTCAGAACTGCAGCGTCCACGGTAATGAAAACCGTGCGTCAGTGCTACCACCATCACATACCCCAGCAGCAGCGTGACAAGCAGTAGCGCAGCCAAAGTCACGGCCACTGGCCACTATCTTGAGTTTACACCCACCACGGCGGTACAGCCAGCACCGGCAAGCAGCAATGACGACCACATCGTCAACAATGCAGCAGCACTGCCGGAGCAACAGGTTTTTAGGTTTAAGCACATATTGTATAGTCGGGGCCAGGGGGAAGTGGCGGGCCATAAGCACGATCACTTCATCGAAAGTTGGAAGGGGATTTTCCAGCCGGTGTGGCTGGAAAAATTGGGTCGTTCACGACCACGATTGTATGTTTCGGAACGGGCGTAAAGGTGCGTGGGTCGACGGCATCGTCTCACAACCCCCCCAGTTTGGGGATAGTTGTTTCCTTCCTCTCTTTCTTTTTCTTTGAGTGACCAATTGGTAACGTAATCCCTTGACCCTGTTACAAGACGTCTTGTAGGCCCGGGCGGGGGTATAGCTTGGTAAATTAGACCGTATGGTACCACTTAGTGCCAACCAAGGGGGATTTTGGACGAAGCCTGCGACCTCGGTGGAGCCATAGGTCTCAAGCCCCATCAGGTTCCATAGTTTTATCGTATGCCATTTTCATTTCCATACATTTGTGCTTGCCATTTAAAATTTGCTTTAGTTCATAGTATAGACACAATTGCTCGGAGTGTAAGTATGTAAGTGCGTGTGTGCCAACAACCAGCATCCCGAATTTGGGGGATCATAGTGGCCTGACAGGGTCGAGTAAAGACACACACGCTCGTGCTCACACTCCGGGAAAAGTCGTAACGCCTCAAAGGCGGACATACACATATATACACACACACACACACACACATTGTAATACCACCTATTGTTTGAATTTCGGTTTAGTTACGATTTTTATAAATTTTTAGTTCACGAATCCGCGCACCGAGTGTGAAAGTCTGGGTGGGTGTGAACATTGAGCACGGGCGTCCATGACCTCAGGTCATGGGTCGCCAATAGCCTCGAACCCATAAGGTCAAGTAAACCACACCCACATACACTTGCACACTCAGGGTGCGGAGCAATGTACCACTAAAGCGGATGATCGCGGGTACTTCAAACGCGTATATGTAAGCGTACATACACATAAGCCTAGGGCATAAGTAAAACCCGTCGCGGGGTATATTTTTGTTCGTTTGTTTAAAACTTTCGCTTCTATATTTTCCTATTTTATATATTTTCTGAATTTTCGATTTTCATTGACTTAAGATTGTGTAACTTTAAGTGCTCGAGTTTTGTAGTACGGGGAGTGGGTATATGAGTGCGTGAGCCCATCACAAACCGGTGTCCCGACATTTTGGGGACCATAATCCAGCGGCGTACGACCTAGCAGGGTCGGGTAAGCTCGCACCCATACACCCACACACTCCGGCTTCAAAGTAGCAAACCCCTAGCGAATGGGTATATAAGCGTAGCGTAGTTAGGATTACACACATTTTGTTCATACTAGCATAGCCTAGACGTAAGCCGAAACCCATGAAGGGTATAAAATACAAATACACACACATTTTACCCATTTTATGAATATGATTCAATAAAAATAACATGTATCACTAGTTTGTTAATCGAAATTAAGTGTTCTTCTTTTCAGGTGTGGTGGGGACGGACGGACTGGACAGAGACGGGGATGGGGATGTGCTAAGGGGCGCATAGGGGACACACTTGGGGTCGGCACAAATCGTTTGCCACTGCCGACCATGGAAGGGAGGGTTTAGAGTGGCCCGGCCAAAATACCATCTAAGGCCGGAAGGGGGGTTAGTAAAGGGGGGGGGGGGGGGGTCAAGCGCGGGCAGACCTTAAGTGCAAGTGATGCATGGTCAGGTATGATATTTTTTTGTATGGTGCGGCTGTCATGCCTCGGGAGGCCAACAATCCACCCCACAGTCCGGCGAGCTAGCTCGTGCATATACAAGCATACCTGCACGGCTTTCCCGGGGTATGCGACGTGAGGGTAGGAGGACGCCAGGGGACATAGGGGCCTCTGCCCAAAGGCCAGCACGTAACAAACTAAATACATCCTACATTCGGCTATCCTAACAGTCATTCGCCTCGAATGATAGGTACCCAGGGTTTCATAAACTCTGCCACTGATGAAGTTTTATTAGGCCCCTCATGCTCTCCTACTTTCTCCAAATTATATCTGTCATGATTTAAAACAACTACAACTTTATACGGACCAAGAAAACGAGGTCTGAGTTTCGCAGTCACACCAAATTGTGTCTTTTTTATAGCTACTAGATCACCAACTTTATATTGGTGTGCTAGCCGACGATCGCAATTAAAAGTTTTATTCTTGAATGATCCGAATATTTTCTTTAGCTTCTTGTCGAACTTGTTCCCTTTGAACATTTAACTCTTCTAACTCCCGATTTTCAGCAATTCGCATGTCTAAACCAGTTAATATTTTAAAAGGTGTTACTTTCGTACTACGTGGAGCAGTATTATTTATTATTTTTTTAACTTCATCCACATGACGATACCATTGGGTGGGATCATTGACACATAGTTTGCTAACCATAGGAATAACTATCCTGTGCATACGTTCAACTTGGCCATTGCCGCGGGGAACACCAGTTGTTATCAATAAGTGTTGTATATCTTCATTGAGACAATACTGTTTGAACTGCTGACTAGTAAATGCTGGACCCCTGTCTGTAATTATACTTTTTGGATTACCAAAGTTAGCTGCTTGTTTGCGCAAGCGTTCTATTACTTCATCAGCCCCTGTTGATTTTGTGGGATATAACCAAACAAACTTAGAAAACCCATCTACGACCACCAGAATATAATTATATTTTTTCCTAGTTTCTGACAAAGGACCAACATGATCTAAATGATATGTTCCAAGAGGTTCTGAAGCTTTGTCAATTGGAGTTAACAAACCTTCCTTCTTACCAGCTTTAGCGTCTATCATTATACATTCAATACAACTTTTCACTATTCTATTGACCTTTTCATTTAACTTTGGAATAAAATACCGACTTTGTAACAATTCCTGCGTTTTCTTAATCCCAAAGTGTCCCTGTCTGTGCGCTATTTTAGTCATCTCATCCTCCATATCCTTTGGAACTACTAAAAGTTCTTTGTTTGGGTCCTTATACAAAACTCCTTGTTTCTCAAAATAATCCTCGTAAATATCCTTTTCAAGTATCTTCTTCACTACTTTAATCCATTCATCCCTACCTTGAGCTTCTTTTAGTCTGTATCTTAATGTATCGTCGACTAATAAAAGGCAATATACCATACTGAGGGCATCCACATGTTTCATTTGAGTTCCACTCCTATGCTCCACCGTATAATCAAACTGTTGCAAATACATTGACCACCTCATTACACGATCCGGCATGTCAGCTTTATTCATAGTTACAGCAAAAGCATTGCAGTCAGTGACAATTTTAAAATGAAGATCTTTAAGATACACTCGCTACTTTTTCAATGCCTGAATAATTGCTAAAACTTCTAATTCATATGAACAATATTTCTCTTCACAGGACGTGGTTTTACGACTTAAATATTCGACTGGATGAAAACTTTCATCCTCCGAGTCTTTCTGCATCAACACTGCACCATAGCCATATTTTGAAGCATCAGTATGTATTTCAGTTATAGCTTTTGGATTATATAACTTAAGAGCAGGAGCTACTACCATGCCATGCTTTAACTCCTTCACAGCCAATATTTGATCATCATTCATTGTAAACTTAACATCTTTCCAAAGTAAATCTGACAGAGGTTTTGCTATCTCCGCATATCTATTAACAAACCGTCTAAAATAAGACGTTAGACCTAAAAATCGCTGCAATTCCTTCCTATTCTTTGGAATTGGATAATCACGAATTGCTTTCGTCTTGCATTCCGCTGGTAATATCCTACTATCCTTGATTATGTAACCTAAATAATGTATTTCTTCTGCTAAAAATTGACATTTTGACCATTTAATTTTAAGACCATAATTCGTAGCAACATCTACAACCCTCTTGAGTTTATATACTCCTTCATCGGTATCCTTAGCTGGAATCACGATGTCATCCATATAAATTATCACTTTTCCATCCCTTAGTAAGTCACGAAAAACTACCTGAATGTAACGACAAAACACGGCAGGAGAGTTAGATATTCCAAATGGTACATAGCAAAATTCAAATTGTCCACATTGGGTGACAAAAGCAGTATACTTGCGTGAATCTTGTTCCATAGGCACATGGAAAAAACCATTAGCCAAATCCAACGTGGAAAAAATATTTGCTCCCTGCAATTGGTCTAACACTTCATCAATCAGAGCCATAGGAAAATTGTCGCGTACTATTTTTTCATTTATTTTCCTAAAATCACAACAAAAACATTTAGTACCATCTTTCTTCGAAACAAGCACTACAGGTGCTGCATATTCGGATGTACTTGGAACAATTATCCCATCTTTTAACCAGACATCAATTTGGTCCTCAATGCATTTCCTATCTCTAAAAGATACCCTACGCGGAGATTGATATACCGGAATATCATCTTTTACAATAATTCGCATTTCGATTGGAGATTTCACGTTTTTAATTGGCTTGAAGTTATTTACTAAATGTGCTATTTCCACAGCAGTTTGTTTAGGAAGATGAGCTAGATCTACTTTAGGAACTTCACATTCAATGTTATTACAAAGTAATGCAGAAAATTCCCGACAAAAATCTAAATTTTGATTACATCTATCCAAATTATCAGAAAACTCCATTGTTTTTAATGTCTTCAATAACCCTTTCTCTTTAAATGTGACACCTGCTTGCCCAATAATCATATCTACTTTTCCAAAGAGACTACTGCCTAAAATTGCCGAAAATATCATATCTTTTTCCATCACCACATGGAAAACTACTTTTACAATAATATCACCCAGCTTTACGTCCGTAATAAAGCTTCCAACTGTAGTTATTTTACCTTCCCCAATACCACTTAAATGAATTTTTTCGTTGTCTAATTTAACATTTCCAATTGTAATCAATGAATCATTACGAATTAAACAAAGCTCACTTCCAGTATCAACCAAAGCGTTAAAAATTTTATCTTTAATTTCAATATCCGTAAAAATCATGTTGGTTTGCTTTTTTTCTCTTAGCACATTTTCCCCAAGTGTATTTACTTGTTCACTTTGGACTATTTTCATTGCCTGTCTCTCTTTGCAATCCTTAGCAAAATGTCCCTTTTGTTTACAACTAAAACAAACTATTCCATTTTCACTACAACCCCGAGCCAAATGAGATTCGGAACCACACTTAAAACAAACTTTCTTCACTTCTTTCGTTTTTTCTTCCGCTGTTTTAAAATTATTAACTGAATTAGTTTTGTTTGATGACAAATAAGATCCTCGAATTTTCTCATAAACTCGAATTTTATCTTTTAAAGCTTTCAAAGTAGTAGCTTCATATAAAATGCTTTTGTTTAGTCTTGAATCAGGTATTCCATCAATAAAATACTCTATAACACTAGCCTCATCTACATGGATTGGACTACCAATCTCAATCAAGGTATAAAGATATTCATTCAAACTTTCTTTAGGTCGCTTTTGCCTTTGTCTCTTTATTTTATGCACTTCCGCTACACTTAACTGTTTTCCAAACTCGTCAATTAGTCTTTCCTTAGTGTAACCCAACATCTTATAGATGGCAAACCTTTTACAAATAATTTGGCTGCACCCCGCAACAACTGCTTTGCATACACATATTTTTGTAAATCATCCCATCCTACCGTGTCAGCAACATCTTCAAATTCTCGAGCCCAATGGTTAACGTCATAGTGATCATCTCCAGAGAACGAAGTAACACTGTCTTCAATATCTCTCAAAGTAAAATTGGTTTTCCTAGAATGTCTACAAAATTGACTAGTTGTAGGTGCCTCCACAAAATTAGAGTTTGTAGACTCATTACCACTTTCAACTAATCCAAAATGATCTAGTAAACGGTTGAAAAGAATTTGTTTCCGACCTACAGTATCTAAATTTAATTCTCTCAATCTGTCAACTCTACTCTACTACTGTCAAAGAACGTATAGACTGTAGATCCATATTAAATTTTAAAATTTGCTCGTAGCAAAGAGAAATGCAAAATTTGAAATTACCGCACAACGAATATTATATAAAAGTTATATTGCTACAGAATTTCTCAAACTACTTTAAATAATAATAGCAAAAAAAAAAAAAAAATTATTTCATCGCCTGTTTAAACTGCCTCCTGTAAATGTTTCGCTTCCGTTGATATTCTTATTTCTTTCCTCAGTTTCATCCGTTTAATCAATTCATTTCATTCAGACAATTTTATGATTGTTTATTTGCATATTGATGATTAAAATATGATGATTGCTTATATAGTTTTGACACAGTCTTCCACAAACAGCATTACCCCTCTCCCGAAAAAGTCGTATTTTGACTAATAATTTAAATATAATTTTTCATGTATGTTATTTTTGAGTTTTTTGATTGAACTTCGCTTCATAATGTTCCGCATATATTTGTTTTCAGTTTTTTTATAATTGAAGATAATATCTCCACACCACACTGCTTGTCATTTATCCCGGTTGAGCCCCCAATTATGTGGGATTTAATTATTTAAAATTCTTTATTAATTGAAAATTAAGATATTTTATATTAAAAAAAAAACGTTATAATATTTAATTTGAAAACGATTGGTTTGAGAAGTTCTATAGTTTATTTTAAAAATTATTCGAAGTATTTTTCTTGAATATGTGTTTTTTATTTCAAGAATTCGTTTCAACTGATGAAAATTTTTATTTTCAACAAAAACTAACTCGATATTTTTTAAAACAAAAATAATTATTCCTCAACAAAACAAGTAGTTTACATTCTTCAGTAGCAAAATGTTTATTAACTAAATACATCCTACATGTATATGTTTTAATTTTTAGAAGTCTATTATTGCTTTTCCCAAATCTGGTATATAGACCATTCAAATTAGCATAAATTTGGCCAAAATCTCGGAATTCGAGATACCCAGCTGTAAGTCTGCAAATACTTGTATATTGACACCCTAAAAGTTGTCTCAGAACCTACATATGGTAGGGTGTGCGCAACTATTGAATTTCAAGGTCAAAGGTCACAAAAATCGGGGTTTTCCGCTCTTTGTGTAAATATGCCATTTCCTATGGGTTTTTGCTAGTTTTCCTTATTATCCACTGATAAAAATAATTGTCCTAAATTTGAGGAAACGTACTACTTGACTTAAAAAAAAAAATATGTTTCCTATTTTTAAGGAAAAAAACGCGGTTTTAAGGACAAATCTACTTAGTTTTAAAGAACTTTCCTACTTGCCACAAGTAAATCAGTGTACTCAATTCACTAATAAAGACATTTTTACTAGTTTCAATTAATTTACGAGTTTATTAAGTACTAGCTGGTGCCCGCGACTTCGTATGCATATAATTTTTGTTTTTTTTTTGCAGCTGGGTTAGCAAAGAATAAAATCCTTAAAAAAGACTGGAGTTCAGCACATAAGGGTCGTGTTGCCATATAAGCTTTAAAGTTTGTCTGCTCGATAAACCCAAATTTCGGTCACAAAAAATGTTTTCATCGGACTGATAAAGCTTAAAGTTTAATAAAAAACGACCCTAAAGCCATTTATTTATCCAATATTCAGAACCATGGTTCAATTATACCAGGTTAGCTTTTCGATGACAGATTCTGTCAGTTGCGGCCATCTTGCTCCCTAAAAAATTGTCATTCACATTCTGGGTAGCCTTTCAGCAAAATCATGTAAAAAAAGTAGCTAGAAAAGTAGTTTAAAATAGTAGTAGTTAGAAAAATAGTAGAGGTTGGCTTTTTGAAAATTGATGAATTTATCATTAATAAGTGACTTTAAAGATTTTCCTTCTGTGATTAGAGTATGTTATTTTTATTCTTAATCATCAGCCAAGTGTGCATGAAAGAGTTGGAGGTAAATTTATTGGAACTGGTTAAATTCGGTTAGTAAAATGGTAATACTATCCCCTTGGCACACTTTTTCCGATCGTATTTATTACCCGAAAGCCTTTCAAGGAACTTTTCGTATTTGACGTTCGATTGTATTCAACCATCAAATACAAGGAAATCGACACTTATTTTGAGGCTAGAATACTAGAAAACGGCTAGTCGGAGAAAATTTGAGGCTATGCAGCTTTTGAAGAGAATCCGAGTTCGTACTCTTAATATGAGGTAAAGTCTGTGAAATCTAAACTAGCTATGATAGACCTCTAGAGTTTAATGTTAAGATCTGTAATTTTTACAGTAATATTTTTTCACCTTTCTGAAAAATAAAAACAATATAATTTTTGAAAAAAAAAACGAACTTTTTTTTGGCCCCGTCGAATGTGTTAGTTTACTTTGCAATTTTTTATTTGCATTACAATTTATATCCTCCTTTTTCGATTTTTCTACTACCAGTTCCTTGACGAAAGAAAGAAAACATTCCTACTTTTTTATTCGCAAACGAAACCCGTACACATTTTTATATTGGGAGTGTCAATAATAAACGTCAAGGGAAGAGCAAACCTTCTTATAATTGAACCATGACACAGAACATAAATTATAGAATTTCTTTGTACACAATATTTGAAGTTCTACTCAAATTACAAATTATAAACAAATTTTCCGAGCAAGTTACTCGCGACCAAGCTACATAAAGCTGTCCGTGTGAAAAGCAATTAGTCCTAAGGTCGATACCAGCTGCTCGGAGTGTCTGAGCCTGTGACTTATTTATTGTCATAGCGAAACATACGCTGACGGGAAACTGAACACTTTTGAATTGAGTTGGAAAATTGTTTCTTATTATGGGTATTCGTGGTATGAAAACTACTTCACCTGCTCCACAACCCGTTACAATTTCCGCTTCTATCACATTATTTCGAAGTGATTTAACTTTAAGACGGGTTCCATTACATAATGTACTAACTAAGCTG
Source organism: Campiglossa producta (assembly GCA_964058755.1). Lineage (NCBI taxonomy): Eukaryota > Metazoa > Arthropoda > Insecta > Diptera > Tephritidae > Campiglossa > Campiglossa producta. The sequence goes on along the minus strand of CAXKVI010000006.1, from coordinate 14,777,559 downwards.
TTCCTTAAGAAAAAAAATATTTTCGCCGGGCGGAATATGATAGATTTTGCTTTAAAAATAAGCTGTCGAAAATTTCTCTCGAATTGGATAACTTTTAGAACTTGCACGTTGCATTTGAAAATTTTAAAAACTATATGCATTCAAGGTGCAGCAGATTATATAAAAACATTGATAGCCGTAAACTTGTTACACGTTTACTACGTGAAAAAACGTGCAGATTCCGATTCTGAAGAGAAAAATCTAAAATTCGCAATAGGTTTTGAGATTTCGCAAAGTTATCGTTTTTAAAAAAAAGAGAAAACAACATTTTTGTATTTTACGAAAACTCCCCAGCTTTGCTTATCAGATCGAACCCCTCTATTCACCGCATCAAAGGTCTTCGATAGCTCTAAAAATCCGTCGTATTATGGGTTTCAATCATATGCCCAGTTTAAGAGCTATTAGCAGGTTCAGTCGAGAAATTTTACAAATTTCAAGTCACAGTGTCATTAATTGTTAAATACATCGAAAAGGGATAATTATTTTGCCTTGATTTTGATGTCGTTTTAAAGCTTAATCAATTTCAAACAAAATTTATCTTAACCATTTTCTTATCCCCTCAATGGTAGCAAAGCTATATCCAATTTAAAAATCTGTTACAGCTAGATTTATCATATCGATTGAGTTCAGCAAAGCAGTCCAAAAATTTAATACATACAACCCCCAGCAATATTCATATGGATTTGACATCAAAAACATTTGTTGATTTTGAAATAATTTTCTCGATTGTGAATATCGATATACCAAATGTAGCTATATAGTCATACTAAAATGGGCCCTGCAAACCACTGCTAACCGCATTGCAAACACACACACATTTTTTATTTTACAAATTTCCAAAAATTATTTTAACCTTAAGCAACCAAAAAAAAGTTGTTCTGAATTAAATTAAAATGTGGGCCTATGAATACCAAAAGTCCGTTTTAGGGTTAATGAGCAAAAGTTACGCCAAAAAGAGAAAACATTGCTTATTTTTTATTATGCCTGATATTATGAGTGCAAATGAAACAGCATGACCCACTGTAAAAATATCCCAAGTTATGACAGTAAGACAGCTGTCTTCAAAAATTAATTTTATTTGTCAAATAACTTTTTTGGAAAAATGAGAAAAAAGGTAAGCGGACTTTTTTTTAATTTTTGTTTGCATTTTTCAATAGAAATTGTTTCTTTTTTAGCAGATCGACTCCAAGGAAAATTAAATACAAGAGGAAGAAGGTCAAGTTAGCCGTTTTAAAATATTTTAAGGTCGACGAAAATGGCAAGATACATCGCCTGAGACGGGAATTCCCAGGGGAAAACTGTGGAGCTGGTAGCAGCTCTCGAAGATAGACATTATTGCGGAAAGTGCCAGTTAACATTCGTTTTTTTTTTTTTTCAAAGCACGAAGATAAATACCACAGTAATTATTTTTATGTGAAAGAAGGGACTGCGCCTCCACTGTAAATGTACGCTCACACTGCAACCAACATTTTCTTCCTGCACAACCGTCAAATTCGAGCCCGTTCAATTTGAACGGCCGGCAGTGGTTGTTTACATCGGGTGCGCACTTTAAAATACATGTGTTGGGATGTGTGTTTGCTGACTGGCGGTCGGTTGTAGTGTGAGCGTATCCTAAATGAGGAATGACATCCGCAAGCGCTAAGTCTAAATTCGTTATTTTTTAAGAAACCATGTTGAAGCGCTTGTAGAGATGTGTCTTTATCAGTTGTGGGGGCGACTAAATCTAAGTTAACTTAAGTCTTATTAGATAAGTGCAATGTGCAATGATATATGGTATTTCTAATGTAATATTGAGATTTGAAAATAAAATATTAAAATAAATTATTATTGTGCGATTAATTTAATTGGAAAAGTTAGGCAAGAATTTCTCTTTTAGCGCTAACCGTTTTGGTAACTGGTTTGGTAACCTATTCAATTATAAATGTTAACCATATGCTAGCTGGTTCGGTAACCGATTCAACTACTTATGTTAACCATATGCTAGCTTGTTTGTTGACTTATTCAAAGAATAATTTTAACAGCATGTTAACCAAAACATTTACTGTTTCATAACATAATGTTAGCCACCTGTTACCAGTTTCCATAACCATGTCAACAAATACTATTAACAACATGTTAGCCAAAACATTGACGACTTCAACAAATGGCTGTTAACTACATTTTAACCAAAACATTAGCCACAGTTTGAAAGGGAAATTTTTTATTTTGAAGAGTGCAGGTATACTTTATAGCAAATGGAAAAATAGAATAAGTGCAAGGGAGAGGCAAAGTGTTAATATGGTTAAAATTTTCACACGGTCTGAACAAAATTAGCTACTTCGGTAACCGTATGAAAAATTAATGAAACCAACTATTTAACTTGGTTGCTAGCCGGTATCTGGTTTGCAGGGGGTATAACTTTCGTATTTCTGAACTGATTTGCAACCGGCTTTGACCAATATGATTTCGAATTGATTGAGCTTTGACATCGTATCAAAATAAAATTAAAAAGGTTATTAGTTTTCGCTGTATATCAATACATACTACGAGGTGACTTGAAATTGTGCTCTATTTCTCTCATTTATCTGATAATAGCTTTTAACCTGGTTATCTGATTGAAAACCATTATATGACGGATTTTTTAGAGGTATCGAAGACCTTTGATGCGGTGAGTAGAAGGGTTCGGTCGGATAAGCAAAGCTGGAGATTTTTCGTCAAATACAAAATTGGTGTTTTTTCACTCTCTTAAAAACGATAACTTTGTCTCTCGAAAGCTATAGCGAATTTTCGATTATTCTCTTCAGAATCCGAATCGGCACGTTTTTTCACATAATAAACGTGAACCAAGTTTACGGCTATCAATGTTTTTATATAATCTGCTGCATCTTGAATGCATATAGTTTTTAAAATTTTCAAACTCAACGTGCATGTTCTAAAAGTTATCTAATTCGAGTGAAATTTTGCTTATTTTTAGAGCAAAATCTATCATATTCCGCCCTGGGGAACCCAACATTTGCAAAAAAGTGTATATAAGGTACAGCTTAGTACTAACACATTTTTGTGAAAATATTCGTCGATACCTCCGAAACCGGTCGAGCTATCGAAATTTCAAGATATCTCCTATACAATTTCAGATATTTCAATGAATCACATCGCATATTATATCACTCATTGGCACCTTTCGTTTGACACCCATATTGTACTAGGACTTTTTTTCACCCCTGGTCCACATATTGGGCGATAACCCCAAAACCCGTTGATATATCGAAAAAAGTAATATCTTAAATTTTAAGTTGAGCGTCGAGAAATCCTACGAAAAATGTTTCATTCAATTCCATTCATTATTTTCAGAGTGATACGGCCACAAACATACGGACAGACAGACACATACAAATTTTTAAAATGGTTGATTTGGATTCTACTCGCTTAATAATGCTTCCCCCAATCAATTTTTTGTTGATATCTGCCATGTACAGACATCGACCTGGGGGGTCACTCTGTATTGCGATGCGAAATAAAATTTTTTCGCATTTGCCTTAGCGACACTCTGTAGCTCAACTATCGCAACGGAAATTGACATTTTCGGATTTGTTTTTCATCTTTTCGCATTCATTTTTTCCCTCTCGAATCGCGTACACTCTGTATCGCGAAAGTGAAATGTCAATTGCTTTGTACATTCGGATTTGTCTTCCTACAACAAAACGCAGTCGAACCGCTATCGCACCGCTAAACAATTTTGAATAAAATTAAATTTTTAAACATATTCTTGTAAATTATTGTAGAGCTATTAGTATACTTACCTTTCTTATCGAAAAACATGTTTATTTTGGCGCGTATTTCGCAAATTTTTTTTTTTTTTTGAAAAATATTTTGTTTAACTTTTAAATTTACAAAATAATTACCAAAAATTTGTAAGCAAACTTCAATTAAACTAATAATATCTTTTGCAAGTACAAGTGTTTGCAGCATAGCATACAGTTAGGCGCCAAATTAAAAGAAATGGTATGGGTAAAAGCATAGGACAAGAGCCTTCACTTGAAGTATGCAATGAAAATTGTGAACTTGCGGTTAGTTTTACAACAGTGATGCCAACCCAAGCAAGAAAATAACCAAAGGCCGCAGAACGCAGCACTGTTAGCAATGCTATAGCAATACAGATTACCATTTGCTTATCGCATCGCATTTCACTTTCGAATCGCATTGAATTTCGAATCGCAATACAGAGTGACCCCCCTGTACAATTTTATTATATGTAGAGATAAAACTGTCCTTAAGTTCAAAATAAGTAAATATTTCCTTATGCTGCAGACATTTTTTCCAGTGATATCAAGGCAATGTAACTTAATTTGAGAGCATATTTACTCATCTTCGCTGCCGCCGACCGAAACGCTCTGCCGCTTTACTACCAAGTAAATATTTCCTTATGGTGAACAAAGTGATTAGGAAATGTGTTACTTAATTTTTTTTGTGTTTGTTGCGGGGTACTAACGACGCTCTGCCAGCGCAGAAATAAGTGATATCAAGGAAATGTTTAACTCAATTTAAGAGCATATGAGGAGCTTCAAACCAAAACGCAATAAATTACCACCAATTTTTTAGATATTAATGGGACTCGAATTCCTCTTCTGAAATCTATGTAATAACCAGAGCTCGGAATTGTATGTAAGTGCATATTTTTGTTTGACATCATAGAAATCTCGGACCAAGTTGTAAGTTGGTTATGTCAAAAATGGATTTATTTTTTAGCTAGTATGTTTTACATATTTGCATGTGTTTTGCATATGAGCGTTTCTTTTTCAAGTGATCCAAGTTTCAACCGTCATGCTACGGATTTTGTTCAAATTCGGCTTACACGTAGGGACCACAGTATACAGTACATTCACTAACAATTTTTTGACGGATATAGGCAATTTTTTTTATTCCAAAATTTGTAAACATTAAAAGCGGCGCTGCCACATTTTTTGGAAGCAAATATAAATTGGGGAGTTTCGGGATAAGAATTTCATCTGTTTTGAATTAGCCATTTTAATGAATGAGCCATTGTTAAAAATATTTATTTATACGAGCATGCTTACATGTTTACCTGGTTCCTTTTCTACAAACTTTTAAACATACATTTTCTTTTCAGGTACATTCGCATTTTATTTAATGTTATTTTACTAAAGAAGTGAGGGTTTTTAACAGTTTTATAATGTACATTACATGTTAGGTTGTTGTTTTTTTCATCTTTTTATTTTTATAATCCGTTTTGCTTTCCTTAAGCTTACAATTTAAATACCTAATGCGAAAAAAGGTTCGGCCCAATAAAAAACGTTTTAATATTTTTTCATCCAAAGAAGAATTAACATTGTGGAGAAAATTTTGCATAAATTTAGGATTTTTTGATAAGCTACTGCCGTTTATTGCAAGGAATACTGAATTTAGATGCTCCATTTCGTTTAAAAAATAAGGATTTGGCTTGTACAAATTTCCCTCAGAGACGCAGTTAACATATGAGTAGCTATTATCTGTCATTTCACTTGTTCTCGAACCAAACTGAACAAGACCCATTTTGGCTATAATATATCCTGAAAAATTTTCTAGTCCATCAAACTCTATTTCATTGATTGTTGTCATATCTTCAAGGAAATCGGTTTCTTCATTTACTTCTGCAAGCTATTGAATAAAAATAAGAGAAGTTAACATATATAAATGAAGTAAACGTTTACCTCGATGAATTCTTCATCAGATTCTCGAATTTCGTTGATTTCCCTGAAAATTTCATGGCTGAGTAGCTCATCATCTTCAATGAGTTCCTCCCTATCAGATTCTAGATTTTCTTCTGCACTTAAACAATTTTGGTTGAAAAATTCATTATTTATTTGAATAAGATCCTCGCTCCCAGACTCCACATTTGCTTCTGAACACAAAATATTTTCACTTCCCTAGAAAAGTTACAAATATTTTTAAAATCGCAAATTCATAAGAAAAACGTTTATGTTCTTGCAAAGACGGTTACCTAGAAGGTACGACCGGATTCTATATGTGAATTCCAGTGGGGATGGGTGATCGTGGAGACCCCCTTTCGCCCGAATCGCACTGAAAAAGTTTTCTGCGCAGTCCTAGTTCAATTTACGTGTGAAAATGTATTTTATATTGTAATTTTCCTTAAGATAATGGAAAAGACATTGTAGCGCATTGTTCACTTGAGGAATACCGCGTTGAAAAGGCAGAAGGCTTTTTCGTGATGGATACAGATTTTTTACTATGTCACTCATTTTCTTTAGGGTGGAATTTTGCAAATGAAGTGAGAGACCATATGCCTTGTTCAAGTCTGGGGTGTCATTCGCTGCTTTTCTTGAATTAAGAACATCGAACCAGTCATTAACGGTCTGCAATAAATCCGCGCATTCTGTAAAATCATCGGGGTTCGCGCACAATCCAAGTTGTGCACATCGTCTGAGGGCAGAAGCAGTTGTATGGGAAAGCAGTTTAGCCGCATACTTTACTTTTTGTCGTGCTATTAAGCAAAATTGGAAAATATAAAAAATTAGACATAGGCAAACATAAAAGCTCAAACAAGCAGCCATAACACTAACGCCATAACATAGCGATAACCATATCCACATCTATCTCCAATGTGATCGATTACTGAAAACTGTATAAATACGCTAACAAAAATATTACGAGGTTAGGGTTATGGTGGAAAACCAAAAACCAATTGGTTGGCTATGATATAGTTGGCTATGATAGAGTTATGTTATGGCATTACTAGTAATGCAGTATACATATACCCGCGCCTTTGACATTCAACATTTCCAGGGATAGCTTTTTAATAATCGTCAAATCAGAGTTGCATAGGGTTATGAGCTCCTCCATAACTTTTCTTCCTTCTATTCTTCTATTGAAATGCAATACGTCATCAACAAAATGGTTTCGAAACAGCTTTAATAAATGCGGGACATCAGCAAATACGAAAATCGATTTTCTGCCATCGGAAGGGTGCATAAAAAATGGTTTCTCTGGTGTAATACCCATCGTTTTCCACAGCGTTTGGTTATCTGGACCAAGGTCACTGACAACCGCTACCACTGTGAATCCGGCACTGTAAAGAGCGTGAATTATTTCGCGCAGTAAAGTCTCCGTCATTTTTGTGTCGAAACTGTAAAATATGGGCTGCTTCCAATTACCGCATAACGACCGCACCACACCGACCTGTACCTTTTGCACAGGGGGCAAAATAATATCATTTTTTCTATCATACGACCATTCCTCTCGAACCTTCATCTCGTCAAACGAAAATATGCAAATCTTTTCTTCAAAAGGTATGTCATAAGATTTCATGTGGGAAAGGGTCTGATATTGTAACCCCGGTTCAACGCATAATTTTGAAGACCATCTACGCAAAGTAGACACAGATGGCAAATGGAGTATGTCGTTTTTACGCAAATATCGAAAACAGCGAGGCCCTGCCCAATAAATGCAAGTAGCCAAGGATATATTTTCTAGGCTATAGCGAATTGAATTTTGATTCTTTTCCCAGTAATCCTTTGGCACTAATTTCTTATATCCACTTTTGACCATTGCATTTTCTTTTTCACTATTGCAAAGCTTTTCTTCTAATGCGGACATTTCTTTTTTGAGCTCTTCGTATTTGCTTTTATATATATCCAGGGATTCACTATAAATATTTTAGTAATAATTGGTAATAATAATGATCATGTTTTCTATATATATATACATTAGGGTGATTCAAAAAAAATCTAGACTTGGTCTTACCCCCTAAAAAGTTAGGTACTGATGAGAAAATAAGCCCTGCAAAAAATTAGCGCTCTAACTTAACCCTTAGGGGTGGCTATTTTTTTCGCACTTTCCCTCTCTCTCCGTCTTCCTATCCCTGTCGGTCTCCTCCCATTCCTTCCCCTTCTTTCCCTCTCCATTCCCACACAACACCCCTCCAATCCTACCTTTCCATCCCTCCATATTTCCCTGCCGTTCCCCCTTTTTCCTCTCCCTCTCATAACATCAAGCTCTCTCTTTCACTAACTCACTCTTTCCCCACTCTCTCTCGCTTACTCTGTTTGCGTACAGTGGGTGGTATAATATTTCCGCTCCACTTTTCGCGCGACTGCGCCACTATATGCATCGGGTAGCTCCATACCATTTGTTGCGTTATCTTGCCTATAGGATAAGAGTTTAAGCTCAGTTTCTAAACCAAATAATGCATACCTTTCAAAAGACTCGACGGACTTATCTTCAATTCCACAACTGCCGCCAATATGGGTTCTGAAGCAAAATATACATATATGTATGTATATCAATACTAATATTTAACGCAAATAAATTCTAAATTACAATAACTGCAAAAACTCACTGCTTTGGTTGTTGTGGCACTGCACTTTTGCATAAAGTGGTTTTATGTTCGGTTAGGTGGATGTCTGCTGGCCTAAAATGCATCGAGCACACAAATGGCACTTTGGGAAGATTTTCTTCTTTTAGGCCGCAGGCTTCCAACCACTTTTCCCTAATGAACGGCAATTTAGGAAACTTGAAAAAATTTACACCACAATCTTTGCTCTTATGGACCGAGCTGCGGCAGTTTTTAAATAAACAGCTCATATTTTTTTCCGTATAAAATTTTTTTAGAAATTTTACAGAACTAATTTTCACTTTTGAAGTATTTTCAAAATTATTGTTTGGTAGCATGATTTTTATTCTGTTTACATAATGCCAGTAAAAGTCAAATGGTTAAGATGGCGACAAAAGTCGTTGAGTGAAACTACTGTATACTGTGGTAGGGACTACAAATTGATTTGACTTGTATTTTTTGTTTTGCCTTTTTTTCGATATTCTTCGGAGATATGATCTGTCAAAGTTTGGAATTTTTCTTAAACTAATGAAAACATGTACCTACTCAATCTATCATATCTCGGCTTGTAGTAATGCTACAAACTTCAACCTGAGCTCATTTGAAAGCTAATGAATCAGGCTTTGCGTTTCTTAGTCAATTTTTTGCATTTTGCAATTTTTAAATTTTTATTATAATAATTGCATTTTTAACATTGCAACTGCACAGTGTTACCCACAACATTTTTAGTTCTAAATAATAGCATTCGATTTCTTATTAAATTATCTACAATCTATTTCAAAAATGGGGCCTGCATACGGACTTTTACTAAAATACATATTTACTAGACCAACTCTATATTTTTGGAGTGTAATGGAGTGTGGTTGCTAAGTGACCTTGCTCAATCCCGACTCTTGCGTCCTCGTTCGTGCACTCTGGGCAACGGGAGCTACCTATGCTCGCGGCAGAAAGAGAGGGATCCCCGGTGGGGCCACTCTGACATACTTGGTTTAAGGGCTCACCGAGGTTTTTTGCGTAGCGTCTGTTCACCATGAGGTGCGGCTGCAAGCGGGCGTCTGTCTTGAAGCAAGCGGCTCGCTATATAAATGTGTAAATATTTTCCAAAACCCCGAAACGGGTTGTGCGCTGGGTTTGGGACCCGCCACGTAAAAAACTTAATTCCAATGAAAAAAAATGCAAAGCCTCGGATGAGAACCCCCTTTAATGTTGACGACCCGGCAAAACGAATAAGGCATAACGATTTGGATATTAGGGCATGTACCGGGAATGTCCGGACCCTTTCAAGGGACGGTACCGCTGCCCGACTGGTTGATGTCCTCGTAGGCGCAAAGGCCGACATCACCGCCCTGCAGGAAATGCGATGGACGGGGCAAGGAAAGACGACCATCGGTCCTTGTGACGTATACTACAGTGGCCAGACACGCGGCAAAGCGCGTGGTGTAGGATTCGTGGTGGGAAAGAGACTTCGCCGCTAAGTATTAGCGTTCACTCCTGTGAACGAGCGTCTCGCTGCGATCCGCATCAAGGCGAGGTTCTTCAACATAACATTTATCTGCGCCTATGCGCCGACTGAGGAGACGGACGACGCAGAGAAGGACTCCTTCTACGATAAACTTGAACAGACTTATGATCGCTGCCCACAGCATGATATCAAAATCGTGCTCGGCAACTTTAATGCCAAGGTGGGCAAGGAAGGAGTCTTTGGTCCCACAGTTGGAAAATTCAGTCTCCACGATATAACATCCCCCAACGGCACTAGGTTGATTGACTTCGCCGCTGCTCGCAATATGGTCATCAGTAGTACCAGGTTCCAGCATAAGCGAATACACCAAGCCACATGGCTGTTCCCTGATCAAAGAACTAGAAACCAGATTGATCATGTCTTGATTGACGGCAGACATAGCTCCACCGTTCTGGACGTGCGTACACTGCGTGGTCCCAATATTGACTCTGACCATTATCTTGTCGCAGCCAAGATACGCACACGCCTCTGTGCAACGAAGAAAGTGCGCACAGTAATGGAAGGAAAGTTTGACGTCGAGAAGCTGCGCATTACACAGACAGCTGATAATTTCACAACTCGACTCTCACACCTGCTAGCAGAGGGCAATCCCCGACCTAACGATGTAACCGAGCAATGGAAGCATATCTCTCACTCATTGCGTACCGCCGCTGAGGTCATAATAGGGTTCCAGCGAGCCCGCAAGAACAACTGGTACGATGAGGAATGCAAAACTGCCTCGAAAAAAAGGACGCTGCCTACAAGGAGACGTTGCGAACGGGCGCAACCCGCAGTGTATGGCAACAATATCGTGAGGCAAAGAAGGAAGAGAGACGCCTTTTCAGAAAAAAGAAAAGTGAGGCCGAAAGGCGTGAGTGTGAGGAGCTTGAGATGCTGGCTGACAGGAATGATGCCCGAAAATTCTATGAAAAGATCCGGCGGATGACGGAAGGTTTTAAGACCGGGGCAAGCTCCTGTAAGGACAATAATGGCGACCTGGTAACCGACGTACAAAGTGTACTTAAATTATGGAGGGAGCACTTCTCCTCACTGCTAAATTGCGAGGGAGACGTCGAACCCGATACCCCAATCCCTGACGATGGAAAAGTCGTCCCACCACCTGACTATGATGAAGTGAGGATAGCTATATCCCGGCTCAAAAACAACAAAGCGCCTGGAAAAGACGGACTACCCGCCGAGCTGTTCAAACACGGAGGCGAAGAGCTGGTAAAAAGCATGCATCAGCTCTTATGCAGAATATGGTCAGACGAATGCATGCCTCCGGATTGGAATTTAAGTGTGCTTTGCCCAATCCACAAGAAAGGCGATCCCGCTAACCGCACCAACTACCGCGAAATTAGTCTTCTTAATATCGCATATAAGGTTCTTTCTAGCGTGTTGTGTGAAAGGCTGAAGCCCATCGTAGACAAACTGATTGGACCTTATCAGTGTGGCTTTAGACCTGGTAAGTCTACCATCGACCAGATTTTCACGCTACGCCAAATCCTGGAGAAGACCCATGTTAAGAGAATCGACACTCACCATCTCTTTGTCGATAAAGCCGCTTTTGACAGCGTAAAAAGGAGTTGCCTGTATGCCGCCATGTCTGAATTTGACTTCCCTGCAAAGCTTATACGGCTTTGTCAAATGACGTTAAGCAATACCAACAGCTCCGTCAGAATCGGGAAGGACCTCTCTGAGCCATTTGAAACCAAACGAGGCTTCAGACAGGGCGACTCCCTTTCGTGCGATTTCTTCAATCTGATGCTGGAGAAGATAATTCGAGCAGCAGAGCTAAACCGCAATGGTACAATCTTTTACAAGAGCGAGCAATTGCTGGCATATGCCGATGATATTGATATCATTGGCCTTAACAACCGCGCCGTAATCGCTGCCTTCTCTGGCTGGATAAGGAAGCGGAAAAAGTGGGTCTTGCCGTGAACGAGGACAAGACGAAGTATTTGCTGTCATCAAAGAAAGAATCGGCGCACCTGCGCCTTGGCAGCCATGTCACTGTTGATAGTTACAAATTTGAAACTGTGAGGGACTTCGTCTATTTGGGAACCAGTATCAACACCGAAAATAATATCAGTCTAGAAATCCAGCGGAGAATCACTCTTGCCAACAAGTGCTACTTTGGACTGAGTAGGCAATTGAGAAGTAAAGTCCTCTCTCGAAGAACAAAGATCACGCTCTATAAGTCTCTCATCATACCTGTCCTGATGTATGGCTCAGATTCATGGACAATGTCAAGAGAAGATGAGATGGCCCTTGGATTATTTGAGAGAAAAGTTCTCCGGAAGATTTATGGTCCTTCCCGTGATGCCAACGGCGAGTATAGAAGGAAATTTAACGATGAGCTGTACGAGCTCTACGCAGATCTGACCATAGTCCAGCGAATTAAAGCCCAAAGGCTCCGCTGGCTGGGCCATGTTATGCGAATGGACAAAGAAGCTCCAGCACAGAAGGTTTTCCTATCGTCGCCTGAATTCGGCAGCAGAGGAAGGGGGAGGCCTCGACTGAGATGGAAACAACAGGTGGAGGATGACTTGAACTCCCTTGGGGTTTCCAATTGGCGTCCGTTATCGCTAAAAAGGAATGAATAGCGTGCTTTGATACGAAACGGCCAAAATCGCTTAGGCGGTTAAGCGCCAATAAATGATGATGAACTCTATATTTTTATATGAAAACAAGTAAGGAAAGCTGTCTTCGGCTGTGCCGAAGGCTAAATACCTTTCATGAATAAGCGTCACGATTTTCACTGTTTGATCCCCAGTACAGCCTGTGTGAATTTAACTTTAGCTCATACCGAAATTATCGGAGCTATCGATTATATGGGGACGATGTGTTATATTGGTCCAATCTCATTGATTTTTAACATCGACATTCCACATTCTAAAATAGCAACATTTACGAAATTTCACGTTCCTACCGATATAATTACAGGAGTTATCTACCAAAATCCGTTTATCGGAACAATCGATTGTATGGGGCTATGTGAAATATTTATCCCATTTCAATGATTTTCAACATCGATATTTTACATATAAAAATAGCGATGCTTCCAAAATTTCACGTTCCTATGTGTTTAATTACAGGACTTATAGCCCAAAATCCGCTTATCGGAATAATCGATTGTATCGGAGCTATGTGAAATATTTATGCCATCTCAATGATTTTCAACATCGATATTTCGCATGTAAAAAAAACGATACTTCCAAAATTTCACGTTCCTACCTATATAATTACAGGAGTTATCTACCAAAATCCGTTTATCGGAACAATCGATTGTATGGGGGCTATGTGAAATATTTATCCAATCTCGATGATTTTCAACATCGATATTTCACATATAAAAATAGCAATACGTCCAAAATTTCACGTTCCTACGTGTTTAATTACAGGAGTTATAGCCCAAAATACGTTTATCGGAATAATCGATTGTATGGGAGCTATGTGAAATATTTATCCCATCTCTATGATTTTCAGCATCGATATTTCACATATAAATTTAGCAACACCTATAAAATTTCACGTTCCTTCGTGCTTAATTACAGGAGTTATAGCCCAAAATCCGTTTATCGGAATAATCGGTTGTATGGGAGCTATATGTTATATTGGTCCGATCTTGCTGGTTCCGACAAATGATTCCTATATTGGAAAATGGTGGCAGCATACCAAATTTCAGCCAAATATCTCAAAAACTGAGGGACTAGTTTGCGTTCAAACAGACAGACAGACAGACGGACAGACGGACAGACGGACATGGCTAAATCAACTCATCTCGTTATCCTGATCATTTCGGTATACTTATTGATGGGTCTATCTCTTCTTCTTCTCATATTTACAAACATCGGACCAAAGTTATAATACCATTTCATGTTCATGAAAGGTATAAAAAAAGAAAAATGTAACAGATTTTTTAACAAACTTTTATTATATTATAACATGGAGAGCATTTGCATTTTTGAATTCGATAGATATAATTATGCATTTCTAATTCTAAATTCTGTGCAAACCATGCAATATCATTCCCTTTCATATGCTTAATGGCTTGCTTGTACAATTTTAAGAAGGGACAAGTAAGGAAAAGGCTGTCTTCGGCTGTGCCAAAGGCTTTATACCTTTCATGAGTATGAGTCACGTTATTTGAAGCATGAACACGCTATAAAGGAGTGACGCTCCTACGCTGATATATAAAGGATGCAATCAATTGTATAGGGGCTATGTGGCAAATTAGGTCAACCCTACTGTAGACATTGCGCACGCAAAAAGAGTAATAGTTACGTGTCTATCTTTTTAATAACAGGAGTTATAGCCCAAAATCCGTTTATCGGAACTATCGATTGTATGGGAGCTATGAGTACTATTGGTCCGATCTTACTGACTGTCAATATCGACATTTTGCATGTAAAAATAACAAAGGTTACAAAATTTCACGTTACTAGCTCTTTAATTACAGAAGTTATAGCTGGAATCCGTTTATCGGAACAATCGATTGTATGGGGGTTTTGTTCCGATCTTGCTGGTTCCGAAAAATGATTATTCTCATATAAAATAACGCCTCCATGCTAAATTTCATCGAGATATCTATGTGGATTGAAGCATCTATCGCCTCTCCTCTCTGATGTTTTAGGCATTATCCAATTTTTATTAAGCGAGCGCATTTTAGAAATTATTAGAGTAATTTTATTACAATTCGTACGTTTCACTAATATACAAGGATGTACATAACTGCGTCAATCTATTTTCTACCTGTTTCTTATTTTGTCAAGTCAAAGTCAAAGTCTACTATGCAATATATATGTCTACTATGCAATATATATATTTACCAAAAGAATGATAGTGGTATTTTAGTTAACATAACACATTAACCAAGTAGGGAGAATAAAGTCGCAGAATTTCTGCCTGAAACAACCATTAGTTTAGATTTCAAGGCCGTTCGATCTCGCTCCTTTCTAATAAATCTCACTTGGATAGCATTACCTCTCAATGTTATACTACAAAAAAAAAGCTTGTTAAAAAATTTGATAAAATGTTTTTTTCATACAAAAATATAGAGTTAGTCTTATAAATTTGTATTTTAGTAAAAGTCCGTATGTAGACCCCATTTTTGAATTATATTGATTTTGTAGAGCAACACTGTGCAGTTGCAATGTTAAAAATGCAATTATTATAATAAAAATAAAAAAATTGCAAAATGCAAAAAATTTACTAATAAAAGCAAAGCATTAGCTTTCAAATGAGCTCAAGTTGAAGTTTGTAGCATTACAAGCCAAGATATGATGGATTGAGTAGGTACATGTTTTCATTAATTCAAGAAAAATTCCAAACTTTGACATATCATATCTCAGAAGAAAATCGAAAATGGCAAAACAAAAATACGTGTCAAATCAATTTATAGTCCCTACGTGTAAACCGAATTTGAACAAAATCCGTGACATGACGGTTGATTTTTTACAAAATTTGGATCACTTGAAAAAGAAACGCTCATATTTTCATATTTTATGCATATTTTCATAAATTTGGAATATTTTTAGCATATTTGTTGAGTTTTTTGTGAATATTGCATCGGTTTCACTTCATCATCATTTATCGTTATTGTTATTATACAAAGAAGGTTCAAGTTATCCTCTACCTGATCTACCCCTCTTCTATCTCAGTCCAGGCCTTTGTAGCTGGTTCGCAAATAGACGAAATCGGGCAAAGTTTCTGGTTTGTAACTATCAAGACTGACTGTCAAGGGGCAGCTGCGGCGATTCTTTTTATCCTGATTCACCACCCTTTTCGCTTGTTTGTCCAGGCCAAAGAAGGCAGAGCTTACGGTGCATACCAAAGTGAAATACGCCTTTAGGGGCACCCCTCAAGGCGAGTCTTATCCCCACTACTATGGAACCTAAAGGATTGCACCTTTCTTATAAACTTGGAAAGAACCGGTTGCCATGTCATCGCCTATCCTGATGATATAGCTCTAACGGCAACCGGTGAACATCTCCAACATTTGAGAGCTACTCCGCACTACACTTTGAGGAGGAGTGGTTAAGATAGAGAGTGGAGTCAATGTTAATCCTGATAATACCAGACGATACAAAGTACCAGTTAGGCCCACACTCTTAAATGGAGTGAGATTCAACTCCCAATCGAAGGTAAATACCGTAATTCTAGACAGCAACCTAACCTGGAACAGGTATGTCGAGGAGAGCTCAGGGAAAGCTGTTACTGCTCTTTTTGTCTCTAAAGTGGGAAAAAGGTAGTGGTTAAAGCCACAAATAAGGTATTGGCTGTACACCGCGGTCGTCACCGACCGACCGGCACTCTCCTACGGTTTCACGGTATGGTGCCTAGCACTCGAAATAATCCTTAATGCATGCAGGATGGGTAGTGTATTTGTCTGATGGCTTGCTTGTTACCGGCGCACTTCCCTCCACGCAGATGCAGCGCGATAGGACTCAATGCGGTCTCGACATGGAACGACACCACATTCGGATAGACTAATGTTCTGGAGACCATACACGGAAACTTACTACACCACTCCGACCTTTTCTCTAGACAACAAATTCTCCATAAAGGATCACTGAGACGCACGAATGAGAGAACGTACAAACTCTGGACCCGCAGGCCACATCGATCTTCACGGATGGCTCCAAAATGGATGGCAACTTTGGTAGTGGCACACACCCTGAAGCCAATGCAGTGTCTTTCGAACCAAACTTCTGCTTTCGAAAACCACAATATCTGTTTTAATTCACTCTGACAGTCAGTCGACTATCAATTCTCTTCAAGGCATACGCAAACGTCATTATTGCTGTGCAGTCGTGTTTACATTTACTGTGTTTTTAATTGTGAAATTAAAATTAATATATACAACTTCCATACTCTAATTTGTGATAAAATTAAGTGCAAAGTCATAGTGTTCAATTTTAAACATTTGAATTGTGGAGATAATTCATATTTTATGAATTTTAGCTTAGTTCTAAATTCAATTTTCCTTTCCTTTTATTTGCCGAGTCATTTGCATAGTGTATTTGTTGCTGTTTGATTGGCTTCATTTTCTTCTTATAATTGTTATTGCTATTGTGTGCACTTGTTACTTTGCTATTTTCTTTTATTACAGCTGTTTGCGTTGTTTGTTGAGTGTCAGAATACCGTGACTCTCAAGCTGCTCGCTGCTATATAAACACTTGCCTATAAAACTTTCAGGGTTGCTTTTAATTAAAACCAACTTTTATAAATTATTAGTTGAACTTTTCCTTTCTTAATTAATAACAGAACTTTTTTTTGTCGTTTTAAAAATGTACTGTATTTACGAAAAGTGTCAAATAAAAAGCGAATCCGAACGCTACGTGTCTTGCTGGCTCTGCGATGCGCTTGGTCATATGAAGTGCGCAGGGTTGACAGGTAGGATTGTAGATGCCATAAATGATAACAAGGGTGTTCGTCGTGTTACGGTAGATGTGCGGACGGCCTTAGCCTTGATGTCAAAGAAGTTTTGAGTACGGCAAATGCAACTATGCTTGCCCGATAAAAGAACTTTCTGAACGCTTCCCAAAGCAAATGTCACAGATGTCAATCGTGGCCACGTCATTGCGCTCTGTTTCCGGCCTTTTTATTGCCGACCGCCAAACAGTCAACCACGAGCAGACCACAATAAGGAAAATAACTCCGATTAGGTAAGAGCGTGAACAATTCTTCAGGTTAGGAGGAAACACTTGAGTGAGACGTTATTTCTTTTATTTCATTAGTAATCTCGCTGGGAAACGCAAAATATTTAGCAGAGAATAGCATTGATCCCCAATTCAGGCGCTGACGTCGCCCTCTAGCAAAAGTCGCGGTTTGGAAGAAGCAGCGCTGCGCCACGAGAGTCATACCTCACACCTTATACTGGCAGATAAAACACCTTGCCTGAATTCACACAGTGGAGCAACAGCAGTGTCGGGAGAAAAGCAGCAAAGCCCAACGACGGTGAAATAAGCGAATCAGCGGTCAGGGTATCGGAACAGCAAACGTGGGCAGCGCGGCCAACGCCAATAAGCAATATCAAATTTGAAAGTAACATCCGGAATGCGACAAGTAAGAATGTTCCTTATTTTGGGGTAGCCGTAGTGGGGTGAAATATCATATGTAGCAGTAGCTGGCTTGTGTCTAGCTTATTTTGCGTGCGACTTGTATTGCAAGACGGCCGGCATGCTCATGCATGGCCATATAACTTGGTTAAATTCCATCTCCGTGGCGTACTGAAAGAAGGGGGCAGCGGCGCGAGCAAGCCTCCGCTCCCAGCAGCAGCGCTCTCATACCAGCGCAAGGTCAAGTAAAATATACAATCAATCATTGAGCGGCCAAGCAATAAATCTGCTCAGGCGAGGCTATCACTAGCGGTGCTGGTGGATTGTAACACACGCCGACGGCGTAGCTATATGCGTGAGGGGGGAAGGTAGCAGGTCAGCGTTGTCGAGTACGAACACCAGGGAGCGTAATTGGATGAGTAGAGCGGCAAGCAGCGTGCTTGCAGAGCAAGGGACAGAGACGCGTGTAGAGCGGCTATATGAATGTGTAGTTCTAATAAGATAGTTAATTCTAAGTAGCCAGGCAGGGGAAAAGGTGAGAACCAATCTGTGAGCGCGAGGCATGCGCAGTGTGGTGAGCGCGCTAAAGTCGAAGGGAAAAGCGTAAGAAGCGCATGAGGGCTAACAATTGTATACAGAGGCGCCTTAGGTATAGTTGTTAGGCCAGTAAGTTGTACGCGGGGTGAAAGACACCGAACTTCGCCACTCAAGCGCATGCTGAAGGCATATTTTTTTTGCTACACATTATCGGGTCGGTAGTGACCGGACACGTTTATACAATTTAATCATACACAGCGTTAAATAGCGGGCTGAGGCAGGAGAGAACAGAACCAATATCACCAAACGTGGAGCGCGCGTTTCGCGCGGTGGCGTAAATGTCATGTCATGTTGTACTGGAGCATAACTCTGGTCGAGTTAGTCGATTTCTTGGTTGATGGTTCTGCTCTTGAATGTCTCACCGCTATAGTTGCGCATCTTCATAAATGTGCACTATATTGTACATGCATGCGTGCGTAATTATTGTTTGAAATTATAGTCGCGCATCTTCATAAATGTGCACTATATTGTACATGCATGCGTGCGTAATTATTGTTTGAAATTATAGTCGCGCATCTTCATAAATATGCACCATAACGAATATATATATACCTACATGTCATTTGGGAATTAAAACATGCATATCCTCACAAAGATGTGCTTTGCTGACTATACTTGCAAAACCTTTGTTTGGAATTAATACATGGGCATCTTCACGAGGATGAACCATATTAAACATATATAATAAATTTTATTTTGATTGTTATATGAGCAGGATAATTATCATAATTATATATTAATAATTGTTTGGATAGAGTCATATTGATTTTTATGTACATATGAATTTGGGCGCACAAGAGTACGCACTTCTTTAAGGGAGAACATCACACCTTATTCTTACAGGTGCATTTGATTTTTGACAGTCGCATACATGCGATTAAAGACCAGGTTGATCGAGCTGGTGTGATGAGTATTAAATATTAGCAGAAGCTAGGGTAGACTAAGATAGCCTAAGGGAAAAGTGGTGTACGCAGGAAATGCTGCCGCTGACTTGTAACCAAATTAAGCGTTAAGCATTAAAGAGACCATGAATTGTTAAACCTAAACAAACGTGTGTGATATTTTGATGTTGGGTGATGCTGGGGTAAGGGTGACAATGTGGGGACAGACGTCGCAATGAGGGCGAGTGGGGGGGGGGGCGACTCGTGTCGTGTCGACAGCGAATGGTGGTGAGAACAGCAAACCATAAGGGTACGATTTTTCCTTGTGTTAGCGCGGTACAATCACAATCAACATCTAGGGTGATTTCAGAATCCCATCCCGATCCGGCGAGTTTAGCCGCAACCAGCGTACCCAGGTGATCATCCGGCATCTATAAACAGCAGTATCGCGCACGCCTCAAAAGGGAGGTAACATATAAGAAATGGCGCCCAACGTGAATGGCCCGATTAGGGACAATCACAAACAAATATTAAATAGTTAATACATTAAGGAGGGTTTCGCGAGACATGATAGGAGTCGCGGGACAGTTTACACTAAGGGACGGGTTACGCTCAGCGCAGCTCCACTGGCGGTTTAAAAAGCTACGTTGATTGTGCGCGGGAGCAAATGACAGAGTAGCAGGAACGGCCACTGTTAATCGGATTTTTTTTTTGACGATATTCATGAGGTGTTCTTGAAGGGAGTTCTGGGGAGGATCCTCACTGGGGTGGCTACTATACCGCGATAGTTATATCTTGTGGTATATGAGGTAGCTCCAAAGAAGTATCCCACAGAACAGTGCTGGGGAGAGATGTTCATAGGAGTGGCTACTATATTGCAGAAGTTTGATCCCGCAGTATGTGAGGTAGCTCCAACAGAATGTCCCCCGGAACGGTGCACGCTCCTCCATCCCATCTGGGTGAGGGTCAAGCCCAGTTGGCAGTGGAGAGAGCAGGGGAGTGAACTTCGGACAAACGTGACAGGGGAGACGGACTAGACTCGGCATCACCCGAACAAAACAAATATCACACACACATTCATGATCATATTTAAGCAAGTTAATTAGTTGAGTTAGGAGACAATCAGTCGTGGATATTTACTCGATTTTCCTTATTTTTTTCATATCTAAAATCATATTTTGCTATTCTTGAAATATGCCGAAAAGAGGCAGGAAGTCAGGCCTGCGCAGACAGCGTATGGCAGAGTCGGATGATGAACGGGATTTGGTGGGTCAAGTGACCCAAAACCAGTCGAAGACGACTTCGTCGGTTAGCGAGCCAGATCCGTCATCGTCGCGCGGGGGGCAAAGGGTAATCCCGGTAGGCGATATACCTTCGCCCGAAGTAACGTTGGTTGACAAAGTTAGTGGAGACTTGCTCCAAAAGTTTGAGGTGATGTTTATCCAATACCAAATGGACGTCAATCGAACAACCACCGAAGCAATTCGTGAGGCCATGCACACGGTGCGGAACGACGTGCGTAGTCTAGGCCAACGAGTCTCGGACGTAGAAAAGCATCATCAAGGCGACAAGGAGGGTGGCTCGGGTCCCCAACTTAGTCAATCCAGCGAGCTTAGCAACGAGATCGATGAGGATGAGGGAGGCGCAGTAGATAAGCTGCAAGAGCCAGTGCGCCGGCAGTTATTCACTCCGTCCACTCATGGCAAACAATTACAAACGGATAAGACCAAATTTAAAACAATTCGGGATTGGGGGCTGAAATTCGAAGGCAGCGCAAAATCCATTCCCATTGAACGGTTTCTGTTCAGAGTGGAAACTCTGCAGAAACGACATAATATTACATCACAGGATCTGTACGCCAGCTTCCATCTCTTATTAGCAGGGGCCGCGCAAGAGTGGTTTTGGCTCTATATGGAGGAGCAGGCGGAAGATGAAGTTGACGGTTTTCCAAAGCTGCGCGAAGCACTCCTCGAACACTTTCGTAGATCGGATTGTGACGAGGAGATTCGCCAAGCTATGAACGAACGAAAGCAGGAATACCGTGAATCGTTCGATGATTTTTACGCGGCCATAAGAGGCATGGCATTTACGATGAAGGCAAGGATGCCCGAACGTAATCTGGTCAATCTCATGAGGCGGAATTTGAAGTCGAAGATTAAGAATCTAATATTCGGTTGTCAGATAGAGACACTAACTCAACTGAAAATCGAATGTAGGCGTGCGGAGAAGCACTTGAGCGAGCAGGAGTTCACCGCGTCAAGGAAAAGGACCGTCGATGAGGTTAGTCTAGTCGGGAGCGTAGGTGCCGTAGACCCAGAAGAGACGATAGAGGCAATTGACTGGAGGGAGCGCAAAGGCTTTCGCAGAGATATGCCAGGTAAGGCATCGGGAGTAGCAGACAGGAAACCGACGGAAAAACCGACGGGCGATAAGTGCGATTCGCAGTTCCATGAGTTAGTGTGCTTTAAATGCAACCAGGCAAGCACAAAGTTCATAGTATGCGACAAGTGCAGGCAGGAAAACCAGGTCCGTGGCAGCAACACCGGGGTAGCTCGCCAGGAGGCCTCACACCCGGAAAGAAAGTAAAGACCATCACAATTTTGCAAAACGAGGATCGCGTTCCCGAGGTAAGGGAAACGATCTACAAGACACTGGAGGAAAGACAAAAAGAGTACAATGAGATAAGGAAGCGGATATTTGGGATAGCTTGCATAGAGGGACGTCAAAGAAGCAAGACACGAGGACGCAACGCAAAGAAGATAGCTAAGCTACGTGAGAAAGTTAGACAACGGAAACGGATTAGACGAGCCATGGCGGCCACGATAATCCGAAGCGAAACGGATCGTAGGCCATATGCCGAAGTGCTGGTGGATGGAACGTCTATGAAGGGACTGTTGGATAGCGGAGCTTCGGTCAGCTGTCTGGGGAGTTCAGCTGTGGGTCGATGTGATAAAACGACGGTTTTCCTGATTGATGAGGAGCTGAAGACGGCGGATGGAAAAGGGCAAGCAGTGATAGGTAGGATCAATGTGGAGGTAGCATGGCGCGGTAAGACGGCGCGACTAGACTTGTACCTTGTCCCAAGTCTTAAACAAGATTTGTATCTTGGCATAGACTTTTGGGAGGAGTTTAGTCTGTTGCCAGCCACCGTGTCAGAGGTTACGCTGGATACTAGTGGTACGATTGATCTCAGTCCTAAACAGTTGTCGAGACTGCAAAGCGTTAAGTCCTTATTTCCCTCCTCGGCAGAACTAGGCTTGGGGAAGACCCATCTCACTGAACACATCATTGAGGTACAGGACGAGACAGTGCCGGTGAAGCAACGGTATTATCCGATGTCGCCGGTGAAACAGCGTTGTGCATATGAAGAGATTGATCGCATGCTGACTCTCGGCGTCATCGAGGAGAGCGACAGTGCCTGGAGCTCGCCAATTGTATTGGTCCAGAAGCCTGGCAAGAATCGACTGTGCGTAGACATGCGAAAGTTGAATGAACGTACAAAAAAGGATGCGTACCCGACTCAACACGTCGAAGGAATTCTGAGCCGACTACGCGATACGTTTTTCATTACCGGAATCGACCTTAAGGATGCCTTCTGGCAAATCCCGTTGGAGGAGAAGTCGCGGGAGAAGACGGCGTTCACAGTCCCTGGACGACCATTGTACCACTTCAAGGTCATGCCCTTCGGGTTGTGCAATGCGAGCCAGAGGCTGTGTCGCCTGATGGATAAGGTGATACCGTCTAGGCTGAGGGAAAATGTATTCGTCTACATTGACGACTTGTTGGTCTGTTCGCCGGATTTCGACACCCACTTGCAACATCTTTCGGAGATAGCGGAATGTCTATCCAAAGCAGGATTGACCATTAATCTGCAGAAATCGAAATTCTGTCAGAAGGAGGTGCGTTATCTGGGTTTTATCATCGGACAAGGGGAGTTGCGAACAGATCCGGCGAAGGTACAAGCCATGATGGAGTTTCCTCTGCCGAAGACGGTCAGGCAGCTCCGGCGATTTCTCGGTCTGACGGGATGGTACAGACGTTTCATTCCCAACTACGCTGCGGTAACTGCGCCACTCACCGACTGTCTTAAGAAGAGAAAGGAGTTCTGCATGACCGCAGAAGCTGTAGCGGCATTCGAGCGGCTGAAAAATGATCTGGCTTCCCCGAAGGTACTCGTCAATCCGGACTTCGCTAAGCATTTTTACGTGCAGTGCGATGCATCTACGACAGGCATAGGAGGAGTATTGTTTCAGCTTGATGATGAGGGAAGTGAGAGACCGGTCTCGTACATGTCCCAGAAGTTGAACTCAGCTCAAAGAAATTATACTGTTACCGAGCTGGAGTGCTTAGCGGCCGTGAAAAGCGTTGAGAAATTCCGACCATACATCGATGGTACGCGGTTCACCGTAATCACCGATCACATGAGCCTCAAGTGGCTCATGAACCAAAGGGACCTGGCGGGACGCTTAGCGCGGTGGAGCATCAAGCTACAAGCCTTTGATTTCTCCATAGAGCATCGTAAGGGCGCGAAGAATGTGGTTCCGGATGCGCTTAGCAGAGTTAACATGGACGAGTTAAGGGTTGCCAGTCTCGATACAGACGTTTCACTGCAGGATCAAGAATTCCGATCCGAGAGCTATCTCAGGCTGCAGAAGGCCATAGAGGACAACGCGGAACGGTTACCGGACCTGAAAATCAAGGAAGGTATTATATATAAAAGGACAGGATTCCGAAAAGGTGAGGAGACAGAGGACTTTGTTTGGAAGGTGTGGGTGCCGGAAGGACTACGGGAGCTGTTGTTGGAGCGGATGCATGGCGGATCTTCGGCTGGTCATGGCGGGGTGGTGAAGACTATCCAGCGGCTACAAAGCCGGTATTATTGGCCAGGGATGGTGGTTGCCGTAAAGAGACATGTAGGGGCGTGCGAGGTGTGTAAGCGTACCAAAGCTTCCAACACCATATGTAGACCGCCTATGGGGAGTCGCGTGGAAACGTTAAGACCGTTTCAGCGCCTCTACATAGATTTTTGTGGACCATATCCGCGCTCAAGCCGAGGCAACTGCTATGTCTTTGTGGTCTTGGATCATTTCACCAAGTTCATCTTTCTCAAGCCCATGCGTAGTGCCACCTCGAATGAGGTAGTGCGCTATATGCAAGATGACATCTTCCATATCTTCGGAGTGCCAGAGACAGTCGTATCGGATAACGGAAGGCAATTTGTCTCCGAGACATTTGCGAAGTTTCTCCAGGGATACGGTGTCCGTCATCTCAGAACAGCCGTGTATTCTCCACAGGCCAACGCGTCAGAGCGGGTGAACAGGTCGCTTCTAGCTATCATTAGAGCCTATCTCGAAGAGGGGGAGCAGAAGGCATGGGACACACATGTGTCAAGAGCGGCTTTCGCGCTCCGTAGCGCCGTGCACGAGGCGATCCAAACCGAACCCTACCGAGCTCTGTTTGGCCAGACAATGGTACAGCACGCGGAGACCTATAAGCTGTTGAGAAAGCTGGGAGAGATGGAGGATTCCGAGACGGACGTGCTGGCTAAGGACTTTCGAATGAAACTCCTGAGAGAAAAAATGATGCAGAGTCTGAAGCTTGCCTACGCCAAAGGACAAAGGGCGTATAATACGCGCGCAAAACCCATTGAGTACTCGGTAGGACAGGTAGTGTACCGGAGGAGTTTCAGGCAGAGCGACGCTTCGCGAGGATTTAACGCTAAGTTAGCTTCCAAGTTTATAAAAGCGGTGGTTGTCCGACGGGTGGGCAATTCGCTCTATGAACTGGCGGATATGAACGGTAGGCCCGCAGGCATCTTCCATGCCAAAGACTTAAAGGTTTGACACAGGGACATGGGTTCGAGCCCCACGCGTGAACTCAAAGCCATTCGTCTTTCGAGCCCATCGAACTAGTTCTACGGGGAATTGATCCGATGGACTCGCCCTGTTACGGTAGATGTGCGGACGGCCTTAGCCTTGATGTCAAAGAAGTTTTGAGTACGGCAAATGCAACTATGCTTGCCCGATAAAAGAACTTTCTGAACGCTTCCCAAAGCAAATGTCACAGATGTCAATCGTGGCCACGTCATTGCGCTCTGTTTCCGGCCTTTTTATTGCCGACCGCCAAACAGTCAACCACGAGCAGACCACAATAAGGAAAATAACTCCGATTAGGTAAGAGCGTGAACAATTCTTCAGGTTAGGAGGAAACACTTGAGTGAGACGTTATTTCTTTTATTTCATTAGTAATCTCGCTGGGAAACGCAAAATATTTAGCAGAGAATAGCATTGATCCCCAATTCAGGCGCTGACGTCGCCCTCTAGCAAAAGTCGCGGTTTGGAAGAAGCAGCGCTGCGCCACGAGAGTCATACCTCACACCTTATACTGGCAGATAAAACACCTTGCCTGAATTCACACAGTGGAGCAACAGCAGTGTCGGGAGAAAAGCAGCAAAGCCCAACGACGGTGAAATAAGCGAATCAGCGGTCAGGGTATCGGAACAGCAAACGTGGGCAGCGCGGCCAACGCCAATAAGCAATATCAAATTTGAAAGTAACATCCGGAATGCGACAAGTAAGAATGTTCCTTATTTTGGGGTAGCCGTAGTGGGGTGAAATATCATATGTAGCAGTAGCTGGCTTGTGTCTAGCTTATTTTGCGTGCGACTTGTATTGCAAGACGGCCGGCATGCTCATGCATGGCCATATAACTTGGTTAAATTCCATCTCCGTGGCGTACTGAAAGAAGGGGGCAGCGGCGCGAGCAAGCCTCCGCTCCCAGCAGCAGCGCTCTCATACCAGCGCAAGGTCAAGTAAAATATACAATCAATCATTGAGCGGCCAAGCAATAAATCTGCTCAGGCTAGGCTATCACTAGCGGTGCTGGTGGATTGTAACACACGCCGACGGCGTAGCTATATGCGTGAGGGGGGAAGGTAGCAGGTCAGCGTTGTCGAGTACGAACACCAGGGAGCGTAATTGGATGAGTAGAGCGGCAAGCAGCGTGCTTGCAGAGCAAGGGACAGAGACGCGTGTAGAGCGGCTATATGAATGTGTAGTTCTAATAAGATAGTTAATTCTAAGTAGCCAGGCAGGGGAAAAGGTGAGAACCAATCTGTGAGCGCGAGGCATGCGCAGTGTGGTGAGCGCGCTAAAGTCGAAGGGAAAAGCGTAAGAAGCGCATGAGGGCTAACAATTGTATACAGAGGCGCCTTAGGTATAGTTGTTAGGCCAGTAAGTTGTACGCGGGGTGAAAGACACCGAACTTCGCCACTCAAGCGCATGCTGAAGGCATATTTTTTTTGCTACACATTATCGGGTCGGTAGTGACCGGACACGTTTATACAATTTAATCATACACAGCGTTAAATAGCGGGCTGAGGCAGGAGAGAACAGAACCAATATCACCAAACGTGGAGCGCGCGTTTCGCGCGGTGGCGTAAATGTCATTTCATGTTGTACTGGAGCATAACTCTGGTCGAGTTAGTCGATTTCTTGGTTGATGGTTCTGCTCTTGAATGTCTCACCGCTATAGTTGCGCATCTTCATAAATGTGCACTATATTGTACATGCATGCGTGCGTAATTATTGTTTGAAATTATAGTCGCGCATCTTCATAAATGTGCACTATATTGTACATGCATGCGTGCGTAATTATTGTTTGAAATTATAGTCGCGCATCTTCATAAATATGCACCATAACGAATATATATATACCTACATGTCATTTGGGAATTAAAACATGCATATCCTCACAAAGATGTGCTTTGCTGACTATACTTGCAAAACCTTTGTTTGGAATTAATACATGGGCATCTTCACGAGGATGAACCATATTAAACATATATAATAAATTTTATTTTGATTGTTATATGAGCAGGATAATTATCATAATTATATATTAATAATTGTTTGGATAGAGTCATATTGATTTTTATGTACATATGAATTTGGGCGCACAAGAGTACGCACTTCTTTAAGGGAGAACATCACACCTTATTCTTACAGGTGCATTTGATTTTTGACAGTCGCATACATGCGATTAAAGACCAGGTTGATCGAGCTGGTGTGATGAGTATTAAATATTAGCAGAAGCTAGGGTAGACTAAGATAGCCTAAGGGAAAAGTGGTGTACGCAGGAAATGCTGCCGCTGACTTGTAACCAAATTAAGCGTTAAGCATTAAAGAGACCATGAATTGTTAAACCTAAACAAACGTGTGTGATATTTTGATGTTGGGTGATGCTGGGGTAAGGGTGACAATGTGGGGACAGACGTCGCAATGAGGGCGAGTGGGGGGGGGGGGGGCGACTCGTGTCGTGTCGACAGCGAATGGTGGTGAGAACAGCAAACCATAAGGGTACGATTTTTCCTTGTGTTAGCGCGGTACAATCACAATCAACATCTAGGGTGATTTCAGAATCCCATCCCGATCCGGCGAGTTTAGCCGCAACCAGCGTACCCAGGTGATCATCCGGCATCTATAAACAGCAGTATCGCGCACGCCTCAAAAGGGAGGTAACAGTTGGTCATGTGTAAAATGTAGATCAGCTGAAATTGATCTTTTCAAGCTTTTTAGGGAAACTCGAAATTCGTTTTCTGAAATCGGTAAGGAGTTTTCTAAAATTTCCGTGAAATTTGACCATTACGAAAAACTTTTTAGGTCATTCAAGTGTTTAGATGGTTCTCCTGTTGTTGAAAAAAACATTTCGAATGATTTAAATTATCGAGAACCTAGTTTGCCTGAGCCCCTGAATTTAAACCCTCCCCAGCTAGGTCTCCAATCGCAAATGTTGGAATTAATCGACTTGGCCTCACCCAGTCCCCAAGCAGTAGTTCCGTCAACTTCCAAAGAAGTAGTTCCGTCCACTTCCAAAGAAGTGGTTCCATCCACTTCCAAGGAGGTGATTCCGTCCGCTTCCAAAGAAGTGGTTCCATCCGCTTCCAAAGAAGTGGTTCCATCCGCTTCCAAGGGGGTGGTTCCGTCCACTTTCAAAGAAGTGATTGCGTCGACTTCCAAAGAAGTGGTGCCGCCTACTTCCAAAGGAGTGGGTTCATCCACTTCCTTGGAAGTGGTTCAGTCCACTTCCGAGGCCTCAAATCGAACCCCTGAACAACAAAATACTGCCAATTCAGTTCAACCAACGGCTACTAAGCTGGTTGTGGTTCCACCGCGAAAATCGATATTCGTGTCTAGATTTCAGAAAGACACTTCCGTCAACGACCTTAAGTCTTACATCAAATCGAAAATTAAGGCTGAGGGTTTAGTAATACATAAGTTTAAATTTAATTATGAGCGAAAAATTTCTTCATTTAGGATTGATGTTTTTGATGAAGATTACGATGTGATTTTGGATCAGTCGCTCTGGCCCCCTGGTGCTTTTATTCGCGAGTTTTCACCTAAGTCAACTGCGAACGACCCAGATGCTGTACAAATTCCTCGTCAGAATACTGATCCAAAAAACTAATTCTAAATTCTTTCTTGAATATCTATTATCAGAATGTTAGAGGTTTAAATACCAAATTAACTGATTTCTACTTAAAAACGATCAATTGTAACTATAGAATTATTGCTTTCACTGAAACTTGGTTAAAACCACATGTCTTTGATTCCGAAATTTTTTGTGATGGTTATCAGATTTATAGAAACGATCGCTTAGACAGAACCGGGGGCGGGGTCCTATTGGCTGTACATTCTTCAATACCATCTGAAGATGTTAATTTACCTTATATTGAAAACATAGAATTTAAATGCATACGTATAGGAATTGGCACAGGCCATATTTATTTAGCTGTTAGTTACATTCCACCGTCATCTGATTTATCAGTGTATATGCACCACATTTCACTTATAAAAACTGTAAGTTCTTTGATTAAGCCCGTGGACTCAGTGGTTGTTTTGGGTGACTTCAACCTGCCACACATCTCGTGGAGAATAATTGATGGCAATATTGTCCCAGTGTCATCTAAGTTGTGTAATGAGTTTTTGGACGAAATGACCAACCTATGTCTTAGTCAGATTAATGTTATTCCGAACAAGTTAGGAAAAGTCTTAGACTTGGCCTTTGTTGATGACTTGTCTAAATTCACTGTAAATCGATGTGATCCTTTAGTTCTTCCCGAAGACGCTTACCATCCATCTTTTGAAATAGCCTACGAAATCATAAACTATAATCGCGATTTAATTTCTCTAGAGCCAACTTCAAAAAGATAAATAAAGAACTTTCCAAACTTGTTTGGCCTCATTACAATGAGGACGTCGAGCGAAACTTATCTCACTTCAATAGTACCATATACAGCCTCTTTGAAAAGTTCGTACCAAAGCGCATCTGTTTACGTAATGATGAGCCAATGCAAGTCTGGTGCACTAAAGAACTCAAATCTTTAAAAAATCGAAAGTCACGCTTCTTTAAACTATGCAAAAAAACTGGTTTACACTCTGATTATGTACAATACTCTGTTTTGCGCCATAAATATTTAGAATTGAATAAAAAGTGTTACAATGCTTACTTATGTAAAATTAAAAAGAACATTATTTGCAATCCGAAGACATTTTATGGTTTCGTAAACGCTAAACGCAGGGTAAAAGGGTTTCCTTCATCTATGAAATTTAAAGATAAAATCTCTAGTGACGACTTAGAGATTGCCAACTTCTTTGCTCAATTCTTCAAGTCCAATTATTCTTCTGGAATAAATTTATCATCTAACGGATACCCTTATTTACCACACTCCATTAACTCAATCCATGTTCCTCATTTAAACCCAGAAGATGTCTTATTACACCTAAAGGCCTTAAAGGAGTCTTTCAAATATGGCCCCGACTTAATCCCGACATGCTTTCTTAAAAAGTGTGCTGAATACATCTACCAGCCCTTAACACAGTTGTTTAATCTGTCTTTACAGTGTGGGATTTTCCCAACTTCATGGAAAGAATCTTTTCTTATACCTCTTTATAAAAGTGGGAGCAGGTCCTGCGTAGAAAATTATCGTGGAATAGCAAAGCTCTCCGCCATTCCCAAGTTATTCGAAGCCATCATTACCAATTATCTAGCATTTTCGATCCCAACACTGATTGCAAGTTCTCAACATGGATTTTGTAAAGGCAAATCAACCATAACTAATTTACTTGAATTCACTACCTACGTCTCGAATGGGTTTAGAAATAATTTAAGCACTGACGTTATATACACCAACTTTAGTAAAGCATTTGACAAAGTTTGCCACGCTTTACTCATACATAAACTTGATCTCATAGGCTTTCAACCTGGTTTTACTCGTTGGATCTCCTCCTATCTTTGGAACACAACGTGTAATTTAAAAAAATACGTATTCAAATGCCATTGATGTCTCTTCTGGTGTCCCTCAGGGCAGTCACCTTGGCCCGGTTCTGTTTTTGCTATTCATAAACGACATGTGTACAACAATTAAGTACTCTAAAATCTTGTTATATGCTGACGATGTGAAACTATTTAAGTCATATGCGTTGACGGAGGAACGTTCTTTGCTTCAAACGGACTTAGACCACTTAGTTACTTGGTGCAACGTAAACTATATGCCGCTTAATCTGGCAAAATGTAAATTCATGTGTTTCTCTCGTGGAACTCTTCAACCAGCTTCTTATTCGATAAACAATTATACTCTTGAACACGTTAATGTTTTTGTTGACTTGGGTGTGATGATGAACTGTAAACTTAGTTTCAATCCTCATATCGGGGCTACTGCCAATAAGGCCAGAGGTGTTTTAGCCTTCGTGAAAAGGTGGTCAAAAGAATTTAGCGACCCTTATATTACTAAGACCCTTTTTACTACATTAGTTAGACCAATATTAGAATACGGCTCGATTATATGGAATCCGCGTTATCAAATTCATATAGATAAGCTAGAATCTATTCAAAAACAATTCTTACTTTTTGCATTGAGAGATCTACGATGGGATCCTTCGTGTAACCTTCCTCCTTATACTAATCGCTTGAAACATATCAATGTCCCTACCCTTGCTAGCCGTAGAGAAATGCTAGGTGTAATATTCATGTGTAAACTCCTAAACGGGTGGATTTCAAGCCCTCCTCTTTTGAACGAAGTTAACTTTAATGTTCCCTCACGAGCCTTAAGACATTTTAAACCTATTCTTCTGAAGCAATGTAGAACCAACTATCAATTACACGAGCCGTTCCAGTGTTTGTGCGAAAATTATAACTCTCATTCAGACACTTTTGATATTTCGGACTCGCTTTTTATTATTAAAAAAACTATCCTATTCTCTCTTAACAATTGATTTCTACGTAGTATCAATTTATGTATTTTTATTATCTATTTATTTTCGTATTACACTCAGCTGATGAATTTTTCTCTGTAGCTGAGCAGTTTGAGATCTCGACACTTAACGAACCTCCGCCTTTCAAACACTCGGCAAATTTAATCCGCGCGTTATGCGGATGCGCCCCTCGTGTCGGTCGGGCGGGATGGTGGGTAAAATCCGTTGGGCATAATAATAATAATAATAATAATAATAATAACATCAAGAGGTAGCAATCGACTTAAGACAGTCGGTAAATGACCTAGCAGCTCCCGGGCCATAGTGGTGTACCAGATATATCTGCACCACATAAGTATTTCTACTCCTCTTGCTACGAGTAGATACAAGCTTCTCTCGGTTTTCGCCGAAAAGGCTAATACGAGGTGGGAACTGGATCCTACATGTGAGGTGTCCAGACAGACTTGCCCTCGCATTAATTAGGAGCGAAAAAGATTCGCCATCAACCTCAAGCGTTGTTGTTGTTAAAAATGATTCCGAAATTGACACGCCTTGACCGACTGTAGTGGTAGCGATTTGGTTTTGGAACATTCTAGGTCATGTCTTTCCTCCATCCGTAAGGAGGGAGAACATGGGTAATGAGAGGTGAGAGGCATCATATCAGTAGATCAACCATCGAGTTAGCACATCATTAGCGCCCCTCCCTAGGCTCATTAATTGGAACTAGTATCGCTTGTGATCGAAAATTCGACCAATAAAATCTCTAGGGGGTTGTGGGGCCGCTAGCCCCGGACCCCATCCTTAAATTGTCTGAATGATTGTTTCGAAATGCTTCAGCGTTTTGGATATTTAGAGAAGGAAGGGCAAGAGACTAAATGGGCCAGCCGGCTCAAGTGAGTTTATCTCTGATGCAGAGGGGCAGCCAAAATAGCCTTACCTAAGGTCATACGGTGTAATAACAGCACAACAGGCTTTCACTTGGAACTAAATAATAATAGTTATATTGCTTTTATTGGTATGTAATATCCTGGTAATACTATTTTGACTCAAAAAAGAGGTATTGGGACTCCGGGTGGTTAACATATATCCTATCTCACATTGACAGAGATATATAAGCTGATATAAACACGAAACAAAAACTTATTATATTATTCCTTTCGTAGAACATAAATTTTGAATATTTTGTACATATCTTACTAATATTATAAATGTGAATGTAGCGATGTTTGGATGTTTGGATGTCCAGACGTTCACTTCTATTCCTCAATAACGTGAGAATGGCAAGACGGATTTTGTTGAAATTTGGTAGGCAGACAGCTAATAGTCTAGAAGGAGGTATAGGCTATTTTTATTTTATTTTGGGGGGTCCGGTCATGCTAGGGACCGATACTTTTCAATTTTTTTGTTTTTCCATATAACTCTGAGTACACTTGACTTGAAACTTATAATATTTCGCATACAGGAGTAGAAACTTCGAACAATATGGGTATCAAACGAAACTGGAAGGTGCCAGGTCTCATTTGGGTTTCGATATATTTCGATAAATTTATCGATAACTGAGTTATCAATCGAAATGAGATTGCCCAGAAACCCTAAATTTTCCCTACAATATGGGTATCAAACGAAAGGGGATGACCCCAGGTTTCATTTGGACTTCGATAAATTTATCGATAACTGAGTTATCGGTGAAAATGTTATTGAACAAAAAAGTTACAATTACCCTACAATATGGGTATAAAACGAAAGGGAATGGCCCCAGGTTTCATTTGGACTTCGATATATTTCGATAAATTTATCGATAACTGAGTTATCGGTAAAAATGTTATTGAACAAAAAACTTAAAATTACCCTACAATATGGGTATCAAACGAAAGGGGATGACCCCAGGTTTCATTTGGACCTCAATATATTTCGATAAATTAATTGATAACTGAGTTATCGGTGAAAATGTGGTTGCTCAAAAACCTTACAATTACCCTACAATATGGGTATCAAACGAAAGGGAATGGCCCCAGGTTTCATTTGGACTTCGATATATTTCGAAAAATTTATCGATAACTAAGTTATCGGTAAAAATGTTATTGAACAAAAACCTTAAAATTACCCTACAATATGGGTATCAAACGAAAAGGGATGGCCCCAGGTTTCACATGGATTTCGATATGTTTCGATAAATTGATCGAAAACTGAGTAATCGGTGAAAATGTGATTAGCAAAATACTTTACAATTTCCTTAAAACATGGCATCAAATCAACATTTGAATTGGCTTTCATCCTGACACAATTACTTAAAAAGAATTTAGTGTCAGAATTAAACAAGTAAGGAAAGCTGTCTTCGGCTGTGCCGAAGGCTATATACCTTTCATGAATAAGCGTCACGATTTTCACTGTTCGATCCCCAGTACAGCCTGTTTCAATTTAACTATATTTACTATACACATTACACATCTTTGTTATAATTTAAAAAAACTTACAAAATAATAGGATCCGAGTTATCGGAACAATCGATTGTATGGAGGCTATATATTATAAGTGTTCAATTGTACTGACTTACACTATACACATTACATATGTAGAAAGTACTAAGGTGCAATATTTTACGTTCCTAACTTTTTAAACGCGGAAGTATTGGCCAAAAAACCTTATATCGGAACAACCGGTTGTATGGGGCTATATGTTATATTTACCCGATCTTCTTGATTTTCCTCTACACACTACATAAATTGAAAGTACTCAAGTTGCAAAATTTTATGTTCCTAACTTTTTAATTGCAGAAGTTTTGGTCAAAAAACCTTATATCTGAACAATCGGTTGTATGGGGGCTATATGTTACATTTGCCCGATCTTTTTGATTTTCACTATATACACTACATAAATAGAAAGTACTCGAGATGCAAAATTTTACGTTTCTTACTTTTTAATTGCAGAAGTTTTGGCCAAAAAACCTTATATCTGAACAATCGGTTGTATGGGGGCTATATGTTACATTTGCCCGATCTTGTTGATTTTCACTATATATACTACGTAAATAGAAAGTACTCGAGTTGCAAAATTTTACGTTTCTAACTTTTTAATTGCAGAAGTTTTGGTCAAAAAACCTTATATCTGAACAATCGGTTGTATGGGGGCTATATGTTACATTTGCCCGATCTTGTTGATTTTCACTATATATACTACGTAAATAGAAAGTACTCGAGTTGCAAAATTTTACGTTCCTAACTTTTTAATTGCAGAAGTTGTGGTCAAAAAACCTTATATCTGAACAATCGGTTGTATGGGGGCTATATGTTACATTTGCCCGATCTTGTTGATTTTTACTATATACACTACATAAATATAAAGTACTCGAGTTGCAAAATTTTACGTTCCTAACTTTTTAATTGCAGAAGTTTTGGCCAAAAAGCCTTATATCTGAACAATCGGTTGTATGGGGGCTATATGTTACATTTGCCCGATCTTGTTGATTTTCACTATATATACTACGTAAATAGAAAGTACTCGAGTTGCAAAATTTTACGTTCCTAACTTTTTAATTGCAGAAGTTGTGGTCAAAAAACCTTATATCTGAACAATCGGTTGTATGGGGGCTATATGTTACATTTGCCCGATCTTGTCGATTTTCACTATATACACTACGTAAATAGAAAGTACTCGAATTGCAAAATTTTACGTTCCTAACTTTTTAATTGCAGAAGGTTTGGTCAAAAAACCTTATATCTGAACAATCGTTTGTATGGGGGCTATATGTTACATTTGCCCGATTTCGTTGATTTTCACTATATACACTACATAAATAGAAAGTACTCGAGTTGCAAAATTTTACGTTCTTAACTTTTTAATTGCGGAAGTTTTGGCCAAAAAACCTTATATCTGAACAATCGGTTGTATGGGGGCTATATGTTATACTGGTCAGATCTTGTCAGTTCCGACAAATGATTCCTATATTACAAAATGGTGGCCACATACAAAATTTCAGCCAGATATCTCAAAAATTGAGGGACTAGTTTGCGTTCAAACAGTCAGACGGACAGACGGACATGGCTAAATCAACTCAGCTCGTCATCCTGATCATTTCGGTATACTTATTGATGGGTCCATCTCTTCTTCTTCTCATATTTGCAAACATCGGACCAAAGTTATAATACCATTTCATGTTCATGAAAGGTATAATAAACGTGTGAAAAACAACGTGTTAACAATTCAGTTTTTCAATTTTAATTGTGAAAAAATTTCAATTTTAATTGTGAAAAAATTTGGTGTCATTTCCAAGAAAAAACATTTTATAATTCAGTTTTTTTAATTACAATTTTAAAGTGATTATATCTGTCTAAGATTTGAACCATTTACTATCAGGCCATCTGAAGCACCCTGTGCTCTTCGAACCAATTATGTGGTTGGCCAGCAACATCACTAATGTCATTTTTCTATTGTTGTTTTTACTATTGTTTTTCTAACTTGATTTTCCTTCCTTTTACTTTTGGAACTCAACAAGAATAAACGTGAATTTTGGGTAACTGGCTTGTTTTAATATTCTACATAATTTTTGGTGCCTCCTGTGAGGAATGAATGGTAATACACAGTGGTACATACCAAATTCAACGCATATATTAGTCGGATTGCAAAGCAGTCCATCGATATTTTTGGATTCTTATTGGGTTTAACCTGGAAGTTTTTCGCCAACATAACCACCAAAATTCATCGTAAAGATGGCGGAAATTAATCTGCGTAAATTTCACGCATCGGCTATCACTCGAATAATGGAGCAGGTTAAACGATTAGGCGAGGGTGAGTTGGATCCTTCCAAGGCAGAACAGTGGCTGAAATCGGCAGGCTCCCACTACGAACAAATGCTACATAATCATGAGGTTTTAATCAGCGCAGCAAAAGAGGAGGAGTTGGATGTGCACGCCGCATGGTGGGAGTCTACCGAGGACGTGTACAATGATTTATGTGCCAAGTTACTGCGTTCACGTGGTGCGCAGAAGGGTTCAACAGAGACTACTGCAGTACGAAAGGGGGATTCGCCTTTTGAGCTAAAATTAGAGCCCCTTAACATTCCAACATTTGATGGTGAATTACATAACTGGTTGGCGTTCAAGGACGCCTTTGAAACCCTTGTACATAAGAGGGATTTGCCAATCGCATACAAATTGGGAAAGCTGCGGCAAGCGGTTCCGGCAACATCGGTACCCTTAGTAGGGGGTCTTTGCTCTGGCGGTTACGAGGAACTATGGCAGGCATTGAAAGAACTCTATGATAATCCCAAGCAGTTAGCGGAAATTCATGTAGCACGGTTTCTCAACGTAGCAATGGTCCCGGAGGAGTCATCGAAGTCATTGTTAAACATCATCGACGTATGGGACGCATTAACAGTTCCCATCGTA
Source organism: Campiglossa producta (assembly GCA_964058755.1). Classification (NCBI taxonomy): domain Eukaryota; kingdom Metazoa; phylum Arthropoda; class Insecta; order Diptera; family Tephritidae; genus Campiglossa; species Campiglossa producta. The sequence goes on along the minus strand of CAXKVI010000006.1, from coordinate 14,740,517 downwards.
GTATCAAAGCTCCCTGCAGTAACACAGTATGAGTGGCGTATGTACTGTTCCCCTACCGAATTGTCCAGTTTAGCAGAGCTATTAAAATTTTTGGAAAAACGAGCGCACAGTTTATCGACAGAGTTGGTTCGTGTCATAGGGTTATCCGTTGTCCCAAGGTATTGGAATTTACCCCAGAGAAACGCTTCGATGCTCTTCGTAAATCGGGACTCGGCTTTAACTGTTTACGGTCAGGCCACTCATCTAGGCAGTGCTCATCGGGTGGCTGCCATACCTGTGGACGCAGGCACAATACAATTTTTTGTCGCGAATCACCATCGCCTTCACCGACTACAAAACAAGAGACGACTGCTTCGGCGAACATGTTACCATCGCAGAGCGGCGCTGCGCCCAGGGCGCAATCATCTTTATGACTATCCAATAGGGCAATTGCTTGCCATGCCCACAGTGACAACACTATAGTTTTGGCAACGGCGTGTGCTTATATCTCTCGTGGCAACACAGATAAAAACTTGGCTCGGATTTTGTGTGACCCTGGTTCACAAGTAAGCTTTATATCAGAACGATTCGCTAACACTTTACATCTCCACAGGGCTGCGTACGACGTATTAGTGGAAGGGATCGGTGGGTCTTCTTACACCCGCACCAAGGGCATTGTGCGAATTGTCCTATCCTCCACACACTCTAACTTTTCTTTGACTATTCACGCATTGGTAATTCCATCGATTACTTCAGTCATACCGGTAGCGCAGATCGATGTTACACAGTTCAAACATTTGGCTGGCCTTCAATTAGCAGACCCTAATTATGGTACACCAGGTAACATAGACATACTATTAGGGGCTGATTTTTGGGGTCTTATTTTGGAAGGGGACATTATTCGTGGAAGGCAATAACGAGCCTCACGCCCAACGTACGCGGCTGGGTTGGGTTATTTTTGGGCCAACATCCGCACAATCGCAACACGCATCGCCTTTGCAATCCTATAGAGCCCCGGTGCTAGAAGATACCCGTTTGGATGAGGTTTTAAGTCGTTTTTGGAGACTCGAAGAGGGGCTTACAGTAGATGAGACTGCGGGCAAAGAAAGTGAGCGGTTATTTTTGGCAACGCATACACGCACCCCAGAAGGTCGATATATGGTACGATTGTCTATTCGAGACAATGCCCCAGAATTAGGCGACTCATACAACAATGCATTACGACAGTTTTATCGTTTGGAACGTCGTTTGGCAGCCGACCCAGGGCTCCGAGAGAAGTACATCCAATTTATGAGGGAGTATGACGATTTGGGGCACATGGAGCTAGTCGCTGCTGGAGAAGCAAGCTCGCGAGTATATTATATACCACATCATGCCGTGGTAGAAAAGTTCCGCGTTGTTTTCAACGCATCGGCGCGATCACTGAGCAGCACTTCGCTCAACGATATCCAGTGGGTTGGTCCAACACTCCAGGACTCATTGGTGAACATAATATTTCGGTTTAGGCGGTACCCAGTCGCACTTACAGCGGATGTGGAAAAGATGTTCCGCCAAATTTTAGTTACTCCAGAGGACAGGGATCTGCAGAGAATCGTTTGGCGGGAGTCGCCCTCCGGAAATGTACGACTATATCGACTTACGACGGTGACGTATGGCATGGCATGCAGCCCATTTAATGCAGTACGGGTGTTGAACCAATGCGCGATAGATAATTACAGGTTGCTAGATGATCATAAGCGCGCAACAACAGCGCGTGATGCTATACTCACATGATTTTACGTCGACGATTTTTTGGCGAGCTGTGCTAATGTTGACGAAGCGATTACATTAGCCAAGGATGTTGATACAATCTTATCAGCAGGATGTTTTAAGTTGAGGAAGTGGAACTCCAACAATTCGGAGGTGGTAAGGCAGTTTGCTAGTCCGCCGTTACTTGAGGCCAGAGATATCGAAGCTCCTATAGCTACAGTGTTGGGATTACGATGGGATCCCATTGGTGACGAGTTTTCATTTAATGTCTCACTGAAAGCCCATGGCGAACAGCTAACCAAGCGGCAAGTTACGAGTGAAGTAGCTCAACTTTTTGACCCCACTGGTTTTCTGGCTCCAGTAGTAATTGGGGGTAAGATCTTCATCCAAACGTTGTGGGCCGCAGGCATATCATGGGATGCTCCACTCTATCTATCGAAGATGCCCCCACCACCAGAGGGTGTCTCCGTCGTTTCTTATGCTGACGACTGTACAATAATGGCGACGGGGAAGGGCCCCTATACTGATGAACTCTGTAATAAAATCAACGGTTACCTCTGCGACCTTTCCAGGTTTTTCACAGAGCGAGATCTGACGATATCTCCGACTAAATCAACGGCGACGCTTTTTACGACGTGGACGCACCAGGTGAGAAATGAATTAGACATTTTCGTTGACGGCACTAAGCTACCAACTGTCAGCCACCCAAAGTTATTAGGGATGACATTGGATAATACTTTCTCATTTGCTGGTCATGTGTCTGCAATGGTCTCAAAGGTACGTGGTCGCAACAAGATCCTCAAGTCACTTGCCGGCAGTACTTGGGGAAAAGACAAAGAAACGTTGCTGACTACATATAAGGCCATTGGCCGACCAGTCTTTGACTATGCTGCACCCATATGGTCGCCTAATGTACATAACACCAACTGGACGAAGTTACAAGTCTGCCAAAATACTGCCATCAGAACTGCTACGGGATGTCTCCTAATGTCTTCCGAGTCTCACCTCCATCAAGAGGCAAAACTGCTCAATGTAAAGGAGCATGCGGAAATGCTGAGCAAGCAATTCCTTCTGAACTGCCACAAGCCAGCACATCCAAACCGTCATCTTTTGGACATAGATCCGCCCCCGAGAGACATAAGGAAACATCTCCGTAAACATTATGATGAGATCCGGCATCATATTACCTTGCCGTTTGATCTGCAGAATCATAAGCGGGCTCTAACCGACATCCACACCGAGTCGGTAGATACTTTTGTCGGATCTCTACCTGTGAACCCCGTTCTGAACAGTCCTCCACCGGATATTGCTGAAGAAGAACGCACCTTACCAAGGGAGACAAGAGTTACCCTGGCACAGCTTAGGTCTGGATATAGTGTAAGGTTAAACTCCTACTTGTCCAGACTTAATGACACAATCTCAAACACATGCCCTGCATGTGGTAGGACCCCCCATGACACTCTACATCTCTTCAATTGTTCATTTGAACCTACTCTTCTAACCCCTCTGTCCCTCTGGACAAACCCTGTTGAAACTGCACGTTTCCTTGGACTCCCCTTAGAAGAGCTTGATGAAGATCTTCGGAATGATCATACACTCTAGACAGGGCAATGCATTGTTAACAACAACAACAACATGCTCCACTACCACGAGAGTTAAGGGACACCTGGGATAAGTTTCGTGGGGGACTTAGCTTACTCAACAATATACGTGTGCCTCGATGGCTGGGAATGAATGTAACAGGCAATACGGCACTTTACGGATTTTGTGATGCCAGTCAAAAAGCCTATGCTGCTGTTGTATATGCCCGGACTATCGACGCTATTGGCACAGTCCATGTATCACTTTTAACTGCCCGCACTAAGGTTGCACCGTTAAAAGGTGCTACCATCCCTCGACTTGAGCTGAGCGCTGCCCTTCTACTAGCTAACACACTTCGGGACACTCGTGTTGCCCTAAATTTGGTCGATTCGGTGGTCCACTTATGGTCAGACTCAACTGTAGTACTCTGTTGGATTCGGAAGCAGCCAACATTGCTGAAACCTTACGTCGCGAACAGGGTCCGCCAGATACAAGAGATTTCGTCCCCAGAACGCTGGCATTATGTGCGAACTGCCCAAAATCCAGCTGATTGTGCAAGCCGTGGGATAACCCCATCAGAACTTCTGAATCACCAGTTGTGGTGGACAGGTCCAGACTGGCTGACATCGGAACGGCTCCCAGTAGATCCTGAGCCAGTGCTGCAAGCCGACGAACAGTATACCATACAAAGGGAAGAGAAGGTCCTAATATCCGCCTTGGTCACCTCGGTTCAGCCACCGGTCGCGACTCGACGATTGGATGGTGTACGAATACCGCTCACACAGCGGTTTAGTTCCTTGAGGAAACTCTTACGAACCATAGCCTTCATCATGCGCTGGTTACCCAGAAACAGACGATTACGCCAAGATACGGTAACAATGACGGAGATGGACGACGCCATGGAAATCCTTATTCGTATTGATCAGTCCAAAGCTTTCCAAAAGGACCTTCATCATTTGGTAAGAGGATTTCTCTTGCCCGTATCGAGTCCTTTGCTACAACTAAATCCATACTTAGATGACCACGGCATTATTCGCGTCGGAGACCGTCTAAATAACTCAAACCTAATAGAATCGCATCGTCATCCCATTATACTACCGAAAGCCAGAGATATAACCCGCCTTCTCATACACCAGGTACATCTTGAAACCCTGCACGGCGGTACTCAATTGATGCTCCAGACTCTTCGCTACCGCTATTGGATTCTGCACGCCAGACAAGCCGTACGCAGCTATATACACTTGTGCGTGATATGCCGAAGACATCGCGGAGCTACGTTTACTCAACAAATGGCGTCCTTACCACGGCATCGTGTCACCGGCGCTCGACCGTTTCTAGCATCCGGCGTTGATTACTGCGGTCCTTTTACGTTACTTAGCCATTTTCGTCTGCATGGCCACCAAGGCCACACATATCGAAGTGGTAGATGACCTTTCGTCGATCGCGTTTGTGGTTGCGTTTACTCGATTTATTAGCAGACGTGGAATTTGCCGTGATTTGTACAGCGACAATGCAACAACATTCGTAGGCGCTAACCGTTTTCTACAGGAAGACTTAGCAGCATGGCATAGCACGCAAAATCAACAAGCAATAGCTGACATTGGGACTCATTGGCATTTCATTACGCCCAGTGCCCCTCATCAAGGTGGATTGTGGGAGGAGGCCGTAAAGTCCGCGAAGCGACACCTGATCAAAGTAGTTGGGACTCAAGCCTTGTGGTACACCCAGCTTCACACCTTGGCCGTTCGCATCGAAGCCTGCTTGAACTCGCGCCCACTGATTCCATTGCATGATGATCCTGATGACAAATACGCATTAACTCCCGGGGACTTTCTTATCGGAACTCCAATTTTGGCACGAACGGAACTTGATATGATGGAGATCCCCGTAAATCGTTTGAAACACTGGCAATGTGTCGCGGTCTGATCGCGACAAAAGTTTACTAATCTGGCATTACATTTTTCTATGCGCTTCGCGCACTGGCAGAGCAAATTTTCTTTGTATTGTTTCACCCTCCTTTACCTATTTTCCTATGCTCCCCGCCGAGAGTGAACCTTAAAGGCAGCTACCCATTTTCTATTGTGCCGGTAATTGGGCAACATATGAGTGAGTGTGTTTGTGTGCTGTACTGCACTAACGCTGTTCCCCACCCCACCACCCGTAAAAGAGAAAGCAAAGAGAAGTTGATCGCGAAAATACACCGATAGCGATGTCATCGCCTTCTGCTTGTGGTGGCGCATCGAAGTGGCCGCTAAGTGATGGCAATATGTGTGTGTGGTTGTGTATCATTGGACGGGGCGACCGAGAGCACCGCGGTTTGCGGAATTGTGTTGTGAACAGTTTGTAACCCCCCCGTCTTCACTGGGTTAGCCGGTTCCTTTGGTGTATTAGTCTGATCCCGTTAGTGTTGTCACTGTGTTTTAGCTGTGGGGTTAGGGTCTCGGGAGCAGAGATCCCTAGTCAATTAATTAAGTTGGTGACAATTTGGCGCTCAACGTGGTTCTTGTTTAAAAACTAAAATTCTTATTGATTTGTGACTTTGGTTGTGCCGTATAGTGTTCGGTAAAGTAGTGTGTCTCGAGCGTCCTTTTGTGTTTGTGGGCTGATATTTCATAAGAATAAACCTGCCGATTATTTTCTTTTATTTTATCCAGAGTCCAGTGGTATTTCGGGAGTTATCAAGTCAAATTGGCATTTTGGGATTTTCTTGGTCAAATTCGGGATTTCGTTATTTTTCCACATCACTAAGGTTTGGTAGAGAAGAAAGGAAGGTTTGGCAAATAAGTAAAACCTCAAGTATACAAACAAATTATTGAATATTAGGCCGCGGTAATCTGTTTACATACATACACATACATTCATTATCGTTTCAAAGTAAATTCATATTGGGGTGTGCCATAATTTTAAAAATATCTCCCTGAATTTTTTTTGGTTGCATTTTCTACAAACTTTCTAGTGAGAATTATTAAATAATTTTGTTTCGATTTTAATCCAAAATACAAATAAATAAATTATTTTCTTTGGAGTTTTGAGAAAAAAAAAAAAAAAATAATCAAAAATTTTCAAATTAAAACATAAATATAAAGTTGAAAGTAAATTTTTAGAAGTAGTCAAGAGGAACCTAGATTTTTTTTTTTTGTTGTATTATTCTACTAAAACTTTCGTTTACGGCCACCCTATTTTTTTTTATCAATTTACAATTTTGGGTACATACTTATTTTTATACACATAAATACATATATTCCTATTGGGGAACCGTTACACTGGTCGTCAACAAATTTCAATAACTTCGATTTTGCTCAAAGCGAAGAGCGGGCATGAAAGGTAACATACATAAATACATACATATTTACATATTGTTGCAAAAGGTACGTACCTATTGTGTTGTCCCAGTAAGTGTTGTTGTAATTTTTAGTTTTGCAATTACTGTGCTAGGCTCTATTGTTTTTTGTTTAGCAACCAAATTTGCTGCGCCAGTGCTAGGGTGGAGCAAAAACCTTTTATATTCGGGTTACTAGACTTTTACTTTGGGGTTGGAAATTTTTTGTTCAGTTTCGGTTTGCCGGTTTGAGTGGTGCTGATTGGTCCAAATTTTTGAGTCCCCTTTTGTTGGAAATTTTTGAGGTATAATCTTGGTTTTATTTATTTCTGGGAAAATTCTTGAATCTATCGTAAAACAATGGAAATCAATAGGTTGTCTCAAGAGGAGTTGGCGTATGAGATGGAGGCGAGAGGGTTGCCTGTAACATCGGTAGAAGCCATGAGAAAATCGTTGCGGGCATCGCGAGGAGTAGAAAGGCGAGGATCAGTCGATTTATTCAAGGATTACCCGTTTACTTTCGATGCGGATAAGGCTGCAGTAGAGGCAAAAATGGACGAAATTGCCAAACTGTTGCCCAACGTTGGAAAGGGAAAATCGCCGGAGGGGGCCAAGGCGACCACGAAACTGGAGTGGTGTTTAAATAGAATAGGGCGTGCGACACCGGAAAATGATGAGGACATGGCTAAGCAAACGGAAATTCGGAGCAAGTTAGTTTTACTACTGGGAGATTTGCAGGAGATAACCGGCGAAAATGAGGGTGAAAAACATTTGCAACCCAACAGTGGAACTGTGGGACAAGTGGGACCAGAACTGGTCCAAAAGAGAGTAGATGTGGGAGCAGTCCCACTTGGGGCCCAAACGGAGGTGATAGGCGGAGTAGTACCGGGAGTGGCACAGAAGCCTCCGAATTTGGCTAAATGGGAACTGAAGTTCGATGGGGAAAAGTCTGGCTTGTCCCTGTACGCATTTTTGGAAAGGGTTGATGAGTTGAGCGAAGCACGTGGTGTTGCCAAGGCTCAGCTGTTGCGGGGCTCGGTGGATTTATTTTCAGGAAAGGCGCTTCTATGGTTCCGTTCGGTTAGGCGGTCGATAACTAGTTGGGAAGAATTGGTCCGTGAGCTAAAGTTGGAGTTCCTACCCCCGAACTATGATGATTTGTTGATGACAGAAATTCGAAGAAGGACGCAAGGGGCTAACGAGTCTATAGGGGTATACGTAGCGGCGTTAAGAATAATGTTTAGTAGGTTACAGGAGCCCATCTCGGAGAATAGGATGCTAGGGATTATAAGGGCGAATCTTTTACCCTTCTACCAGACCCATTTGGGACTAGTTACTCCAGGGTCGATTTCGGAGTTAGTCGCTTTAGGTAGAAAATTGGAGGCAGTTAGGTCCTCGGTAGATGCTTTTGTTCCACCTCCAAATCCTAGGTCCAAGGGTCTGCTGGAGCCGGACTTGGCCTATGTTTCAGTAGGTGGCGAGGTAGCTGCTTCGGTGGGCCAGTCGAGGACCATTCAGGGAAGTAAGGTGAGCCCCTACACTCGCTGTTTCAATTGTAAGCGTTTTGGCCATGTGTCTAAAGATTGTCACAAGGCATTGAAGTGTTTTGGCTGTGGTAGGTCTGGAGTCATGAAGCGGGACTGCCCGGTGTGTGCAGCCAAGCCTAGTGGTGGTCTGGAAAATAATCGAACAGCGGTTCCAGAGGGAAGGAGGTCTCAAAACCCTTTCAGGTCTAGTCCTGAGACACAATCGAGGTCGAACGATGCTTCTAATAGGTCGGGAAACGGGAACTAGACTCCTGGGACGGCAGGTCAGGCAGTCTAACAGGGCGAGTTAGTAATCCTGCTAGCTCCCAGCTGGCTATAATCGGGGATCGTCGAATTGTCAATTATACGGGTTATTCGCTAGTGGCAAGCGGCCACGATCAGCGACCCCATTTAAATGTTTCGGTATTTGGATTTTCTTTTAAGGCACTGTTGGATTCTGGGGCTTCTCGTACGGTGGTTGTTCGGCTCGGTTGGAGTATGCTACAGGCTTATGGTATCAAAGTTTCCCTCGCTGATAGTTCGTTACAGATCACTTTGGCGGATGGTGGCCAAGTATCTACGGTAGGTTCTGTGTTGCTATCAATTGTGGTGGAGGGCAAGTCGGTCCTTATTGATTGTCTTGTTGTTCCTGGTGTTCCCCATGCTCTTATTCTTGGTGTAGATTTCTGGACCAAGGCGGGTATAATCCCGGATCTGAGGAGAAGGGAATGGTCGTTTTCTCGGCTGGACCAGGAGCCGTCGGTAGCACTCATGGACCACAGTGAGTTAGATGCTAGGCAGTCTGAAGCTTTAGGAAGATTAGTTAGGAGCACCTTCGAGGCTATGCCCGACGGGTTAGGTCGAACCCACCTTGTTGAGCATAAAATAAGAGTAAAGGCAGGAGTTGAACCTGTAAAACAGCGGTACTATCCGGTATCGCCTAACATACAGTCGCGTATGGACGAAGAGTTAAAGGACATGCTCAACAAGGATGTCATTGAGAAGTCGCATAGTCCGTGGGCCTCCCCTGTGGTCATGATAAGGAAAAAAGATGGTAGTTATAGGTTTTGTGTAGACTACCGGGTGTTAAACAAGTGTACTGAAAAGGATAGTTACCCCCTACCTTTTGTTTCGGCGACCTTGGACAAGTTGAGAGATGCAAAGTTTTTATCAAGTTTGGATATAAAATCCGCCTATTGGCAAATACCAGTTGAGGAAAAGTCTAGGCCCTTTACAGCATTCACGGTGCCAGGCAGGGGTCTGTTCCAATTTAAGAGGATGCCTTTTGGGTTGCATAATGCGCCGGCCACTTGGCAAAGGTTTATAGATTCGGTTATAGGTCCGGAGTTAGAGCCCCATGTCTTCGTGTACTTAGATGACATACTCATCGTCACAAACAATTTCGAAAAGCATTTAGAAATTCTGGAAGAGGTTTTGGATAGGTTAGCTAGAGCAGGCCTTAGGCTTAATAGATATAAATGCAATTTCTGTAGGCCAGAGTTAGGGTATTTAGGCTATATTGTAGATCGAAATGGCCTACATGTGGATCCGGAGAAGGTTGAGGCAATGGTTAGGATTGAGAAACCGAGAAATGTGAAGCAAGTGCGATCGTTTATAGGCACAGTGTCCTGGTACCGTAGATTTATCAAAGATTTTTCAGAGTTAATAAGCCCTCTCACCGAATTGACGAGAAAGAACAAGAAATTTGTCTGGAGCGATGATTGCGATAGGAGTTTCGAAGAGGCTAAGAAGCGACTAGTTACGGCACCTGTCTTAAGCTGTCCCGATTTCAATAGGCCCTTTATTATCCAAACAGATGCGTCGGACTTTGGCATAGGGGCAGTACTTACCCAAGAGTTTGAAGATGGTGAGAAGGTCATTGCTTACCTTAGTAGGTCTCTCAATAAGGGCGAAAGGAATTATTCAACCACGGAGAAGGAGTGCTTGGCGGTCCTGTGGGCGGTCGAGAAATTACGACCATACGTCGAGGGCGCGAAATTTAAGGTGATTACCGATCACCACTCCCTAGTTTGGTTAAATAATCTGAAAGATGCTTGTGGTAGATTGGCTCGTTGGGCATTGAAGCTTCAACAATATGATTTTGATATTATTCATCGCAAAGGGAAGGAGCACGTTGTCCCCGATTTGTTGTCTCGTAGCGTGCCCGCTGTTTTTGAAATATCTACGTCTGACCCTTGGTTGCAGAAGATGATTGATTCGGTCGCGAAGAAACCCCTATCGTATCCTAACTGGAGGGTAGAAGATGGAGTACTTTTCAAGTTTGTCAAGTCGGCGTACCCATCCATCTACGGGGAGGGGCCCGAGTGGAAAAAAGTAGTTAGTAGCTCTGAAAGAACGGTTGTGTTGGAACAGTGTCACGATAGCCCATTGGCGGGGCATATGGGAGTAAGAAAGACTTTTGCTAGGGTTGCTCAAAAATTCTATTGGCCTCGTATGAAATCGGATATTGCGAAATACGTGCGCACATGTAAGGTTTGTCAGCAGGTAAAACCCGAAAATAAACAGCCAGCTGGGGGAGTGATAGAGAGGTCTAAAGAAGTCGAGCCGTGGGAAATGATTTGCGTTGATTTGGTTGGTCCCTTGGTTAAGTCGTCCCAGGGTTATCAATATATTCTCACAGTCGTTGATTATTTTTCGAAATTTCCTTTGTTGTTTTCCTTGCGTACAGCGACGGCAAAGAATGTCTGCAAAACCCTTGAGGATAATGTGTAGCTTTTATTCGGTGTACCCCGGTCTGTTGTTTGCGATAATGGACCCCAGTTCAGGAGTCGTGAGCTTCAGGGTCTCTGCGGTGTCTACGGCGTCCAAATACGGTATACCGCGAATTATCACCCACAAGCAAATCCGGCGGAGCGGATAAATCAGATTATTAAGACTACACTTAGGGCTTATGTCTCGGAGAATCAAAGATCGTGGGAGCTCGTCTGGAGAAAGAACTTCGCGCTGTCGGATGCGGCGAACTATTTTGCGGCAAAGTTAGCACCGAAGTATGTATGTCCGTTCGTGGTAAAGAAAAGAGTATCCCCCTGGACTTATAGTTTAGTTGATGAAACAGGTCGGGACAAAGGGGTCTGGAATGTTCGAGATTTGAGGCCGTATCGGGACAGGTAACGTTAGAGTCAAAGAAGGAGTTTCCTTCTTTTTACGAGGAAAGGGTGGAGTTGTCGCGGTCTGATCGCGACAAAAGTTTACTAATCTGGCATTACATTTTTCTATGCGCTTCGCGCACTGGCAGAGCAAATTTTCTTTGTATTGTTTCACACTCCTTTACCTATTTTCCTATGCTCCCCGCGGAGAGTGAACCTTAAAGGCAGCTACCCATTTTCTATTGTGCCGGTAATTGGGCAACATATGAGTGAGTGTGTTTGTGTGCTGTACTGCACTAACGCTGTTCCCCACCCCACCAACCGTAAAAGAGAAAGCAAAGAGAAGTTGATCGCGAAAATACACCGATAGCGATTTCATCGCCTTCTGCTTGTGGTGGCGCATCGAAGTGGCCGCTAAGTGATGGCAATATGTGTGTGTGGTTGTGTATCATTGGACGGGGCGACCGAGAGCACCGCGGATGGCGGTTCGGCGCGACCGGGTGGTCACCCACACACACGCCTATGATTATGTTGGCAGGAATATGTGTTGGCGCGTAGCCTGCAGCCTGGCTTACAGGTGCGCGTTAGAATTATTCTATCTGTGAAAGCGATAACGTCGTTCTCGGTGATATCGTGCGTGTTAGAAAAAAATAAATAAAGCAGTAGATTTCGAAGCGAGTCCGGTAGTGAGATTTATAAAAATAGAAAATTTGCGTCGTGTCGTTTTTTTTGTAGTGCGGGAGTGCCAAGATTTAATTAGTGGATTTTCCAGCGGGAAAATAGGTTTTGTTGTTGGTGGTGGTGTCGTGGTGGACACCGCAGAAGCTCCGAGCCGGAACACACTCCGGCTAGTTAAGTGTATTAGTGGTGACTGTACCTCGTGTAGCTGCCCTTTTGTTTCTTCGCCCGTGTTATCCCATCCTTTTAGCGTCCCGCACCCAGAGCCCAGTCACTTGGCGGGTTAAAGTTGTCCCTGGCATCTCGGGGACTGTGCGAGCGGGTTCGTAACCTTTTGGTTGGACCTCACCTCGGGTGTACCACAAAACGAATGTTTGTTGTTGTTGTAGGTTTGCGGAATTGTGTTGTGAACAGTTTGTAACCCCCCCGTCTTCACTGGGTTAGCCGGTTCCTTTGGTGTATTAGTCTGATCCCGTTAGTGTTGTCACTGTGTTTTAGCTGCGGGGTTAGGGTCTCGGGAGCAGAGATCCCTAGTCAATTAATTAAGTTGGTGACAAATGGTTACGCCAAATGCATCAACAGTTTTGGCAAAGGTGGAGCGAGGAATATTTATCAACCCTACAAACAAGACAAAAGTGGCGGAAGCCAATGAAAAATATCCAGGTGGGTGACATCGTCTTGGTTAGGCACGAAAACTTACCCCCCGCCCACTGGCGTCTTGGTCGTATATCGCAAGTACACCTAGGCAAAGATGGATGCGCACGCAACGCAACATTAATGACCGCACATGGGTCATGTACCCGGGCAGTACAAAAGCTTTGCCTGTTAGTACACCCTGATGATTTCTAAGCAGCGGCTCCGACCGGGCAGGATGTCTAAGATTTGAACCATTTACATCAAGAGTTCGTTCTTCTATTAAGAAACGAAATCAATTCTATAGAAAGTGGCGTAAAAATATGACTGATATCACCTGGCGTCGTTATAAAGAGGTAAGAAATGAAACAACAGCTATTATCAGGCAGGCAAAGCGTTGGTATAGCAGTTCAAAGCTAAATCCTTTACTCCCATCCAAAGAGTTATGGAAAAATTTAAAAAAGTTTAAAATACATGGGAAGGAAAATTCGGAGTGTGAAATTGATGTGGATGAGCTTAACGAATTTTTCGTTAGTGCCAACAATAATATCAGGTGCTCTGCTTTGTTAAAAGATTACTCGTCGTATGTAGGTCCTAATTGTGAGTTTCAGTTTGCTGGAGTAGAAGAGGCTGATGTTATGAAGTCTGTGTTAAGTGTTAAGTCGGGTGCTATGGGTGAGGATGGAATCTCTCTTCGATTTATCAAGTTAATTTTAGAGTTTGTCATAAGACCTCTTACCCACATCATCAATTTTTGCTTTACCAGCTCAAGTTTTCCAGCAGTGTGGAAGACAGCAATTATACTCCCAGTCGCAAAAAAAACAAATGCTATGTGTGTTGGTGACTATAGGCCTATTAGCATTTTGCCTACTTTCTCGAAAGTATGTGAAAATTTAATGGCAGCTCAAATCTCCACCTATATACAACAAAATCGCCTACTTTCTCCATTACAATCTGGCTTCAGACCTAAGCACAGTTGTACCACGGCAATGCTTAAAATTTTGGATGATGTTAGAATTAATTTTGATGCTGGCGACCTAACACTACTTTGCTTACTTGATTTCTCCAAGGCATTCGATTCTGTTAACCATAACCTTTTATGCATGAAACTCAAGTACTATTTCGGTTTTGCAGAGAGCTCAGTAATGCTTATTGCTAATTATCTTAAGGATAGGTCGCAGAAAGTAAAATCTGGCCATGCATTATCGCAATCTAAGCCGTTATTGGCAGGCGTTCCGCAAGGGTCTGTCCTAGGCCCACTCTTATTTAGTTTGTTTGTAAATGATATATTTTCTGTGTGCCAATTTGTTAATGTGCATGCGTATGCTGATGACATACAGTTGTACATGTCAAGTCGTATTGGTCTCATTGAGGATTTAAGTTTTAAAATAAATAGTGATCTGCTCGCAATATCTGATTGGGCTAGTGAAAATTCGTTATGCTTAAATGCGTCCAAATCCTATGTCCTGCCCATAAGTCATGGTGCAGTATATTTTGGTGACATTCCGGAATTGTATATTGGAACTATTCCTCTTAGATTTGTGGATAAAGTCAAAAGTCTAGGTTTTATTTTGAACTCAAAACTTACCTGCTGTGACCATGTTAATAAGGTGGTTTCGATTGTGTATGCTATACTGCGGAAACTGCGAATATCGGCCCCTTTCACCCCTGTTGAAACCAGACGAAAGCTTGTAATGCAGTTGGTTATGCCTAACATAACCTACTTTGAGAATGTATATGGTAAAATGGATTCAGTATCATATAATAAAGTGGCTGTGGCATTTAACAATGCTACACGTTATGTTTATGGGATTGGTAAATATGAACATATCTCTGTTTGGCGAGCCAGAATTATTGGTTGCAGTCTAGAAAATTATTTGGCTGCTAGGAATTGTATCTTTATGTACAAGTTATTAACGTGGAAGACACCAAATTATTTATTTGAAAAGTTGAAGCCAGTAAGGTCATTAAGGCATCATAGTCTTGCTCTTCCATCATATCATTACCTAAACTCATCTAGACTATTTTTCATTAGCGCTGTTAGGTTGTGGAATTCAATCCCTAATTCCATAAAAGCCGAACTAAATCAATCCAACTACCAGGCAAAAATATGCAAATATTTTGAATCACTATAATGATACCAGATCAAGACTTTGAATTCTCATCTCTTCTACTATCTTCCTACTACTTTTCTCAAGAAGTTTAAATACTTTTTCTACTCATTACTAAGTAATTAAGTTATTTTCTGTTATGGTGTTTTTTAGACTTAAGTTAAATGTTATATCTACTTTTTTTTTTATTTTATATATATATTTGAAATAATGTCTAAGTTGAAGTACTTCTAAAAGACTATATGTTGTCTTATCCTGTACTACATTGATGAAATAATAATATTGATATATTGATACTATCAGGCCATCTGAAGCACCCTGTGCTCTTCGAACCAATTATGTGGTTGGCCAGCAACATCACTAATGTCATTTTTCTATTGTTGTTTTTACTATTGTTTTTGTAACTTTATTTTCCTTCCTTTTACTTTTGGAACTCAACAAGAATAAACGTGAATTTTGGGTAACTGGCTTGTTTTAATATTCTACAATATCTATTAAATTTGAAGAAAATCGAGAACTATCATGTAAGTAAAAATTAAAAAAAATGTAAGCTTTCATACAACTTCGCCACAGCTTTAACTTGGTTTCGCCTTATTTGGATAGATTCATCAATAAGATAACATTTAATTGCACCTGAACCTTAAAAATGTTTTTCATTTTTTTGTTAATAATAAATGATAACTCAAAATAAAATAAAATAAAGGAAAATAAACTGAAATAAATTGAAATGAAATAAAAAAATAGAATGAAATAAAGTGAAAAGAAATAAAATAAAATTAAAAAATAAAAAATAAAAAAAATAAAACAAAAAACAAAAGTCAACAAAACAAAATAAAAAAAAATTAAATTTTATTTAAAATTCAACAAAAAATAATGTTTTTTTTTCAATTTTATCAATATTCGAATTTGGTAAATTTTTCAGTAGGAAATAATCTTATCTTACTAATATTATAAATGTGAATGTAGCGATGTTTGGATATTTGGATGTTTGGATGTCCAGACGTTTACTTCTGTTCCTCAATAACGTGAGAATGGCAAGACGAATTTTGTTGAAATTTGGTAGGCAGACAGCTAATAGTCTGGAAGGAGGTTTTTTTAATTTTGGGGGGGTCCGGCCATGCTAGGGACCGATACTTTTCGATTTTTTTGTTTTTCCATATAACTCCGAGTACACTTGACCTAAACTTATGATATTTCGAATACAGGTGTAGAGACTTAGAACAGTATATGTATCAAACGAAACTGGAAGGTGCCAGGTCTCATTTGCACCTCGGTATATTTCGATAAATTTTTCGATAACAGAGTTATCAATCGAAATGAGATTGCCCATAAACCTTAAATTTTCCCTACAATATGGGTATCAAACGAAAGGGAATGACCCCAGGTTTCATTTGGACCTCAATATATTTCGATAAATTTATCGATAACTGAGTTATCGGTGAAAATGTTATTGCACAAAAACCTTAAAATTACCCACAATATGGGTATCAAACGAAAGGGAATGGCCCCAGGTTTCATTTGGACCTCAATATATTTCGATAAATTAATCGATAACTAAGTTATCGGTGAAAATGTGGTTGCTCAAAAACCTTATATTTTCCCTATCAAACGAAAGGGAATGGCCACAGGTTTCTTTTGGACCTCAATATATTTCGATAAATTAATCGATAACTAAGTTATCGGTGAAAATGTGGTTGCTCAAAAACCTTAAATTTTCCCTACAATATGGGCATCAAACGAAAGGGGATAACCCCAGGTTTTATTTGGACTTCAATATATTTCGATAAATTTATCGATAACTGAGTTATCGGTAAAAATGTTATTGAACAAAAACCTTAAAATTACCCTACAATATGGGTATAAAACGAAGGGAATGGCCCCAGGTTTCATTTGGACCTCAAAATATTTCGATAAATTAATCGATAACTAAGTTATCGGTGAAAATGTGGTTGCTCAAAAACCTTAAATTTTCCCTACAATATGGGTATCAAACGAAAGGGGATGACCGCAGGTTTCATTTGGACTTCGATATTTTTGGATAAATTGATCGATAACTGAGTTATCGGTGAAGATGTGATTGCCCAAAAACTTTAAAATTGCCCTACAATATGTGTAACAAACGAAACGGAAAGGCTGGACTTCGATATATTTCGATAAATTTATCGATAACTAAGTTATCGGTGAAAATGTAATTGCCAAAAAAACTCAAAATGGCCCTACAATATGGGTATCAAACGAAAGGGGATGGCACCAGTTTTCATTTGGATTTCAATATATTTTGATGAATTTATTGATAACTGAGTTATCGGTGAAAAATCCTTAAATTGCCCTACAATATGGGTATCAAACGAGAGGGGATGGCCCCTGTTTTCATTTGGACTTCAATATATTTCGATAATTTTATCGATAATTGAGTTATCGGTGAAAACGAGATGGCTCAAAAGCCTTAAAATTGGCCAACAATATGGGTATCAAACGAAAAGGGATGGCTCCAGGTTTCATTTGGACTTGATATATGTATTTCGATATATTTATCGACAACTGAGTTATCGGTCAAAACGTGATCGCCCAAAAACATCAAATTATTTAATCAATCCACCTTTCCCCATTGATGGGAATTTTGAAAATTTTAAATACCCTTGGTAAATGTTTCAGTATTAAATAATATTATATAAATATCAAAGTTTGAAGTTTAGATGAACTATTCGATAAATGCTTTCTGAGACATTTATATCCATACTTAAAGCCAAAGCAATATTTAACTTTGAAACCTCATTTTCAGTCGATTTCAAGGATATGTATATTAGGTAAAATTTTTGAAAACCGTTTTTCAATACATACTATTTTTTCAAAACTCTAGGAACATAGGCAAATAATTGATCTTCCAACAGTTTTTTATTTGACCAATCTACCTAACTTGGTGAACTTCGACGACCGAATTTTTATCTAAAATGTTGAAAGGGTACTTCGCAGCGGCGGGCAAGGCCGCGGGTATACTAATATTATAAATGTGAATGTAGCGATGTTTGGATATGTGGATGTTTGGATGTCCAGACGTTTACTTCTGTTCCTCAATAACGTAAGAATGGCAAGACGGATTTTGTTGAAATTTGGTAGGCAGACAGCTAATAGTCTAGAAGGGGGTATAGGCTATTTTTTTTTTAATTTTGGGGGGTCCGCCCATGCTAGGGACCGATACTTTTCGATTTTTTGGTTTTTCCATATAACTCTGAGTACACTTGACCTAAACTTATGATATTTCGCATACAGGTGTAGAAGCTTCGAACAATATGGGTATCAAACGAAACTGGAAGGTGCCAGGTCTCATTTGGGCTTCGATATATTTCGATAAATTGATCGAAAACTGAGTAATCGGTGAAAATGAGATTGCCCAGAAACCTTAAATTTTCCCAACAATATGAGTATCAAACGAAAGGGGATGACCCCAGGTTTCATTTGGATTTCGATAAATTTATCGATAACTGAGTTATCGGTGAAAATGTTATTGAACAAAAATCTTAAAATTACCTTACAATATGGGTATCAAACGAAAGGGAATTTCATTTGGACCTCAATATATTTCGAGAAATTAGTCGATAACTGAGTTATCGGTGAAAATGTGGTTGCTCAAGAACCTTAAATTTTCCCTACAATATGGGTATCAAACGAAAGGGGATGACCCCAGGTTTCATTTGAACTTCAATATATTTCGAAAAATTTATCGATAACTGAGTTATCGGTGAAAATGTTATTGAACAAAAACCTTAAAATTACCCTACAATATGGGTATCAAACGAAAGGGAATGGCCCCAGGTTTCATTTGGACCTCGATATATTTCGATAAATTAATCGATAACTGAGTTATCGGTTAAAATGTTATTGAATAAAAACCTTAAAATTGCCCTACAATATGGGTATCAAACGAAAGGGCATGGCCCCAGGTTTCATTTGGACTTCGATATTTTTCGATAAATTAATCGATAACTGAGTTATGGGTGAAAATGTGATTGCCCAAAAACCTTAAAATTGCCCTACAATATGGGTACAAAACGAAAGGGGATGGCCCCAGGTTTCAATTGGACTTCGATATATTTCGATAAATTTATCGATAACTGAGTTATGGGTGAAAATGTGATTGCCCAAAAACCTTAAAATTGCCCTACAATATGTGTAACAAACGAAAAGGAAAGGTTGCAGGTTTCATTTGGACTTCGATATATTTCGATAAATTTATCGATAACTAAGTTATCGGTGAAAATGTAATTGCCCAAAAGCCTTAAAATTGCCCGACAATATGGGAATCAAACGAAAGAGCATGACCCCAGGTGTCATTTGAACTTCCATATATTTCGATAAATTTATCGGTAACTGAGTTATCGGTGAAAATGTTATTGAACAAAAACCTTAAAATTACCTTACAATATGGGTATCAAACGAAAGGGAATGGCCCCAGGTTTCATTTGGACCTCAATATATTTCGATAAATTAGTCAATAACTGAGTTATCGGTGAAAATGTGGTTGCTCAAGAACCTTAAATTTTCCCTACATATGGGTATCAAACGAAAGGGGATGACCCCTGGTTTTATTTGGACTTCAATATATTTCGATAAATTTATCAAAATTGAACAAAAACTTTAAAATTTCCATACAATATGGGTACTAAACGAAAGGGGATGGCCCCAGGTTTCAATGGGACTTCGATATATTTCGATAAATTTATCGATAACTGAGTTATCGGTGAAGATGTGATTGCCCAAAAACTTTAAAATTGCCCTACAATATGTATAACAAACGAAAAGGAAAGGCTACAGGTTTCATTTGGACTTCGATATATTTCGATAAATTTATCGATAACTAAGTTATCAGTGAAAATGCAATTGCCCAAAAGCCTAAAAATTGCCCGACAATATGGGAATCAAACGAAAGACCATGACCCCAGGTTTCATTTGAACTTCCATATATTTCGATAAATTTATCGATAACTGAGTTATTGGTGAAAATGTGATTGCCCAAAAACTTTAAAATTTCCCACAATATGGGTATCAAAAGAAAGGCGATGGCCACAGGTTTCATCTGGACTTTAATATATTTCGATAAATTTATTGATAACTGTGTTATTGGTGAAAAATCCTTAAAATTGCCCTACAATATGGGTATCAAACGAAAGGGAATGGCCCCAGGTTTCATTTGGACCTCAATATATTTCGATAAATTTATTGATAACTGAGTTATTGGTGAAAAATCCTTAAAATTGCCCTACAATATGGGTATCAAACGAAAGGGGATGGCTCCAGTTTTCATTTGGACTTCAATATATTTCGATAAATTTATTGATAACTGAGTTATTGGTGAAAAATCCTTAAAATTGCCCTACAATATGGGTAGCAAACGAAAGGGAATGGCCCCAGGTTTCATTTGGACCTCAATATATTTCGATAAATTAGTCGATAACTGAGTTATCGGTGAAAATTTGGTTGCTCAAGAACCTTAAATTTTCCCTACAATATGGGTATCAAACGAAAGGGGATGACCCCAGGTTTCATTTGGACTTCAATATATTTCGAAAAATTTATCGATAACTGAGTTATCGGTGAAAATGTTATTGAACAAAAACCTTAACATTACCCTACAATATGGGTATCAAACGAAAGGGAATGGCCCCAGGTTTCATTTGGACCTCAATATATTTCGATAAATTTATTGATAACTGAGTTATTGGTGAAAAATCCTTAAAATTGCCTTACAATATGGGTATCAAACGAAAGGGGATGGCCCCAGTTTTCATTTGGACTTCAATATATTTCGATAAATTTATCGATAATTGAGTTATCGGTGAAAACGAGATGCTCAAAAGCCTTAAAATTGAGCAACAATATGGGTATCAAACGAAAAGGGATGGCCCCAGGTTTCATTTGGACTTAGATATATGTATTTCGATATAATTATCGATAACTGAGTTATCGGTCAAATCGTGATCGCCCAAAAACCTCAAATTATTTAATCAATCTACCTTTCCCCATTGATGGGAATTTTGAAAATTTTAAATACCCTTGGTAAATTCAGTATTCAATCTTTATATATAACTAGAGTTCGCCCAGTGGTTGAAATTCAACCACAAAACCTTATTTTATTTTCCTACCTTTTTGCTATTTCTTAGATTTGCCTTTCTTTTCCATATTTTGTATATTTTTGGTTTCTATACATTCCTATTCATTTTGCCTTTTCCTCCCTCTTTACATCATTCAGTAATATAGTTTCAGTGTTGATAATTATTTATTCTTCTTAGGTCGTCTTCATACGTATTTCTTTCCTTTCCTTTCCTTAGCATTAATTTGCTTTTATTTCCTTTCCTTTCCTCTCCTTTCATCTCAATTTATTCTCTTTGCTTTTCTTTCCTTCTCTTCCCTTTTATTTCCTTTCCTTATCTTCTCCTTTCTTTTCCTTTTCTTTCCTTTTCTCTTCTTTCCTTTTCTTTCCTTTTCTCTTCTTTCATTTCATTTTATTTCCCTTCTTTCTTTCTTTCTTTTTTGTTCTTCTCTGTTCTTTTTATTTCTTTTCGTTTCTTTTATATTCTTACCTGATCCTTCTTTCCATTTCCATTACATTCCTTTTTTCCTTTTATTTTCTTTTTCTTTCCTTTTCTTTCGTTTCCGTTGCTTTAGTTTCCTTTCATTTTATTCATTTTTTTTTTCATTTCATTTCTTTTCTTTTATTTTTTTCTTACCTTTATTTTCTTTCACTTTTTTTCTTAAATTTCCCTTCCTGTCATTTCGTTTCCTTACCTTTACTTTCCTACCGTTTCCTTATTTTCTTTTGTTCCTTTCCGCAACTCCTTTGCTTTTCTTTTTCTTTCATTCATTTCTTTAACTTATTTTTTTTAGCTTTTCATTACCTTTCTTTCCTTTATTTTTCTTTCTTTTTATTTTCATTTATTTTCCATACCTTCTTCCTCGCTACCTTTTCTTTCCCTTCTTTTTTTCTTCTTTCCTTTCTTTGTCTTTCTCCTTTTGCTTTTCTTTTCCACTGCTTTACCTACATTACATTTCCTTTCTTCCCTTCCTTTTTCTTTTCCAATCCTTTCCTTTCCCTTTGATTTTTCTGTCATATTTTCCGTTCCTTACCTTAACTTACCTTAATTTTCCTTTTATCCATGGCTTTCCTTTCCTATTATTTTCTTAATTTAATATTTTATTTATTTCATTTTGTTTCATTTTTATTTATTTTATATTATTCCTTTTCCTTTCATTTCCAACAAATTTTTTTTTTTTACTTTCAATCACTTTTCTAATTCTGATTTTACTTTTTTTTTAAATTTTATCAATTTTCCATTTTATTTTATTTCACTAAGTCTAGCCACGAAGGGCCTTGTGCATGATCTAGCATATTTGTGCTTTTTTTTTTTAAATTTGCTTCTCTGAATCCCCACGCACAGATTTTGTTTTTGTAAACACTGTTTGTACCTAAGCTCAATAAAGTTGACGCGCTGGCTCATGTAATCTTATTGCTGCCAACAAACCAACCCACCAACAATGCAAGTGGTCATACCTACATACATACACCCATAACAGCGGCTCTATAAAGCGAATGCGTGTATATCACATGTAGTGGTGTGATTTTCAAATCATATTATAATTAATTTTTTTAAATTTTTGGTTTGTTGTCGAACACCCTGCTCGGCGAGACATATCGATACATACCAAATTTTATATACCTTAGAATTGTGGTTATTGCAAAAAAGGGAGAAACCTGTTATGTTTGCGCATTTATATATAATAGATATAGGATGTATGTATGTATGTATGTATGTATGTATGTATGTATGTATGTATGTATGTGGCTTATGGACTCTAAAACTACTCTGCCGATTTTGTTGAAGTTTTGGGGATTGATTAGTAGGAGCCTGGAGAGTGTTTCTTTTATGGGAAGTGGACCCGGGACCGCCCTATTCGAAAATATCGTATAAATGGCTGGATTTACTTGAAATTTGGCATGTAGGTAGCGTTATGCTTGGTTTAAAGTATGGTATGATTTTTCTTCCGGGAAGTGGACCAGGGACCCACCTGTCTAAAAACAATCATATTTATGGGTCGATTTGCTTGAAACTTGGTATGCAGGTAGCTATATGCTTAGATTGAAATAGAGGATACTTTTTCTTCCGGAAAGTGGACCCAGGACTTACTTATTCTAAACTATCGTATAATGGATTGGATTTACTTGAAATTGGGTATGTAGGTAGCGTTATGCTTAGGTTAAGGTATTGGATGATTTTTCTTCCGGGAAGTGGACCAGGGTCCCACCTGTTCTAATTAATCGTATTTACGGCTGGATTTGCTTGAAACTTGGTATGTAGGTAGCTATATGCTTAGATTGAAATAGAGGATACTTTTTCTTCCGGAAATTGGACCCAGGACTTACTTTTCTAAACTATCCTATAATGCATTGGATTTACTTGAAATTTGGTATGTAGAGCTCGATATATTCTACAAAATCATATTTATGATTCCATGTGCTTGATATTTGGCGTGCACCTCTTTGGCGTAGCAACGCACGCCGGGTATTACTAGTATTATATAAATATCAAAGTTTGAAGTTTAGATGAACTATTCGATAAATGCTTTCTGAGACATTTATATCCATACTTAAAGCCAAAGCAATATTTAACTTTGAAACCTCACTTTCAGTCGATTTCAAGGATATGTATATTAAATAAAATTTTTGAAAACCGTTTTTCAATGCATACTATTTTTTCAAAACTCTAGGAACATAGGCAAATAATTGATCTTCCAACAGTTTTTTCTTTGACCAATCTACCTAACTTGGTGAACTTCGACGACCGAATTTTTATCTAAAATGTCGAAAGGGTACTTCGCAGCGGCGGGCAAAGCCGCGGGTATATACTAGTCTTACTAATATTATAAATGTGAATGTAGCAATGTTTGGATGTTTGGATGTCCAGACGTTTACTTCTGTTCCTCAATAACGTGAGAATGGCAAGACGGATTTTGTTGAAATTTGGTACGCAGACAGCTAATAGTCTAGAAGGAGGTATAGGCTATTTTTTTTTTTTAATTTTGGGGGGTCCGGTCATGCTAGGAACCGATAATTTTCAATTTTTTTGTTTTTCCATATAACTCTGAGTACACTTGACCTAAACTTATAATATTTCGCATACAGGAGTAGAAACTTCGAACAATATGGGTATCAAACGAAACTGGAAGGTGCCAGGTCTCATTTGGGCTTCGATATATTTCGATAAATTTATCTTACTAATATTATAAATGTGAATGTAGCGATGTTTGGATGTTTGGATGTCCAGACGTTTACTTCTGTTCCTCAATAACGTGAGAATGGCAAGACGGATTTTGTTGAAATTTGGTAGGCTGACAGCTAATAGTCTAGAAGGAGGTATAGACAATTTTTATTTTTTTATTTTGGGGGGTCCGGTCATGCTAGATAACTGAGTTATCGGTGAAACTGTTATTGAACAAAAACCTTGCAATTACCATACAATATCGGTATCAAACGAAAGGGAATGGCCCCAGGTTTCATTTGGACTTCGATATGTTTCGATAAATTTATCGATAACTGAGTTATCGGTAAAAATGTTATTGAACAAAAACCTTAAAATTACCCTACAATATGGGTATCAAACGAAAGGGGATGACCCCAGGTTTCATTTGGACCTCAATATATTTCGATAAATTAATCGATAACTGAGTTCTCGGTAAAAATGTGGTTGCTCAAAAACCTTAAATTTTCCCTACAATATAGGTATCAAACGAAAGGGGATGACCCCAGGTTTCATTTGGACTTCAATATATTTCGATAAATTAATCGATAACTGAGTTATTGGTTAGAATGTTATTGAACAAAAACCTTACAATTACCCTACAATATGGGTATCAAACGAAAAGGGATGGCCCCAGGTTTCACATGGATTTCGATATGTTTCGATAAATTGATCGAAAACTGAGTAATCGGTGAAAATGTGATTAGCAAAATACTTTACAATTTCCTTAAAACATGGCATCAAATCAACATTTGAATTGGCTTTCATCCTGACACAATTACTTAAAAAGAATTTAGTGTCAGAATTAAATAAACGTGTGAAAAACAACGTGTTAACAATTCAGTTTTTCAATTTTAATTGTGAAAACATTTGGTGTCATTTCCAAGAAAAAACATTTTATAATTCAGTTTTTTTAATTACAATTTTAAAGTGATTATATCTATTAAATTTGCTTTCATACAACTTCGCCACAGCTTTACCTTTGGTTTCGCCTTATTTGGATAGATTCATCAATAAGATAACATTTAATTCCACCTGAACCTTAAAAATGTTTTTAATTTTTTTGTTAATAATAAATGATAACTCAAAATAAAATAAAATAAAGGAAAATAAACTGAAATAAATTGAAATGAAATAAAAAAAATAGAATGAAATAAAGTGAAAAGAAATAAAATAAAATAAAAAAATAAAAAATAAAAAAAATAAAACAAAAAACAAAAGTCAACAAAACAAAATAAAAAAAATAAAATTTTATTTAAAATTCAACAAAAAATAATGTTTTTTTTTTCAATTTTATCAATATTCGAATTTGGTAAATTTTTCAGTAGGCAATAATCTTATCTTACTAATATTATAAATGTGAATGTAGCGATGTTTGGATATTTGGATGTTTGGATGTCCAGACGTTTACTTCTGTTCCTCAATAACGTGAGAATGGCAAGACGGATTTTGTTGAAATTTGGTAGGCAGACAGCTAATAGTCTGGAAGGAGGTTTTTTTTTAATTTTGGGGGGTCCGGCCATGCTAGGGACCGATACTTTTCGATTTTTTTGTTTTTCCATATAACTCCGAGTACACTTGACCTAAACTTATGATATTTCGAATACAGGTGTAGAAACTTAGAACAGTATGGGTATCAAACGAAACTGGAAGGTGCCAGGTCTCATTTGCACCTCGGTATATTTCGATAAATTTTTTGATAACTGAGTTATCAGTCGAAATGAGATTGCCCAGAAACTTTAAATTTTCCCTACAATATGGGTATCAAACGAAAGGGAATGACCCCAGGTTTCATTTGGGCCTCAATATATTTCGATAAATTTATCGATAACTGAGTTATCGGTGAAAATGTTATTGCACAAAAGCCTTAAAATTACCCACAATATGGGTATCAAACGAAAGGGAATGGCCCCAGGTTTCATTTGGACCTCAATATATTTCGATAAATTAATCGATAACTAAGTTATCGGTGAAAATGTGGTTGCTCAAAAACCTTAAATTTTCCCTATCAAACGAAAGGGAATGGCCCCAGGTTTCATTTGGACCTCAATATATTTCGATAAATTAATCGATAACTAAGTTATCGGTGAAAATGTGGTTGCTCAAAAACCTTAAATTTTCCCTACTATATGGGCATCAAACGAAAGGGGATGACCCCAGGTTTCATTTGGACTTCAATATATTTCGATAAATTTATCGATAACTGAGTTATCGGTGAAAATGTTATTGAACAAAAACCTTAAAATTACCCTACAATATGGGTATCAATCGAAGGGAATGGCCCCAGGTTTCATTTGGACCTCAAAATATTTCGATAAATTAATCGATAACTAAGTTATCGGTGAAAATGTGGTTGCTCAAAAACCTTAAATTTTCCCTACAATATGGGTATCAAACGAAAGGGGATGACCCCAGGTTTCATTTGGACTTCGATATTTTTGGATAAATTGATCGATAACTGAGTTATCGGTGAAGATGTGATTGCCAAAAAACCTCAAAATTGCCCTACAATATGGGTATCAAACGAAAGGGGATGGCACCAGTTTTCATTTGGATTTCAATATATTTTGATAAATTTATTGATAACTGAGTTATCGGTGAAAAATCCTTAAAATTGCCCTACAATATGGGTATCAAATGAGAGGGGTGGCCCCTGTTTTCATTTGGACTTCAATATATTTCGATAAATTTATCGATAATTGAGTTATCGGTGAAAACGAGATGGCTCAAAAGCTCTAAAATTGGCCAACAATATGGGTATCAAACGAAAAGGGATGGCTCCAGGTTTCATTTGGACTTGATATATGTATTTCGATATATTTATCGATAACTGAGTTATCGGTCAAAACGTGATCGCCCAAAAACATCAAATTATTTAATCAATCTACCTTTCCCCATTGATGGGAATTTTGAAAATTTTAAATACCCTTGGTAAATGCTTCAGTATTCAATAATATTATATAAATATCAAAGTTTGAAGTTTAGATGAACTATTCGATAAATGCTTTCTGAGACATTTATATCCATACTTAAAGCCAAAGCAATATTTAACTTTGAAACCTCACTTTCAGTCGATTTCAAGGATATGTATATTAAATAAAATTTTTGAAACCTGTTTTTCAATACATACTATTTTTTCAAAACTCTAGGAACATAGGCAAATAATTGATCTTCCAACAGTTTTTTTTTGACCAATCTACCTAACTTGGTGAACCTCGACGACCGAATTTTTATCTAATATGTTGAAAGGGTACTTCGCAGCGGCGGGCAAGGCCGCGGGTATATACTAGTTTTTACATATTTTCAGCATATTGAAAAAACATAAAATTTCGAGCTCTGGTAATAACATATTTTAGCTGTAAAAAACTAACAATTTTGCCATTCTGTATCGCCCTTAAAAATATGATTCACAACAAAACACAATAACTCCATACGATTGTTATATTTACTAAAGTGAAAACTTAACTATACACTCGTACAGAACTTTTTATTTTGAAATGACACATTAAAACGGTGAAACACGTAAGCTCTATTTTTGGCCGTAGACTATGAGGGTGTCCTCATTTTTTCTATATTAGGTAATTTTTACAAAATATTGCGATTTTTTTGCATTATCATTACTTAGTATAAAGTAAAGTTTCTTAACGAATGAAAGCATTTTTGGTCAACTGAATTAGACAATAGTAGCACCTTCTTTGTCGAGTAAATTACTTACAATAACATTATTTTGTGGTCTTTTCCTATCCAATGGCTATTGATAGGAACTATGATAGGTTAGGTTAGGTTCAAGTGGCTGCCGCAGAGGCACACTTAGGCCAGTTTTGAAAGGCCCGTTGTGATACCACCAACACAAGGAAAGTCAGTCCCGGGACCCAGCCATATGGAAAATCCCTGAGTTGTTGGGATTTTCCACATAGCAGAATCCCGGGACTGATACTCCTAAACCGACACCGTTACTCCTCCTCGAACCACTTAGATGACTTTATGAAGCCCATCAAGTCCTTTATGTCCATTTCCGCGATCTGGCTTAGGCTATCCAGGAACGGAACTCCCAAAAAGCGCGTTCTCGCGCCGCTTAAAGCCGGACAGTTGCAGATGAGGTGCTCCACTGTTTCCTCCTCCTCATCATCTTTGCAACTCCTGCAGCATCGTCGGTAGGGCACACCTAGCCTTTCTGCATGCCTACCAATGAGGCAGTGACCGGTTAATACCCCTATCAATATGCAGATTTCCCTCCTAGTTAGGGCATAAATGCGTCTAGACCTTTTAAGATCCCATTTTGGCCAGGTTTGTTTCGATATGCGACACCCTGGGGATAGCAGCCATCTTTCGTTGGCTTGACGGAGTGTGTGCTCCTTCAGCATTAGTTTGCATGTAGCAAACGGCATACCTAAGCGCTCTTTATCCTGAAGAACCTGCTTGGTCGTGCCCTGCCTGGCAAGCTCGTCTGCCTTACAGTTTCCCTCAATGTCCCTATGTCCCGGGACCCATATGAGGTTTACGCGGTTCTGTTGGGCCATCTCCTGAAGAGATCGACGACAGCTGAGCGTCAGTTCAGAGTTGAACGTGTATGTGCCAAGGGATTTGATGGCCGCTTGGCTATCGCTGAAAATAGCGATATCTTCTCCGATAACACGTTTGCTTAACCAGGCCGCGGCGTCCAGGATTGCCGAGACTTCCGCCTGGAAGACGCTACAATGATCAGGTAGTCTGAAGGAGAGCTCAAGGTCCAAATCCCTTGAATAAACTCCTCCTCCAACTCTGCCATCCAACTTCGAGCCGTCGGTGTATATGGAAGTGCCACCATTTGTTTCGGGACACCAATCCGTCCTCTCCCAGTCTTCTCTGCTGGGAATGTTTATTTTGAAACAGCTATCCCCGACTGTAGTAGTCGCACAACGATCTGTGCTTAGAGGGAGAAAGCTGTAAGATTCCAGAATACTGGAGTGTCCAATAGTACCCGCAGCCCAACTGGAGGTTTCTCTTAGGCGCAGAGCTGATGCCGCCGCTGACCGAAACCCTTCCAGATCAAGTGGCAAAATGCCCAGAATGACCTGGAGGGCTTCGTTGGGCGTTGTCCTTAGCGCACCGCTTATACAGATCATATTGGATCTATGGACTTTCCGCAACAGATTCAGGTATGTTGCCTTGCTCAGCGCAGGCCACCCTACGACGACTCCATAAAGCATGATTGGGCGAATGATGGCCGTGTAGATCCAACTGCATACTGTAGGGCTGAGCCCCCATTTTTTGCCAATGGCTCTTTTGCATGTGTAAAGAGCGATGCAAGCTTTCTTCTGGCGCTGAAGAACATTCTCCTTCCAATTCAATTTCCTGTCCAGAACTATGCCTAGAAACTTGGCCTTATCCGACAAGCCCAGGCGCGTGCCATCTAGTTCTGGTAGGCTTAGTGGCGGTATTTTGTACCGGTTGGTGAAGAGGACAAGTTCCACCTTCCCTGGGTTGATACTAAGTCCGCAGCGAGAGGACCACGTCGAAACTTCTCGCAGTGCTACTTGCATCAGGTCACACAGAGTTTGTGGGAACTTGCCTCTGAATGCAATAGCTAAATCGTCTGCGTATGCCACTATCTTCCCGCCCCCCCCCCCAGCTTGAGTCACGTAGCAACGAGTTGACTGTGAGGTTCCATAAAAGCGGGGAAAGAACACCACCCTGGGGTGTTCCCCTTGTGACATAACGTGATAACTCAACCGTACCAAGTGAAGAAGCTATTTTCCTTCCCCTTAAAAGTTGGTCAATTAAATCAGTTAGAGGTCTATCTACGCCCAGATTAGTTAGAGCGGAGTTGATAGCCTCCGGGCTTATATTGTTGAAAGCCCCCTCAATGTCTAGGAGGGCCACGAGACAGTAGTCCTTTTCACACAGCGATTTCTCAATGACAGACACTAGGCTGTGCAGAGCGGTTTCTGTTGATTTACCCTTGGTGTATGCATGCTGATAGCTAGAGATAAGGTTGCTATCAATAGTTGTTAAGAGGTAGTCTCTTAGTATCCTCTCAAAGGTTTTTAGTACAAAGGACGAGAGACTGATCGGTCTGTAGTCTTTTGGCTCGTAGTGGGATGCCTTCCCAGCCTTAGGGATAAACACTACCGTGGCGCTTCTCCAGGATCCCGGAATGTGGTTGAGAGCCAGGCAGGCTGTGAAGAGAAATACCAGCCATTTAGCTGATGTCTCCAACGTGTTTATAAGTTGCGCGGGGATAATCCCATCCGGCCCGGCAGCCTTATACGGTTCAAAGATCTTAACTGCCCACCTTACTCTTTCCTCAGTGATGGGTATATTTACTGCCAGGTTTGTTGCAGGTGCTAGTGGTGCATCATGCAGATTCCCCGGAAAATGTGTATTCAAGAGCAGCTCAAGGGTTTCCTCTTCCGTGCTGGTCCAGGATCCGTCAGGTTTTCGCAGATAGCTGATGGTTGTTTGACTTTTCGAGAGGACTCGTCTAAGTCTCGCTGTGTCGTCGACCTTTTCGACGCCAGTGCAGAAATTTCTCCACGAGGTTCTCTTCGCCTGTCTCAGAGCTTTTTTGTAGGCCCTTAGTTTAGCTTTATATTCGTGCCAATGAGGCTCAGAGCCGAAGCTCTTGGCCTTGTTAAATTGTTTCCGGCATGATATTCGGAGCGAGTCCAAATCGTAGGACCACCAATGTGGCCTGTGTTTACCGCGTGGTTTTGGCACTGGACAAGCCTGTCCTAGAGCATTTGAGAGCGCCGATGTAAATGTAGTAACAAGATCCTCCAGCTCCTCTACTGATGAGGGGGCTTGTGAGGGCAGTACTGGTAGGTCTCTGTCTAATATTTCATTGTGTAACTGCCAATCAGTGTTACGTGGATTGCGCTTCATGATTGGTTGTTCTACAATAAAGTCTAAAACCATGTCTATGTAACGGTGGTCGGAGAAAGAATGTTCTTCCAGAACCCGCCATTTTCTGACCCACTCATAAGCGCCTTCACTACAGATAGTGAGGTCTATGACCTCCCTGCGGGTCTTAGTGATAAAAGTAGGCTCATTACCCACGTTGCAAATCACCAGGTTGGTTGTTAAGAGGTAATCAAACAGAGACTCGTCCCTGGCATTGATGTCGGAGCTCCCCCATTGGACATGGTGAGCATTAGCGTCCGCTCCAATAATAAGATTACCCGTGCAGAAATTTGACACCAGGTCTTTCACCTCCGTTTGTGGTGGGGGTTCTTCGGCGTCGTAGGGCATATAGACCGAAGCCACCGTCAGGCGGGTGCTGTCGACCGTTAGACTGATAGCGGTAATATCCCCATTGGTGTAATTAGGTAGGAGAAAGGAGTTCAACTCAGACTTGACCAGAATACACGTTCTGACTTTGCTCTCCTCGCTGGCTCGAATGAGCTTGAAGCCCTTAGTCCCCAATCCGCAGATTCTCGAGCTATTGAGCCAGGGTTCTTGGATGAGGACCACGTCCACGTCGCCTTTAGAAAGACGACTACTTAAAGCAGCCGAAGCTACTTTAGATTTGTGCAGATTAATCTGAAGCACCACCAACATGAGAGCGCACAGACTTCCCTGCCGTCCCCATATCGTCGAGGTTTGCCCCATCCCGGAGGTTGCCTATCAACGACGAGTTGTTCCGATTAACTGCCCGATATGGCGTTGCAGGTGTCTTGCTGTCTGTAGCGTTAGATGTTAATCGCTCAGCGTTGGCTGCTACCACCGTGACGTCGAGGGCTTCCTCGTCCTGTAGGCTGTCCTCCATCTCCGAGTTGTTCACAGCACTATCGCCAAGGGACGTGGCGGATAACATGCTTTCCGCATCGGAATCCTCCGCTTCCTCTTCTGGTAATTCGTTTTCCGGTTCCCCCGGAGCAGCCGAGAAGGCAGCGCGCTGAGCATCACCACGATATACGTGGATAACGATCTGGCCTACGCTGTAATGTACTAGGCCATTGCACCTTTTGAGGGGCTCGATTGACTCTTTATTCATGGTGAACACCACCTGTCTGTCGGGCCCTACCGCATCCCCGACCAGATTGACACTCCAGTCATGCGTTGGCAGGGACGGATTCATTAGCCGTAGCATCCCGAGAATTCTCTCGGGTTCGTCAGGGATGGCCGGAATCCACGCCCTTGCCCTTGGACGAGCTGGAATGTCCTTCCAGTCGACGACCTCTATCTTTGCGCCCTTGTAGACTTCACCCAGCTTAGCAGCTGCTGCCTTGTACAGTGCTACGGTTTTTGCATCCTCGCATGCGAGTAATTTAATCTGACCCTGGTGCCAACCCGCATCCGTTACTCGCGCCGAACTACCCGGAAACTCTGGAGCAACATTGAGAAGAATGTTGCCGAGTTCATTTCGCACGTAACGCCACCGGTCCTTAGGGATGGCCAGACGGTCATTGCCTTGGTCAAGAACACCTATAAGGATCCTGTCCTTGGTTACCTCAGCAAAGCTTAGTTTGCCCGCTCCAGGGGTCTTCTGATGCCGCTTGGGAGGGGGATTTAACTCCAGGTCCGATCTCTGGCGCTTGAAAGGGTTAACTTTTAACCTCTTTGGCATGTACGAATTTTGGAAATCCGGTATCACAGCTTTCGCTAGCTCTACCGATTTACTGGAATTCTGCGACAGCGATTCCTGCGGTACCCCTTCATACCTCTTCAAGATCTTTGCAGCCAATCTTTTCTCGTGGTATGTGAAGCGGCGGGGAGATGTCTCCTGGGAGTGCGGACCCGTAGTTGCCATCGCGGTCGCTCTCCTTGCCGAAATCTCAGTTGCAGCTTCCTTCTCCTTCGAAACTCCGAGGCCAGGTCGTGAGACCGCTGCCACAGACGTAAAGATACTGGTTTTCATATCAGCGGTTGACGGGAGTTTAGCATCCGCCGTTGTCCGCTTAGTTGCGTTGGCAACCGCACTGGTGCTAGCTCCCATCAAGTCAATCTTAGTCGATAGAGGGTTGGTTGGCCGACTCGTAGTTGCCATCGCTGTCGATCCCCCCCTTGATTGTGGAACGGAGGTTGTCCTCCGGCGTTGTTGTTGCTTTCTCGCCTGTTCCTCCATAGCTCTCCTTTGCTGAGGAGTGAAATTTGGCGTTGTTTGTTTTTTAGTTTTATCGTTTTTAATTGGGTTATTTGAGTTCATCTTGTTCGTACGACCCGTCGCCGGACAAGGCCAGCTTAGGGTCAAGGGAAGAGTAGGGGAAAATGTGTCGTCCGCGGCGGCAGAGCCCCGTACCGCGGTAAGGCCATGCTTACTCTCTGAGGCGACCCGGTATCAGAGAGGAACTATGATAAATTGCTTTAAAACTTGTAATTTGCTCTGGGACTCTTCAGAAATTGATATATCGTTTTCAAAATGACTCCACAAACCCCATTCTCTGATTATCCAAAAACGTTCAACCCAAAACGCAATAAATATAAATTTTCACACCAAAACGAAATAAATCCAAACAACTTTCTGCTTTAACTTTAAATCTAGTTATCCAATAAATGTAATTTTTTGGGTAAATATTTGTTATTATATAACTGGTATAATGTCATAAATGTTTTTTGAAAATATCTATCCATTTCCGGGTAATCACATATTTTCTCATTTATCTACGAACTTTTTATGTGTAACTTATTGCGTTTTGGTTTGAAGCTCGTCATATTTACTTATCTTCGCTGCCGCCGACCAAAAACACTGCCCGTTTTACTACCAAGTAAATATTTCCTTATGCTGAATAAAGTGATTAGGAAATGTGTTACTTAATTTTTTTTGGGTTTTGAAATATGCCTCCCTGAAAAGAGGGCGGTGCCACGCCTACTTTTAAAAATTTATCAAAAAATTATTATAGAATTACTAGGGTATTCATCCTACCAAATTATATCATGTTAGCCGTTTCCGTTACCGAATTAGGTCAATTTAGGTGATTTTCGAAGTTTTCGATATCGAAAGTGGGCGTGGTTGGATTGCGATTTTATCCAATTTCATCAGATATACTCCCAACGATACTAGTATGCTGTTTGCCAAATTTCATCGTTCTATCGTAATCAGTTTAAGAGTTACGACCAGTCGAATTTTCAAAAATGCCTTCCTTAATAGCGGGCGGTGCCACTGTACTGTTTGGGGTAGCTCTTCAGCCGCATTTGAGTGAGCATTAAGGGTCGAATACATAAAGCTTTGTTAACCTCGCCTGACATTTGCTACCTCAAAACTTTGCGTCCAACTTTAGAGGTATGCTACAATGAACGCCTTGACGCTTCTCTTTTATACATTTGTTTTCGTTATTTATTTCTTTGCATTCAGAGTGTTTTGGTTAATTTATTAATTTAATAGAGAAAAAAAAATAATTATTATTTCCTCCAACTTTTTATTCTTTAATTAAAGCAAATTCATTAACATCTGATTGTCAAAGCAAGCAAAGCAAGCAAAATTTGAGTGTTTGCCAAATTTTAACCTTGCTTCAACTTTGAGGTCTCCAATTTGCCATGCTTCGTTCAAATACGTATACTGAACTTGTCTGTCAAAGTCAAAGTTTGAGGTAAAGTCAAAATAAAGCTTTATGTAACTGACCCATTAAAATGCCCCACAAGATTCCGCAATTAAAACACAAGAGTTGAGTCTTAAAATTGGAATGATTTATTCGGCTCATCGCCGTTCTTTTATATGATTATTTTATAAGATTACACTCTACCTTATGAGTAATCTAATTTACAAACTTACATTTCTAAGTGGTTAGTCATGCTTATGAATCTACGTTGTTGTGTATGCATACAAACATATATATGGGTTCAATGGAGTTTATGTTATTGGAGAAGTGCAGCGTAAGCTAAATTGATTTGAATACTTTGCCCTAGTTATTGCCAAAAGTTATATTGAACTGTGAACATTTATTTTGCTTAGCTGTCATACTACACCTCCTCTCTTTAAAAGAATGCTCATACATTTTGGTTAATGTATGAGTATTCTATTCAATGACTTATTGAGTAACAATTATTGGGTAATAAAATGTTTGGCCCACTTAGCTTATCGTTTATTGTTATGCAGTCGGAATAAGGTTTTCTTACTTTATTTTGTTTACTTTCGTTTCACCTGTGTATTTATTGTACTGACTCGTTAAATTTTTTTTGTGTATTTTGAACATGATATGTTGTATTTTGTTTGTGTGACTGTTTGTCAAAATGGATAGATGAGTGTTAATTGTTTGGTTGTGTTTTTTTTTTTGTTATTATTAGTGTAGTTACATTGCTTTAAGTCTATTCTTATGAATTATAATTTCTTTAGTGTTTTTATTGCTATTTCCTATACTATGCGGTATTAAAGTAAAATTGTTGTTCTCATCGATATTTTTAACTTTGTAGTATCCTTTATATCTATTTTCTAACTTATGGGAGGCCTCTTCTCTAACTAATACTAAATCTCCTATGTTTATTTCCTTACTATACTTACTTTTATCATAATTTAATTTTTGTTTCTCTTTAGCCTCTTGGACTAATTTCCTAGCTCTCTGTTGTGCTGTTTGAAGCCTATACTTTACTTCTTTGTCATAAGCTTCTTGGTTGTATAATGGGCTGATTTTATTTTCTTTTAAAAATTCATAATTCGGTGGGTTTTTCCCAAATATTAATTCAAATGGACAATATTTATGTGTCGTCGATGGCGTCGTATTGTAACAATACGTGAAATACCTGAGGTATTCATCCCAATCGTCGTTGTCACTGGATATGTATGAACGTATATAATCATTGAATGTCCGGTGACTGCGTTCTGATTACTACAGTAAGTTCAATAAATGTTTGTTTATTGTTAGTTTATTCGGGCAGCGTGGCCGCCTTTATTGAAATCCAAAACCAGACTTAGCCTAAATTACAATTTTTCGTCTTATTTATGCTAAAATTAAGCCTGCTCTGCAACCCAAATTTCTTTATGTAAAAATAATTTATTTAATTCCTATATGTTGGGAAAGAATTCATTTATTTCCTATGTATTGGGAAAGAGCTCATTTTGGAGAGAAATTCGTTTACAACGCATTTCTCTATTTGACCCATTTCCAATAGTGCTGGCTTAGCATATTGCCATTGGATAACCATAGTATGGGTGATTGTAGTATGTCACTGTGTGACAATGCATTTCTCCATATGACCCATATTTAATGAATGCCGACTCGGCATGTTGCCTTTGGGCAAGCATAGTACGTGTGATTGTGATATAGCGCAATAGTTAAATGCCGCTTGAAGTGAGTTTTACTTGGTGCGGCTGAAATGTGATGAGTAGTCATATTTCAGGCGACTTATGAAATTAATTGTTTTAAAATGTCTTGCCTTTGCATAAATGCATTGCACTTAAAATTTATGAGGTGCGATCGGATTTGGGTAAATGATCGTTGTGCGCCAATGCATTTCATGGGAATTTATTTAGGTCGGCCGAATTATGACTGATCATATTTCGGGCGGAAATATTCGGCACGGGTTTACTTTATTGTAAGTAATTATTATGAGTAATTTATGGGTATTTGGGTCGGCTAGTTTATGATGTGCAATCATATTTCAGACGACGTGGGTGGCAGTAACTTATGTTACGTTAACTCTTCCCCTCTTAAGTCGAGTGTCCGCAATCGACATGAAAAATTCTAATTGATTAAAAAATTATTACGAATTGGTTTTTAGTTGCAAAAATGGACCACTTGTCATGTTTGCGGTGTTTCGCGTTGGCAATTGCAGTTCAGGCGATATATAGAATTTAATTTTATATTTGTAAATGTATATGAAAATAAAGATTGACATAATGATAATGAATGTAATTAGTAGGTCTGAACTTAAACTAATTAGGTGTACATTTTTATTTTTGTCTACTAAGAACTTAATATGCTCCTTTTGTTTTACTTGTTCAATATATAGTTTTTCTAATTTTAGCTCAGTTGTTGTGAAATTAGAGTTTTCTTTAATTTTTGTAATTTTGCTGGGTAAGACAAATGTGCCGTACATTTTAATTTTATTATTCTCGTATGTATTATTTGCAATTATTAATTTACAATTTTCAAATTTAATTATAAAAGTTCCTATTTGTTTAATTTTTAAACTATTGCAATTATGGTCAATATCTGAATTGAAATTTTTAAATATTAATATTCCTGGTATTACTTCGACAATACTTGTTTTAGACGCTAGACCTAACTTACAGCTAGCTTCTTTAAGTTTCAAAATATTTTTAATGCATTCATCTTCTAAAATTTTTAAATTTTTTTCCATGTTGTCTTCTACAAATGTGTACTTCGTTACTTTCGTCTAGCAAAATTTGATAATCATCTAATATTATTGACATATTGTTAACATTTGGAATTGGTACAAATTTTATTTTGGAAAGAATATTAGAGGAAAATTGTGGAATTAATATAGTTATTATAATGTTATTATTTTGAAAAATAACTGCTATCTTTATGTCCCTATAACTATCAAAGTCATGAATAAGGCTGAGTTCAGTTTGCGTTAGGATGTCTGTGGGGATTATGCCTATTTTACTAGAAAAAATTATTTGTCCAATATCATTTATATGGTTTTGCAAAAGGGTTATATCATTATTTATTTGGTAAGTGTGCTGCATAAATTGCAAATCGTCTTCTAACGTCCTGATTTTATTTTGTGTTGTTTTTCTAAATTCATTTATGTAAATTTGTATGAGGTTTTGTTGTTTATTTATGTGCATAGTGATATCATCAATCTGATTAGCTAAGAATTTGTTGTTGTAAATTATATTGTTTATATTGTCCGTCGTGTCTTGCACATTGCCCTGCATTCTACTTAATGTATTGGCTATTTGGTTTTCGTCATCACTGTCCATTGTACCTGCTATATATTTTAATCCCTTACCCAGTACGTTAACTAAACCTCGCTTTGTTTTAAAATGTGGTTGTAAATAATCTACTTTTGCTTTTAATAAAATAAAATTCCTGTCTAAGGTTTCCAATAATTGTTCATCCTCGAAGGAAGTTGCCTTCAGGGTTTTAATGTTTTCTGCAATTAATGAAATGGTTTCATCATATGTTGTTAAGTTGATAAAATGGAGAATTTTATCGTAGTGATTAATGGTTCGTTGCTCTCCGATTTTTATTGGTATATATCCATTATTATTTGTTAGGTCTTGGATATCGATTTGTTGCGCTTTAATCGTAAATATTATTGCAAAAATTATTTGAATGGTGATTTTCGTCTTCATGTTGACTTCTGAGGTTTAAAAAATATTGTGGTCGTAGAACTAAAAAAGAGAGAGAAAAAAAAAAAAAATATATGGAAAAAAATAATATTCAACTCTGTTTGATATTATTTTTATGGACTATTCTCCCTGATTGTGTTTTAACTGTAGTGTTATAGTTTTGAGCGACTACCTCTTTCTTATATCTAGGTGTAAGTTTATTCCCTAATCTTTTATTTATTTTAACGTAAATTTGGTCTCCTTGGTTATATTGCTTTAATGATACTCTATTCTTGTTGTGGTAAGCAAGATCTGTGATTTGCTTCTCCTTAATTTTATTTGTTGTTTCCAATCTATGTTTATCTAATAGTGAAGGGTCACTGCAGACTCTTCTGCCAAAATATATTTCCATTGGTCTTTTCTCTGTTGTGGAATGTATTGTATAATTATACTCTTTGATTGATCTTTCTAGAAGTTCAATGAAAGACTGGTGAGCTTTTTCGCGTTGTAGGCATCGCATTATTTCTTGGAGAGTGGAATGAAATCGTTCCACCTGTCCATTAGAGCAACTCGTATATGGTGCCGTTCGGTAAATTTCTATACCAAATTCGTTCTCCATCATAAAGTTTATCTCCTCCGATTTGAATGACTTCTAGTTATCCATTACTATTGTTTCCGGAACAAGGGAAAAAAGAATATCCCTTAGGGGTTGTTTTATATCCTCCGCTGACTTGGACCGAATTAGTTTTGCGATTGCATACTTTGAGAATTTGTCAATTGCGGTTAAAATTAATTGTTTCCCCATATGCAATATATCAATATGCACAATTTGACCCGGGAAAGTGGGTATTGGCGTTGCTTGAATTTGTGGCTTTGCTGGATCACGATCATATTTATTTTCCTTACACGTCACACAATTTTTTATGACCCTTTTAATTTTACTGGCCATTCCAGGAAAATAATATATTTCTAAAATTTGAATTTTATTTTCTCTGCAATTTCTATGGGCTCTGTTGTGTTCCTTAATTATTATCTCCTGCTGTCTATGGTTACTGGTTATGTCCTCCACCATTCTTTGTGTAAATCTTATTTTGAAATTACTAAAATGTAGAGGGTAAAGTATTTGTATTTTTCCTATGACAGGTTCCTCCGCTTTTATGCAGTTTATAACTGACGGGTTCAAATATTTTTTTAAAATTGTTAATAAAATCTGTTCCGAATAATCCGGTTGCGTTACCATATGCCGGTGATATGTAGGAAACACGATTTTAAATTGATAGGAATAGGATGGCTCACTATCAGTATTTAAAAAAATTTGATTTTTGAAGGCATTTATTGGTCCTTCAATACTGTAAATCAAATTATGATATGAACTGTCATCCGATCTTGATGCTACTGATAAACTATTGACCTGTGTCTCTTTGACGGGTATTCGCGATAATGCATCAGCGACCACATTTTGTTTACCTGGTTTGTAGCATAGCTCATATGAATATTCTTCTAGAGCTGCTTTCCATCTTTTCATTTTTGCATTATTATTTTTATTGCTTAATGCATATGTAAGCGGTTGGTGGTCAGTAAATATTTGTATTCTAGCTGATCCATAAAGATAATTTCTTAGTGAGTTCAAAGCCCATATTATAGCCAACATTTCCTTTTCATTAGCTGCATAATTTTCTTCAGCTTTATTTAATGTTCTTGAAATAAATGCTATTGGCTTTGACTCTTCCGACAGCACAGCTCCAATAGCAAAATTGGATGCGTCTGTCGTCAATTCAAATTTTTTGCTATAATCAGGGTATGTAAGAGTGACATCCCTTGAAATGAGTGAGTTTTTTAGACTGTTAAAAGCATTTATTGCTTGCTTATTTAAGTCGATTTTTACTTTTGAGGATTTATTTTTTGATATCCTACCTTCTTCCCCTCTTAAAAGAGTTGTTAGGGGTTTTGCCATTTTTGCATAATCCTTTATGAACTTCCTATAGTATCCGGACATACCAAGAAAACTACGGAGTTCCTTTAAAGTTCTTGGTTGTGGGAAATTCGCAATCGCCTCCACCTTTGCGGGGTTGGTTTTTACACCGTTTGCTGATATAACGAATCCCAAAAATTCGACCTCTTTTTTAAAAAAATGACATTTGTCTAGTTGCACTTTCATATTTGCTTCTTGCAGCGTTTTAAATATTTTTTTAATGTGTTCAATATGCTCTTCTTCTGTTTTGCTGAAAATTATAATGTCATCGATATAAACATAAGCATATTTTCCAATGTGCTCATACAAAATGTCATCAAGCGCTCTTTGGAAAATTGAAGGTGCATTCTTCAATCCAAATGGCAAACGAGTGAATTCGAATTTACCATTATTTATTGAAAAGGCAGTCTTCTCAACATCTGATTCTTTTAACGGGATCTGATGAAAACCGCTTTTTAAATCCAATACCGAGAAAAATTTACTTTCTCCTAAATTAGAAATTACCTCAGAAATTTCAGGTATTGGGTATCTATCTGCTGTCGTTACCGAATTCAGCTTACGATAGTCTATTACCATACGGTATTGTTTATTACCCTCTGAATCCGCTTTTTTCGGAACAATCCATATTGGTGAATTGTAGGGTGACCTTGATGGCCTAATAATTCCATCAGCTAACAGTTCTTTTACCTGTCTCTCTACCTCTGGTTTGAGAGAAGCTGGATATGGATAAAATTTTGAGTAAATAGGAGTTTTATCTAACGTCCTTATTTCTCCAACAACTTTTGTTGTATATGTTAATTTCTCATTCGGTTCTGAGAACAGTTTTGGGTATGCATGAATTATCTCGTTCATGTCCCTCTTTTGTTGTGACGATAAATGCTCGTCTTTTATTTGGATGGCATTTACTGCCTTGCAGGGAAGCTGTTTGAGTTTAATCCTTTTACCATTTCCCAATATTAGGTAATTTTCCCTTGTGTGGATTACAGCCTTTAAATCCCTTAGGGCCGCTTGCATAAAAGCTGATAACGACTAACCGGAGTTTAATTGA
This sequence comes from Campiglossa producta, assembly GCA_964058755.1. NCBI lineage: Eukaryota > Metazoa > Arthropoda > Insecta > Diptera > Tephritidae > Campiglossa > Campiglossa producta. The sequence goes on along the minus strand of CAXKVI010000006.1, from coordinate 14,699,369 downwards.
CGTATTTTGTACGGTTAGCTGTCAAGTTAATCACCGATTAGGCGTTATCGGCTTTTATGCAAGTGGCCCTTAATGAATCGTTTCCTAAAATTCCATCAAATGTCCTTAGAGATGGCATTAGGAAAAATTCTATTTCTTTATTAGTATCGAATAATTTCGCATACATGTGGTTTTCGATTTTTATGTTTCCTACTACTGACTTGGCGTAGAACGGAATTTTATTTTTAATAATTGTCTTTGCTAAATGTGGTTGGATATAGTTCTTGCTAGATCCTGTGTCCACTAGAAATTTTAGTATTGCGCCCCCCTCTGCCTTGGCTTCGAAATAGGGCAACGAGGAGCTCATAAAACTAAAAAATTGACATCCGATGGTTCATCTCCTAGTTGATGTCCTTCTTTTTGTTCCGATATATGGAAGGTCCTTTGAGCCTTGTTATTTCTTTGCACAAAAGATTCTGCAGGTCTTTTTCCCTGGAATTGGCCTTGGTTATTCGCAGGTTTATTCATATAGTTGACTCTACGAGAGTGTATGCTTTGGTCTACATCCATGGGCTCGGGCCTTGGTTGCGGTTTGGGTGGCCTGGGTGGTGCATTTGTATTCGTGGTTGGACGATTATTTTGCCATGTTTTTTGATTTGGTTGCGGGTTATGGGCTAATTGGGGGTAAAAATTCTGCTCTTGTTGTGGTGAGGAATTGTATTTCCTTACTGGGGTTTGGTATTTTTGGTACGATTGCCTTATATTATTGGCATGGTTCGTCCTAAAGTTTTGATTATCCAATTTTTGGCACAGATGCAGAGCCTGAGGTAAATCAACAGGTTCCTTCATACCTAGTAGCCTTGGTAGATCCCCATTTAAACCTCTTATAAAGGTGTCTAGCGCCTTATTACGGTACGATTGCGTCAGCATACGTAGCGTTTCATTGCTTGTACCCTCATAACCTAGCTTATTTAATATCAACGAAAGGTGTTTGTATACTTGTTGATAAAATTCGTTTATTGTCTTGTTACCTTGCACCAGTGTCGTCATCTGGTACTCCAAGGTTGACAAGTCGCGTCTGTCGGCATAATGCATCGCTAAGCATTTTATTATTGCCGGCCAATCAAGTGGAGTGTTGTAGGATTCTAAGGCTGTGTCGGCTTGACCAGTTATCTTATTCCTAATCACACTCAGGATTCCATAATATTTGGGAGTTCCTTTTATTGATTCGTAAACATTGAGTATACGATCCACGCTTTTTTTCCAGGAATTAAATTCACCTGATTTTCCTGAAAATTCCTTCAGACATTTTACTACGTCTGGTATTTTGTCTAATTCATTTATATTTTCCCTATGCCTTTCCTCTATGACCTGGTCAACTGCTGTGGCCAAGCTTGCGTTCGGATTCAGCACATTTTGGACTACCCGTGGTCCTTCTTGTGTCAATATGTTTGTAGCGATGTCTGATATTAGGCTCCTCAGCTCATCCATGCTTATTTGAGAACCATTTGCCGCCTGAGGGGCGTTGGCGTTTAAGATTGGGGGCCTGATCAAATTGTTTTGGTTTGCCATTTTCCCCTATTTTTTTATTCCTTCCCAGAAAATTTTATTTTATTAAGGCAATTTCTTATTCCTTCGCAAAAAATTTTATTTTATTAAAGCAATTTCTTATTCTTTCGCAAAAAATTTTATTTTATTAAAGCAATTTCTTATTCCTTCGCAGAAAAATTTTATTTTATTAAAGCAATTTAGTCCTTTAAAAGCTACCTACAATTTCTCGAAAGCTCTGATCATTCGAACAGTATGCTCTTCCATAGTATCCCAGTTATAATAGTCTTCTATTGTAGCTTCTTTATCTTCTCCTATAGTATTAAATATCCACTGCATAAACTGAACTTTGCCTTCGATGTCTTTTATATCTTTTAAATTTCTTACTTCTTTTTCTGTAAAGTCACTTTCCTCTAATTTTCCTATTATTCTATCTAACTCTTCGTTATCTACATCTATTGGAAGAGCGTCGTCCATTTTATAATTATTTTGTAAACATGGGCAACAATATTAACTAATACATAACTAAATTTAGATTTATTTCTTAGTTTCGATTCGATATACCTTATATTTTGTCTTTCCTTGCTGGGGTTGTATTCCACCTCTATTATGCCAGTTGTCTTCGTTGTTGCTGACGTCGCTGGTACACCACGAGGGATTGCCCTTCAGTGGTCGCAGTTTTCTTCCCACGTATATGTATGTATAAATAAGTTCCGCTGCTGACGTCGCTGGTTCACCACGAGAGATTGCCCTTCAGTGGTCGCAGTTTTCTTCCCACGTATATGTATGTATAAATAAGTTCCGCTGAACTTGTTTTACCACCGTATTTTTGCTGCTATTTGATTTACCATAAAATTCCTGTTGATCATGATATTCCCGCTGAACTTGTTTTACCACCGTATTTTTGCTGCTATTTGATTTACCATAAAATTCCATAAAATTCCTGTTGCTTGCTTTTATTTTGGTTCTTTTTTTTTTTCGTTATCCCCTTTTATTTAAAGGATTTTTTTTTCCACTCCCGTATCCTTACTTTTTTTTTTCTTTTTTCAGGATTTCTAACTTCGGGTTTTTACACTCCGTATTCTCGGGATTTATTATGCTCGGGTTTGCCCACGCGAAACTATCCTTACTTTTTATTATATTTCAGGATTTATTTATCCGCGAATTTGGCATCGGGCGCCAGTTCAATAAACGTTTGTTGATTGTTAGTTTATTCGGGCAGCGTGGCCGCCTTTATTGAAATCCAAAACCAGACTTAGCCTAAATTACAATTTTTCGTCTTATTTATGCTAAAATTAAGCCTGCTCTGCAACCCAAATTTCTTTATGTAAAAATAATTTATTTAATTCCTATATGTTGGGAAAGAATTCATTTATTTCCTATGTATTGGGAAAGAGCTCATTTTGGAGAGAAATTCGTTTACAACGCATTTCTCTATTTGACCCATTTCCAATAGTGCTGGCTTAGCATATTGCCATTGGATAACCATAGTATGGGTGATTGTAGTATGTCACTGTGTGACAATGCATTTCTCCATATGACCCATATTTAATGAATGCCGACTCGGCATGTTGCCTTTGGGCAAGCATAGTACGTGTGATTGTGATATAGCGCAATAGTTAAATGCCGCTTGAAGTGAGTTTTACTTGGTGCGGCTGAAATGTGATGAGTAGTCATATTTCAGGCGACTTATGAAATTAATTGTTTTAAAATGTCTTGCCTTTGCATAAATGCATTGCACTTAAAATTTATGAGGTGCGATCGGATTTGGGTAAATGATCGTTGTGCGCCAATGCATTTCATGGGAATTTATTTAGGTCGGCCGAATTATGACTGATCATATTTCGGGCGGAAATATTCGGCACGGGTTTACTTTATTGTAAGTAATTATTATGAGTAATTTATGGGTATTTGGGTCGGCTAGTTTATGATGTGCAATCATATTTCAGACGACGTGGGTGGCAGTAACTTATGTTACGTTAACTCTTCCCCTCTTAAGTCGAGTGTCCGCAATCGACATGAAAAATTCTAATTGATTAAAAAATTATTACGAATTGGTTTTTAGTTGCAAAAATGGACCACTTGTCATGTTTGCGGTGTTTCGCGTTGGCAATTGCAGTTCAGGCGATATATAGAATTTAATTTTATATTTGTAAATGTATATGAAAATAAAGATTGACATAATGATAATGAATGTAATTAGTAGGTCTGAACTTAAACTAATTAGGTGTACATTTTTATTTTTGTCTACTAAGAACTTAATATGCTCCTTTTGTTTTACTTGTTCAATATATAGTTTTTCTAATTTTAGCTCAGTTGTTGTGAAATTAGAGTTTTCTTTAATTTTTGTAATTTTGCTGGGTAAGACAAATGTGCCGTACATTTTAATTTTATTATTCTCGTATGTATTATTTGCAATTATTAATTTACAATTTTCAAATTTAATTATAAAAGTTCCTATTTGTTTAATTTTTAAACTATTGCAATTATGGTCAATATCTGAATTGAAATTTTTAAATATTAATATTCCTGGTATTACTTCGACAATACTTGTTTTAGACGCTAGACCTAACTTACAGCTAGCTTCTTTAAGTTTCAAAATATTTTTAATGCATTCATCTTCTAAAATTTTTAAATTTTTTTCCATGTTGTCTTCTACAAATGTGTACTTCGTTACTTTCGTCTAGCAAAATTTGATAATCATCTAATATTATTGACATATTGTTAACATTTGGAATTGGTACAAATTTTATTTTGGAAAGAATATTAGAGGAAAATTGTGGAATTAATATAGTTATTATAATGTTATTATTTTGAAAAATAACTGCTATCTTTATGTCCCTATAACTATCAAAGTCATGAATAAGGCTGAGTTCAGTTTGCGTTAGGATGTCTGTGGGGATTATGCCTATTTTACTAGAAAAAATTATTTGTCCAATATCATTTATATGGTTTTGCAAAAGGGTTATATCATTATTTATTTGGTAAGTGTGCTGCATAAATTGCAAATCGTCTTCTAACGTCCTGATTTTATTTTGTGTTGTTTTTCTAAATTCATTTATGTAAATTTGTATGAGGTTTTGTTGTTTATTTATGTGCATAGTGATATCATCAATCTGATTAGCTAAGAATTTGTTGTTGTAAATTATATTGTTTATATTGTCCGTCGTGTCTTGCACATTGCCCTGCATTCTACTTAATGTATTGGCTATTTGGTTTTCGTCATCACTGTCCATTGTACCTGCTATATATTTTAATCCCTTACCCAGTACGTTAACTAAACCTCGCTTTGTTTTAAAATGAGGTTGTAAATAATCTACTTTTGCTTTTAATAAAATAAAATTCCTGTCTAAGGTTTCCAATAATTGTTCATCCTCGAAGGAAGTTGCCTTCAGGGTTTTAATGTTTTCTGCAATTAATGAAATGGTTTCATCATATGTTGTTAAGTTGATAAAATGGAGAATTTTATCGTAGTGATTAATGGTTCGTTGCTCTCCGATTTTTATTGGTATATATCCATTATTATTTGTTAGGTCTTGGATATCGATTTGTTGCGCTTTAATCGTAAATATTATTGCAAAAATTATTTGAATGGTGATTTTCGTCTTCATGTTGACTTCTGAGGTTTAAAAAATATTGTGGTCGTAGAACTAAAAAAGAGAGAGAAAAAAAAAAAAAAAAAATATGGAAAAAAATAATATTCAACTCTGTTTGATATTATTTTTATGGACTATTCTCCCTGATTGTGTTTTAACTGTAGTGTTATAGTTTTGAGCGACTACCTCTTTCTTATATCTAGGTGTAAGTTTATTCCCTAATCTTTTATTTATTTTAACGTAAATTTGGTCTCCTTGGTTATATTGCTTTAATGATACTCTATTCTTGTTGTGGTAAGCAAGATCTGTGATTTGCTTCTCCTTAATTTTATTTGTTGTTTCCAATCTATGTTTATCTAATAGTGAAGGGTCACTGCAGACTCTTCTGCCAAAATATATTTCCATTGGTCTTTTCTCTGTTGTGGAATGTATTGTATAATTATACTCTTTGATTGATCTTTCTAGAAGTTCAATGAAAGACTGGTGAGCTTTTTCGCGTTGTAGGCATCGCATTATTTCTTGGAGAGTGGAATGAAATCGTTCCACCTGTCCATTAGAGCAACTCGTATATGGTGCCGTTCGGTAAATTTCTATACCAAATTCGTTCTCCATCATTTGAATGACTTCTCGTTATCCATTACTATTGTTTCCGGAACAAGGGAAAAAAGAATATCCCTTAGGGGTTGTTTTATATCCTCCGCTGACTTGGACCGAATTAGTTTTGCGATTGCATACTTTGAGAATTTGTCAATTGCGGTTAAAATTAATTGTTTCCCCATATGCAATATATCAATATGCACAATTTGACCCGGGAAAGTGGGTATTGGCGTTGCTTGAATTTGTGGCTTTGCTGGATCACGATCATATTTATTTTCCTTACACGTCACACAATTTTTTATGACCCTTTTAATTTTACTGGCCATTCCAGGAAAATAATATATTTCTAAAATTTGAATTTTATTTTCTCTGCAATTTCTATGGGCTCTGTTGTGTTCCTTAATTATTATCTCCTGCTGTCTATGGTTACTGGTTATGTCCTCCACCATTCTTTGTGTAAATCTTATTTTGAAATTACTAAAATGTAGAGGGTAAAGTATTTGTATTTTTCCTATGACAGGTTCCTCCGCTTTTATGCAGTTTATAACTGACGGGTTCAAATATTTTTTTAAAATTGTTAATAAAATCTGTTCCGAATAATCCGGTTGCGTTACCATATGCCGGTGATATGTAGGAAACACGATTTTAAATTGATAGGAATAGGATGGCTCACTATCAGTATTTAAAAAAATTTGATTTTTGAAGGCATTTATTGGTCCTTCAATACTGTAAATCAAATCATGATATGAACTGTCATCCGATCTTGATGCTACTGATAAACTATTGACCTGTGTCTCTTTGACGGGTATTCGCGATAATGCATCAGCGACCACATTTTGTTTACCTGGTTTGTAGCATAGCTCATATGAATATTCTTCTAGAGCTGCTTTCCATCTTTTCATTTTTGCATTATTATTTTTATTGCTTAATGCATATGTAAGCGGTTGGTGGTCAGTAAATATTTGTATTCTAGCTGATCCATAAAGATAATTTCTTAGTGAGTTCAAAGCCCATATTATAGCCAACATTTCCTTTTCATTAGCTGCATAATTTTCTTCAGCTTTATTTAATGTTCTTGAAATAAATGCTATTGGCTTTGACTCTTCCGACAGCACAGCTCCAATAGCAAAATTGGATGCGTCTGTCGTCAATTCAAATTTTTTGCTATAATCAGGGTATGTAAGAGTGACATCCCTTGAAATGAGTGAGTTTTTTAGACTGTTAAAAGCATTTATTGCTTGCTTATTTAAGTCGATTTTTACTTTTGAGGATTTGTTTTTTGATATCCTACCTTCTTCCCCTCTTAAAAGAGTTGTTAGGGGTTTTGCCATTTTTGCATAATCCTTTATGAACTTCCTATAGTATCCGGACATACCAAGAAAACTACGGAGTTCCTTTAAAGTTCTTGGTTGTGGGAAATTCGCAATCGCCTCCACCTTTGCGGGGTTGGTTTTTACACCGTTTGCTGATATAACGAATCCCAAAAATTCGACCTCTTTTTTAAAAAAATGACATTTGTCTAGTTGCACTTTCATATTTGCTTCTTGCAGCGTTTTAAATATTTTTTTAATGTGTTCAATATGCTCTTCTTCTGTTTTGCTGAAAATTATAATGTCATCGATATAAACATAAGCATATTTTCCAATGTGCTCATACAAAATGTCATCAAGCGCTCTTTGGAAAATTGAAGGTGCATTCTTCAATCCAAATGGCAAACGAGTGAATTCGAATTTACCATTATTTATTGAAAAGGCAGTCTTCTCAACATCTGATTCTTTTAACGGGATCTGATGAAAACCGCTTTTTAAATCCAATACCGAGAAAAATTTACTTTCTCCTAAATTAGAAATTACCTCAGAAATTTCAGGTATTGGGTATCTATCTGCTGTCGTTACCGAATTCAGCTTACGATAGTCTATTACCATACGGTATTGTTTATTACCCTCTGAATCCGCTTTTTTCGGAACAATCCATATTGGTGAATTGTAGGGTGACCTTGATGGCCTAATAATTCCATCAGCTAACAGTTCTTTTACCTGTCTCTCTACCTCTGGTTTGAGAGAAGCTGGATATGGATAAAATTTTGAGTAAATAGGAGTTTTATCTAACGTCCTTATTTCTCCAACAACTTTTGTTGTATATGTTAATTTCTCATTCGGTTCTGAGAACAGTTTTGGGTATGCATGAATTATCTCGTTCATGTCCCTCTTTTGTTGTGACGATAAATGCTCGTCTTTTATTTGGATGGCATTTACTGCCTTGCAGGGAAGCTGTTTGAGTTTAATCCTTTTACCATTTCCCAATATTAGGTAATTTTCCCTTGTGTGGATTACAGCCTTTAAATCCCTTAGGGCCGCTTGCATAAAAGCTGATAACGACTAACCGGAGTTTAATTGACGTATTTTGTACGGTTAGCTGTCAAGTTAATCACCGATTAGGCGTTATCGGCTTTTATGCAAGTGGCCCTTAATGAATCGTTTCCTAAAATTCCATCAAATGTCCTTAGAGATGGCATTAGGAAAAATTCTATTTCTTTATTAGTATCGAATAATTTCGCATACATGTGGTTTTCGATTTTTATGTTTCCTACTACTGACTTGGCGTAGAACGGAATTTTATTTTTAATAATTGTCTTTGCTAAATGTGGTTGGATATAGTTCTTGCTAGATCCTGTGTCCACTAGAAATTTTAGTATTGCGCCCCCCTCTGCCTTGGCTTCGAAATAGGGCAACGAGGAGCTCATAAAACTAAAAAATTGACATCCGATGGTTCATCTCCTAGTTGATGTCCTTCTTTTTGTTCCGATATATGGAAGGTCCTTTGAGCCTTGTTATTTCTTTGCACAAAAGATTCTGCAGGTCTTTTTCCCTGGAATTGGCCTTGGTTATTCGCAGGTTTATTCATATAGTTGACTCTACGAGAGTGTATGCTTTGGTCCACATCCATGGGCTCGGGCCTTGGTTGCGGTTTGGGTGGCCTGGGTGGTGCATTTGTATTCGTGGTTGGACGATTATTTTGCCATGTTTTTTGATTTGGTTGCGGGTTATGGGCTAATTGGGGGTAAAAATTCTGCTCTTTTTGTGGTGAGGAATTGTATTTCCTTACTGGGGTTTGGTATTTTTGGTACGATTGCCTTATATTATTGGCATGGTTCGTCCTAAAGTTTTGATTATCCAATTTTTGGCACAGATGCAGAGCCTGAGGTAAATCAACAGGTTCCTTCATACCTAGTAGCCTTGGTAGATCCCCATTTAAACCTCTTATAAAGGTGTCTAGCGCCTTATTACGGTACGATTGCGTCAGCATACGTAGCGTTTCATTGCTTGTACCCTCATAACCTAGCTTATTTAATATCAACGAAAGGTGTTTGTATACTTGTTGATAAAATTCGTTTATTGTCTTGTTACCTTGCACCAGTGTCGTCATCTGGTACTCCAAGGTTGACAAGTCGCGTCTGTCGGCATAATGCATCGCTAAGCATTTTATTATTGCCGGCCAATCAAGTGGAGTGTTGTAGGATTCTAAGGCTGTGTCGGCTTGACCAGTTATCTTATTCCTAATCACACTCAGGATTCCATAATATTTGGGAGTTCCTTTTATTGATTCGTAAACATTGAGTATACGATCCACGCTTTTTTTCCAGGAATTAAATTCACCTGATTTTCCTGAAAATTCCTTCAGACATTTTACTACGTCTGGTATTTTGTCTAATTCATTTATATTTTCCCTATGCCTTTCCTCTATGACCTGGTCAACTGCTGTGGCCAAGCTTGCGTTCGGATTCAGCACATTTTGGACTACCCGTGGTCCTTCTTGTGTCAATATGTTTGTAGCGATGTCTGATATTAGGCTCCTCAGCTCATCCATGCTTATTTGAGAACCATTTGCCGCCTGAGGGGCGTTGGCGTTTAAGATTGGGGGCCTGATCAAATTGTTTTGGTTTGCCATTTTCCCCTATTTTTTTATTCCTTCCCAGAAAATTTTATTTTATTAAGGCAATTTCTTATTCCTTCGCAAAAAATTTTATTTTATTAAAGCAATTTCTTATTCTTTCGCAAAAAATTTTATTTTATTAAAGCAATTTCTTATTCCTTCGCAGAAAAATTTTATTTTATTAAAGCAATTTAGTCCTTTAAAAGCTACCTACAATTTCTCGAAAGCTCTGATCATTCGAACAGTATGCTCTTCCATAGTATCCCAGTTATAATAGTCTTCTATTGTAGCTTCTTTATCTTCTCCTATAGTATTAAATATCCACTGCATAAACTGAACTTTGCCTTCGATGTCTTTTATATCTTTTAAATTTCTTACTTCTTTTTCTGTAAAGTCACTTTCCTCTAATTTTCCTATTATTCTATCTAACTCTTCGTTATCTACATCTATTGGAAGAGCGTCGTCCATTTTATAATTATTTTGTAAACATGGGCAACAATATTAACTAATACATAACTAAATTTAGATTTATTTCTTAGTTTCGATTCGATATACCTTATATTTTGTCTTTCCTTGCTGGGGTTGTATTCCACCTCTATTATGCCAGTTGTCTTCGTTGTTGCTGACGTCGCTGGTACACCACGAGGGATTGCCCTTCAGTGGTCGCAGTTTTCTTCCCACGTATATGTATGTATAAATAAGTTCCGCTGCTGACGTCGCTGGTTCACCACGAGAGATTGCCCTTCAGTGGTCGCAGTTTTCTTCCCACGTATATGTATGTATAAATAAGTTCCGCTGAACTTGTTTTACCACCGTATTTTTGCTGCTATTTGATTTACCATAAAATTCCTGTTGATCATGATATTCCCGCTGAACTTGTTTTACCACCGTATTTTTGCTGCTATTTGATTTACCATAAAATTCCATAAAATTCCTGTTGCTTGCTTTTATTTTGGTTCTTTTTTTTTTTTCGTTATCCCCTTTTATTTAAAGGATTTTTTTTTCCACTCCCGTATCCTTACTTTTTTTTTTCTTTTTTCAGGATTTCTAACTTCGGGTTTTTACACTCCGTATTCTCGGGATTTATTATGCTCGGGTTTGCCCACGCGAAACTATCCTTACTTTTTATTATATTTCAGGATTTATTTATCCGCGAATTTGGCATCGGGCGCCAGTTCAATAAACGTTTGTTGATTGTTAGTTTATTCGGGCAGCGTGGCCGCCTTTATTGAAATCCAAAACCAGACTTAGCCTAAATTACAATTTTTCGTCTTATTTATGCTAAAATTAAGCCTGCTCTGCAACCCAAATTTCTTTATGTAAAAATAATTTATTTAATTCCTATATGTTGGGAAAGAATTCATTTATTTCCTATGTATTGGGAAAGAGCTCATTTTGGAGAGAAATTCGTTTACAACGCATTTCTCTATTTGACCCATTTCCAATAGTGCTGGCTTAGCATATTGCCATTGGATAACCATAGTATGGGTGATTGTAGTATGTCACTGTGTGACAATGCATTTCTCCATATGACCCATATTTAATGAATGCCGACTCGGCATGTTGCCTTTGGGCAAGCATAGTACGTGTGATTGTGATATAGCGCAATAGTTAAATGCCGCTTGAAGTGAGTTTTACTTGGTGCGGCTGAAATGTGATGAGTAGTCATATTTCAGGCGACTTATGAAATTAATTGTTTTAAAATGTCTTGCCTTTGCATAAATGCATTGCACTTAAAATTTATGAGGTGCGATCGGATTTGGGTAAATGATCGTTGTGCGCCAATGCATTTCATGGGAATTTATTTAGGTCGGCCGAATTATGACTGATCATATTTCGGGCGGAAATATTCGGCACGGGTTTACTTTATTGTAAGTAATTATTATGAGTAATTTATGGGTATTTGGGTCGGCTAGTTTATGATGTGCAATCATATTTCAGACGACGTGGGTGGCAGTAACTTATGTTACGTTAACTAGTACCCAGAGATTGGTGATGGTACGGTGTTGACGTTTTATTCTCAATTTTCAATAGTTGACACAATTCTTTGAATAAGTTGTTTTTGTATTCTGTGCCCATGTCTGTCATTATTGTATTCATGCGTCCATAATTCAAAATTACGTTTTCAAACACGGCTTTAGCGACTGTAGTTGCGTCTTTGCTTGGAACTGGGATCGCTACCAAGTATTTGGTTAGATCACATATGATGGTAACTGCATATTCGTTTCCATTTATCGATTTCGGTAATGGTCCGACTGTATCGATTTGTACAATATCAAATGCCTTCGGATGTGTCTCCGTTATTGTCATGGGTTCTTTTATATGCTTATTGGTCTTATTTTTCTTGCAGTGGATGCAGTTTTTTATGTATTTTCTTATGTCGTTTTTCATATTCAGCCAGCTATACTTCTGCTTGATTTTATTTGTCATGCGATTTATTACTGGGTGGCCACCACTAATAGGATCGTCATGATATTTGTGCAGAATTTCTTTAATTTTCCCGGGATTTGTCACGTATATAACTTCTAGAGTTAGAGCGATTGTTAGCGTTTTGAGAACTTTAATTTTAAGGGGGATTTCTTCTTCCAAATAAAATTGTTAACCGCAAAACAATGCTTTAATTATGTTTTATTAGTCGCAAACTAATACAATATTACAATATTTCAAAAAAAACGCGCCGGACTAGAACCACTGTTCTGTTCAAAAGGCAATCAACAATGAACATGTAATTTCTTCAGTGACACAACGAAAAACCTCTTCAATCTACATATACATGCATACATACAGATGTACATATCCATGTATATTAGGGTGTCCCGTCCATGTATGAGACATTTTTTTTTTTGAGATACGATGTCGCAATAGGAGTCAAAATTTGCGTAATTGAATGCAGATTACGAGAAAAAAAAGGAAATATAATTCCGTACCATCTTGAGGGCTCTACAGAAGTTTGAAGTTTTTTTAATTTAGCATTTTTACAACTAGCTGAAATAACACAATTTCCATCTTTAAAAGGTATTTTATTATTCCGATTGTTCATACAAGTACAAGAAAACAAATAAAGTAAAAAATTACATTAACTTAGTTTTAAAAACTTACCCCCATATTCATAAAAAATAAAATTGGTTTATAAAGCTTATAGAGCTCAATAAACCTTTTATATTTTTTATGAATAAGGGGTTTAAAATTTAAACATATTTTTCTGTGAAAATTTCGGCATTTCTGCTCGAGATTGGAGTCTGGTCCTAATAAATCCATCTCTGGAAGTAGCATCAGTCACTCTTTGAGAGGCATCTGTTACCAATTTGACACATCTTTCTACGCTTTGCGTGTGACAAGGGAAGTCAGCTAATTCTAAGCTGTTATTTTTAACCATGATTGTTAGGTTCTTATTTGAAATATTTTGAAGAACAGGTGGAGCTGTAACCGGACACTCGTCCCAAAAAATAATTTCTGTGTAATCACTAGCTCCGAAGTTGATTTTTGGTATATTAAATACTCGTATTTTAGAATAATTTTCTCCTCTAGCATTTATTATTCTTTGCATTGCCAGCTCCCGAATGTGGTCTCTATCATCGAACAACATACTGACAAGTATGTTTTCTGGATGTGCAAAAAAGGCATTTCTTTCGATAGCAGAAACCACAATAAGTCTTACATTTTCCGGTAAAAATCTGGAGAACACAATTTGTTGGAAAATGTGTTTGGCTCCATGTTTAAAAGAATCCCTTTGCCGGATAAGAAACCACATCGGGGCGTATACTTTAACGATATAGCTGACAATTAACTTCAAGTTTTCTGATGGATTATTAGTACTTATGTAAAGTCGAAGTATACGATTTGCGGAAGTAAGCCATCTCGAGTGTGCGATTTTTCCAGGTTGACGGTTCGCCAGCTCAGAAGTACAGGAACCAGTTGATACCGCTCGACACATCTCATAAAGATATTTTTGATCTGTACTTAGATCGTATACTACATTTTTCGGCAAGTTACTGGCCACTGCACAAAAAGATGTAATGGTTTTACTTTCACAATCGGATAGCTGTTGCCCTATAACACCGGAATATGCTTTGGGACCCGAAGTGCTACCATCAAGTGTCAAGAATAAATGACGAAACGGTAACTCGTTAGCATGAAGCATACAGATACACCATTGCAGGGACCTTCCCAAATACTCCTCTAAATATTGAATCACTCCACCCTTCCAGCCGGTGTTCGTTGCCGTTCCGTCACATCCAATGCAAATAACATCATCTAAATTCCAACCTTGACCCTCTAATAATGTTGTGATCGATTTAAAAATTTCTTTTGCAGTGCCGCGACTTGGTGTTGCATGTCCTAAGTATATAGATCCCGGTTCTGTTAAAAGGGAGATGTGCTCCTCTACGACTTCTTTCCGATGGTAACGATCCCCAACTCTTTCATTTATAAGAGTTTTGTCTTTGCGTCCATCAAAGTAAATGCTTTTTATGCGAATGTGTTCAACATTTTTCAAAGCTTCTTTCCGGGCCTTAGATACTGCTCTGTGAATTTTGTTTTTATCTATAACTAGAGCAGAATCATCTTCTGTAATCAAGCCGACGTCAGCTAGTACCGCGGACGCAACTGCAGCAGCTGATCGCGTCGATAAGCCATATCTATCAAAGACCTTTGCAACTGTTGGCAATGGTAATATATTATAGGTAGCCGACGATCCCGATTGCTTATCTACAGACGGATTCGAGTACATTTCTGGAGACGATTCACGCATTGAGTCTTTGTGTACATTTTTTGAGATAAACCCCGCGTCTTCGGTACAAAGTTTTTTCCTCGCATTGATTCTTCAACTTTTCTCTGTTTTCGCTTCATTAATCTAGCTGTTTCTTTTTTATCAATCCCGCCAATAACCATTTTCCTGTCTCCTCTTTGATCCAGTAAAAAACGTCGCTCATTGATAGGAACTTTCCTATGTTTTAGGCATTGGCAGTATTCAAATGATTTTCAATTTTTTTTTCAAACCTATAATTCCGTTTGGGTTTAGGGTATCTTTTTAAGAAAAGGTAATTTCCGTAACAACACTTTAGCTGGTGAACAATTCGTTCTTTAGAAACAACTGGAATTGACGCCTTGGCCCAAATACTTGATATATTCTCATAAACAATTGAATATGTATCTGCATTGGATGGGTCCTTGCCATTATACTTCAGTTTTAAATCGTGCTTAACATATAAAATGAAAGTGATGACACCCTTTATCGTTGGTAACTGTCTATCTTCAAGTTCCTTGTATGGTCCCAATATGGCACAAGTAGTTTCACTACGCGTTGCTGTCATTGTCTGGAAATTTCAAAATTCGTCTTTAAATATACATATAGGAATCCCAACTATTCTGTTTTACCTGGAAACCTTCTTCGGTACAATGAACGTGGTATTTTAAAGTTGAAAAATTAAGAAAATGATTGAAGCTTCGTACTTGTATAAGACTAATATTGAAATAATATTACCTACATTGAGAGCCAAAATTACGCATAATGAAATATAATCATAAAAATAAAATATTACCTTTACAGTATACTTAGCTGCAATCACTGGAATGGGAGAGCAGAATTTTCAGAACCAGACCAGAATTTAATTCTGGTAAAACTGTCAAACGATCAGCTGTTTTGCAATTTACTTCCCTGCAGGAACAGTGACACTTCATTTCAGGCAACATTTGTAACAGCACGTTAAGAACAGTGTGAAAAAAATGATTCAAGCGTTTAATAATTTCTTGTAGGGATGTGAATGTGGGTATGCGTGTGTGTGGAAATTGACAGATTGCACATTTTTTACTAGAAGGCAATCCCGTACCCTTTGGTGTTGCTCTCGCACTGAGAGCGGATTTTTTAATTTTGACAGTTTTACTAGTTTTGGTCTGAAAAGTAAGGGATCACAGCTTTTAATTACACTGGATTCCGAAAATAAGTGTGAATTGTACATATTTATGTATGTTAAGTAAACTTCAAATTAAATGTAAGATAATTTTAATTTCTAAAACCCAGATTATTTGGTAGTAGTGCAAAAAAAAGGACCGTCTTGCAACAAAAGCAATATTTGTAATCTTTGAAGATCGGTAGAGCCCTCAAGTTATACTTATTTTTAATTTTTGAAAGCCATTTCGTAATCTGCTATCAAATACGCAAGTTTCAAGGGGTATTAAGAAAATCACCAAAAAAATATTTCGGGACACCCTAATGTACATACGCGGCCATCGAATAAGAAATTGGAGAATTTTCTCCTCTTATTCAAAGGCAAACAGTTACAAGGGCTTAACGAAGCATTTTCCTTCTTTATATTCTTTCGTTAATTCGCAAAAATTTAGTATACAAATGTATACGGTTGCCATTAGCAAAATATAGAACATAGGTGTCACAAGAATGTGGGTGGTTGCCATCACAACAGAAAAATACACTGCGACAAATAATATACTTTACAGCTCGGCCAACCTGACACATGATCGACCTCGATCATACTAACTAATAATATTCTTAAAACTAATATTTGCTATATTTCTTAGGTAAATAAATTAGTTAATCATTAATTAATAAACTGTTTACATTGCTCTTTGTTATTCATCTATTGCAACATCTTCAAGCTGATCATTCCTCCTCCATAGTCGTATAAATCGTGATTCAATAATGCCCATATATGGAAGTTGTGTGACCTGACAATTTTCAATGTCTCTAATAATATATCTGTCATTTGGAAGTTTTTTTAGCTATAATATATGGACCTTTGAACTTCGGTATAAGTTTTTTGTTAACACCAGCCGTACTATCAACGTTCTTTATCATGACGTATTCGCCAACTTCAAAATCTCTAGCAGGTCTGTTATTTTTCCAAAAAAAAAAATATTCCTCGTTGCGCCGCTGGGATGCCAGTATAGCCTTATTCGCTTCCTGCCTACAATTAGTTAGATCACACTGCCCAATATCCTGTTGGTCGCATAAGAATTCAGTGAATTCATCAACATTGGGTCCCTTTTGGATGGTCCCAAAGAGTAAATTGGAGGGAGTTTTACCGGTTGAGCTGTGTACTGTATTAATAATGGCAAATTCAATCGTACTTAGCTTTGAAACCCAATCGGCATGTTGAATCGGCTCACTTAGTTTACTAAGCATAGGAGTTAAAAATCTGTTCACTCTTTCAACCTGACCGTTTGCTTGCGGCGACCCAGTGGCAACTTTAACATGATCTATATTATTTTTCACTAGAAACTCAGTAAACTCAATGGATGTAAAACAGGTTCCCCTATCAGATATTATCCTAGATGGTCGACTATAATACTGAAAATATTTTTTTAAAGACTCGACGACTTCTTTAGTACTAGTCGAGTTAACTGGGTAGAGTTTTACAAACTTGGTGAAAGCATCAATTACCACTAGCAAATATTTTCGTTTTGACTTTAAAGCGGGAAGAGGTCCGAGATGGTCAATATGAATAGTATCGAAAGGTATTGGCTTCTTAGGGATACTATGAATATTCCTTTCGTTTACTCGCGCAGGTGCTGAATATACAATGCATTTTAAGCAATTTTTTAAAAATTTATCAATTTTGGACCTCATTTCCGGAAACCAATAGTGTAGTTTTATTTGATTCATCTACCCCAAAGTGGGCAATTTTCTCATGTATACAGCGAATTATGTTATCTTCCATCTCTCGGGGGACATAAAAATATAACTGACCTCTCATATCTTTTCTATAAACTAGCCCGTTTTTGAAGAATCATAATTCTGTAGTTCAAGGGCCCATCTCGCAATACGTGGGTTAAGCGTCTTTTTGCTTAAAGTAAGCGTAAGTGAATTACAATCCGTAATAATCTTAAAAGGGACTCCCTCGAGATAGACTCTAAAACGTCGCAAAGCGTAAATGATAGCTAGCGTTTCTAGTTCAAAACTGTGATATTTGCTCTCAGTACTAGTAGTTCGCTGTGAGAAGTAAAAAATAGGATGAAACTTTCCATCTGATTGACGCTGTAACAAAATAGCACCATAACCTTGAGCACTTGCATCGCAATGCAACTCGGTCTCATTTTTGGGATTATATATTGACAAAACTGGAGGATCGGTGAGCCTTGCTTTTAATTCAGCAATCGCATTAAAACAGGCTTTGTCAAGCTCAAATTTCGAATCTTTCTTCAACAAATCATACAATGTTTAGCAATTTTTGAAAACTGTGGAACAAATTTCCTAAAATAAGAACATAGGCTAATAAATGAATGCAATTGTTTTAAATTTTTTGGTAGTGGAAATTTCGCGACAATTTTTTTGTGTTCCTGACTTGGATTAATACCCTCATAACTAACATCATAACCTAAGTACTGAATGCTGCTATGATAAAACTTACATTTTGACAATTTAAGTTCAAGACCATACTTGGCTATCTGCTTCAGTACCGATTCCAATAAAGCAAAGTGTTCATCTAAATCCACTGTGGCTAGCAATATATCATCCATATAAACGATTAGGAGGCCTTTTGAAATGAAATCTTTCAAAATAAAAGAAATAAATCTTTGAAATACGGATGGGGCGTTTTTAAGACCGAATGGCATCATTACGTACTCAAACTGACCACTTGGTGTAACAAATGCTGTATATTTTATTGATTCCTCAGTTACTTTCACTTGGTGAAACCCACTTTTTAAGTCTAATAATGTAAAATATTTTTTTCCTCCTAAATACTCCAGACAATCTTCGATGAGAGGAAGAGGATAATTATCTCGAACAGTTATTTTATTTAAATCCCTGTAGTCAATACACATACGAGTTTCACCACTTTTCTTTTTTACTAACACTATTGGTGACGCATATGGGGAATCACTATGGCGAATAATACCTTTATCTAAAAGCTCTTGCACTATCTTCTGAACTTCAAATTTGTCTTTATAAGATAGTCTTTCGAGGATGTGAATAAACTGGTTGTTCAGAAGTCAATTTAATGGACATTTCATACGGTTTTGTGCTTGACTCTTTTGGATATTCTAAATAACAATTACGAATGATACGATTTATTTCTAAGCGTGCGTCATTATGCAAAGCGGAATCAATATTATAATCACTAGCACTGCTACTACAAAAGGCTTCAACATCAATCGCGCATGTAATATTCCCTTCAATAAAGGAAAAACAATCTTCGTCCCACTCTTCACTTAAAGTTTCACTGTGCGATTCTTCAACAATACTGGCTCCAATGGCGCAACGAGCATTCCTTGAAAAACAATCTTTAAACAATCTATCTGCGGGAATGCCTCCACAGATATTATCAATAACAGGAGTTATGGAATGATCAACAGAAAAATCAGTATAACAATGTTGCAAATTATCTGGAACCTGAACAATATTATCAATTAAAGACACACTTGAATTCGACTCATTTAATTCCAACTTGAGCTCGTTACAATTTAACATACAAAGTTTAATATTAAATAATTTGAAAAAATCTCTTCCGAGAAGTAATGGCTGAGACAAAATGCCATCCGAAACAATAAATAATGAAATTATTTTAGATTTTCCATTGAGCAAAATCTCACAGTAAATTTTTCCGAAAGTTTTTAATTTATAGGATACAATTAATTCATCGGCACTTGTATCAACAGGAGTTATGGAATGATCAACAGAAAAATCAGTATAACAATGTTGCAAATTATCTGGAACCTGAACAATATTATCAATTAAAGACACACTTGAATTCGACTCATTTAATTCCAACTTGAGCTCGTTACAATTTAACATACAAAGTTTAATATTAAATAATTTGAAAAAATCTCTTCCGAGAAGTAATGGCTGAGACAAAATGCCATCCGAAACAATAAATAATGAAATTATTTTAGATTTTCCATTGAGCAAAATCTCACAGTAAATTTTTCCGAAAGTTTTTAATTTATAGGATACAATTAATTCATCGGCACTTGTATCAACAGGAGTTATGGAATGATCAACAGAAAAATCAGTATAACAATGTTGCAAATTATCTGGAACCTGAACAATATTATCAATTAAAGACACACTTGAATTCGACTCATTTAATTCCAACTTGAGCTCGTTACAATTTAACATACAAAGTTTAATATTAAATAATTTGAAAAAATCTCTTCCGAGAAGTAATGGCTGAGACAAAATGCCATCCGAAACAATAAATAATGAAATTATTTTAGATTTTCCATTGAGCAAAATCTCACAGTAAATTTTTCCGAAAGTTTTTAATTTATTGGATACAATTAATTCATCGGCACTTGTATCAAAGGGCAAAAGCATCTTGCTTATAAAGCTGGCAGGACTACCACTGTCAATTAAAGAAATACACTTGGTAAACTTTTTATTGTTCATGTTCCGATTACAAAAAGCAATACTTACAGTTTGATATGGTTCAATATTCGACATCATATCCTCATGGGTTGGTTCCTCATCTATAGCGTTCACAGCTTTCTTGGTGGCTGCTTGCACTGATCTACATATGCATGCATACATACAGATGTACATATCCATGTACATACGCGGCCATCGAATAAGCAATTGGAGAATTTTCTCCACTTATTCAAAGGCAAACAGTTACAAAGGCTTAACGAAGCATTTTCCTTCTTTATATTCTTTCGTTAATTCGCAAAAATTTAGTATACATATGTATACGGTTGCCATTAGCAAAATATAGAACATAGGTGTTACAAGAATGTGGGTGGTTGCCATCACAACAGAAAAATACACTGCGACAAATAATATACTTTACATACCCATTTCTATAAATTTGCCTACTGCAGTATAATTTCTTTTAAACTATTTGTCCCCTAAGGACCACTGTATTTGTACAAGTCCTAAATTGCCGGCTTCTCGTTCGAGCCTGGTAAAGAATTGTCCTAAGTCAATCTTATCCTCAACAATTAGGTTGCTTGTATCAAAATTGCTACAAATTTTCTTTCCTTTTTTGAAATATAATTTCGGAGGATTGAAAACGAGCTCGACATGTCTGTTTACTTCAACTTTATTTAGCGCTTCGTAAATTTTGGGGTTCTCTTTGTGACTTTCTTTAGTTTCAGTTTTATCTCTGGTCTTTTTAGCTGCTGATCTTGTTGTTATTTTAAATATTTTGTTTGCTTTCACTGACATATCTTTTAAATTTGTAATAGTTATGCGGGATAATGCATCCGCGATATGATTTTCTTTACCGGCTATATACTCCAGTACTTACCTTGCTGTCGTAAATTTAAGGTCGTGTTTGAGCTGCCAGTGGCTCCGGTACAACTGTTGGCGAATTTTGAGATTGCATCATTACTTGTTGAGAACGTTCCTGCTTACATGATCATCTTGACCTTGTCATTGGAGCAGTTTTTAAACATGGCTTTAACTGCTGCCTGTGTTGAATATCTCGTGGGTAAGTTTGGGTTTAATCCATCCGAGATATATGCTCCTTCTAGCGATCTGGTAATTTTTTTCTTTTTCCGCAGTGTATTGGTTAGCAGTTTTGCTACTTCCACTGATTCACCCTTTATTGCGGTTTTTAATTTGTTTTTTATTTGTTCGATCGTGGACTCATTACTAATAAAATTCCTTGCTGTACCTTTCAGCTTTGTTTTTATCATAGTAATGGCCAGTGCCTCGTGTGTATCCTTGATTTGCTCAAGTATATCAAGTGCATCTAGGAAACTATGTAGATTTTCTCGTTTACCATCAAACTCTGGTAATACTGACGAAGCAGTTTTAATAAATTCTACTACAGTTTGTGGCATTATGACGTTTATTATTGGAAGTTGTTACTTTTAATTGGGAAAATCATACGCGTTGTTGTACATTGTTTAATTGTCTTAATTTATTTTTGATGTAATTTTTTATCAAGATTACCATTGCGACAATTAAACATGTAACTACGCATGCAAACGCGGTCAACCACTTATCGGAAACTTCTTCTACGATAGGGTGTGGTTCGTATTTAACTATTTTGGTATCGGAGGTGTTTTCACCTGAATTTTCTTTTCCTACTTCGTATCCCGCTATTCCTATTAATATGCCGTTTAGCGCAATTTTCCATCAAGTCATTTTTATGTAAAAAAAAATCTTCCTTTAACCTGTGGAAAATTTTTTTTATATTACCGTGTTAAATTAAAAATGTGAATGAGAAAAACAATTTTCCTTATTGTTAGTTCTTGTTATTTAATTTAATGATAAAAAAAATATATTTTTTTTGTATTTTTATTAGCTTAGTTTCGTCGCTATGAATAGGATTTTAATTGAACCACTTTGGTTTCCTGACCATTTCAAAGTGGAATATGTTTATAATTATAATTATATATTTTAAATTTTTTCATTTTTTACTTAAATTAAATTAAAATTTACTATAAATTTCCTAATGGTCCTTTTGGTGGTTCTGCGTTGTTGTTGTTGCTGGGTTCCACCTATTTTTGCGCATATCTTTTAATTTGGTTATCAGCTCCTTCTTTTGCTGCCCGCGACTGATATTAATTATTCGCTGTAGTTCTGCACATTATTTTTAGGGTTAATTTACTCATTTTCTTATGTGAAGGTTTTCCATGAAATAACATAATGAACTGGCAGGATCTAGATTTGAGCTGGGAGGATCTAGGTTTGGGCTGGCACGATCTGGCTTTGCAGGATCTAGCTTTGTAGGGTCTAGCTTTGCAGGATCTAGTTTTGAGGTAGTGAATTAAACTGGCAGGATCGCCATGTAATGTTTGGGGTAAGGCAAGTATTCTCTTAGCTCTTCAGCCGCATTTGAGTGAGCATTAAAATGCCCCACAAGATTCCGCAATTAAAACACAAGAGTTGAGTCTTAAAATTGGAATGATTTATTCGGCTCATCGCCGTTCTTTTATATGATTACACTCTACCTTATGAGTAATCTAATTTACAAACTTACATTTCTAAGTGGTTAGTCATGCTTATGAATCTACGTTGTTGTGCATGCATACAAACATATATATGGGTTCAATGGAGTTTATGTTATTGGAGAAGTGCAGCGCAAGCTAAATTGATTTGAATGACGGACGGACATGCCTTAATGAACTCCTCTTTTCAACCAAGAACTTTCATATATGGAACTCTATATCTATCTCGATTATTTTATGCCGTTACGTACTACCGTTATGTGAACAACGGTAGTACTAGTACGCTGGGTATAAAAATGGAGAGAAGTGCCCTAATATAATAAAATAAAAGAAATTCTAATAAAATAAAGTAAATCAAACTGGAATATGCCAAAAATAAACCGAATAAAATAATCATTGTTCAATTATATAAGGTTAAGCAGATTTTGACATTTGCGAAGGCATAGCTTCCTTAGGAAAATTGTAGTAGAAAAGGAAGGAACACCGTTCGCAAAATTTCAGGATTTTTTTCCGGAAATCTGTCTTTTCAACATTTATTTTTTAATTTAATTTTAAATTTAACTGTAACAAGTAAGGAAGTCTAAGTTCGGGTAAGCCGAACATTAAATACCCAGTGTATGGAAACAATAGTAGTACCTATAAGTTATATATTTTCTATATATATTATAATTTGGGAAAAACGAACTCAATAAATTTATTAGTTAGTTCATAAAATTAATATTTATTTATGCTACGGTATAACATATATGCACATTGTTCGTGTGCCCTCAAAATATTACTTATAGTTGAATGCATTTCTTACTTCTAATATACTTACGCCCAACTTGTGACAAAGTTTTAAATTGAAAAAAATACGTTTGGGTTTCAGTTTTTCGAAATTCAAATTATTTTCAAAGTTATAGCTATCACCACTTTTCGAAATTCCTTACTTTTTGATGTAAATAACTTCCGCTCCCTTAAAGTGCCAAAAAATTTTTTTGCTAATAGTTACTAATGCAATGCCCAAACAACATCATACAAAAGCGCCATCTCGCCACGATGGAGAAGTTAAAAATTGCGAATAATGTTTGCAAAAAAATTTTTTTTGCAAAAATTGGAAATGTCCTTTTGTAGAAGATACCATCTTTTATATATATTTAAAAAATTAGCAAAATCGGTTTGAAAATTTTTTTTGCAAAAATTGGAAATGTCCTTTTGTAGAAGATACCATCTTTTATATATATTTAAAAAATTAGCAAAATCGGTTTGACCAATTGTGAGAAAATCATCCAAAAGTGAGGAATTTCGAAAACTGTTGATAGATATAACTTTCAAAATAATTCGAATTTTGAAAAATTGTATACGTATTTTTGTTTAATCGTTCTGAGCCATACTACCCACTTTCAATAAAATACATGGCCGGCGAAATAATTATAGGTGGCTCACTTAACAAAATTAACTCATCTTTTAAGACTCGTTAATAGTAGACAATTCCTTACAAATTTAACTACCAAATTATACTATAATTATACTATTTTAGTTATTTACCTTACCGAATTATGTCGATTTATGTGATTTTCGAAATTTTCCATATTGAAATTGGACGTGATTGGGTAGCGATTTCATTTAATTTCAACAGGTATACTTCCTATAACTCTAGTATACCTTGTTCCGAATTTCCCGATTCTACCGTAATCAGTTTAAAACTTACGACCAGTCTTTTAGGTGATTTTCTAAATTTTCGATATCGAGAGTAGCCGTGGTTGGACGGGGATTTTATCCAATTTCATCACGTATACTCCCAACAGTACTAGTATGATTTGTGGCAAATTTCATCGTTCTACCATAATTTGTTTAAAAGTTATGACCAGTCGAATTTTCAAAAATGCCTCCTTGAAAGTGGGCGGTACCACGCCCACTTTTTAAAATTTAACAGAAAATCATAATAGAATGATAAGAGAGATTCACCTATGAAATTATATCATTTTATCAATTTCAGCTACCGATATATGTCAGTTTATGTGATTTTCGAAATTTTCGATACCGACAAAAGGGTCGTGGTTATAATCCGAGTAATCTGTATACCAAATTTCATGCAAATTCCTCAATTTTTACTCAAGTTATGTTAATTTGTATGATTTTCGAAATTTACAATCTCGAAAAAGGGGGCGTGGTTATCATCCGATTTCGCCCATTTTCAATAGCAACCTACCTGGGCCAAAAAGTAACCTGTATATAAAATTTCATGCAAATATCTTAATTTTTACTCAAGTTATCGTGTACAAAGACGGACGGACGGACGGACAAACGGACGGACATGCCTGAATAGACTCCTCTTTTCAACCGAAGAACTTTCATACATGGATCTTGATTCTTTTGCGCCGGTACATAGTACAGTTATGTGGACAAAATTATAATACCCCTGTACTAGTACGCTTGGTATAAAAATGCCTCCCTTAAAAGTGGGCGGGGCCCCGCCCACTTTAGAAAATTTATCAAAAAATCATTATATAATGACCATGGGGATTCACCTCTAAAATTATAAAATTTTACTCATTTCCGTTAGCGAATTATGTCAATTTATGTGATTTTCGATATCGAAAGTGGTCATGGTTGGAGGGCGATTTTATCCATCTTCATCAGGTATACTCCCAACGATACTAGTATGCTTTTTTCCAAATTCCATCGTTCTATCGTAATCAGTTTAAAAGTTACGAACAGCCAAATTTTCCAAAATGCCTTCCTTAAAAGTGGGCGGTGCCACGCCCCCTATAAAAAATTTATGGAAAAATCATAAGAGAATCACCAGGGGGATTCACCTATAAAATTATATCATTTTAGCCATTTCAGCTACCGAGATATGTCAATTTATGTGATTTTCGAAATTTTCGATATCGAAAGTGGGCGTGGTTGAAGGGCGATTTTATCCACTTTCATCAGGTATACTCCCAACGATACTAGTATGCTTTGTACCAAATTCCATCGTTCTATCGTAATCTGTTTAAGAGTTACGACTAGTCAAATTTTGAAAAACGCCTCCCTTAAAAGTGGGCGGTGCCACGCCCACTATAAAAAATTGATGGGAAAATCATAAGAGAATGACCAAGGGGATTCACCTATAAAATTATATCATTTTAGCCATTTCAGCTGCCGAGATAAGTCAATTTGTGTGATTTTCGAAATTTTCGATATCGAAAGTGGGCGTGGTTGAAGGGCGATTTTATCCACTTTCATCAGGTATACCCCCAACGATACTAGCATGCTTTGTGCCAAATTCCATCGTTCTATCGTAATCTGTTTAAGAGTTAAGACCAGTCAAATTTTCAAAAACGCCTCCCTTAAAAGTGGGCGGTGCCACGCCCACTATAAAAAATTTATGAAAAAATCATAAGAGAATGACCAGGGGGATTCACCTATAAAATTATATCATTTTAGCCTTTTCAGCTGCCGAGATATGTCAATTTGTGTGATTTTCGAAATTTTCGATATCGAAAGTGGGCGTGGTTGAAGGGCGATTTTATCCAGTTTCATCAGGTATACTCCCAACGATACTAGTATGCTTTGTGCCGAATTCCATCGTTCTATCGTAATCAGTTTAAAAGTTACGACCAGTCAAATTTTCAAAAACGCCTCCCTTAAAAGTGGGCGGTGCCACGCCCACTATAAAAAATTTATGGAAAAATCATAAGAGAATGACCAGGGGGGCTCACCTATAAAATTATATCATTTTAGCCATTTCAGCCGCCGAGATAAGTCAATTTGTGTGATTTTCGAAATTTTCGATATCGAAAAAGGGGGCGTGGTTATCATCCGATTTCGCCCATTTTCAATAGCAGCCTACCTTGGCCAAAAGGTAACTTGTATACAAAATTTCATGCAAATATCTCAATTTTTACTCAAGTTATCGTGTACACAGACGGACGGACGGACGCACGGACGGACAGACGGACGGACATGTCTTAATGGACTCCTCTTTTCAACCTAAGAATTTTCATATATGGAACTCTATATCTATCTCGATTATTTTGTGCCGTTACAAACAGCCGTTATGTGAACAAAGTTAATATACCCTTGTACTAGTACTAGTACACTGGGTATAATCATAAGAGAATGACCAGGGGGACTCACCTATAAAATTATATCATTTTAGCCATTTCAGCCACCGAGATAAGTCAATTTGTGTGATTTTCGAAATTTTCGATATCGAAAAATGGGGCGTGGTTATCATCCGATTTCGCCCATTTTCAATAGCAACCTACCTTGGCCAAAAGATAACCTGTATACAAAATTTCATGCAAATATCTCAATTTTTACTCAAGTTATCGTGTACACAGACGGACGGACGGACGGACGGACAGACGGACGGACATGTCTTAATGGACTCCTCTTTTCAACCTAAGAATTTTCATATATGGAACTCTATATCTATCTCGATTATTTTGTGCCGTTACAAACAGCCGTTATGTGAAAAAAGTTAATATACCCTTGTACTAGTACTAGTACACTGGGTATAAAAAGTATGCCCTCTTTGTGGGTAGCAGTAAACATGTACGAAATAAGCTTATAAAACTATAATGTTTATAATTGCATCCTTTTTTAATAACTGTCATCAATCGACGGTATGAAAACCAATCTCTTAACGTCTGTGGCAGCGGTCTCACGACCTGGCCTCGGAGATCCAGAGGAGAAAAAAGCTGCACCTGAGCTTTCAGCAAAGGGAGCGACCGCGATGGAAACTACTGGTCCGGACTCCCAGGAGACATCTCACCTCCACTCTGCGTACTTGGAAAAACGATTGGCCGCAAGGACCCTGAAGAAATATCAGGGACTCTCGCAGGAAACGCTGTCACCGAGTTCTCGGAAGTCGGTGGAATTGGTGAAATCTCTGATTCCGGATTTTCAAACCACTTATGTGCCAAAGAGGGTAAACGGAAACCCTCTCAAACGCAAGAGAACGGACGTGGCGTTAAAACCTCACCCCGGAGTGGGCAAACCAAGCTTTGCCGCAGTAACTAAGGAGAGGATCCTTACAGGCATTCTGGACCGAGGCAACGGCCGTTTGGCCATCCCCAAAGACAAGGGACGACACGTCCGGAACGAACTCGCTAACGCTCTTATTGACGTTTATTTGAAGTCTCCGGTACAGCGGCGGTCACAGATGCGGGTTGGCACCAGGGACAGATTAAAATAGTCGCGTGTGACGACGCATGAACTGTTGCACTCAAGCTCAAGACTTGGTGAAGTCTACAAAGGCGAAAAAATCGAGGTCGTCGACTGGAATGACATTCCGGCTTGGCCAAGGGCAAGGGCATGGATTTCTGCCATCCCTGCAGAACCTGGGAGAATTCTCACGATGCTGCGGATAATGAATCCGTCCCTCCCGACGCAGGACTGAAGTGTCACTCTGGTCGGGGATGCGGTAGGGCCGGATAGATAAGTGGTCCTCACCATGAATAAGGAGGCACTCGAGCCTCTTAAAGTTACAATGGACTAGTGCATTAGAGTGTACGTCAGATCGTTATCCACGTAAACCGTGGCTATGCAGAGCGCGCTGCCATCTCCGCTGCAACGGGGGACTCGGATATCGAAGAACTGCAAGAGGAAACGGAGGAGTCCGACGCGAAAAGCATGTTATCTGCCACAGCACTTTCGCAAAGTGACGTGAACAGCTCGAAGATGGAAGACAGCTTGCTGGACGGGGAGCAACCAATCCTGAGCGCATTATCTCTGATGCTTCAGTCAGCATTACTCCTGTTAGGCTAACTCGTCGTTGAGAGACAACCTCTGGGATGGGGCACACCTCGACGATATGGGTACGTCAGGGAAGTCTGAGCGCTCTCATGTTGGTGGTGCTTCAGATAAATCTGCACAAATCTAAAGTATCCTCGGCTTTCAAAATGCGACATGGATGTGGCCCTCATCCAAGAATCCTGGGTCAACAGCTCGAGGATCTGCGGATTGGGGACTATTGGCTTCAAGCTCATTCGAGCTAGCGAGGAGGGCAAGGTCAGAACGTTCATTTTGGTGAAATGTGAGCTTCTTGTATGAATGCACACAAGCCTTTTCCTTGATTTAAATTCAGCTTCAAACGAGGAGATAACGTATTTGTATGCTGACAAAAGGCTGCAAAACAGGAAAAATTGCTATTATTTAGTTAAAATAATAAATTATCATAAAAATCTTACCAAATAGACAATTAATTTTTCAAAATAAAAATAAAAAAAAAACTTCAAAAGCTTTCACTGTTGCTGTAATTTTGTTCGTATCAAGAATATTGGTTTTTACTACCATTTTCATACGATTTTGAAAAGAAGTAGCACTGTCAATCAGATAGGGAAGCATGAAGCTGAGAGTGTCAAAAACGTCTCGGACTGCTTAACCTTATATTATTAAACAATGAAAATAATATGCAATCAGTGGCGGTTCCAGGGTTTTTGGAAGGGGGAGCTCAAATTTTTACTATATTTTTTGGGTCAATTTTACAATATTTTTTGTGTTATTTATAATGTATTTTTTGCTTAATTTTAATTATATTTTTTGTGTAATTTTAATAAAACACAAGTAAGGAAGTCTAAGTTCGGGTAAGCCGAACATTAAATACCCAGTGTATGGAAACAATAGTAGTACCTATATGGTATATATTTTCTATATATATTCTAATTTGGGAAAAACGAATAATATAATATATATATATAAATTTATTAGTTAGTTTATAAAATTAATATTTATTTATGTTACGGTATAACATATATGTATGTACATTGTTCGTGTGCCCTCAAAATCTTACTTATAGTTGAATACATTTCTTACTTCTAATATACTTACGCCCAATTTGTGACAAATTTTTAAATTGAAAAAAATAAGTTTGGGCCAGTTTTTCGATATTCGAATTATTTTCAAAGTTATGGGAGTGTAATGGAGTGTGGTTGCTAAGTGACCTTGCTCAATCCCGACTCTTGCGTCCTCGTTCGTGCACTCTGGGCAACGGGAGCTACCTAGGCTCGCGGCAGAAAGAGAGGGAGCCCCGGTGGGGCCACTCTGACATACTTGGTTTAAGGGCTCACCGAGGTCTTTTTCGCAGCGTCTGTTCACCACGTGGTGCGGCTGCAAGCGGGTGTCTGTCTTGTAGCAAGCGGCTCGCTATATAAATGTGTGAATATTTTTTTTATCAAAATCCCGGAGACGGGTTGTGCGCTGGGTTTGGGACCCGCCACGTAAAAAATTTAGTCCACTGAAAATTTTAATAAAGCCTCGGATGAGAACCCCCTTTAATGTTGACGACCCGGCAAAACGAAATAAGGACTACGAGAAGGATATTAGGGCATGTACCTGGAATGTCCGGACCCTTTCAAGGGATGGTACCGCTGCCCGACTGGTTGATGTCCTCATGAACGCAAAGGCTGACATCACCGCCCTGCAGGAAATGCGATGGACGGGACAAGGAAAGACGACCATCGGACCTTGTGACGTATACTACAGTGGCCAGACACGCGGCAAAGCGCGTGGTGTAGGATTCGTAGTGGGAAAGAGACTTCGCCGCCAAGTATTAGCGTTCACACCTGTGAGCGAGCGTCTCGCTGCGATCCGCATCAAGGCGAGGTTTTTCAACATAACATTTATCTGCGCCTATGCGCCGACAGAGGAGACGGACGACGCAGAGAAGGACTCCTTCTACGATAAACTTGAACAGACTTATGATCGCTGCCCCCAGCATGATATCAAAATCGTGCTCGGCGACTTTAATGCCAAGGTGGGCAAGGAAGGAGTCTTTGGTCCCACAGTTGGAAAATTCAGTCTCCACGATATAACATCCCCCAACGGCACTAGGTTGATTGACTTCGCCGCTGCTCGCAATATGGTCATCAGTAGTACCAGGTTCCAGCATAAGCGAATACACCAAGCCACATGGCTGTCCCCTGATCAAAGAACTAGAAACCAGATTGATCATGTCTTGATTGACGGCAGACATAGCTCCACCGTTCTGGACGTGCGTACACTGCGTGGTCCCAATATTGACTCTGACCATTATCTTGTCGCAGCCAAGATACGCACACGCCTCTGTGCAACGAAGAAAGTGCGCACAGTAACGGAAGGAAAGTTTGACGTCGAGAAGCTGCGCATGACACAGACAGCTGATAATTTCACAACTCGACTCTCACACCTGCTAGCAGAGGGCAATCCTCGACCTAACGATGTAACCGAGCAATGGAAGCATATCTCTCACTCATTGCGTACCGCCGCTGAGGCCACTATAGGGTTCCAGCGAGCCCGCAAGAACAACTGGTACGATGAGGAATGCAAAACTGCCTCGAAAAAAAAGGACGCTGCCTACAAGGAGACGTTGCGAACGGGCGCAACCCGCAGTGTATGGCAACAATATCGTGAGGCAAAGAAGGAAGAGAGACGCCTTTTCAGAAAAAAGAAAAGTGAGGCCGAAAGGCGTGAGTGTGAGGAGCTTGAGATGCTGGCTGACAGGAATGATGCCCGAAAATTCTATGAAAAGATCCGGCGGATGACGGAAGGTTTTAAGACCGGGGCAAGCTCCTGTAAGGACAATAATGGCGACCTGGTAACCGACGTACAAAGTATACTTAAATTATGGAGGGAGCACTTCTCCTCACTGCTAAATTGCGAGGGAGACGTCGAACCCGATACCCCAATCCCTGACGATGGAAAAGTCGTCCCACCACCTGACTATGATGAAGTGAGGATAGCTATATCCCGGCTCAAAAACAACAAAGCGCCTGGAAAAGACGGACTACCCGCCGAGCTGTTCAAACACGGAGGCGAAGAACTGGTAAAAAGCATGCATCAGCTCTTATGCAGAATATGGTCAGACGAATGCATGCCTCCGGATTGGAATTTAAGTGTGCTTTGCCCAATCCACAAGAAAGGCGATCCCGCTAACCGCACCAACTACCGCGGAATTAGTCTTCTTAATATCGCATATAAGGTTCTTTCTAGCGTGTTGTGTGAAAGGCTGAAGCCCATCGTAGACAAACTGATTGGACCTTATCAGTGTGGCTTTAGACCTGGTAAGTCTACCATCGACCAGATTTTCACGATACGCCAAATCCTGGAGAAGACCCATGATAAGAGAATCGACACTCACCATCTCTTTGTCGATTTTAAAGCCGCTTTTGACAGCGTAAAAAGGAGTTGCCTGTATGCCGCCATGTCTGAATTTGACTTCCCTGCAAAGCTTATACGGCTTTGCCAAATGACGTTGAGCAATACCAACAGCTCCGTTAGAATCGGGAAGGACCTCTCTGAGCCATTTGAAACCAAACGAGGCTTCAGACAGGGCGACTCCCTTTCGTGCGATTTCTTCAATCTGATGCTGGAGAAGATAATTCGAGCAGCAGAGCTAAACCGCAATGGTACAATCTTTTACAAGAGCGTGCAATTGCTGGCGTATGCCGATGATATTGATATCATTGGCCTTAACAACCGCGCCGTAAGCGCTGCCTTCTCTGGACTGGATAAGGAAGCGAAAAAAGTGGGTCTTGCCGTGAACGAGGACAAGACGAAGTATTTGCTGTCATCAAAGAAAGAATCGGCGCACCTGCGCCTTGGCAGCCATGTCACTGTTGAAAGTTACAAATTTGAAACTGTGAGAGACTTCGTCTATTTGGGAACCAGTATTAACACCGAAAATAATATCAGTCTAGAAATCCAGCGGAGAATCACTCTTGCCAACAAGTGCTACTTTGGACTGAGTAGGCAATTGAGAAGTAAAGTCCTCTCTCGAAGAACAAAGATCACGCTCTATAAGTCTCTCATCATACCTGTCCTGATGTATGGCTCAGATTCATGGACAATGTCAAGAGAAGATGAGATGGCCCTTGGAGTATTTGAGAGAAAAGTTCTCCGGAAGATTTATGGTCCTTCCCGTGATGCCAACGGAGAGTATCGAAGGAAATTTAACGATGAGCTGTACGAGCTCTACGCAGATCTGACCATAGTCCAGCGAATTAAAGCCCAAAGACTCCGCTGGCTGGGCCATGTTATGCGAATGGACAAAGAAGCTCCAGCACAGAAGGTTTTCCTATCGTCGCCTGAATTCGGCAGCAGAGGAAGGGGGAGGCCTCGACTGAGATGGAAACAACAGGTGGAGGATGACTTGAACTCCCTTGGGGTTTCCAATTGGCGTCGGTTATCGCTAAAAAGGAATGACTGGCGTGCTTTGATACGAAACGGCCAAAATCGCTTAGGCGGTTAAGCGCCAATAAATGATGATGATGATGATAGCTATCACCACTTTTCGAAATTCCTTACTTTTTGATGATTTTCTCACGATTGGTAAACCGATTTTGCTAATTTTTTAAATATCTATAAAAGATGGTATCTTCTACCAAACGACGATTCTAACTTTTGCAAAAAAAAATTTTTTGCAAACATTATTGGCAATTTTTAACTTCTCCATCGTGGTCATATGGCGCTTTTGTATGATGTTTGTTGTATGATTAGTAACTATTGGCAAAAAAAAAAATTTTTTGGCACTTTAAGGGGGCGGGAGTTATTTACAACAACATCATACAAAAGCGGCATCTCGCCACGATGGAGAAGTTAAAAATTGCGAATAATGTTTGCAAAAAAAAATTTTTTGCACAAATTGGAAATGTCCTTTTGTAGAAGATACCATCTTTTATATATATTTAAAAAATTAGCAAAATCGGTTTGACCAATCGTGAGAAAATCATCAAAAAGTGAGGAATTTGGAAAACTGTTGATAGCTATAACTTTCAAAATAATTCGAATTTCGAAAAATTGTGTACGTATTTTTGTTTAATCGTTCTGAGCCATACTACCAACTTGCAATAAAATACATGGCCGTCGAAAAAATTATAGGTGGCTCACTTAAGAAAATTAACTCATCTTTTAAGACTCGTTAATAGTAGACAATTCCTTACAAATTTAGCTACCAAATAATACTATAATTATACTATTTTAGTTACTTACCTTACCGAATTATGTCAATTTATGCGATTTTCGAAATTTTCCATATTGAAAGTGGACGTGATTGGGAAGAGATTTCGTTTAATTTCAACAGGTAAACTTCCTATAACTCTAGTATACCTTGTGCCGAATTTCACGATTATACCGTAATCAGTTTAAAACTTACGACCAGTGTTTTAGGTGATTTTCTAAATTTTCGATATCGAGAGTAGCCGTGGTTGGACGGGGATTTCATCCAATTTCATAACGTATATTCCCAACCGTACTAGTATGATTTGTGCCAAATTTCATCGTTCTACCATAATTTGTTTAAAAGTTACAACCAGTCGAATTTTCAAAAATGCCTCCCTTGAAAGTGGGCGGTACCACGCTTTTTAAAATTTAACAGAAAATCATAATAGAATGATAAGAGAGATTCACCTATGAAATTATATCATTTTATCAATTTCAGCTACCGATATATGTCTGTTTATGTGATTTTCGAAATTTTCGATACCGACAAAAGGGTCGTGGTTATAATCCGAGTAATCTGTATACCAAATTTCATGCAAATTCCTCAATTTTTACTCAAGTTATGTAAATTTGTATGATTTTCGAAATTTACAATCTCGAAAAATGGGGCGTGGTTATCATCCGATTTCGGCCATTTTCAATAGCAACCTACCTGGGCCAAAAAGTAACCTGTATATAAAATTTCATGCAAATATCTTAATTTTTACTCAAGTTATCGTGTACAAAGACGGACGGACGGACGGACAAACGGACGGACATGCCTGAATAGACTCCTCTTTTCAACCGAAGAACTTTCATACATGGATCTTGATTCTTTTGCGCCGGTACATAGTACAGTTATGTGGACAAAATTATAATACCCCTGTACTAGTACGCTTGGTATAAAAATGCCTCCCTTAAAAGTGGGCGGGGCCCCGCCCACTTTAGAAAATTTATCAAAAAATCATTATATAATGACCATGGGGATTCACCTCTAAAATTATAAAATTTTACTCATTTCCGTTAGCGAATTATGTCAATTTATGTGATTTTCGAAATTTTCGATATCGAAAGTGGGCATGGTTGGAGGGCGATTTTATCCATTTTCATCAGGTATACTCCCGACGATACTAGTATGCTTTTTTCCAAATTCCATCGTTCTATCGTAATCAGTTTAAAAGTTACGAACAGCCAAATTTTCCAAAATGCCTTCCTTAAAAGTGGGCGGTGCCACGCCCCCTATAAAAAATTTATGGAAAAATCATAAGAGAATCACCAGGGGGATTCACCTATAAAATTATATCATTTTAGCCATTTCAGCTACCGAGATATGTCAATTTATGTGATTTTCGAAATTTTCGATATCGAAAGTGGGCGTGGTTGAAGGGCGATTTTATCCACTTTCATCAGGTATACTCCCAACGATACTAGTATGCTTTGTATCAAATTCCATCGTTCTATCGTAATCTGTTTAAGAGTTACGACTAGTCAAATTTTGAAAAACGCCTCCCTTAAAAGTGGGCGGTGCCACGCCCACTATAAAAAATTTATGGGAAAATCATAAGAGAATGACCAAGGGGATTCACCTATAAAATTATATCATTTTAGCCATTTCAGCTGCCGAGATAAGTCAATTTGTGTGATTTTCGAAATTTTCGATATCGAAAGTGGGCGTGGTTGAAGGGCGATTTTATCCACTTGTGACGGACTTTCCTAAAATGCTGGGGTATGCTTAGTCCGTCCAGGGTTCTGAAATTAGAAGATACCTAAAGGTCCTCTCGATCGAAAAGAAACCCTGTTTATTTGTTTAAATTCAGGTTATTTATTTGTGGGGAACTTGTCCCTCTTTTCATCCAAAAACTACAATCTTAATTCTATGGTGGGATTAAATCCTTCTTTTCTTAAATCTAACTCAATGCTATCATAAAGGTGGCCGAGGTCATACCCCTTCACACCACCCTCCCTTCAGTGGCGGTAAAACTCACCACTTACTATATCTTAGGTGGTCCTAACTTACTAAAGGTAGCCGCGGTGAAAC
This sequence comes from Campiglossa producta, assembly GCA_964058755.1. Classification (NCBI taxonomy): domain Eukaryota; kingdom Metazoa; phylum Arthropoda; class Insecta; order Diptera; family Tephritidae; genus Campiglossa; species Campiglossa producta. The sequence goes on along the minus strand of CAXKVI010000006.1, from coordinate 14,663,900 downwards.
CCCGTTTGCTGACCCTACGTTCAGTGGCGGTAAAACTCACCACTTACTATAAACTCAGAGAAAGTGAGGACAAAATCCACAGTTTCGCTTTCGCCAAGGACAAAATCCACGACTACTATGCCTAGCTCAGTCGCTAACGACTCACTTATCCTACGGAAATCATCGCCTTTTATACAATTTTACCCGCAGGAAAATTGCATAATTACAATAAAACTTCTTAAAACTAATATTCTTGACCTAACGGACATTTTCCACTTAGATTTATATATGCTTAAGTATTTAAACATAATTTACATACTTATACTAATATCATACATTATAGCAGTTTTTATGTTGGACTGCTTCCACTCGGAATGCCCCCATTGCCTTCCATCAGCTGTTCGCTCGCACTGCTTTGATCAGCTGGACATGTTACCGACGTCAATATTGGCTGCTTGTTTGTTTTGCTGCAGTCCCTACGCCTATTGTTATTGCCAGTCACATATGTTAGCTAATGCATTTTTGCTTTCCTCTTTATGCTATGTCCGCTTTGCCAAATATGTATGCATGCGGGCGTATGTAGCCAAGCACCGCTGTTTAGGTTGGTTGACCGATCCCTTTGCTTATTGGAAAGCTTTCTTTTGTTGCCATAAGATTTGTTTACTGCATTCAACTAGTTTGGCCGCTGTTGATTTCGGTAAATTCTTCAACCGTGTATTAGGGTGCGCCTAATATTGTATAAATTTAAAGTTTGTTTGAAAATTATCAAATTATGAAAAATGCATATATGGCTGTATGTATAAGTATTTTATAAGCGATTTTTGGTAAAACCGCGTATGTACTTCATGTACTTAATGACTTATGTGCAAAGTATTTAGTTTTCAATAACTTTATAATTATGAAGTATATATATGTGGCTTTTGTGTAAAACCGCGTTAGTTGATGATCTGCACAATGGCGTATGTGCAAATGTACTAAAATTCAGAGTTTTACATATATTCAAGATAAGTATGTTGCCTTTGTGCGAAACAGTGTATATTGACTGCATGCAAAAATGGCGTATGTGAAAAATATAAAAATTCCGTATTATTCATAAGATAGCCCGTAGTTCGTTGGGGCTTTCGATATAAGTGTTGTGAGGGTTCCGAAGCCTTCGGATTGGGGTCCTCACACTCCCCCCTCACCTTCCGCAATAAGACTTATTGTTGGCCTAATAAGGCTTATTGTAACCATCGATCATGTGTACAATTCATACTTGGCAAAATATTCAATATTTGGCAAAATATATAATATTGGCGAAAATATATAAAATTTTAATAAAATTCAAGTTAATTTTATATACAATTAATTATATATACAATTTCAAAAATAAATGAAAATTTCAAAATTAAATTTTCTCGCGGGCTCCTCCACCTAAGGTCATGAGCGTGATGGTCACGAGGCCAGTTCTCGTGATCCGGACCCGGAATGATCGACCCTCGATGTCACGCCGGAACGACCTCTTCCTCCTCTTCGTATTATCATCTACCAGATGCGCCTCGATGTCGGCCACCAACACTGCCGGAAGGGGTTCTACCCCGGACTTGTTCCTCCACGCGCTTGCTGTGGCGCCCACCGAATCCCCCAACCACTTCTCTATCTCGTTGACAACTTCGCCTGGGGGTTCCTCGTTTGCTAAATCGTTGCTAGCCGTGAGGCTCAGCACGTCGCTCGTGTTGACTTCGGCTTCTTCCTCTTCATCTTTATTGGCTGGTGGGCATGGTGGCAACTCTGGCCAGTTGATCGGGTCGGCGTAGTGCAGCCGTGCCCTCATCCTAACGTTTCGGGTGCGCTCCACGTACCCATTGCCCAGGATCTTGTCTTCGTCGGCCTGCCGCACCGACATCCACACCCAGGGTCGGAACCGTCCATCTTCTTCCTCTTCGTCGGGCTCTGGTTCGCTCTCCGACGAGATCGATATGGGAGTCGACTCACGGACCACTGCGCCTTCATACCCTTCTTCGTCCGAGCCATATGTCGGGCTCTGGATTTGGCTGTACGTTGGGCTTTGTACCTCGTTCTCTTCCAAATCGCCAAACGCCTCCGTGCAGATGCTATCGTTGTTGCTGTCGTTGTTGTTGTCGTTGTTGCTGTCGTTGTCGCTGTCGTCCTCGTACGCCCTGGTGGCGTCATCTTCCTCCTCCTCCTGGTGAACGGCTTGTGGCTGTTGAAGTTCCTCTACGCGCCTTAACTTCAGGCGTAGGGAACCATCCCTTGCTCTCTCGCTCGAATACTTGACAACTGCGCGGTCACTCATGATAAAACTGTTTGATCGTCCTGGGCATCGCGGCCTGTTTATATACACAGATTTTCTGACGCGATCAATGGTGGTTTTCCCAGCAGAACTAAATATTTTTTTTCTTTTTTTTTTTTTTCAGCTAAGGCAGTGAACTATCCTGTACATTGTTGTTGGTTGTTTTCGTTTTCAAAACCTTGGCTTGTGTGCTAACAGGACATTTCGATTTGTGCTTTTGCATTCTTTTGTTACTCTTTTGTTCTTTTGTTGGACGTTGGGTGTCAGGTGATCGTCACTACTGTTGTTGTTATGGTTGGAGATGCTGTAGTAGGGTGTGTATAGAAACTGTCGAAATGTTTATTTTGCGAGACAAATTGCTTATTTTGGGTGTTTAAGAGTCGAAATTTTCTGTAAGTGTTTTTACTATTGGAAACATAAGTTACTGTTGTTGTGAGGATTAATCATGTGTTGCGGGTTACTTTATACCTAGGGTGTTGCTGAAAATTCTATTGCTCTGATTTGACGATTTGCTGCGCTTTTCGTTGGCGGGTTATGTGCTGTTGGATTTTTATTCGTGCGAGCCCTAAATTTAAAGAGACGAAATAATCCTTTATTTCGTGGTTTGGCTGGTTGGCCATTTTTCCGGCGTACTCTGCTGCCATCTGCATCCCGATTTCCATTGTGGATGCTTCGCCCTGTATCTCTTCGATTATCAGTTGTTCGTTTTCTAACGGTAATTCGACATGTGGTCTATTATTTGCTACTTGCTGTTGTTGTAATGAATATGAATCACGCCTTGCTATGGTGTTACAGTCTCTTTGCTGTTGTGCTCTAAGGATTTGCATTGCCGCTTTTGAGGTCGATGGTTGCTCTAACTCGGGTGGCGTATCTAGCTTCTTGCACTCTTCGGTATTCGTAGTTTCTCTGAACCGTACTCTTCGTTGAGGTGTACTTTCCTCGTTTTGGCTACTGTTTTCCAACTCTCGTGCTTCCTTCTGCCTCGAACTCTGCTCTTCACTGTCATCTCTTTGTATCTCGGCCTCGTGATAGGCCTTCAACTCGCTTAAGTGTGCTGTCCTTCTTTTTCCTTTGTGTATTATGTCTAACTCTACGATAACTGGTGAGACAAAATTCATCACTCGGTGTGGGCCACTGTATTTGGGTGCTAATTTCGCCGCAAAATTGTCTACTGCTTTGGACAATTGATGCTCTTTCACCAATACCAAGTCGCCAATAGCCGGTTGCCATTGCCTTCTGCGCAAGTTGTAATACCTTGCTTGCTCCGTCGATGCTCTCTGTTGCTTACGCCGTACCATGTTGTAAACTTCTTTCATCCTAGATGCCTTCTCGCTCAAAATAAGCTTTTCCTCGCCTGTGCCAAACGTTTGTTCATCGTAGAGTGAGCCCGGAATTCTCGGCTCTCTACCTTGTACTATATATGCAGGACTATACCCTGTCGATTCACATACACTTGTATTCAGTGCCAACGAAATCTCTGGTATAAACTCGTCCCAATTCCTCTGATCTTTGCCGGTGAACTGTGATAACATTCTCTTAACATTTCGGTTTGCTCTCTCTGTCGGGTTCTCCTGAGGAGTATATGGTGCCGTCAGCTGGTGTTTTATGCCAAGTTCTTGTAAAAATCGTTTAAAACTTCTGCTGATAAATTGCGCCCCGTTGTCGGTTATTAGTACCTTTGGCGCTCCAAATCTTGATAAAATGCGTTCTCTTAGGCCTTTAATTAAACTATCTGTTGTTGCTTTTCTCATAGCCACAACTTCTACCCACTTCGAAAATCTATCTATTAAAACCAATGCCATCGTGTTGCCATGTTTCGAGCGCGGGAGTGGTCCTATGAAATCAGCGCATACTGTTGCCCATGGTTCCTCCGGGATTCGTGTCAACATCTTACCAGCTGCTTGTTGTTGGCTCGGTTTATAAATTTGACAGTCGTGACACTGCTGGACGTACTTTCTCACGTCTCTAAACATGCCTGGCCAATAGTAACGTGTCATTGCTCGTGCAATTGTCTTACGGATACCCATATGCCCTGCGCTTGGTGTATCGTGAATTTCGCTTAAAACTCTTTTCCTTTGTGGTGTTGGTACGCACAACTTCCAGGGAACGTGATCTTCACCATCCGTTTGGCCGACTATTCGCCTGTACAATTTTCCATCTTGAATCACATAATCCGGGAATTTTTCGGGTGTCTTCATTATCTCTGCTACCTTTGCGGAATACCAATTACAGCCAATGTCGTTTGGTTGCGCGGTCATGCTTCCGAGTTGCTCTTCTAGGGGTTGGCGTGATAGCGCGTCTGCCACGACATTCAACTTTCCTTTTCTATATTGTACGTCAAACGAATATTGTTGTAATTCTAGGGCCCATCTAGCGATCCGTCCTGATGGACTCTCTATTGCATTTAACCACTTCAGCGCTAGATGATCTGTGATCACCGTGAAATTGTATCCCTCTAGGTATGGCCTCATCTTCCTTATTGCCCAAACTATTGCCAAACATTCCTTCTCTGTGGGTGAGTAATTAATTTCTGCCTTGTTCAATCTTCGGCTCGCATAAGCTATCACTCGTTCATCTTGGTCTACCCCTTGTGTTAGTACGGCGCCGAGGCCGAAATCACTTGCATCTGTCTGTAATCTAAACTTCTTGGTAAAATCTGGGCAGGCTAAAACTGGTGCTTGTATCAGCGCATCTTTCAATGCTTCAAATGATGTCTGTTGCTCTTCGGCCCATTTCCACTTACAACCCTTCTTTAGTATAGAGGTTAGTGGGTTTGCCACTTTGGAAAAATCGGGGACGAACCTTCTGTACCAGGACACTATTCCCAGGAAACGCCGTAATTCTCTTATATTATTGGGGGGTGTGAGCTCTTTTATAGCTGCTACTTTGTCTGGGTCGGTATGAATGCCCTCTTCGCTAACTACGTGGCCTAAGTACCTCAGACTTTTCTTAAAAAATTCGCACTTTTCGGGGTTAATTTTCAGGTTGGCTTGCCTCAGACGCCGGAAGACTTCTGTGAGGTGCCTTATGTGATCATCTAATGTTTCACTCGTGATAATAATATCATCAAGGTAAGCAAATGCATGTGGCTCTAACTCAGGACCTATTACACGATCGAGTGCTCTTTGGAAAGTCGCTGGAGCAGAGTGTAGCCCAAATGGCATCACTTTCCATTGATATAATCCTCGCCCAGGTATCGTAAATGCGGTGTACTGCTTACTATTCTCTTCCATGGGGATCTGCCAATAGCCATTCTTTAAATCTAGGCTACTAATAAACCGTGCGCTTCTAAGTCTATCTAAGATATGTTGTATACGTGGTAATGGGTATGCGTCTGGGACTGATCGGGCATTAAGCTGTCTGTAATCGACGCAAAGTCTCCATTTGCCGTTCTTTTTCTTTGCTAGGACTATGGGTGCACTATGGGGACTGCGGGATGGCTCAATACAGCCCTTCTCTATTAATTCATCGATCTCTTTGTTAATTATTTCTTGCATCTTGGGGTTTTTGGGGAAGTATCGTTGTTTGATAGGGCGGTCATCCCTCATGACAATTTTGTGTTTGGCAATGTTAGATACCCCCGACATATTCTCAAAAATCTTTAATTCTTGTTTAAGGAATGTACTCACCGCGACATCTGTGACATTCTGTACTTGCATGCTGGTTGTTGTATCATCCTTAATATCTATGCCTTTAGTCACTATGCTGGTGCACCTCGCCATCTCCTGCTCTTGCTGTTCTGTTGCTTTTACCATTATTGCCTCTTTACCGCACCTTAGCTCCATTTTTGCCTTCGCCATATAGTCTGTTCCGATCACAACTTTATCTGCCAACCCTGGTAGGACGAGTAGTTCGCTTCGATGCACCTGATCACCCAACGTTACCTCTGCTTCGACTGCATCTACTATTTCTCTGACTGTGCCATCACCCATAACAACTCGTGTTCTTACTTCTTTCAACTTGTGCGGATTCATGTCGGTTACCATCGCCTCACTCACGAAGCTTCTCGTAGCTCCCGTGTCTATCGCCGCTGTGACCTCTCTGCCATCTACCGTTACTGCTGCCAGTATTCTCCCTTGTTGTTGTTTAAAAACGTTCGTTGGATGCGAGGTTGAGTCGCGTGAGACCCCACTCCTCGCGGCTAATGGGGCCTCCTGTCGTTTCCCTGTTGCCTACGACAGCAATCTCGAGTTAACACACCTCTTTTGCCACACGTCCAGCAAAACTCGCGTCGAGAGTTACGGCACCGATAAGCGAAGTGTCCGTACTCTCCGCATCGTCGACATGCCGTCCGTGGGTCTATGTTTCCCTGTTGTGTACTACTTGTTGTATTTACCATTGGTGGTGAATTTGCGCTCGCCTGTTGAATATTGCCGCGCTCTTCTTGTAGGTAATGGAACCTTTGTTCATCCTGCCTCCGGGGTACAAACGGTCTCGCTGCTGGCCTGAGTGGTTCTCTCTCTGGTGTGATACTCTCGTAGTCTTCCACTAAGCTCACCAGGTCTTCTAGACAGTTAAATTCGCTTCGTTTCACATACAATTGATACTCTCTTCTCGAGTTCCGGTATATACGGTTTAGCTTTTGTTCAACCGTGTAGTCGGAGTGTCTCATGAGCCCCTGCAGCGTCAGCACGTAGTCTCTGAACTTCTCACCTGGCCTTTGTGTCCTCTGTCTGATTTCGTCGTCTAGTCGCTCGAAATATCTGGAATTCAAGAAGAATTTCAGGAAATCCCTCTTGAAGGCGTCCCATTGCTGCCAGTGACGGTTGTTGTTTCTGAACCACACCAGTGCTTTATCTTTGAGTAACTCTGGCAGTGCACGTGGTATGGCGTTGCGGTTGATTTCGTAGCTGTCAGCCAACTCTTCTACTCGCTCTATAAAGCCAAGCGGGTCCTTCTCGCCATCGTACTTTAAACCCCATTTGCGCACTCGATCCATCACGCTGCCACAGGATTCCCCATGGTGATACGAGTACGGAGCAGCTTGTATGCCTTCGTCGCGTCGTGTGTTCTGTAGATTACCATAGTATGATCCTGTAGCATTACTATTATTTGACCCTCCGAGTCCCGTTGACTCTTGATTGTTACCATCGGTGGGAGTCGGTGGGTTAATTATGATTCCTGGTCCGCCATCTTTTGGTGTAGGTGGTCGTGCATGGCGCCTTTCTAACGTTGCAAAGCGTTGCTCCAAACTTTCATCGTCGCTGTGTGTCTGGATAAACGTCGACAATAATTTCCGCATCTCCTCTACTGTTCCTGTATATTCCACTCCGAATTCCGCACAGTAGGCCACTAGGTCCTCCCGGTTGAGGTAGTATACCCATGAGACCTTTACCATCTTGAAGCTTCCTTGTACTTTCCCTTTGTTGTTATTGACCCAGTCGATCCTTATTATCCTCTACGTGTTGTTTGTCGGTGTTTTGTAGTTCAGCAGGTTAAAATCCTCGTGTAGCCTTTGATTTGATTTATGCTCCTGCGCCTCTTCTGTGTGGTTTATTGCTTTGTGTACAGCAGATTTAAATCCTTGTGTAGCCTTTGATTTGGTTTATAATTGGTGCTCCTGCGATACTTCACTGTAGTTATCTTGACATGCCTCTGATATCCTGCTAACTCTATATTCCTCGTTGTATTGACTTAAAGTACCTGCTTGGGCGCCATTTGTGACGGACTTTCCTAAAATGCTGGGGTATGCTTAGTCCGTCCAGGGTTCTGAAATTAGAAGATACCTAAAGGTCCTCTCGATCGAAAAGAAACCCTGTTTATTTGTTTAAATTCAGGTTATTTATTTGTGGGGAACTTGTCCCTCTTTTCATCCAAAAACTACAATCTTAATTCTATGGTGGGATTAAATCCTTCTTTTCTTAAATCTAACTCAATGCTATCATAAAGGTGGCCGAGGTCATACCCCTTCACACCACCCTCCCTTCAGTGGCGGTAAAACTCACCACTTACTATATCTTAGGTGGTCCTAACTTACTAAAGGTAGCCGCGGTGAAACCCCGTTTGCTGACCCTACGTTCAGTGGCGGTAAAACTCACCACTTACTATAAACTCAGAGAAAGTGAGGACAAAATCCACAGTTTCGCTTTCGCCAAGGACAAAATCCACGACTACTATGCCTAGCTCAGTCGCTAACGACTCACTTATCCTACGGAAATCATCGCCTTTTATACAATTTTACCCGCAGGAAAATTGCATAATTACAATAAAACTTCTTAAAACTAATATTCTTGACCTAACGGACATTTTCCACTTAGATTTATATATGCTTAAGTATTTAAACATAATTTACATACTTATACTAATATCATACATTATAGCAGTTTTTATGTTGGACTGCTTCCACTCGGAATGCCCCCATTGCCTTCCATCAGCTGTTCGCTCGCACTGCTTTGATCAGCTGGACATGTTACCGACGTCAATATTGGCTGCTTGTTTGTTTTGCTGCAGTCCCTACGCCTATTGTTATTGCCAGTCACATATGTTAGCTAATGCATTTTTGCTTTCCTCTTTATGCTATGTCCGCTTTGCCAAATATGTATGCATGCGGGCGTATGTAGCCAAGCACCGCTGTTTAGGTTGGTTGACCGATCCCTTTGCTTATTGGAAAGCTTTCTTTTGTTGCCATAAGATTTGTTTACTGCATTCAACTAGTTTGGCCGCTGTTGATTTCGGTAAATTCTTCAACCGTGTATTAGGGTGCGCCTAATATTGTATAAATTTAAAGTTTGTTTGAAAATTATCAAATTATGAAAAATGCATATATGGCTGTATGTATAAGTATTTTATAAGCGATTTTTGGTAAAACCGCGTATGTACTTCATGTACTTAATGACTTATGTGCAAAGTATTTAGTTTTCAATAACTTTATAATTATGAAGTATATATATGTGGCTTTTGTGTAAAACCGCGTTAGTTGATGATCTGCACAATGGCGTATGTGCAAATGTACTAAAATTCAGAGTTTTACATATATTCAAGATAAGTATGTTGCCTTTGTGCGAAACAGTGTATATTGACTGCATGCAAAAATGGCGTATGTGAAAAATATAAAAATTCCGTATTATTCATAAGATAGCCCGTAGTTCGTTGGGGCTTTCGATATAAGTGTTGTGAGGGTTCCGAAGCCTTCGGATTGGGGTCCTCACACACTTTCATCAGGTATACCCCCAAAGATACTAGTATGCTTTGTGCCAAATTCCATCGTTCTATCGTAATCAGTTTAAAAGTTACGACCAGTAAAATTTTCAAAAATGCCTCCCTATAAAAAATTTATGGAAAAATCATAAGAGAATTACCAGAGGGATTCACCTATAAAATTATATCATTTTAGCCATTTCAGCTACCGAGATATGTCAATTTGTGTGATTTTCGAAATGGAAGCATATCTCTCCCTCATTACGTACCGCCGCGGAAGCCACTATATTGTTTCAGCGAGCCCGCAAGAACAACTGGTACGATGAGGAATGCACCACAGCCTCGGACAAAAAGGACGCTGCCTACAAGGAGACGTTGCGAACGGGCGCAACCCGCAGTGTATGGCAACAATATCGTGAGGCAAAGAAGGAAGAGAGACGCCTTTTCAGAAAAAAGAAAAGTGAGGCCGAAAGGCGTGAGTGTGAGGAGCTTGAGATGCTGGCTGACAGGAATGATGCCCGAAAATTCTATGAAAAGATCCGGCGGATGACGGAAGGTTTTAAGACCGGGGCAAGCTCCTGTAAGGACAATAATGGCGACCTGGTAACCGACGTACAAAGTGTACTTAAATTATGGAGGGAGCACTTCTCCTCACTGCTAAATTGCGAGGGAGACGTCGAACCCGATACCCCAATCCCTGACGATGGAAAAGTCGTCCCACCACCTGACTATGATGAAGTGAGGATAGCTATATCCCGGCTCAAAAACAACAAAGCGCCTGGAAAAGACGGACTACCCGCCGAGCTGTTCAAACACGGAGGCGAAGAGCTGGTAAAAAGCATGCATCAGCTCTTATGCAGAATATGGTCAGACGAATGCATGCCTCCGGATTGGAATTTAAGTGTGCTTTGCCCACTCCACAAGAAAGGCGATCCCGCTAACCGCACCAACTACCGCGGAATTAGTCTTCTTAATATTGCATATAAGGTTCTTTCTAGCGTGTTGTGTGAAAGGCTGAAGCCCATCGTAGACAAACTGATTGGACCTTATCAGTGTGGCTTTAGACCTGGTAAGTCTACCATCGACCAGATTTTCACACCATCTCTTTGTCGATTTCAAAGCCGCTTTTGACAGCGCAAAAAGGAGTTGCCTATATGCCGCCATGTCTGAATTTGACTTCCCTGCAAAGCTTATACGGCTTTGCCAAATGACGTTGAGCAATACCAACAGCTCCGTCAGAATCGGGAAGGACCTCTCTGAGCCATTTGAAACCAAACGAGGCTTCAGACAGGGCAACTCCCTTTCGTGCGATTTCTTCAATCTGATGCTGGAGAAGATAATTCGAGCAGCAGAGCTAAACCGCAATGGTACAATCTTTTACAAGAGCGTGCAATTGCTGGCGTATGCCGATGATATTGATATCATTGGCCTTAACAACCGCGCCGTAAGCGCTGCCTTCTCTGGACTGGATAAGGAAGCGAAAAAAGTGGGTCTTGCCTTGAACGAGGACAAGACGAAGTATTTGCTGTCATCAAAGAAAGAATCGGCGCACCTGCGCCTTGGCAGCCATGTCACTGTTGATAGTTACAAATTTGAAACTGTGAGGGACTTCGTCTATTTGGGAACCAGTATCAACACCGAAAATAATATCAGTCTAGAAATCCAGCGGAGAATCACTCTTGCCAACAAGTGCTACTTTGGACTGAGTAGGCAATTGAGAAGTAAAGTCCTCTCTCGAAGAACAAAGATCACGCTCTATAAGTCTCTCATCATACCTGTCCTGATGTATGGCTCAGATTCATGGACAATGTCAAGAGAAGATGAGATGGCCCTTGGAGTATTTGAGAGAAAAGTTCTCCGGAAGATTTATGGGCCTTCCCGTGATGCCAACGGCGAGTATCGAAGGAAATTTAACGATGAGCTGTACGAGCTCTACGCAGATCTGACCATAGTCCAGCGAATTAAAGCCCAAAGACTCCGCTGGCTGGGCCATGTTATGCGAATGGACAAAGAAGCTCCAGCACAGAAGGTTTTCCTATCGTCGCCTGAATTTGGCAGCAGAGGAAGGGGGAGGCCTCGACTGAGATGGAAACAACAGGTGGAGGATGACTTGAACTCCCTTGGGGTTTCCAATTGGCGTCAGTTATCGCTAAAAAGGAATGACTGGCGTGCTTTGATATGCAACGGCCAAAATCGCTTAGGCGGTTAAGCGCCAATAAATGATGATGATGATCTTTAGCGTGCGCCAATGTTTTTATACATTTCAAACTCCAAGTACTATTTAATACCTATTAGAATTCCCACTCACAAATGTTCCAGATAAGCTTTACGTGGTGTAGAATCTATGTAGGCAGAGGGGAAATTAATTTCCAGTTTTTAGTTCATTTTAAAAACATTTTAAATTAAAAATATTTTTTATTCTATTTTTTATTATAAGTGCGGCCGTAGCCCGCCAACTCAGAAAGGTTTTCTGCACATAAATACCATGGATTCCGCCCCAATTGTTGTGTACCTACAACTAGTGAAACGCACATGCCGAGTTCTGCTTTACAACTGAGTTTATTTCATTTCGCTATACATAATTAGCAATCGGTACAAGAACAGTAGGTAGAAAAATGTACGACGACTCTCTTGCGTGTATGTACATATATATACCCAACATCTCCCCTCTGAGTCTTGTTAAGCTATGTGTACGTAGGTAATTACAAAATTTCTTAGTTAATTCATTGTACAATATACATACATATTTACATAACAAATAATAGCTATCACTATTTTACTTGTTGCATTAACGGTTTTTATACCTTTCATGAACATGAAATGGTATTATAACTTTGGTCCGATGTTTGTAAATATGAGAAGAAGAAGAGATAGACCCATCAATAAGCATACCGAAATGATCAGGATGACGAGATGAGTTGATTTAGCCATGTCCGTCTGTCCGTCTGTCTGTCTGTCTGTTTGAACGCAAACTAGTCCCTCAGTTTTTGAGATATTTGGCTGAAATTTGGTATGCGGCCACCATTTTCCAATATAGGAATCATTTGTCGGAACCAGCAAGATCGGACCAATATAACATATAGCTCCCATACAACCGATTATTCCGATAAACGGATTTTTGGCTATAACTCCTGTAATTAAACACGAAGCAACGTGAAATTTTATAAGTGTTGCTATTTTTATATGTGAAATATCGATGCCGAAAATCATAGAGATGGGATAAATATTTCACATAGCTCCCATACAATCGATTATTCCGATAAGCGGATTTTGGGCTATAAGTCCTGTAATTAAACACATAGGAACGCGAAATTTTGGAAGCATCGCTATTTTTATATGTAAAATATCGATGTTGAAAATCATTGAAATGGGATAAATATTTCACATAGCCCCCCATACAATCGATTTCTTATTTTTTTTTTCAGTATTAATTGTGAAAGGCAAATTTCTTGAATGTTACAAAAATTAAAATTAAATAGAATATGGGTAAACAACACAAACCAGATCGTTAGTTCATCGGCTTGTACTTATCTGGTTGCGTAATTATTCGCCCGGACCTTTTTGTTGTCACATATCGGGGTATGTTTGGTGCCATGTCACCTTCCGATGTTACTCCTGCATTTGTTTCTGTCAAGCCTGGTGGCGAGGAACTTGGGAGTGCTGCAGGTGGTGTCATTTGCACGTCTTGTACTTCGCCAGGAGCGTAAGGCATGTCTTTCATACCGGAGGGAGTAAGATGGAAGGAAGTTCGGCGAAACTCTCATCGATCTGTGGAAACTATGTAAGATCTTGGGGTTTCCGCAGGTTTTAATATTTTACCCCAAAGGCTTAAATCCCTAATCCAAACAACGTCGCCTTCTTTGAATGGTTCTCGCCTTATTATGTTATGCCTGCTCTTGTAGTTGGCGGCTTGCTGTTTTTTCGACTCCTGCTCTTTATTTATTGTTGCCTTCAAATCATATTTTGGTTGAAGCTGTTCATCAACTATCGGTAAAGTGGTACGTATCTTTCTACCCATTAGAAGCTCTGCGGGTGATAAGCCATTTGTTAAAGATGTCGACCTATATTCCAAAAGGGCTAAGTATGGATCTTGGTTCTTTTTCAGCAATGATTTTATATTTTTTACTGCTGATTCAATAAATCCATTGCTCTTAGGATAACGCGGAGATGATGTGATGTGCTTAAATCCCCATTCCTTAGCGAATTTACCAAACTCCGAAAGATTTAAAGTTTGAAATTGTGGTCCATTGTCTGATCTCACGATTTCCGGTATTCCATGTCTACAAAAAAATGATTTTATGTGTTTAATGATACAGTTTGTCGTCTGATTTTCCAATAGTGCTATTTCAGGGTATCTGGAAAAGTAGTCGCTCAACTCCTATGATTTGCCAGGGGCGTTCTGGGAATTCTGTCATTATAGCGCTTTCATGTCTCGGTACAACGTTTTGTATACATATTGAACATTTTTTACGTAGTCTTCAACATCTTTCCAACACCCTGGCCGCCAAACTGATTGCCTGGCCCTAGCTTTACATTTTAAAATACCCATGTGGCCGGCATGGACCCGCTCTAATGTATCTTGGCGTAGCTCTGCGGGAATAACTATTCGACATCCGCGCATTAAAACATCGTTGTTTATTGACAAATTGTATCGATCGTTGTAGAAATTACGAACTTTTGGTTCTATTCTGTGCCTATCGGGCCAACCATTTACACTGTAGTTAATGACTTTTGATATAGCCAGATCTTGTTTTTGGTATTTCTTGATAATGTCTAATTTTTCTTGAGAAACCGGCAGAGTACTAGTTATTGCATTTACAAAGGTACACAGATCAATGTAATCGTCAATATTTGAATATTCAGATCGATCCTGGATCGGGCTCCGCGACAGTGCGTCGGCTGCGACTAAAAATTTCCCTGCTGTGTAATAAATATCGAAGACATATCTCATCATCTTCATCTTTAGCCTCTGTAGGCGTGGAGTGAGCTCATCTAGATTTTTTGTAGTGAATATGGCAATCAACGGTTTGTGGTCCGTTTCAACACTAAAATCGATGCCAATGAGAAGCTCTGGAAACTTTTGGCATGCGGCCCATGTTATTGCCAGAGCTTCCTTTTCAATTTGCGCATACCCTTGTTCTGCCTGGGTAAGGGTCCTGGATACATAGGCCACGGGTCGAAGAACGTCCTCTTCATCCACCTGAAGCAGTACTGCTCCTAACCCGTACGATGATGCGTCGCAGGATAAGATGGTTTTGTGTTTAGGGTCATATAATTTAAGGATCGGGGCGTTGGTCAATGCCGCCTTTAGTTCCATAAATGACGTTTTTTGAGGGCGGCCCCACTGAAACTCTACCTGACTATGTAATAAATCGTTAAGCGGTTTTCTTAAGTCTTAGAGGTATGGTACAAATTTCCCCAAATAATTTACCATACCTAGGAACCTTTTCAGTTCAGTAATGTTTTGTGGTTCCGGGTATTTTTCAATTGCTCTAACCTTTGAATCGCTTGGATGGATTCCGTATTCGTCGATTTGGTGTCCCAAGAACTTTATAGATGTGATCCCGAACTGACATTTTTCCCTATTAAGGGTAACTCCATTATCCTTAAGTCTTTTTAATACTTGACTCAAAGTAGCATCATGCTGCTCTACGTTGGAACCGAATATGAGGATATCATCCATCTGGCAAACTGTTCCTGGTATGCCCTGCAATATGGATTGCATGCGCTTCTGATATATTTCCGGAGCAGACGATATTCCAAAGGGTAGCCTTAGGAAACAATATCTACCGTATGGTAGTCAATTTCTGTGACGGTTGTTTTAGTTTAATTTGCCAAAACCCTGAATTGGCGTCTAATTTAGAAAAAATCTTAGCTCCAGAAAGTTGAGCTAGTGTGTGGTCGGCAATTGGCATGGGGTGAATTTCACGCTCAACTGCACAATTTAACTTTGTAAGATCTACACATAATCGAATGTCGCCTTTACCCTTCGGGACAATGACCATCGGTGCACACCACTCAGTTGGTTCGTCAACCGGTTTAATCACATTTCTTTTAACCATTTCGTCAAGCTTTTCTTTTAAAGTGTCTTTTAGTGCAACTGGTACACGACGTGCTGCAAAAATCTGAAATGGTTTTGCATCGTTTTTTAACTTTATTTCACATTCGAAATTCTTTATACACCCCAACCCTTCAAAAAGTCCAGGATATTCTTCCAAGACCTTAACCCTGGAAACGAATTTCTTGTCATTTTTTTCGAATATGCTACACAATTCACTCTTAGTAATAACTTTTAACTGCAAGCTGGATTGTAGGCTTAGTAGGGGTTTTCTAAGACCCTTGATCACATATATGTGGCTTGATGTCATGTTGTTTCCGTACGCCAGCCTTGCTTTGAACATACCAATAACATTTAATGCACGCCCATCAGGGCCTGCAATCTTTCTGTCGGAAATTTCCAATTTGGTCTTGTCGAACGTCATTTTAAACTGCTGATCGGTTATCACGTCAACCGGTGAACCTGTGTCAACCATAAAGGTGACCTTTGTGTTATTTAAAAGAATCTCTACGTCCCATGACTTATTAAGCGCATCATTGTTGATGCTGTTAACGTTAAGCATGCCTAAAAAATTGTCTCCTAAATCGTCGTTTACGTTGTTCACCTTTGCTTGCTTATTTTGACAAGCATACACTTGCGAAGTGATTTAGTTTGTCGCATTTGTTACACCTTTTCCCTTTAGCTGGGCAGTTTACTTGTCGTTCATGAAAAGTGGCGGAGCCGCACCACGTACATTTACCTCTATTATGTGATTTCTGGTTCACATATTCACCGGCTATCTTTTTCTGTTTTGTGTTTTTGTTCGTGTGAGAGGTTGTTGTGAGTTTATTTACCGACGATGTTAAGTCTAGTTGTTGCCTTCTAACGGCTTGGTGTTGCCTCACTTCTATTATCGCCTTTTCCAAGGTTAGATCGGTCACTAGCTGAAGTTTTTCAGACAGCTTGCGGTCGCGTACACCAACAACAATCTTGACGCGTATCATTTCGTCTCTTAATGTACCGTATTTGCAATTTTCGGACAGCAAGTACAGGTCTGTGATGAAGTCTTCTATCAACTCACCTTCAAGTTGACATCGAAGGTTGAATTTAGCTCTCTCGTATATCACGTTGGTTTTAAGTACAAAGTGCTTTGTGAATGCCTCCACTACTTTGGAGTACACCTTCTTTTCTGCCGCTGGCAACGTGAAGGATAAACATATGTTATCGGCTTGATCCCCCATTAGGTACACCAATGTGTTAATTTGTCCCTCTTCCGATGCATTATTTAGTTTCGAAGCTATGCGGAAACGTTCAAATCGACGAAGCCATCTGGGCCACTCGCCTGGATTGCTGAATGAGAATGCATCAGGGGAGCGCACTGTAAAGCTACTTCCCAAGCCAGCTGGAGGATCTGTCATTATTACGTAGTATTGTTATCCGCGCGCAATTCTTCCGTGTTAAAATTTGTATTTATTAATTACTTTCCGAATGTGGGTTCTTTAAACCGCTGCCACCATGTTGTGTACCTACAACTAGTGAAACGCACATGCCGAGTTCTGCTTTACAACTGAGTTTATTTCATTTCGCTATACATAATTAGCAATCGGTACAAGAACAGTAGATAGAAGAATGTACGACGACTCTCTTGCGTGTATGTACCTACATATATATACCCAACAGTTCTTGTGCCCGGATTTTTGCATTCCTGTTGTGCTAGGGTCTTGAAATTTTCACCACAGTTCAGGTCGCGATGAAAATGCAATATTATGAAAAAAAAACCGATAGGTGGCGCATGGGTCGCTATATTTTCAAAAATCGCATTTATGGTCCGATTTGGCTGAAATTCGGAACATGCATTACTACTATGAAAATAAATATTTTCCTAAAAAAATTCCGCTGGGTGGAGCTGAGATCGGGATAATAAAAACTGAAAATCCTAATTATGGACCGATTTAGCTGATATTTAGCGCGTGTATTACTTAATCAATTTCCAAATGTTCAAAAAAACAAGTAAGGAAGTCTAAGTTCGGGTAAGCCGAACATTAAATACCCACTGTATGGAAACAATAGTAGTACCTATAAGTTATATATTTTCTATATATATTATAATTTGGGTACCACGCCCACTTTTTAAAATTGAACAGAAAATCATAATATAATGATAAGAGAGATTCGCCTATCAAATTATTTCATTTTATCAATTTCAACTACCGATATATGTCAGTTTATGTGAACTTCGAAATTTTCGATATCGAAAAAGGGGGCGTGGTTATCATCCGATTTCGCCCATTTTTAATAGCAACCTGCCTTGGCCAGAAAGTAAGGTTTAAACCAAAATTAATGCAAATATCTTAATTTTTAGTCAAGTTATGTCAGTTTATGTGATTTTCGAAATTTTCGATACCGACAAAAGGGACGTGCTTATAATCCGATTTCGCCCATTTTCTCTAGCAAGCTACCTTGGCCATAAAGTAATCTGTATACCAAATTTCATGCAAATATCTTAATTTTTGCTCAAGTTATCGTGTACAAAGACGGACGGATGGACAGACGGACGGACATGCCTGAATAGACTCCTCTTTTCAACCTAAGAACTTTCATACATGGATCTTGATTTTCGATACCGACAAAAGGGACGTGGTTATAATCCTATTTCGCCCATTTTCTCTAGCAACCTACCTTGGCCAAAAAGTAACCTGTATATAAAATTGCATGCAAATATCTTAATTTTTACTCAAGTTATCGTGTACAAAGACGGACGGACGGATGGACAGACGGACGGACATGCCTGAATAGACTCCTCTTTTCAACCTAAGAACTTTCATACATGGATCTTGATTATTTTGCGCCGGTACGTAGTACCGTTATGTGGACAAAATTATAAAACCCCTGTACTAGTACGCTGGGTATAAAAATGCCTCCCTTAAAAGTGGGCGGGCCACGCCCACTTTAGAAAATTTATCAAAAAATCATTATATAGTGACCATGGGGATTCACCTATAAAATTATATAATTTTACCCATTTCCGTTAGCGAATTATGTCAATTTAGGTGATTTTAGAAATTTTCGATATCGAAAGTGGGCATGGTTGGAGGACGATTTGATCCATTTTCATCAGGTATACTCCCAACGATACTAGTATGCTTTTTGCCAAATTCCATCGTTCTATCGCAATCAGATTAAAAGTTACGACCAGTTAAATTTTCAAAAATGCCTCCCTTAAAAGTGGGCGGTGCCACGCCCCCTATAAAAAATTCATGGAAAAATCATAAGAGAATTACCAGGGGGATTCACCTATAAAATTATATTATTTTAGCCATTTCAGCTACCGAGATATGTCAATTTATGTGATTTTCGAAATTTTCGATATCGAAAGTGGGCATGGTTGGAGGGCGATTTTATCCATTTTCATCAGGTATACTCCCAACGATACTAGTATGCTTTTTGCCAAATTCCATCGTTCTATCGTAATCAGTTTAAAAGTTACGACCAGTAAAATTTTCAAAAATGCCTCCCTATAAAAAATTTATGGAAAAATCATAAGAGAATTACCAGAGGGATTCACCTATAAAATTATATCATTTTAGCCATTTCAGCTACCGAGATATGTCAATTTGTGTGATTTTCGAAATTTTCGATATTGAAAAAGGGGGCGTGGTTATCATCTGATTTCGCCCATTTACAATAGCAACCTACCTTGGCCAAAAGGTAACCTGTATACAAAATTTCATGCAAATATCTCAATTTTTATTCAAGTTATCGTGTACACAGACGGACGGACGGACAGACGGACGGACATGTCTTAATGGACTCCTCTTTTCAACCTAAGAACTATATGGAACTCTATATCTATCTCGATTATTTTGTGCCGTTACCTACTACCGTTATGTGAACAAAATTAATATACCCTTGTACTAGTACTAGTACACTGGGTATAAATAGCTTTTGCGTAATTTTTGTGTAATTTTTAATACATTATTTTTCGAAGCGTTTTACACATTTTTGTGTAATTTTACCATACTTTTTGTGTAATTTTCACTAAATTTTTTTAACAATTTTCACTTTATTTTTTTAATATATTTTTGTGTGGGTTTTCACTACATTTTTATTTAAATTTTACCATATTTTCTGTGTAACTTTACTATATTTCTCGTACTTTTATTTTAATACCAGTATTCTGTAATTCTGTCTCATATCAAGTCACTAAATTTGAGATATTTCATTAGATATAATTTAGGTGACTTGAGATGATTCCGGTATTCTGTAAGAGAAAGTCAAAAGAAATCTACCACAGTCTCTCTCTCGCTCATTTTAATGTGTGGTGAATACAAAATTTGCATAAATTTTAAGTAACGCTTTTGACACCCGCCCTGTAGATGTCGATGTAGCCGAGGCGTTAAGCGTCCGGATTATGACGGGGGAGGTCGCAGGTTCCAGTGCCGGTCCGCGAACAGTAAATTTTTATTTTTTTATTTAAGTTTTTCAAATTTAATTAACTTTTTTTAAACATATAAATACTTCTAATTCGTAAATTCACTTTTTTTTAATTTTTCCAATTTTTTACCCAATATTCTTTAATTAATTTCGTTTGTCACCTGGCTACAAGCAGATCTCAAATTAGTGACTTTTTTTGAGACTAGAGATGTGAGATACCTTTCTGAATACTGAAGCTATGTCTGCTTCCAGTCGAAGATAATATTTTGAAAGCCTAAAGCTTTCAACGGGCGGAGTATGTTTAGTTACCAACTAAGTTATATGGTATCCCACCTGTACCGAATATTTATTTCAAGTTAAATTTCGTATTATCACTAAATAAAGTCATTGACCATTATTAATTTCTAAATACATACCGCTACTTATTTATTGTCCAAGTTTTCATAAACTCAGGAGTATACCGCTATTTATATGCGCTCATATTTTCTTATTTTCTAAACACATAACTACACTTAGTTATAAGTACATACATACATACATATTTCCAAGCATAGCTAGACAATAGCAATAGCCTACTTCGATTTTGCACTCCCGCTAAGGCATGATGCCCGCTGCAGCGGTCAGAAGAGGTTTTGAATTGACTTTGTCATATGCTCTCATCATATTTATTTGTAAATAATCATTTGCTTAAATTGCTTTGAATATATGTACATATATAATTACACCGTCATTGGGCATTAGGCTAAATTATGTATCGTAAAATCAGCTCATTTGTGATTTGTACTTATATTCAATGCTAAAATGTATTTCATGTATAAATGCACCACTAAATCAGACCATTTATGAAGAGAAATTAAGCTATTGTTAAATTCATTTTTGGAGTATTAGAATTTTCGTAATTTAGTCAATGTTCGGACATTAATGCGCAGCCATCGCCGTATAGGCAATTTAGTTTAATAAAGAAAAATTTTAATTAAATCTAACTTGGAGTGTTTTCTTTTGCATATCGTTGCATTTAGAGGAAATATAGTGGTTTTCGTTTTCCCTTGCATATCGTTGCAAGTGGAAATATTAAATTGTATAAAGGTTGCATATCTTTGCAATTGGACCTTTAACTTGTTGAAAGTGTGCATATAGTTATATAGTATATAGGCTTCGATATATTTCGATAAATTTATCGACAATTAAGTTATCGGTGAAAATGTGATTGCCCAAAAACCTTAAAATTGCCCTACAATATGGGTATCCAACGAAAGGGGATGGCCGCAGACTTCATTTGGACTTCGATATATTTAGATAAATTTATCGATAACTGAGTTACCGGTGAAAATTTTATTGCCCAAAACCCTTAAAATTGCCCTACAATATGGGCATTAAACGAAAAGGGATGGCTCCAGGTTTCATTTTAACTTCGATATATTTCGATAAATTTACCGATTACTGAGTTATCAATAAAAATGTGATTTCCAAAAAACCTTAAAATTGCCCCACAATATGAGTATCCAACGAAAGGGGATGGCTCCAGGTTTCATTTGGGCTTCGATATATTTCGATAAATTTATCGATAACTGAGTTATCGGTGAAAATGTGATTGCCCAAAAACCTTAAAATTGCCCTACAATATTTGTATCCAACGAAAAGGGATGGCTCCAGGTTTCATTTGGACTTCGATATATTTCGATAAATTTACCGATTACTCAGTTATCAATAAAAAAGTGATTGCCCAAAAACCTTAAAATTGCCCTACAATATGGGTATCCTACGAAAGGGGATGGCTCCAGGTTTCATTTTGACTTCGATATATTTCGATAAATTTATCGATAACTAAGTTATCGGTGAAAATGCGATTGCCCAAAAACCTCAAAATTTTCTCACAATATGGGTATCAAAATAAAAGGTAACGGCCCCAGGTTTCATTTGGAATTTGATATATTTCGATAAGTTTATCGATAACTGAGTTAGCGGTGAAATCGAGGTGGCTCAAAAGCCTTAAAATTGCCCCACAATATGGGTATCAAACGAAAAGTTATCGATCAAAATGTGATTGCCCAAAAACCTTAAAATTGCCCTACAATATGGGTATCAAAGGAAAGGGGATTCCAGGTCTCAGGTTTCATTTGGACTTCGATATATTTCGATAAATTTATCGATAACTGAGTTATTGGTGAAAATGTGATTGCCCAAAAGCCTTAAAATTGCCCTACAATATGGGTATCAAACGAAAGGGCATGGCCCCAGGTTTCATTTGGACTTCGAAATATTTCGATAAATTTATCGATAACTGAGTTATTGGTGAAAATGTGATTGCCCAAAAGCCTTAAAATTGCCCTACAATATGGGTATCAAACGAAAGGGCATGGCCCCAGGTTTCATTTGGACTTCGATAAATTTATCGATAACTGAGTTATTGGTGAAAATGTGATTGCCCAAAAGCCTTAAAATTGCATTACAATATGGGTATCGGTAGGTAGAAGTGGCTGCCGCAAAGGCACACCTAGGCCAGTAATAAAAGGCCCGTTGTGATACCACAAAAACTAGGAAAGTCAGTCCCGGGGCCCGGCCATATGGAAAATCCCAGTGCTGTCGGGACTCTCCATATAGCCGAAACCCGGGACTGACACTCCTAACCGACACCGCTACGAACCATTTTGATAACTTGATGAAGGCCATCAAGTCCTTTATGTCTAGCTCCGCGACCTGGCTTAAGCTAACCAGGAAGGGAACTCCCAGAGAGCGCCTTCTCGCTCCGCTTAAGGCCGGGCAGTTGCAGATGAGGTGCTCCACTATTCCTCTTCCTCATCATCTTTGCAACTCCTGCAGCATCGTCGGTAGGGAACGCCTAGCCTTGCTGCGTGCCTACCAATAAGGCAGTGCCCGGTTAAAACACCTATTAATATGGAGATTTCCTTCCTTTTTAGGGCGTATATGTGTCTACATCTTTTAAGACCGCATTTTGGCCAGGTTTACTTGGATATCCGGCACCCTGGGGCTTGTAGCCATCTTTCGTTGGCTTCGCGGAGTGTATGCTCCTTCAGCATTAGCTTGCACGTGGCAAACGGCATACCTATGCGCTCTTTATCTTGAAGAATCTGCTTGGTCGTGCCCTGCCTGGCAAGTTCGCCTGCCCTACAGTTTCCCTCAATGTCCCTGTGTCCCGGGACCCATGTGAGGTTCACGCGGTTCTGTTGGGCCATCTCTTGAAGAGATCGAGGACAGCTGAGCGTCAGTTCAGAGTTGAACGAGTAAGAGCCAAGGGATTTGATGGCCGCTTGGCTGTCGCTGAAAATACAGATATCCTGTCCGATGGTGTGTTCACCTATCCAAGTCACGGCGTCCATGATTGCTGAAACTTCAGCCTGGAAGACGCTGCAGTGATCAGGTAGTCTAAAGGAGAGTTCTAGGTCCAAATCCCTTGAGTAAATCCCTCCTCCGACTCTGCCGTCTAACTTCGAGCCGTCGGTGTATATAAAAGTGCCGCCATTAGTAGCGGGATACCGATCTATGTTCTCCCAGTCTTCCCTGCTGGGAATGTTTATTCTAAAACAACAATCCCCGACTGTTGTGGTCGCACACCGATCTGTGCTCAGAGGGAGAAAGCTGTATGATCTTAGAATACAGGAGTGTCCAATAGTGCTTGCGCCCCAGACGGACGTTTCCCTTAGACGCACAGCCGATGCTGCTGCTGCCCCGTACCCTTCCAGATCGAGTGGCAGAAAGCCAAGAATGGCCTGGAGAGCTTCATTGGGCGTTGTTCTTAACGCCCCGCTTATACAGATCATGCTCGATCTGTGGACTTTCCCTAACAGATTTAGGTTTGTTGCCTTTCTTAGCGCAGGCCACCATACCACGACTCCATACAGCATAATTGGCTGGATTATCGCAGTGTAGATCCATCTGCAAATTTTGGGGCTGAGCCCCCATTTTTTGCCAATTGCTCTTTTACACGTGTAAAGTGCAATGCACGCTTTCCTCTGGCGCTGGATGACATTCTCCTTCCAGTTAAGCTTTCTATCTAGAACTGTGCCTAGGAATTTGGCTTTGTCAGCTAAGTTCAGGCGCACGCCATCTAGTTCTGGTAGGTTCAACGGTGGTATCTTGTACCGCCTGGTATAAAGGACAAGCTCCACCTTTCCCGGGTTGATGGTAAGTCCGCAGCGAGAGGACCATGAAGAAACTTCTCGCAGTGCTACTTGCATCAAGTCACACAGGGTTTGTGGGAATTTGCCCCTATATGCAATAGCTAAATCGTCTGCATATGCCACTATCTTCCCGCCCCCACCTTGTGTCTCGTAGCAGCGAGTTTACGGTGAGGTTCCATAGGAGCGGGGAGAGAACACCGCCCTGAGGCGTTCCTCTTGTGACATAGCGTGAAAGATCAACTGTTCCCAGTGAAGAAACTATTTTCCTTCCCTTTAGTAGTTGATCAATTAGTCCAATAAGAGACCTATTTATGTCCAGGTTTGTTAAAGCAGTGTTAATAGCCTCCGGCCTTATATTGTTGAAAGCCCCTTCGATGTCCAGAAAGGCCACGAGACAGTACTCCTTTTCATGCAATGATTTTTCAACAATAGAGACTAGGCTGTGGAGCGCAGTTTCCGTTGATTTACCTTTGGTGTATGCATGTTGATAGCTAGAAATAAGGTTGCTATCAATAGTAGAGGAGAGATAATCGCTAATTATCCTCTCGAAGGTTTTAAGTGCAAAAGACGAGAGACTGATCGGTCTGTAGTCTTTAGGCTCATAGTGTGAGGCCTTCCCAGCCTTTGGAATAAAGACTACCGTGGCGCTTCTCCAGGAGCACGGAATGTAATTAAGAGGCAGGCAGGCTGAATAGAGAACTACCAGCCATTTAGATGATATTTCCAGCGTGTTTATGAGTTGTGCGGGGAAAATCCCGTCTGGCCCAGCTGAAAGCTTTTGATTGCCCACCTTACCCTTTCCTCCGTAATGGGTATGTTTACCGCCAGGTTTGTTGCAGATGCTACAGGTGCATTATACAAGTTCCCCGGAAACAGTGGCGTGCCTACGTGTATCAACCGAGGCAAGCTCCAGTCTTTATAACCCCAACGAAAGCACATACACATACTGCCAGAGAACATTTCAGACAAAGAAGAGTTCAGGATATTTATCGACTTTTGCAGACGGGGAAAAACTTAAACTTTTAGGTTCCGCTGATAGGCACGTTATTGTTTGCAGATTTTGTAAGCTTTTCCAATCCAAGGGAAACGTTTTATTCGCACTAAATATATTTTTTAAATTGTATAGTGCCTAGCAAATAAAAAAAATTACAGCACCTACCACTATTGAATTCTTTTTTTCTACTTTAAAATATGCGCCAATAATTTTTGAGTAGAGCTCTTTGCACTTTAAAATTGTAGATACATACATAAACAAATTTCATTTTCGTTTTATCGTAAGTTTGACATTTATAACGTACGGTAACACCAGCCAGAAGCCAGCTTCAAAATTTCATATAAAATTACTTCCAAATTCAAAAAAACAATTGCTTCAGCACGCAGATTCGTACTGGTTTTGAAAGCCCCGTAAAAGCCAATAAGTAAAAGCGAGATGGCTGTCATTGCCTAGGAGGTTAAAGGCTGTTTTAAGTAAGTAAGTAGGAGATGGCCATCACGCATTGAAATAATTTTATGTAAATGAGCTATCAGCCGGCAGGTGGCAAGAAAAGCTGTAGGTATGTTTCTATGTTATTAACAGCTATTAGGTAGTAGGTGGCAGGCAGGGAAATAAAAACCGGATATCCTTTTAAGAACCCAAATGAACATATTGTAGCTCATAGGGGATTAGCTAGGCAAGCCGGGCTTTTCGGCTTATATGGAAGGCACGCCACTGCCCGGAAAGTGTGTGTTCAGGAGCAGCTCCAGGGTTTCCCCTTCCGTGCTGGTCCAAGATCCGTCAGGCTTCCGTAAATAGCTAATGGCTGTTTGAGTTTTTGATAGCACTCGTCTAAGTCTCGCTGTATCATCGACTTTTTCGACCCCGGTGCAGAAATTTCTCCACGAAGTTCTCTTCGCTTGCCTTAGAGCCTTTTTATAGGCCCTCAGTTTAGCTTTATATTCGAGCCATTCAGGCTCCGTGCCGATGCTCTTGGCCTTGTTAAATTGCTTCCTGCATGGTATACGGAACGAATCCAGGTCGTAAGACCACCAGTGGGCAGTGGCGTGCCTTCCATATAAGCCGAAAAGCCCGGCTTGCCTAGCTAATCCTCTATGAGCTACAATATGTTTCAAAAATGTATCGTAACAATTTCTTTAACGTTTACATTTGGTTTCACTAACTGCCAATAGCATAAACATATAAATAAAGCTCTTCCTGCCATCTGTCGGCTGATAGCAAAACAATTAACATAAAATTTTTTCAGCGCATATGATGGCATCTCTTACTTGCTTACTTAAAATAGCCTTTAACCGCCTAGGCGATGATTGCCATCTCGCTTTTACTTATTGGCTTTTACCTGGCTTTCAAATCCCTTACTAAAATGTATTTTTGAAGCTACAGTTTTTTTGAATTTAGAAGAAATTTTGTATGCAACTACGAAGCCAGCTTCGTGCTGTTGTTGCTATAAGCTTTAAAGCCAAACTGGATATGTATATACATATCTACAATGTTAATGTGCAAAGAGATCTACTCAAAAATTATTGGCGCATATTTTAAAGTAGAAAAAAAGAATTCAATAGTGGTGATTGCTGTAATATTTTTTTTTTTTGGCTAGGCATTATAAAATATAAAAAATATTTTTTAGGTTTCTTAGGTCCACTTGCACGACGCCGAGTTATCTTTTTAGCTCAGAGTTAATTTGACATTAACTCTGAGTTAAAAATATAAATTTTCGTTGTGCAAGTGAGCCTTGGCTTCTGCGATGTATGTAAATGGGAACTAGTGCAAGTAAACCTTTTCCCTTGGATTGGAAAAGCTTAAAAAATCTGCAAAACAATAACTTGCCTATTGAAGAAACCTAAATGTTTAAGTTTTTCCACGTGTGCAAAAGTCGATAAATATCTATCCTGAACTCTTCTTCTTCGTCTGAAATGTTCTTTGGCAGCAGTATGTGCTTTTGTTGGGGTTATAAGGACTGGGGCTTGCCTTGATTGAAACACGTAGGCACGCCACTGCCAGTGGGGTCTATGTTTGCCGCGTGGTTTTGGTACTGGACAAGCCTGCTCTAGGGCATTTGAGAGCGCCGTTGTAAAGGTCGTTACCAGATCATCCATTTCTCCCACTGATGAGGGGGCTTGTGGAGGTAATACTGGTAGTTCCCTAGCTAATATTTGGTTATGTAGCTGCCAGTTAGTGTTGCGTGGATTTCGTTTCATAACTGGCTGCTCAACAATAAAGTCTAACACAATTTCTATGTACCGATGGTCAGAAAATGAATGCTCATCAAGAACACGCCATTTTCTGACCCACTCATAAGCGCCTTCGCTACAAACAGTGAAGTCTATAACCTCCCTACGAGCTTTAGTTATAAAAGTAGGCTCGTTACCCACGTTACAAACCACCAGGTTAGTTGTTAGTAGGTAGTCAAACAGAGACTCGCCCCTAGCGTTAATATCGGAGCTTCCCCACTGGACGTGATGAGCATTAGCGTCAGCTCCAATAATAAGATGGCCCGTACAGAAATTATCCACCAGATCTTTCACCTCCTTTTGTGGAGGAGGTTCTTCGGCGTCATAGGGCATATAGACCGACGCCATCGTTAGGCTGGTGCTGCCGACTGTTAAGCTGGTAGCTGTAACGTCACCATTTGAGTAGTTGGGTAATAGAAAGGTGTTTAGCTCAGACTTTACCAAAATACAGGTTCTGACCTTGCCCTCATCATTGGCTTGGATGAGCTTGTACCACTTAGTCCCCAATCCACAGATCCTAGAGCTATTGACCCAGGGCTCTTGGGCGGCCGCCGTGGTGTAGCGGTTAAGTGTTCGGCCTTCTACACCAAGTCGTGGCGGTTCGATGCCCGGCAAAAGTAACATCAAAAATGATTTAGAAAAAGAATTTTTCTAAAACGGGGTCGCCCCTCGGCAGTAGTTTGGCAAACTCTCCGGGTGTATTTCTGCCATGAGAAGCTTCTCAGCAAAAAATTCATTTGCTTTGCAAGTGCCGTTCGGAGTCGGCAAAAAACTGTAGGTCCCGCCAACTTGTAGGAAAAACTCAAAAAGCAACACACCACAAGTTGGAAAGAGAAGCTCGGCTAAAAATCTCGTTAGAGGTTATGATGATAACCTGTAGGTATATCGCCGCCATTAGTTTTCTTGGATAAGGACCACGTCTACGTCGCCTTTAAAAAGACAACCGTTTAGAACAGCCGAGGCTGCTTTAGATTTGTGCAGATTTATCTGAAGCACCACCAACATGAGAGAGCTCAGACTTCCCTGCCGCCAGCGTGTCGTCGAGGTCTGGCCTGTTCCGGGGGCTGTCTCTCAACGAGGAGTTGTTCAGAGCACCTGCACGATTTGGCGTGGCGGGAACCCTGCTGTCTGAAGCAGCATCAACGTTAGTGTGCTCAGGTTTAGCCACGATCGTGACGTCGAGGCCTTCTTCGTCAAGCAGGCTTTCTTCTATCGCCGAGTCCTCCGGAGCGTCCGGAATAGCAGCGCGCTGTGCATCGCCACGGTATACGTGGATCACGATCTGACCCAAGCCGTAATGCACTCGTCCGTTGCACCGTTTAAGGGGCTCGAGCGCCTCCTTATTCAGAGTGATAACCAGCTGTCTATTGGGCCCAACCACATCATCGACCAGATTGACGCCCCAATCCTGCGTCGGGAGAGACGGATTCCAGACCTGCAGCATCTCAAGAATATTCTCGGGTTCTGCAGGGACGGCAGGAATCCATGCCCTTGCCCTTGGCCGAGCAGGAATGTCCTTCCAGTCGACGACATCTAGTCTTGCCCCTGGGTAGACTTCACCCAGTCTTGCAACTACTGCCTTATACAGTGCGATAGTTCTTGCATCCTCGCACGCGAATATTTTGATCTGACCTTGGTGCCAGCCCGCGTCAGTACCTCGCGACGGACTACCCGGAGACTCACGCATTAAGTCGAGGAGGGCCCTGCCCATTTCATACCGGACATACAGCCACCGGTCTTTGGGGATGGACCAACGGTCGTTACCTCGGTCAATCAAACCTATAAGGATTCTGTCCTTGGTTACTTCAGCAAATCTGAGTTTTCCCACTACGGGGTTGACCTGATGCCGTTTCGGATGGGGGTTTACCTCTCCGTCCGATCTCTGGCGTTTGAAGGGATTACCGTTCACCCTCTTAGGCACATAGGGCCTCTGGAAATTTGGCATCAGAGCTTTCGCTTCCTCCACCATCTTCCTTTCTTCCGGCGACAGCTTCTCCTGCGATGCTCCCTCATATTTTTTAAGGATCGTTGCGGCCTTTCTTTTATCCCAGTACGCAAAGCGTCGGGGAGATGCCTCTTGGGGGGGATTCAGACTCGTAGTTGCCATCGCGGTCTCTCCCTTTGCGGCGTCGTCCCTCTCTTTCGAAACTCTGAAACCAGGTCGTGAGACCATTGCCCCAGATGTGAAGAGATTGGGTTTCGTACCAGCGCTTGATGGAAGTTTAGCTTCCGCCGTTTTCTGCTTGACTGCGTAGGTAGCCGCACTGCTGCTTGCTCCCATCAAGTCACTCTTACTTGATAGCAGTTTGGGGGATGACTGACCCGTAGTTTCCATCGCTATCGGCCTCCCAGTTAACTTTGAGGCGGAGTTTGTCCTCCGGCGTTGTGTTTTCGCTTGCTCCAGCATAGTTCTTCTCTGCTGCGGAGTAAACGAAGTCGTTAATTGCTTTGTATTTTGTGTGTTCTTCATCTTGTTCGTACGACCCCTCGCCGGACAAGGCCAGCTTAGGGTCAAGGGTAGTGTAAGGGGAAGTGTGTCGTCCGCCGCGGCAGAGCCCCATACCGCGGTAAGACCATAGTTACTCCCTGAGGCGGCCCGGTATCAGTGAGGCTCCGTTCGACTACAGCCACGATTTGCCTCCCGGCTGCAAACGTCCAATGGGCACGGTGTCGCATAACACCCTGGATTGGGAGGGAAAAGTTTTGCACCGCTTGCTTCAAGACAGACGCTCGCTTACAGCCGCACCTCATGGTGTACAGACGCTGCGAAAAAGACCCCGGTGAGCCCTTAAACCAAGTATGTCAGAGTGGCCCCACCGGGGCTCCCTCTCTTTCTGCCGCGAGCCTAGGTAGCTCAACGTTGCCCAGAGTGCACGAACGAGGACGCAAGAGTCGGGATTGAGCGCGGTCACTCAGCAACCACACCCCATTACACTCCATAATATGGGTATCAAACGAAAGGGCATGGCCTAAGGTTTCATTTGGACTTCGATATATTTCTATAAATTTATCGATAACTGAGTTATCGGTGAAAATGTGATTGCCCAAAAACCTTAAAATTGCCCTACAATATTTGTATCCAACGAAAAGGGATGGCTCCAGGTTTCATTTGGACTTCGATATATTTCGATAAATTTATCGATAATTAAGGTATCGGTGAAAATGTGATTGCCCGAAAACCTTAAAATTGCCCTACATTATGGGTATTCAACGAAAGGGGATGGCCGGAGACTTCATTTGGACTTCGATATATTTAGATAAATTGATCGATAACTGAGTTACCGGTGAAAATGTTATTGCCAAAAACCCTTAAAATTGCCCTACAATATGGGCATTAAACGAAAGTGGATGGCTCCAGGTTTCATTTTAACTTCGATATATTTCGATAAATTTACCGATTACTGAGTTATCAATAAAAATGTGATTGCCCAAAAACCTTAAAATTGCCCTACAATATGGGTATCCTACGAAAGGGGATGGCTCCAGGTTTCATTTGGACTTCGAGATATTTCGTTAAATTGATCGATAACTAAGTTATCGGTGAAAATGCGATTGCCCAAAAACCTTAAAATTTTCTCACAATATGGGTATCAAAAGAAAGGTTTCACCTGGAATTTGATATATTTCGATAAATTTATCGATAACTGAGTTATCGGTGAAAACGAGGTGGCTCAAAGCCTTAAAAATGCCCCGCAATATGGGTATCAAACGAAAAGTTATCGATCAAAATGTGATTGCCCAAAAACCTGAAATTATTGAATCAATCTACCTTTCCCTATTGGGAATTTTAACATTTTTAAATACCCTTGGCAAATGCTTCAGTATTCAATATAATCTTACTAATATTATAAATGTGCATGTAGCGCTGTTTGAATGTCCAGACGTTTACTTCTGTTCCTCAATAACGTGAGAATGGCAAGACGGATTTTGTTGAAATTTGGCAGGCAGACAGCTAATAGTCTGGAAGGTAGTATAGGCTGTTTTATTTTTTTGGAAGGTCTAAGGTCTCATTAGGGCTTCGATATATTACGATAAATTTATCGATAACTGAGTTATCGAAGAAAATGTGATTGCTCAAAAACCTTAAAATTGCCCTACAATATTTGTATCAAACGAAAAGGGATGGCTCCAGGTTTCATTTGGACTTCGATATATTTCGATAAATTTATCGATAACTAAGTTATTGGTGAAAATGTGATTGCCCGAAAACCTTAAAATTTCCCTACAATATGGGTATCCAACGAAAGGGGATGGCCGCAGACTTCGTTTGGACTTTGATATATTTCGATAAATTTACCGATGACTGAGTTATCAATACAAATGTGATTGCCCAAAAACCTTAAAATTGCCCTACAATATTTGTATCAAACGAAAAGGGATGGCTCCAGGATTCATTTGGACTTCGATATATTTCGATAAATTTATCGATAACTAAGTTATCGGTGAAAATGTGATTGCCCGAAAACCTTAAAATTGCCCTACAATATGGGTATCCAACGAAAGGGGATGGCCGCAGACTTCATTTGGACTGTGATATATTTCGATAAATTTATCGATAACTGAGTTACCGGTGAAAATGTTATTGCCCGAAACCCTTAAAATTGGCGTACAATATGGGCATTAAACGAAATGGGATGGCTCCAGGTTTCATTTGTGCTTCGATATATTTCGATAAATTTACCGATTACTGAGTTATCAATAAAAATGTGATTGCCCAAAAACCTTAAAATTGCCCTACAATATGGGTATCCAACGAAAGGGGATGGCTCCAGGTTTCATTTGGACTTCGCTATATTTCGATAAATTTATCGATAACTAAGTTATCGGTGAAAATGCGATTGCCCAAAAACCTTAAAATTTTGTCACAATATAGGTATAGAAAGGTAATGGCCCCAGGTTTCATCTAGAGTTTGATATATTTCGATAAATTTATCGATAACTGAGTTATCGGTGAAAACGAGGTGTCTCAAAAGCCTTAAAATTGCCCCACAATATGGGTATCAAACGAAAAGTTATCGATCAAAATGTGATTGCCCAAAAACCTGAAATTATTTAATCAATCTACCTTTCCCCATTGGGAATTTTGATATTTTTAAATACCCTTGGCAAATGCTTCAGTATTCAATATAATCTTATCTTACTAATATTATAAATGTGAATGTAGCGACCCTGCAAAAAATTGTGCGATTAATCCCTAAAGAGAGTTGTCCTCGATTAATCATTTTCGGGTACAACTGGTCTACAATTTGCCCAACACATGCCTTACGGATAGAGTTGGGGATTAATCAGACTGATATCTTGGGGATTTGGAATACTATATCCTATCCAATCCAATAGGACACTATAATTTCAATAACACTTACCCGTGAAAGCTCCTAGGAGCTGTTACAAATATGAATGGGACTAATCGCATTTTTTGCAGGGGATGTGTGGATGTTTGGATGTCCAGACGTTTACTTCTGTTCCTCAATAACGTGAGAATGGCAAGACGGATTTTGTTGAAAGCTAATAGTCTGAAAGGAGGTATCGGCTATTTTTTTTTTTTTAATTTTGTGGGGTCCGGCCATGCTAGGGACTGTTACTTTTCGATTTTTTGTTTTTCCCATATAATTCTGAGTACACTTGACCTAAACTTATGATATTTCGCATACAGGTGTAGAAACTTCGTACAATATGGGTATCAAACGAAACTAAAAGGTCTAAGGTCTCATTTGGGCTTCGATATATTTCGATAAATTTATCGATAACTGAGTTATCGAAGAAAATGTGATTGCTCAAAAACCTTAAAATTGCCCTACAATATGGGTATCAAACGAAAGGGCATGATCGCAGGTTTCATTTGGACTTCGATATATTTCGATAAATTTATCGATAACTGAGTTATCGGTGAAAATGTGATTGCACAGAACCCTTAAAATTGCCCCACAATATGGGTATCAAATGAAAGGGCATGGCCCCAGGTTTCATTTGGACTTCGATATATTTCGATAAATTTATCGATAACTGAGTTATCCGTGAAAATGTGATTGCCCAAAAACCTTAAAATTGCCCTACAGTATGGGTATCAAACGAAAGGGCATGGCCTCAGGTCTCATTTGGACTTCGATATATTGCGATAAATTTATCGATAACTGAGTTATCGTGAAAATGTGATTGCCCAAAAACCTTAAATTTGCCCTACAATATGGGTATCAAATGAAAGGGCATGGCCCCAGGTTTCATTTGGACTTCGATATATTTCGATAAATTTATCGATAACTGAGTTATCCGTGAAAATGTGATTGCCCAGAAAGCTTAAAATTGCCCTACAATATGAGTATCCATTGAAAGGGGATGGCCGCAGGTTTCATTTGGACTTCGATATATTTTGATAAATTTATCGACAACTGAGTTACCGGTGAAAATGTGATTGCTCAAAGACCTTAAAATTGCCCTACAATATGGGTTGTTACGCACGGGTTGGTTTCCAGGAGGCATAAGGGTCGGATCGCCCACACCACTTCGTTGCGCATCGTCTGGTCGCCGGGTGGCATCAGAATCCCCTTCAGCACTGCTACTCGAACTAACACGAACCACTATACTCCCCTGTTGCATGCCTCAAATCACCGCGCAGGTATGCTTGCTTCTAGCACGAGCTAGCTCGTCGGACTGGGGTGGTTCTTGCGGGTTTAAGGCACGCCCATCGCACCATACAAAAAAAATACATACCTGATAATGGGCTACATCGGAATACCACGCAGACTTCGCAACGTCATCGGCCAAAGATGTCACTTGGCCGGCCTTCGTTACCCTCCCTGCCTGGTCGACTATGGCACTAGATCGTGTCGACCCCAAAATCGGGTATTAAAACCCCCCCTCAAAATACCATTTCCCTGTCCATTCGTCCGTCCGTCATCATCACACCGCCCAAAATCACTCGTCACCAACTTTAAATTCAATCAATGCTATACATTTTATTACTTATTTAAGGAATACAAAAATTGTTCAATTCAAGCTGCTGAGGGCAGCCCGCCAATATAAACCTTACATCCGAAAATCTATACAATCTGATGATACGCTATTACATTTCAAGAATCGCTTGAATCACATACGTACTTGAGTATCGTGTCGCGTAAACTCGGATACGCTGACTTAATTTTTATTATTCACAAATTAGTGGCCTTCGCCTTCGTGGCGCCCAATAGCCGTTCAAATATAATTAATTAATGATAACAATAAAGAGAAATTCAAGTAGTCAGAAACTTCCTCGGTTTCCCCTAGCTTAACATTTGTGAGTGTATCGTTTTAAAACTAATATGATAATGAAACTAAGACTATCAAAAGGGTTCCGAAAACGAAAAGGGGTCAGGCCTTCCTAAAGACGTCTTTAAGCTCTTCAATTTTCTTTTCCTCTCACCCCCTACCGCTTTGTAACCTGCATGGCCTCGCGCCAATCCACTTAAAACTCTACAATCCTAATATATTCAAATCGCTTTAGTCGGGCCACTTGGCCCATAGGTATATACATAGTGTGCTTATAATAGAAGAATTTAATATTTTGTGTTTATGTGCTCGCAGCACTTAGGATCCTACCTAATCAAAAGCCTATCACACGATATATTTTGCCAACTGCACCTGCCGGCTTCTCCCGCCTGTCCATCGAATCGAACCGCATAAACACCAAAAAATAAAGGTCTGCTACTCAAACAAATGCCCGTGCACAAGCAACGGAATGATGTTCATCTCCGACCATCATGTGAACGCAAAGTACACTAGGCAATCTCGACCCGCACACGAGTGCCCATCGATCGAAATTTCAACAGGCGCCGATGACAAAATATATCTTGTAACACGGCCTTATTTAAAATACACAACTCATAGTTGAGCCACATTAATTAATAAATAATTTCGCTGGACGATACAGCTCACCTCGACTTTTTGTTATTGTTACTACCGCCTCAGTCAAACTCTGCATTCGTTTCTTCTTTTCTTTTTCTTTTGTTTACATTCTGTCAGCTCGCTACTCTCGCTCGCTGGACGTGTTTACTCTCGGCTCCACTTGTCGCTGGTTCGCTTTCGGATGCCTGCACTGTGTCAATTCGCTGCTTTCACTCGTTGGATGTGTTTACCCTCAGATCCATTGCTTGCTGGTTCGCTTTCGAGTGTTTACCTTATACCCACAACCAGTTCGCTATTTTAGGCCAACGTGTTGTGTTTATAACAGCGTGGTTGTGTTCAATTCATCAACCGTCGCGACTCGTCACGTTGCAACCCCGCTTGTTGCTACTCAACAACTATCGACCAACAGGTTTGACGCTTCCCTACAGCGGGCTTCTGCTACGACTTACGACTGCGTCGCCTCACTGATGGCAGCGCTCGAAGGTTGATTTCTGCGCTTCTGTGACGGCGCTATGCTTAGCGCTCCGGACGTTAAATGAACTGTGCAATAGCTCGGTGGCGTTTTACTTGTACGGCGCTAAGTTTAGCGCGCCGGAATTGTATAAAATTTTATTTTTGGTTGCGCGCTCGCTAACGCTTCAACCGCGCGGCGCTAACTTTAGAGCGCTGGAACTTTCCAAATCTATTTTGGTTGCGCGCTCGCTGGCGGATGTGTGCTGGCTATCTGGAACTTGAAGCACCGCTTTGCTGTGAAGTGCTATAGTACGTCGTGTGTTGTATTTCCCGATATACGGGTGGCGCCGCTGCGCTGCTGGTCACTCTAGCGCCTATAGGTTGCGCTAGCGTTTGGTGCGAATTATTTGTTGGCCTGGTCAGCGTTCTTCCAAACTGGAGCCTGATGCATGTGCACTGCTCGGAGTCCAAATTAGAAAGAAAACTTCTTCACCGGAAATCCACGAGTATGGTTTGACAAGTCGGTTGTCAAGGACAGCTGACCAATCCGAGGTGCGTTCGCGAAGTGCGTTCGCACGGATTATGTCACATATTTGCGCTAGCTAAACCCTTACGTATGGCATGCACTCTCTAACCGCAACAGGGCGAATGGTTCCCCAAGCCCGCGACGGAGAAGCAATCGAAAGGCTGGTACCCAGTAGATTAGGCACCGTCTTCAAGCATGCAGATCCTTCGCATGAACGATTCCGACGGATCGCCCATTTAGGTCGCCTATTTCGTACAGGGAGTTACCCTTGACCGCGATAACCCTCGACTTAATGTATTTGGGTGCGAGTTTGGCATTATATCTCCTTGCCGCGTCACTCAACTTAAAATTTCTGCGATAGACCGTCTGGCCTACTCTATACTGAATTGGACGAGACCTTGTGTTATACGCCCGCTGTCCCTTCTCGTACGCTACCTCCAAGTTTCCAATCAGCCGATCTCTCATCAGCCCTATCCGGTCTGTTGCTGACAGCACATCAGCCTCACCCTCACGCAACAAGCTGACCCTTCGGAGCACCTCATATGCCGATCCATGCTGTATCATCGCCTGCCCGAAGACGGCCTTATAGGGCTCCACGCCAATAGCTTCGTGGACCGCACTTCGCAGCGCGAAAGCGGCGTGTGATATGTGCTGATCCCAGCTGCGTTGGTCTTCTCCAGCTATATAGGTGCGCAGAACTGCTAGAAGAGAGCGATTTACGCGCTCCGAAGCGTTGGCCTGCGGCGCGTAAGGCGCAGTTCTAATGTGCTGCACGCCGTACTCTTTCAAAAACTTCGAGAAGAGCTCCGACACGAACTGCCTGCCGTTATCCGAATGAACGAACTCCGGCACCCCAAAAGTATGGAATACATTGCTTTCCAAATATTTTATAACTTCCTCTGCCGTGGCCCTTCGCATCGGCTTCAGAAATACAAATTTTGACAAGTGGTCTAACACCACGAAGACAAAAGTATTTCCGGAACGCGTGTATGGATATGGACCGCAAAAATCTATGTAAATCCTTTGGAATATTCTCTCCGAGCGAAACCTGTCAACCATCGGTGGACGCGAGATCATGTTCGGGGATTTGGCGCATTTGCATGCGTCACATGTGGCCACAAAATTGTTTACGTCTTTCACCATGCCTGGCCAGTAATACCACGCTCTTAACCGGTACAACGTCTTACCAGTTCCCCCGTGTCCTGCCGACCGATCGCAATGCATTTCCTTGAGGAGGGATTGCCTCAGGCCCTCTGGCACCCAAACCTTCCACATCGACTCACTTGTGCCCTCTGGCCGCCTAGGAAGAACCCGCTTGTACACTACGCCCTCTTTCACCTGGATGTCTGGCAGCCTGTCTGCGTTGAGAAGGACTTGTCGCTTTAGATCCTCGTACGCCAAACTGGTAAATTCTGCCGAACCGAAGTCTAGTCCCCGCTCGGTTCCCAACTCGCCGATCTCCTCCATATTCATCCGGCTCAAAGCATCCGGAACTATATTCTGGGTCCCTTTCCGGTGCTCTATTTTAAAATCAAACATCTGCAGTTTCAAGCTCCAACGGGCTAGACGACCTGATAGGTCTTTCTGCCTCATCAGCCACTTTAAACTCATATGGTCGGTAATTATCGTGAATGGGAGACCCTCTACGTATGCGCGAAACTTCTGCACGCTGACGACAGCTGCCAGACACTCCAACTCGGTGATTGTGTAATTTCTCTGCGCGGAGTTGAGCTTCTGTGACATAAAGGCGACAGGCCTTTCGTACCCATTGTCATCGAGCTGAAATAAAACACTACCAATGCCCTGTGTCGACGCGTCGCACTGGATGAAGAAGTGCTTCCCGAAATCTGGGTTGACCAGCACGTCGGTCGAGGTTAGAGCTCGCTTCAGCTCTTCAAACGCTTGCTTCGCTGCCTCACTCATCACGAAGGTTTTCGCTTTCTTCAGGCAATCTGTCATTGGAGCGGTGATACTGGCAAAATTGGGAATAAAGCGCCGGTACCATCCGCACATCCCTAAAAACCTGCGGAGTTGCTTCACGGTGACCGGCACTGGAAACTCCAGCATTGCCTCTATTTTTGAGGGATCTGTCCTCAACTCGCCCTGGCCAACTATAAACCCGAGGTACCTTAACTCCCTCTGGCAGAACTTGGATTTCTGAAGGTTTATAGTCAGCCCCGCGCCTGCCAGGCATTCGGCCACCTCTGCCAAGTGCACTAGATGTGCATCAAAACTAGGAGAGCAAATTAGCAGATCGTCGATGTACACAAACACATTCTCTCGTAGGCGAGAAGGGATTATTTTGTCCATCAATCGACAAAGTCTCTGGCTGGCGTTACACAGCCCGAACGGCATTACCTTGAACTGGTACAATGGGCGTCCGGGCACTGTAAAGGCAGTTTTCTCTCTGGATGACATCTCAAGAGGAATTTGCCAAAAGGCGTCCTTCAAATCTATCCCCGATATATAATACGTTTCCCTCAAGCGCGACAGGATGCCCTCAACATGCTGCGTCGGATACGCATCCTTCTTCGTCCGCTCGTTTAACTTGCGCATGTCTACACACAGTCGCTTCTTTCCGGGTTTTTCTACAAGTACGATGGGAGAGCTCCACGAGCTATTGCTCTCCTCGATGACGTCGAGACTGAGCATTCGGTCAATTTCGTCGTAGGCGTATTTTTGTTTCACTGGCGACATGGGGTAGTGTCTTTGCTTTACCGGAACCGTGTCGTCGGACACCTCTATGACATGTTCCATGATATGCGTTCTACCCAGCCCGAGTTCCGCAAAAGAAGGGAAAAGCCTCTTCACATTTTCCAACCTACGAGAATCCTCCACCGACAGAACCAACTGATTCGGGTCCCCAGTCTCGATTTCCGACACCACCATTGGCGCTAACCCAAAAGCTTCCCAAAAATCAACCCCCAGATATAACTCCTGCTGCAAACTTGGGACCAGGTACAGGCACATCTCCACCGTTTTACCCCGCCAACTAACCTTGACGTCCACTTTACCGACGATGGCCTGTGACCTTCCGTCCGCTGTTTTTAGAGTTTTGCTTCTGGCGCGAACCGATCCTTTCAGCCTCTCCATCCATATGTCTGAATTTGAGCCGAAACAGCTGATGGACGCTCCACTGTCCAGCAGACCCTGCACCTGAAATCCCTCTATGTCTACCCTAACGTAAGGTCGTCTATCTATCGCGTCCCGCAGTATTGTCTCTTCTATGTGTTTATCTTCTCTCTTCCGGTCGCTACTCAGCTTCCTGATTCGAGAGATTTTTCTCCATGTCCGGTTTAGTTTCGATAGGGCTACGGCTGTGGCGTCTTCCTCTCCGAATATACGCCTTCTAGCGGCCTCATACCTTTCTTGTCTCTCAGATAATGTAAGCAATGGATTTAGCCCCTGCTTGGACTGCTCAGTGCTGTTAGTAGATGAGCTTCCTTGTAACTTTACTGTTCCGAGGATGGATCGCGTTGGCAGGGTTCCCCGATCTTCCTGCCCGCTTCGCGGTTTCCCTGCTCCAGCTTCCTTTCCTCGCACCCTTGACATCGGACACTGGCTTGATTGCATTTGAAGCATACCATTTGATGAAGCTTCCCGTCGCAAGCGGTGGCCTTCACGCTTCCCTTGCCTTCTACGGAACTCCTCAATGGCTCATCTCCCCTCTGCTCTCTCTTCAGGAACCTTTCCCTGGCCGGACGATGGATCGCTTCAATCGTATCCGGGTCCTCTTCAATGGCACCGTCCTCCACAGCTTCCAACGTCTTCCTCTTGTAGGTTTTTGGCTCCAGTTCAGCAATGTGCTTCTCGGCTCTCCGGCATTCTGCTCGCAGCTCCTCTAGAGTATTTATGCGACAGCCGAACACTAAGTTTTTCAAGCGAGGTCTCAGATTTCGACGGAGGAGATTCACCAGGCTTAGCTCCGGCATCCGCGTGCTCATGGTGAGCTCCATCCCCCTGATGACCGCGTAATACTCCTCGAACTTCTCCTGATAGTCCTGCTTCCGCTCGTTCATCGCCTGGCGTATCTCCTCGTCGCAATCGGCTTTACGGAAGTGTTCTACTATCGCCGCCCTGAATGCCCAAAAATCCGCCACCTTGTCTTGCGCGTGCTCCTCCATGTATAGCCAATACCATTCTCTTGCTTGGCCTTCCAAGAGCAAATGAAAGTTGGCATACAGTTCCTGCGGATGCACACCGTGCCTCTGACGAAGGGTCTCTATCCTAAATAGGAAACGCTCTACATATACGGACTTCGGCCCCCCATCGAATCTCAAGTTCCAATCCCTAATAATCTTAGTCGCATTCCTTTCGCGATACCGGCCTTTACCACCTTCGCGCTCAGGTGTTGTCCTTTCAATACTATTGTTAGCATCA
Source organism: Campiglossa producta (assembly GCA_964058755.1). NCBI lineage: Eukaryota > Metazoa > Arthropoda > Insecta > Diptera > Tephritidae > Campiglossa > Campiglossa producta. The sequence goes on along the minus strand of CAXKVI010000006.1, from coordinate 14,623,419 downwards.
GCAGGCGACGCAAGCTTCAACGGGCTGCCGCCGTTGCTCCTCGACTGAACCTCAACACCCTCTTCCGAGTGCCATTTCCCGTTCTCCCCTACCAATGGACCGCGTGCGCTTTCTTTCTCTAAGTTCGTTAGCCTTCCCGCCAGACCATTTATGTCGCTTCTCAGCGTCTGAATCGCGCCTTTCACCGCATCTGTCGTCGTCCGGCTCACATCCATTTGGTATTGGAAAACTTTTGCATAAGTTCATCCCCAATGGCACCCAGATTATTAACCGTGGCAGCCTGCGCCCCCGGTGGAGGGTTGACACCTCCTACTGCACCAGCTACCCCTCCATTGGACTCATCTCCAACTTCAATTACCTCTTCCCGTGCCCCATTGCCGGGACTCTTCTCTGAGAGATCGCCCTCGCTGAGAGTCCTTTGAACCTGGCTCCTAAGACCCTGCCTTCTAGAGACTCCCCTCATGATCCAGCCTATTCCCGCCGAGAACACTTCCCAATAATAAAAGGTATGCCCTGCTACCAGGTATGTATATAGAAAGGTTAAATTGAAAAAGAAAACCCAATATCTATCGGTCTTACTTATGCCTTCTGATGGGCATCCGATTACGTGCTCCAAATAAAATCAAATTATATACGTGTGCAAAATTTTATAAATGTGTACAAGTACTGTCGCAGTGCGAAAATCCGTAAATTCGCTTGAACAAAAAAATAAAATATTTGTGTACCTCGCCTATACCTCGCAAAAGCGTATTCAACTATGTTCGAAAATTATACGCATATATGTAGGTATGTACGTGCATGCTCAGATATATATGGCAAAACTTTTCTCAGATTATAAATGTTAAATCGTGACGGTGATTTTGTCTGACATGGTGTGATGTCTGTCCGCCTAACGTCGTTCGTATTCTGTCCAATCTAAAGTCTTCGTCCCCTCGAGATATCCGACCTCAGCACAACAGTCTGACTTAATCATCTAGTCAAAACCGGCTACCGACAGATCTCATCTCTCACGCTCCCACTGAAGACACAATCAGCTGGCACTACAACGTCCAACTGAGATATCTTGACAGCTAGTTACTCCCCCCTGCGGTGTCACGACACATTCGTCCACTTTAGCTTAAAACAGCAAATCGAGATATCAGTGACCACCTAAACGTATCTAGTACGGACACAATTGAAAGGATCTAAAATTACCGCCCCATCAAGCTATCACGTACTAGCCCCCCATTAAAAAGATATTGAAAACAAAATGTGATATTAAAACGTATGCCAAGCCGCAATATGGTATTCCTTCTGCCCCGTCCAAAGATGTTAATAAAAAGGAAATATGCAGGAGCACCATCTAATCGTGGGCCCCACGTTGGGCGCCATTTTGTTACGCACGGGTTGGTTTCCAGGAGGCATAAGGGTCGGATCGCCCACACCACTTCGTTGCGCATCGTCTGGTCGCCGGGTGGCATCAGAATCCCCTTCAGCACTGCTACTCGAACTAACACGAACCACTATACTCCCCTGTTGCATGCCTCAAATCACCGCGCAGGTATGCTTGCTTCTAGCACGAGCTAGCTCGTCGGACTGGGGTGGTTCTTGCGGGTTTAAGGCACGCCCATCGCACCATACAAAAAAAATACATACCTGATAATGGGCTACATCGGAATACCACGCAGACTTCGCAACGTCATCGGCCAAAGATGTCACTTGGCCGGCCTTCGTTACCCTCCCTGCCTGGTCGACTATGGCACTAGATCGTGTCGACCCCAAAATCGGGTATTAAAACCCCCCCTCAAAATACCATTTCCCTGTCCATTCGTCCGTCCGTCATCATCACACCGCCCAAAATCACTCGTCACCAACTTTAAATTCAATCAATGCTATACATTTTATTACTTATTTAAGGAATACAAAAATTGTTCAATTCAAGCTGCTGAGGGCAGCCCGCCAATATAAACCTTACATCCGAAAATCTATACAATCTGATGATACGCTATTACATTTCAAGAATCGCTTGAATCACATACGTACTTGAGTATCGTGTCGCGTAAACTCGGATACGCTGACTTAATTTTTATTATTCACAAATTAGTGGCCTTCGCCTTCGTGGCGCCCAATAGCCGTTCAAATATAATTAATTAATGATAACAATAAAGAGAAATTCAAGTAGTCAGAAACTTCCTCGGTTTCCCCTAGCTTAACATTTGTGAGTGTATCGTTTTAAAACTAATATGATAATGAAACTAAGACTATCAAAAGGGTTCCGAAAACGAAAAGGGGTCAGGCCTTCCTAAAGACGTCTTTAAGCTCTTCAATTTTCTTTTCCTCTCACCCCCTACCGCTTTGTAACCTGCATGGCCTCGCGCCAATCCACTTAAAACTCTACAATCCTAATATATTCAAATCGCTTTAGTCGGGCCACTTGGCCCATAGGTATATACATAGTGTGCTTATAATAGAAGAATTTAATATTTTGTGTTTATGTGCTCGCAGCACTTAGGATCCTACCTAATCAAAAGCCTATCACACGATATATTTTGCCAACTGCACCTGCCGGCTTCTCCCGCCTGTCCATCGAATCGAACCGCATAAACACCAAAAAATAAAGGTCTGCTACTCAAACAAATGCCCGTGCACAAGCAACGGAATGATGTTCATCTCCGACCATCATGTGAACGCAAAGTACACTAGGCAATCTCGACCCGCACACGAGTGCCCATCGATCGAAATTTCAACAGGCGCCGATGACAAAATATATCTTGTAACACGGCCTTATTTAAAATACACAACTCATAGTTGAGCCACATTAATTAATAAATAATTTCGCTGGACGATACAGCTCACCTCGACTTTTTGTTATTGTTACTACCGCCTCAGTCAAACTCTGCATTCGTTTCTTCTTTTCTTTTTCTTTTGTTTACATTCTGTCAGCTCGCTACTCTCGCTCGCTGGACGTGTTTACTCTCGGCTCCACTTGTCGCTGGTTCGCTTTCGGATGCCTGCACTGTGTCAATTCGCTGCTTTCACTCGTTGGATGTGTTTACCCTCAGATCCATTGCTTGCTGGTTCGCTTTCGAGTGTTTACCTTATACCCACAACCAGTTCGCTATTTTAGGCCAACGTGTTGTGTTTATAACAGCGTGGTTGTGTTCAATTCATCAACCGTCGCGACTCGTCACGTTGCAACCCCGCTTGTTGCTACTCAACAACTATCGACCAACAGGTTTGACGCTTCCCTACAGCGGGCTTCTGCTACGACTTACGACTGCGTCGCCTCACTGATGGCAGCGCTCGAAGGTTGATTTCTGCGCTTCTGTGACGGCGCTATGCTTAGCGCTCCGGACGTTAAATGAACTGTGCAATAGCTCGGTGGCGTTTTACTTGTACGGCGCTAAGTTTAGCGCGCCGGAATTGTATAAAATTTTATTTTTGGTTGCGCGCTCGCTAACGCTTCAACCGCGCGGCGCTAACTTTAGAGCGCTGGAACTTTCCAAATCTATTTTGGTTGCGCGCTCGCTGGCGGATGTGTGCTGGCTATCTGGAACTTGAAGCACCGCTTTGCTGTGAAGTGCTATAGTACGTCGTGTGTTGTATTTCCCGATATACGGGTGGCGCCGCTGCGCTGCTGGTCACTCTAGCGCCTATAGGTTGCGCTAGCGTTTGGTGCGAATTATTTGTTGGCCTGGTCAGCGTTCTTCCAAACTGGAGCCTGATGCATGTGCACTGCTCGGAGTCCAAATTAGAAAGAAAACTTCTTCACCGGAAATCCACGAGTATGGTTTGACAAGTCGGTTGTCAAGGACAGCTGACCAATCCGAGGTGCGTTCGCGAAGTGCGTTCGCACGGATTATGTCACATATTTGCGCTAGCTAAACCCTTACGTATGGCATGCACTCTCTAACCGCAACAGGGTATTGGACGAAAGGGGATGGTCCAGGTTTCATTTGAACTTCGATAAATTTACCGATTACTGAGTTATCAATAAAAATGTGATTGCCCAAAAACCTTAAAATTGCCCTACAATATTTGTATCCAACGAAAAGGGATGGCTCCAGGTTTCATTTGGACTTCGATATATTTCGATAAATTTATCGATAACTAAGTTATCGGTGAAAATGTGATTGCCGGAAAACCTTAAAATTGCCCTACAATATGGGTATCCAACGAAAGGGGATGACCGCAGACTTCATTTGGACTTCGATATATTTCGACAAATTTATCGATAACTGAGTTACCGGTGAAAATATTATTGCGCAAAACCCTTAAAATTGCCCTACAATATGAGCATTAAACGAAAGGGGATGGCTCCAGGTTTCATTTGAACTTGGATATATTTCGATAAATTTACCGATTAACGAGTTATCAATAAAAATGTGATTGCCCAAAAACCTTAAAATTGCCCTACAATATGGGTATCCAACGAAAGGGGATGGCTCCAGGTTTCATTTGGACTTCGATATATTTCGATTAATTGAACGATAACTAAGTTATCGGTGAAAATGCGAATGCCCATAAACCTTAAAATTTTCTCACAATATGGGTATCAAAAGAAAGGTAATGGCCCCAGGTTTCAACTGGAATTTGATATATTTCGATAAATTTATCGATAACTGAGTTATCGGTGAAAACGAGGTGGCTCAAAAGCCTTAAAATTGCCCCACAATATGGGTATCAAACGAAAAGTTATCGATCAAAATGTGATTGCCCAAAAACCTGAAATTATTTAATCAATCTACCTTTCCCCATTGGGAATTTTGAAATTTTTAAATACCCTTGGCAAATGCTTCAGTATTCAATATAATCTTACTAATATTATAAATGTGCATGTAGCGCTGTTTGAATGTCCAGACGTTTACTTCTGTTCCTCAATAACGTGAGAATGGCAAGACGGATTTTGTTGAAATTTGGCAGGCAGACAGCTAATAGTCTGGAAGGAGGTATAGGCTGTTTTATTTTTTTGGGGGGGGGGGTCCGGCCATGCTAGGGACCGTTACTTTTAGATTTTTTGTTTTTCCCAAATAATTCTGAGCACACTTGACCTAAACTTATGATATTTCGCATACAGGTGTAGAAACTTCGTACAATATGGGTATCAAACGAAACTGGAAGGTCTAAGGTCTCATTTGGGCTTCGATATATTACGATAAATTTATCGATAACTGAGTTATCGAAGAAAATGTGATTGCTCAAAAACCTTAAAATTGCCCTACAATATTTGTATCAAACGAAAAGGGATGGCTCCAGGTTTCATTTGGACTTCGATATATTTCGATAAATTTATCGATAACTAAGTTATTGGTGAAAATGTGATTGCCCGAAAACCTTAAAATTTCCCTACAATATGGGTATCCAACGAAAGGGGATGGCCGCAGACTTCGTTTGGACTTTGATATATTTCGATAAATTTACCGATGACTGAGTTATCAATACAAATGTGATTGTCCAAAAACCTTAAAAATGCCCTACAATATTTGTATCAAACGAAAAGGGATGGCTCCAGGATTCATTTGGACTTCGATATATTTCGATAAATTTATCGATAACTAAGTTATTGGTGAAAATGTGATTGCCCGAAAACCTTAAAATTTCCCTACAATATGGGTATCCAACGAAAGGGGATGGCCGCAGACTTCATTTGGACTTTGATATATTTCGATAAATTTATCGATGACTGAGTTATCAATACAAATGTGATTGCCCAAAAACCTTAAAATTGCCCTACAATATTTGTATCAAACGAAAAGGGATGGCTCCAGGATTCATTTGGACTTCGATATATTTCGATAAATTTATCGATAACTAAGTTATCGGTGAAAATGTGATTGCCCGAAAACCTTAAAATTGCCCTACAATATGGGTATCCAACGAAAGGGGATGGCCGCAGACTTCATTTGGACTGTGATATATTTCGATAAATTTATCGATAACTGAGTTACCGGTGAAAATGTTATTGCCCGAAACCCTTAAAATTGGCGTACAATATGGGCATTAAACGAAATGGGATGGCTCCAGGTTTCATTTGTGCTTCGATATATTTCGATAAATTTACCGATTACTGAGTTATCAATAAAAATGTGATTGCCCAAAAACCTTAAAATTGCCCTACAATATGGGTATCCAACGAAAGGGGATGGCTCCAGGTTTCATTTGGACTTCGCTATATTTCGATAAATTTATCGATAACTAAGTTATCGGTGAAAATGCGATTGCCCAAAAACCTTAAAATTTTGTCACAATATAGGTATAGAAAGGTAATGGCCCCAGGTTTCATCTAGAGTTTGATATATTTCGATAAATTTATCGATAACTGAGTTATCGGTGAAAACGAGGTGTCTCAAAAGCCTTAAAATTGCCCCACAATATGGGTATCAAACGAAAAGTTATCGATCAAAATGTGATTGCCCAAAAACCTGAAATTATTTAATCAATCTACCTTTCCCCATTGGGAATTTTGATATTTTTAAATACCCTTGGCAAATGCTTCAGTATTCAATATAATCTTATCTTACTAATATTATAAATGTGAATGTAGCGACCCTGCAAAAAATTGTGCGATTAATCCCTAAAGAGAGTTGTCCTCGATTAATCATTTTCGGGTACAACTGGTCTACAATTTGCCCAACACATGCCTTACGGATAGAGTTGGGGATTAATCAGACTGATATCTTGGGGATTTGGAATACTATATCCTATCCAATCCAATAGGACACTATAATTTCAATAACACTTACCCGTGAAAGCTCCTAGGAGCTGTTACAAATATGAATGGGACTAATCGCATTTTTTGCAGGGGATGTGTGGATGTTTGGATGTCCAGACGTTTACTTCTGTTCCTCAATAACGTGAGAATGGCAAGACGGATTTTGTTGAAAGCTAATAGTCTGAAAGGAGGTATCGGCTATTTTTTTTTTTTTAATTTTGTGGGGTCCGGCCATGCTAGGGACTGTTACTTTTCGATTTTTTGTTTTTCCCATATAATTCTGAGTACACTTGACCTAAACTTATGATATTTCGCATACAGGTGTAGAAACTTCGTACAATATGGGTATCAAACGAAACTAAAAGGTCTAAGGTCTCATTTGGGCTTCGATATATTTCGATAAATTTATCGATAACTGAGTTATCGAAGAAAATGTGATTGCTCAAAAACCTTAAAATTGCCCTACAATATGGGTATCAAACGAAAGGGCATGATCGCAGGTTTCATTTGGACTTCGATATATTTCGATAAATTTATCGATAACTGAGTTATCGGTGAAAATGTGATTGCACAGAACCCTTAAAATTGCCCCACAATATGGGTATCAAATGAAAGGGCATGGCCCCAGGTTTCATTTGGACTTCGATATATTTCGATAAATTTATCGATAACTGAGTTATCCGTGAAAATGTGATTGCCCAAAAACCTTAAAATTGCCCTACAGTATGGGTATCAAACGAAAGGGCATGGCCTCAGGTCTCATTTGGACTTCGATATATTGCGATAAATTTATCGATAACTGAGTTATCGTGAAAATGTGATTGCCCAAAAACCTTAAATTTGCCCTACAATATGGGTATCAAATGAAAGGGCATGGCCCCAGGTTTCATTTGGACTTCGATATATTTCGATAAATTTATCGATAACTGAGTTATCCGTGAAAATGTGATTGCCCAGAAAGCTTAAAATTGCCCTACAATATGAGTATCCATTGAAAGGGGATGGCCGCAGGTTTCATTTGGACTTCGATATATTTTGATAAATTTATCGACAACTGAGTTACCGGTGAAAATGTGATTGCTCAAAGACCTTAAAATTGCCCTACAATATGGGTATTGGACGAAAGGGGATGGTCCAGGTTTCATTTGAACTTCGATAAATTTACCGATTACTGAGTTATCAATAAATATGTGATTGCCCAAAAACCTTAAAATTGCCCTACAATATTTGTATCCAACGAAAAGGGATGGCTCCAGGTTTCATTTGGACTTCGATATATTTCGATAAATTTATCGATAACTAAGTTATCGGTGAAAATGTGATTGCCGGAAAACCTTAAAATTGCCCTACAATATGGGTATCCAACGAAAGGGGATGACCGCAGACTTCATTTGGACTTCGATATATTTCGACAAATTTATCGATAACTGAGTTACCGGTGAAAATATTATTGCGCAAAACCCTTAAAATTGCCCTACAATATGAGCATTAAACGAAAGGGGATGGCTCCAGGTTTCATTTGAACTTGGATATATTTCGATAAATTTACCGATTAACGAGTTATCAATAAAAATGTGATTGCCCAAAAACCTTAAAATTGCCCTACAATATGGGTATCCAACGAAAGGGGATGGCTCCAGGTTTCATTTGGACTTCGATATATTTCGATTAATTGAACGATAACTAAGTTATCGGTGAAAATGCGAATGCCCATAAACCTTAAAATTTTCTCACAATATGGGTATCAAAAGAAAGGTAATGGCCCCAGGTTTCAACTGGAATTTGATATATTTCGATAAATTTATCGATAACTGAGTTATCGGTGAAAACGAGGTGGCTCAAAAGCCTTAAAATTGCCCCACAATATGGGTATCAAACGAAAAGTTATCGATCAAAATGTGATTGCCCAAAAACCTGAAATTATTTAATCAATCTACCTTTCCCCATTGGGAATTTTGAAATTTTTAAATACCCTTGGCAAATGCTTCAGTATTCAATATAATCTTACTAATATTATAAATGTGCATGTAGCGCTGTTTGAATGTCCAGACGTTTACTTCTGTTCCTCAATAACGTGAGAATGGCAAGACGGATTTTGTTGAAATTTGGCAGGCAGACAGCTAATAGTCTGGAAGGAGGTATAGGCTGTTTTATTTTTTTGGGGGGGGGGGGGGTCCGGCCATGCTAGGGACCGTTACTTTTAGATTTTTTGTTTTTCCCAAATAATTCTGAGCACACTTGACCTAAACTTATGATATTTCGCATACAGGTGTAGAAACTTCGTACAATATGGGTATCAAACGAAACTGGAAGGTCTAAGGTCTCATTTGGGCTTCGATATATTACGATAAATTTATCGATAACTGAGTTATCGAAGAAAATGTGATTGCTCAAAAACCTTAAAATTGCCCTACAATATTTGTATCAAACGAAAAGGGATGGCTCCAGGTTTCATTTGGACTTCGATATATTTCGATAAATTTATCGATAACTAAGTTATTGGTGAAAATGTGATTGCCCGAAAACCTTAAAATTTCCCTACAATATGGGTATCCAACGAAAGGGGATGGCCGCAGACTTCGTTTGGACTTTGATATATTTCGATAAATTTACCGATGACTGAGTTATCAATACAAATGTGATTGTCCAAAAACCTTAAAAATGCCCTACAATATTTGTATCAAACGAAAAGGGATGGCTCCAGGATTCATTTGGACTTCGATATATTTCGATAAATTTATCGATAACTAAGTTATCGGTGAAAATGTGATTGCCCGAAAACCTTAAAATTGCCCTACAATATGGGTATCCAACGAAAGGGGATGGCCGCAGACTTCATTTGGACTTTGATATATTTCGATAAATTTATCGATAACTGAGTTACCGGTGAAAATGTTATTGCCCAAAACCCTTAAAATTGCCATACAATATGGGCATTAAACGAAATGGGATGGCTCCAGGTTTCATTTGTGCTTCGATATATTTCGATAAATTTACCGATTACTGAGTTATCAATAAAAATGTGATTGCCCAAAAACCTTAAAATTGCCCTACAATATGGGTATCCAACGAAAGGGGATGGCTCCAGGTTTCATTTGGACTTCGCTATATTTCGATAAATTTATCGATAACTAAGTTATCGGTGAAAATGCGATTGCCCAAAAACCTTAAAATTTTGTCACAATATAGGTATCAAAAGAAAGGTAATGGCCCCAGGTTTCATCTAGAGTTTGATATATTTCGATAAATTTATCGATAACTGAGTTATCGGTGAAAATGTGATTGCACAGAAACCTTAAAATTGCCCCACAATATGGGTATCAAATGAAAGGGCATGGCCCCAGGTTTCATTTGGACTTCGATATATTTCGATAAATTTATCGATAACTGAGTTATTGGTGAAAATGTGATTGCCCAAAAACCTTAAAATTGCCCTACAATATGGGTATCAAACGAAAGGGCATGGCCTCAGGTCTCATTTGGACTTCGATTTATTTCGATAAATTTATCGATAACTGAGTTATCGTGAAAATGTGATTGCCCAAAAACCTGAAATTATTTAATCAATCTACCTTTCCCCATTGGGAATTTTGAAATTTTTAAATACCCTTGGCAAATGCTTCAGTATTCAATATAATCTTACTAATATTATAAATGTGAATGTAGCGCTGTTTGGATGTCCAGACGTTTACTTCTGTTCCTCAATAACGTGAGAATGGCAAGACGGATTTTGTTGAAATTTGGCAGGCAGACAGCTAATAGTCTGGAAGGAGGTATAGGCTGTTTTATTTTTTTTTGGGGGGGGGGGGGGGGTCCGGCCATGCTAGGGACCGTTACTTTTAGATTTTTTTGTTTTTCCCATATAATTCTGAGCACACTTGACCTAAACTTATGATATTTCGCATACAGGTGTAGAAACTTCGTACAATATGGGTATCAAACGAAACTGGAAGGTCTAAGGTCTCATTTGGGCTCGATATATTACGATAAATTTATCGATAACTGAGTTATCGAAGAAAATGTGATTGCTCAAAAACCTTAAAATTGCCCTACAATATTTGTATCAAACGAAAAGGGATGGCTCCAGGTTTCATTTGGACTTCGATATATTTCGATAAATTTATCGATAACTAAGTTATTGGTGAAAATGTGATTGCCCGAAAACCTTAAAATTTCCCTACAATATGGGTATCCAACGAAAGGGGATGGCCGCAGACTTCGTTTGGACTTTGATATATTTCGATAAATTTACCGATGACTGAGTTATCAATACAAATGTGATTGCCCAAAAACCTTAAAATTGCCCTACAATATTTGTATCAAACGAAAAGGGATGGCTCCAGGTTTCATTTGGACTTCGATATATTTCGATAAATTTATCGATAACTAAGTTATCGGTGAAAATGTGATTGCCCGAAAACCTTAAAATTGCCCTACAATATGGGTATCCAACGAAAGGGGATGGCCGCAGACTTCATTTGGACTTTGATATATTTCGATAAATTTATCGATAACTGAGTTACCGGTGAAAATGTTATTGCCCAAAACCCTTAAAATTGCCATACAATATGGGCATTAAACGAAATGGGATGGCTCCAGGTTTCATTTGAGCTTCGATATATTTCGATAAATTTACCGATTACTGAGTTATCAATAAAAATGTGATTGCCCAAAAACCTTAAAATTGCCCTACAATATGGGTATCCAACGAAAGGGGATGGCTCCAGGTTTCATTTGGACTTCGCTATATTTCGATAAATTTATCGATAACTAAGTTATCGGTGAAAATGCGATTGCCCAAAAACCTTAAAATTTTGTCACAATATAGGTATCAAAAGAAAGGTAATGGCCCCAGGTTTCATCTGGAATTTGATATATTTCGATAAATTTATCGATAACTGCGTTATCGGTGAAAACGAGGTGTCTCAAAAGCCTTAAAATTGCCCCACAATATGGGTATCAAACGAAAAGTTATCGATCAAAATGTGATTGCCCAAAAACCTGAAATTATTTAATCAATCTACCTTTCCCCATTGGGAATTTTGAAATTTTTAAATACCATTGGCAAATGCTTCAGTATTCAATATAATCTTATCTTACTAATATTATAAATGTGAATGTAGCGACCCTGCAAAAAAGAGAGTTGTCCTCGATTAATCCCTTTCGGGTACAACTGGTCTACAATTTGCCCAACACATGCCTTACGGATAGAGTTGGGGATTAATCAGACTGATATCTTGGGGATTTGGAATACTATATCCTATCCAATCCAATAGGACACTATAATTTCAATAACACTTACCCGTGAAAGCTCCTAGGAGCTGTTACAAATATGAATGGGACTAATCGCATTTTTTGCAGGGGATGTTTGGATGTCCAGACGTTTACTTCTGTTCCTCAATAACGTGAGAATGGCAAGACGGATTTTGTTGAAATGTGGCAAGCCGACAGCTAATAGTCTGAAAGGAGGTATCGGCTATTTTTTTTTTTAATTTTATGGGGTCCGGCCATGCTAGGGACCGTTACTTTTCGATTTTTTGTTTTGCCAATATAATTCTGAGTACACTTGACCTAAGATTATGATATTTCGCATACAGGTGTAGAAACTTCGTACAATATGGGCAGCAAACGAAACTGGAAGGTCTAAGGTCTCATTTGGGCTTCGATATATTTCGATAAATTTATCGATAACTGAGTTATCGAAGAAAATGTGATTGCCCAAAAACCTTAAAATTGCCCTACAATATGGGTATCAAACGAAAGGGCATGACCGCAGGTTTCATTTGGACTTCGATATATTTCGATAAATTTATCGATAACTGAGTTATCGGTGAAAATGTGATTGCACAGAAACCTTAAAATTGCCCCACAATATGGGTATCAAATGAAAGGGCATGGCACCAGGTTTCATTTGGACTTCGATATATTTCGATAAATTTATCGATAACTGAGTTATTGGTGAAAATGTGATTGCCCAAAAACCTTAAAATTGCCCTACAATATGGGTATCCAACGAAAGGGGATGACCGCAGACTTCATTTGGACTTCGATATATTTCGATAAATTTATCGATACATGAGTTATCGGTGAAAATGTGATTGCCCAGAAAGCTTAAAATTGCCCTACAATATGAGTATCCATTGAAAGGGGATGGCCGCAGGTTTCATTTGGACTTCGATATATTTCGATAAATTTATGGTTAAATGAGTTACCGGTAAAAATGTGATTGCGCAAAAACCTTAAAATTGCCCTACAATATGGGTATTAAACGAAAGGGGATGGTCCAGGTTTCATTTGAACTTCGATATATTTCGATAAATTTACCGAGTACCTAGTTATCAATAAAAATGTGATTGCCCAAAAAACTTGAAATTGCCCTACAATATTTGTATCCAACGAAAAGGGATGGCCCTAGGTTTCATTTGGACTTCGATATATTTCGCTAAGTTTATCGATAAATGAGTTATCGGTGAAAATATGATTGCCCAAAAACCTTAAATTTGCCCTACAATATGGGTATCAAATGAAAGGGCATGTCCCCAGATTTCATTTGGACTTCGATATATTTCGATAAATTTATCGATAACTAAGTTATCGGTGAAAATGTGATTGCCCGAAAACCTTAAAATTGCCCTACAATATGGGTATCCAACGAAAGGGGATGGCCGCAGACTTCATTTGGACTTTGATATATTTCGATAAATTTATCGATAACTGAGTTACCGGTGAAAATGTTATTGCCCAAAACCCTTAAAATTGCCATACAATATGGGCATTAAACGAAATGGGATGGCTCCAGGTTTCATTTGAACTTCGATATATTTCGATAAATTTACCGATTACTGAGTTATCAATAAAAATGTGATTGCCAAAAAACCTTAAAATTGCCCTACAATATGGGTATCCAACGAAAGGGGATGGCTCCAGGTTTCATTTGGACTTCGCTATATTTCGATAAATTTATCGATAACTAAGTTATCGGTGAAAATGCGATTGCCCAAAAACCTTAAAATTTTGTCACAATATAGGTATCAAAAGATAGGTAATGGCCCCAGGTTTCATCTAGAGTTTGATATATTTCGATAAATTTATCGATAACTGAGTTATCGGTGAAAATGAGGTGTCTCAAAAGCCTTAAAATTTTGTCACAATATAGGTATCAAAAGAAAGGTAATGGCCCCAGGTTTCATCTGGAGTTTGATATATTTCGATAAATTTATCGATAACTGAGTTATCGGTGAAAACGAGGTGTCTCAAAAGCCTTAAAATTGCCCCACAATATGGGTATCAAACGAAAAGTTATCGATCAAAATGTGATTGCCCAAAAACCTGAAATTATTTAATCAATCTACCTTTCCCCATTGGGAATTTTGAAATTTTTGAATACCCTTGGCAAATGCTTCAGTATTCAATATAATCTTATCTTGCTAATATTATAAATGTGAATGTAGCGACCCTGCAAAAAATTGTGCGATTAAGCCCTAAAGAGAGTTGTCCTCGATTAATCCCTTTCGGGTACAACTGGTCTACAATTTGCCCAACACATACCTTATGGATAGAGTTGGGGATTAATCAGACTGATATCTTGGGGATTTGGAATACTATATCCTATCCAATCTAATAGGACACTATAATTTCAATAACACTTACCCGTGAAAGCTCCTAGGAGCTGTTAGAAATATTAATGGGACTAATCGCATTTTTTGCAGGGGATGTTTGGATGTCCAGACGTTTACTTCTGTTCCTCAATAACGTGAGAATGGCAAGACGGATTTTGTTGAAATGTGGCAAGCCGACAGCTAATAGTCTAAAAGGAGGTATCTGCTATTTTTTTTTTAATTTTGTGGGGTCCGGCCATGCTAGGGACCGTTACTTTTCGATTTTTTGCTTTGCCCATATAATTCTGAGTACACTTGACCTAAAATTATGATATTTCGCATACAGGTGTAGAAACTTCGTACAATATGGGTAGCAAACGAAACTCGAAGGTCTAAGGTCTCATTTGGGCTTCGATATATTTCGATAAATTTATCGATAACTGAGTTATCGAAGAAAATGTGATTGCCCAAAAACCTTAAAATTGCCCTACAATATTTGTATCAAACGAAAGGGCATGACCGCAGGTTCCATTTGGACTTCGATATATTTCGATAAATTTATCGATAACTAAGTTATCGGTGAAAACGCGATTGCCCGAAAACCTTAAAATTGCCCTACAATATTTGTATCCAACGAAAAGGGATGGCCCCAGGTTTCATTTGGACTTCGATATATTTCGATAAATTTATCGATACATGAGTTATCGGTGAAAATATGATTGCCCAGAAAGCTTAAAATTGCCCTACAATATAGGTATTGGACGAAAGGGGATGGTCCAGGTTTCATTTGAACTTCGATATATTTCGATAAATTTACCGATTACTGAGTTATCAATAAAAATGTGATTGCCCAAAAACCTTAAAATTGCCCTATAATATTTGTATCCAACGAAAAGGGATGGCCCCAGGTTTCATTTGGACTTCGATATATTTCGATAAATTTATCGATACATGAGTTATCGGTGAAAATATGATTGCCCAGAAAGCTTAAAATTGCCCTACAATATAGGTATTGGACGAAAGGGGATGGTCCAGGTTTCATTTGAACTTCGATATAATTCGATGAATTTACCGATTACTGAGTTATCAATAAAAATGTGATTGCCCAAAAACCTTAAAATTGCCCTATAATATTTGTATCCAACGAAAAGGGATGGCCCCAGGTTTCATTTGGACTTCGATATATTTCGATAAATTTATCGATACATGAGTTATCGGTGAAAATGTGATTGCCCAGAAAGCTTAAAATTGCCCTACAATATTTGTATCCAACGAAAAGGGATGGCCCCAGGTTTCATTTGGACTTCGATATATTTCGATAAATTTACCGATTACTGAGTTATCAATAAAAATGTGATTGCCCAAAAACCTTAAAATTGCCCTATAATATTTGTATCCAACGAAAAGGGATGGCCCCAGGTTTCATTTGGACTTCGATATATTTCGATAAATTTACCGATTACTGAGTTATCAATAAAAATGTGATTGCCCAAAAACCTTAAAATTGCCCTATAATATTTGTATCCAACGAAAAGGGATGGCCCCAGGTTTCATTTGAACTTCGATATATTTCGATAAATTTACCGATTACTGAGTTATCAATAAAAATGTGATTGCCCAAAAACCTTAAAATTGCCCTATAATATTTGTATCCAACGAAAAGGGATGGCTCCAGGTTTCATTTGGAAATCGGTGAAAATGTGATTGCCCGAAAACCTTAAAATTGCCCTACAATATGGGTATCCAACGAAAGGGCATGGCCCCAGGTTTCATTTGGACTTCGATATATTTCGATAAATTTATCGATAACTGAGTTATCGGTGAAAATATGATTGCCCAAAAACCTTAAAATTGCCCTACAATATGGGTATCCACCGAAAGGGGATGGCTCCAGGTTTCATTTGGACTTCGCTATATTTCGATAAATTTATCGATAACTAAGTTATCGGTGAAAATGCGATTGCCCAAATGAAAGGGCATGGCCCCGGATTTCATTTGGACTTCGATATATTTCGATAAATTTATCGATACATGAGTTATCGGTGAAAATCTGATTGCCCAGAAAGCTTAGGTTAGGTTAGGTTCAAGTGGCTACCGTAGAGGCACACCTAGGCCAGTATTAAAAGGCCCGTTGTGATACCACCAACACTAGGAAAGTCAGTTCCGGGACCCTGCCATATGGAAAATCCCGGTATTAACGGAATTCTCCACATAGCAGAATCCCGGGACTGACGTTCCTATACCGACACCGTTACTCCTCCTCGAACCATTTAGATGACTTGATGAAGGCCATCAGGTCCTTTATGTCCAGCTCCGTGACCTGGCGTAGGCTAACCAGGAAGGGAACTCCCAAAAAGCGCATTCTCGCGCCACTTAAAGCCGGGCAGTTGCAGATGAGGTGCTCCACCGTTTCCTCCTCCTCATCATCCTTACAACTCCTACAGCATCGTCGGTAGGGCACACCAAGTCTTTCTGCGTGCCTACCAATGAGGCAGTGCCCAGTCAATACGCCTATTAATATGGAGATTTCTCTTCTCCTTAGGGCATAAATTTGTCTCGATCTTTTATGATCCCATTTCGGCCAGGTTTCTTTGGATATCCGGCATCCTGGAGATTGCAGCCATCTTTCGTTGGCTTGGCGGAGTGTGTACTCCTTCAGCATAAGCTTGCAAGTGGCAAACGGCATACCTAAGCGCTCTTTATCCCGAAGAACCTGCTTGGTCGTGCCCTGCCTCGCAAGTTCGTCTGCCCTACAATTTCCCTCAATGTCCCTATGCCCCGGGACCCATGTGAGGTTCACGCGATTCTGTTGGGCCATCTCCTGTAGAGATCGACGACAGCTGAGCGTCAGTTCAGAGTTGAACGAATAAGAGCCAAGGGATTTGATGGCCGCCTGGCTGTCGCTGAATATAAAAATGTCGTGTCCGATAGTGTGTTGGCCTATCCAAGCCGCGGCGTCCATGATTGCTGAAACTTCAGCCTGGAAGACACTGCAGTGATCAGGTAGTCTGAAGGAGAGCTCAAGGTTCAGATCCTTTGAATAAACCCCTCCTCCAACTCTGCCGTCTAACTTCGAGCCATCAGTATAAATGGAAGTGCCGCCATGAGTGGCGGGACTCCGATCCGTGCTCTCCCATTCTTCCCTGCTGGGAATGTTGATTTTAAAACAGCTATCTCCGACTGTTGTGGTCGCACAACGATCCGTGCTCAACGGAAGAAAGCTATAGGATCCCAAAATACAGGCGTGTCCAGTAGTGCTTGCGCCCCAGCCGGACGTTTCCCTTAGACGTAGAGCCGATGCTGCTGCTACCCGGTGCCCTTCCAGATCGAGTGGCAAAATGCCAAGAATGGCCTGGAGCGCTTCATTGGGCGTTGTTCTTAACGCACCGCTTATACAGATCATGCAAGATCTGTGTACTTTACCTAGCAGATTAAGGTTTGTTGCCTTGCTCAGCGCAGGCCACCATACCACAACTCCATAGAGCATGATTGGTCGAATGATTGCGGTGTAGATCCATTTGCATATTTTGGGGCTGAGCCCCCATTTCTTTCCAATGGCTCTTTTGCATGTGTAGAGTGCAATACACGCTTTCTTCTGGCGCTGAAGAACATTCTCCTTCCAGGTTAGTTTCCTATCCAGAACTGTGCCTAAGAACTTGGCTTTGTCAGCCAGGTTCAGGTGCACGTCATTCAGTTTTGGTAGTGTTAGCGGTGGTATCTTATAGCGGTTGGTGAAAAGAACCAGTTCTACTTTTCCCGGGTTGATGCTCAGTCCGCAGCGCGAGCACCATGAGGAAACCTCTCGCAGTGCTGCTTGCATCAAGTCGCACAGGGTTTGTGGGAATTTGCCCCTATATACTATAGCTAAGTCGTCTGCATATGCCACTACCCTCCCGCCCCCCCAGCTTGTGTCTCGCAGCATCGAGTTGACAGTGAGGTTCCATAGAAGCGGGGAGAGAACACCACCCTGAGGCGTTCCCCTTGTGACATAGCGTGATAAGTCAACCGAGCCCAGTGATGAAACTATTCGTCTGCCCCTTAGCAGTTGATCAATAAGTCCAATAAGAGACCTGCTTATGCCCAGACTTGTTAAAGCGGTGTTTATAGCATCAGGGCTTATGTTGTTGAAGGCTCCTTCAATATCTAAAAAGGCCGCAAGACAGTACTCCTTCTCATACAGCGATTTTTCAATAACAGAAACTAGGCTGTGAAGCGCAGTTTCTGTAGATTTCCCTTTGGTGTATGCATGCTGATAGCTACAGATCAGGTTGCTATCAATAGTAGAGGAGAGGTAGTCATTTATTATCCTCTCGAAGGTTTTGAGCACAAAGGATGAGAGACTGATCGGCCTGTAGTCCTTCGGCTCGTATTGAGACGCCTTCCCCGCCTTAGGAATAAACACTACCGTGGCACTTCTCCAGGAGCACGGAATGTAGCTAAGAGCCAGGCAGGCTGTATAGAGAAATACCAGCCATTTGGCTGATGTCTCCAGCGTGTTTATGAGTTGTGCGGGAATAATCCCGTCTGGCCCGGCAGCCTTGAACGGTTCGAAGCTCTTAACCGCCCACCTAACCTTTTCCTCCGTGATGGGTATGTATACAGCCAGGTTTGTTGTAGGTGCTACGGGTTCCTCATGCAAGTTCCCTGGGAAGTGCGTATTCAAGAGCAGCTCTAGGGTTTCCCTCTCCGTGCTGGTCCAGGATCCGTCAGGTTTGCGCAAATAGCTTGTGGCTGTTTGAGTTTTTGAGAGCACTCGTCTAAGTCTCGCTGTATCGTCGACATTTTCGACTCCAGTGCAGAAATTTCTCCACGATACTCTCTTCGCCTGCCTCAGAGCTTTTTTGTAGGCCCTGAGTTTAACTTTATATTCGAGCCATTGAGTCTCCGTGCCAAGACTCTTGGCCTTATTAAATTGTGTCCTACATGATTTTCGGAGCGAGTCCAGGTCGTAGGACCACCAATGCGGCCTATGTTTACCGCGTGGTTTTGGCACTGGGCAAGCCTGCTCTAAGGCATTCGAGAGCGCCGTTGTAAAGGTCTTTACCAGATCCTCCAACTCCCCTACTGATGAGGGGACTTGTGGGGGCAGTGCTGGTAAGTCCCTAGATAGTATTTCATTGTGTAGCTGCCAGTTAGTGTTACGTGGGTTGCGTTTCATAACCGGCTGCTCAACAGAAAAGTCTAGAACTATTTCTACGTACCGGTGGTCGGAGAATGAGTGCTCATCGAGAACGCGCCATTTTCTGACCCACTCATAAGCGCCTTCGCTGCAAATAGTGAGATCTATTACCTCCCTACGGGTTTTAGTAATAAACGTAGGTTCGTTACCCACGTTGCAAACTACCAGGTTAGTTGTTAACAAATAGTCAAACAACGACTCTCCTCTAGCATTGATATCGGAGCTTCCCCACTGGACGTGATGAGCATTGGCGTCAGTTCCGATAATAAGATGACCCATGGAAAAATTTGCCACCAGGTCTTTTACCTCCCTCTGTGGCGGAGGTTCTTCGGCGTCGTAGGGCATATAGACCGACGCAATCGTCAGACTGGTACTGTCGACTGTTAGACTGGCAGCTGTAACGTCACCATTGGTATAGTTGGGCAAGAGAAATGCATTCAGCTCAGACTTAACTAAAATACAGGCTCTAACCCGGCCCCCCTCGCTGGCTCGAATAAGCTTATAACCCTTAGTCCCCAAACCGCAAATCCTTGAGCTGTTGACCCAGGGTTCTTGGATGAGGACCACATCTACGTCGCCTTTAGAGAGACGACTGATTAAAGCAGCCGAGGCTGCTTTAGATTTGTGCAGGTTTATCTGAATCACCACCAACATGAGAGTGCTCAGACTTCCCTGCCACCGCCGTATCGTCGAGTTCCACCTCGTCTGGAGGCTTATCTTTCAACGACGATTTCTTCAGACCACGGTTTGGCGTGGCAGAGATCCTCCTAACTGTGGCAGTGTCAACTGTGGTGCGCTCAGGACTAGCTGCTATCACTGTGACGTTGAGGTCCTCCCCGTCCAGCAGGCTGTCTCCCATCTCCGAGCTGTTCACTGCTCCTTCGCCATTTGACGTGGCAGATACCATACTTTCCGAGTCGGACATCTCCGACTCCCCTTCCGGCACTGCGATGTCCGAGTCCTCCGGTGCAGCCGAAATAGCAGCGCGCTGTGCATCGCCGCGGTATACGTGGATCACGATCTGACCCATGCCGTAGTGCACTCGTCCATTGCACCGTTTAAGGGGCTCGAGTGCCTCCTTATTCAAGGTGAAGACCACTTGCCTATCAGGCCCTACCGCGTCCTCGACCAGATTTACACCCCAGTCCTGCGTCGGGAGAGACGGGTTCATGATCCTCAGCATCCTGAGAATTCTCTCAGGTTCAGCAGGGATAGCAGGAATCCACGCTCTTGCCCTTGGCCGAGCCGGGATGTCCTTCCAGTCGACAACCTCGATTCTTGCCCCTTGGTAGATCTCACCTAGTCTTGCAGCTGCTGCCTTGTACAGTGCAACAGTTTTTGCATCCTCGCAAGCGAATACCTTGATTCGGCCCTGGTGCCATCCCGCATCAGAACCCATCGGAGTGGCACCCGGAGACTCATCCATAATGTCGAGAAGGGCATTACCGACAGCGTTCCGGACGAACCGCCACTGGTCCCTAGGGATGGCCCAGTTTTCATTACCTCGGTCAATGACGCCTATGAGGATCCTATCCTTAGTCACTTCAGCAAAGCTGAGTTTACCCATTACGGGGGCGTGTTGCTGCCGCTTCGGGTGAGGTTTTAAATCCACGTCCGATCTCTGGCGTTTAAAGGGATTTATATTAACCTTCTTTGGCGCGTAATCGCTTTGGAAGTTCGGTAAGATAGCTTCAGCCATCTCCACCGTCTTCCTAGCATTCGGCGATAGCGTCTCTTGTGAAATACCCTCGTATTTCTTCAGTATCCTCGCGGCCGCTCTTTTGTCCAAGTACTCAGAGCGACTAGGAGATGTCTTTTGGGGTAAATTTCGACCCGTAGTTGCCATCGCGGTCGTTCCCTTATTTGGATCTCTGGGGCCAGGTCGTGAGACCACTGCCACAGACGTTAAAGACTTGGTTTCGGTACCGGCACTTACTAGGGCTCTAGCATTAGCCGTTGTTGGCTTCACCGTGTTTGTACCGGTACTTACTTTGGGGATTGCCCCCTTATTATCCAGAGCTGATCGACTCGTAGTTGCCATCGCTGTCGACCTCTCGGCTGATGAAGAAATGGAGTTTGTCCTCCGACGTTGCGTTCTCGCTTGCTCCAGCATTTTCCTCCTCTGCTGGGCAGTATACATGGTTGTATCATTATTTTTAAGGTTTTTATTACTTTTTTTCATCTTGTTCGTACGACCCCTTGCCGGGCAAGGCCAGTTTAGGGTCAAAGGAAGAGTATGGGGAATGTGTCGTCCGCCGCGGCAGAGCCCCATGCCGCGGTAAGGCCATAGTTACTCTCCGAGGCGGCCCGGTATCAGAGAGGCTCCGTTCGATTACAGCCACGATTTGCCTCCCGGCTGCAAACGTCCAATGGGCACGTGGTCGCATAACACCCTGGATTGGGAGGGGGAAGCCCAGAAAGCTTAAAATTGCCCTACAATATGAGTATCCATTGAAAGGGGATGGCCGCAGGTTTCATTTGGACTTCGATATATTTCGATAAATTTATGGTTAACTGAGTTACCGGTAAAAATGTGATTGCGCAAAAACCTTAAAATTACCCTACAATATGGGTATTAAACGAAAGGGGATGGTCCAGGTTTCATTTGAACTTCGATATATTTCGATAAATTTACCGAGTACCTAGTTATCAATAAAAATGTGATTGCCCTACAATATTTGTATCCAATGAAAAGGGATGGCCCCAGGTTTCATTTGGACTTCGATATATTTCGCTAAATTTATCGATATATGAGTTATCGGTGAAAATATGATTGCCCAAAAACCTTAAATTTGCCCTACAATATGGGTATCAAATGAAAGGGCATGTCCCCAGATTTCATTTGGAATTCGATATATTTCGATAAATTTATCGATAACTAAGTTATCGGTGAAAATGTGATTGCCCGAAAACCTTAAAATTGCCCTACAATATGGGTATCCAACGAAAGGGGATGGCCGCAGACTTCATTTGGACTTTGATATATTTCGATAAATTTATCGATAACTGAGTTACCGGTGAAAATGTTATTGCCCAAAACCCTTAAAATTGCCATACAATATGGGCATTAAACGAAATGGGATGGCTCCAGGTTTCATTTGAATTTCGATATATTTCGATAAATTTACCGATTACTGAGTTATCAATAAAAATGTGATTGCCAAAAAACCTTAAAATTGCCCTACAATATGGGTATCCAACGAAAGGGGATGGCTCCAGGTTTCATTTGGACTTCGCTATATTTCGATAAATTTATCGATAACTAAGTTATCGGTGAAAATGCGATTGCCCAAAAACCTTAAAATTTTGTCCAATATAGGTATCAAAAGAAAGGTAATGGCCCCAGGTTTCATCTGGAGTTTGATATATTTCGATAAATTTATCGATAACTGAGTTATCGGTGAAAACGAGGTGTCTCAAAAGCCTTAAAATTGCCCCACAATATGGGTATCAAACGAAAAGTTATCGATCAAAATGTGATTGCCCAAAAACCTGAAATTATTTAATCAATCTACCTTTCCCCATTGGGAATTTTTAAATTTTTAAATACCCTTGGCAAATGCTTGAGTATTCAATATAATCTTATCTTACTAATATTATAAATGTGAATGTAGCGACCCTGCAAAAAATTGTGCGATTAAGCCCTAAAGAGAGTTGTCCTCGATTAATCCCTTTCGGGTACAACTGGTCTACAATTTGCCCAACACATGCCTTATGGATAGAGTTGGGGATTAATCAGACTGATATCTTGGGGATTTGGAATACTATATCCTATCCAATCTAATAGGACACTATAATTTCAATAACACTTACCCGTGAAAGCTCCTAGGAGCTGTTAGAAATATTAATGGGACTAATCGCATTTTTTGCAGGGGATGTTTGGATGTCCAGACGTTTACTTCTGTTCCTCAATAACGTGAGAATGGCAAGACTGATTTTGTTGAAATGTGGCAAGCCGACAGCTAATAGTCTAAAAGGAGGTATCTGCTATTTTTTTTTTTAATTTTGTGGGGTCCGGCCATGCTAGGGACCGTTACTTTTCGATTTTTTGTTTTGCCCATATAATTCTGAGTACACTTGACCTAAAATTATGATATTTCGCATACAGGTGTAGAAACTTCGTACAATATGGGTAGCAAACGAAACTCGAAGGTCTAAGGTCTCATTTGGGCTTCGATATATTTCGATAAATTTATCGATAACTGAGTTATCGAAGAAAATGTGATTGCCCAAAAACCTTAAAATTGCCCTACAATATTTGTATCAAACGAAAGGGCATGACCGCAGGTTCCATTTGGACTTCGATATATTTCGATAAATTTATCGATAACTAAGTTATCGGTGAAAATGCGATTGCCCGAAAACCTTACAAGTGCCCTACAATATTTGTATCCAACGAAAAGGGATGGCCCCAGGTTTCATTTGGACTTCGATATATTTCGATAAATTTATCGATACATGAGTTATCGGTGAAAATAAGATTGCCCAGAAAGCTTAAAATTGCCCTACAATATAGGTATTGGACGAAAGGGGATGGTCCAGGTTTCATTTGAACTTCGATATATTTCGATAAATTTACCGATTACTGAGTTATCAATAAAAATGTGATTGCCCAAAAACCTTAAAATTGCCCTATAATATTTGTATCCAACGAAAAGGGATGGCCCCAGGTTTCATTTGGACTTCGATATATTTCGATAAATTTATCGATACATGAGTTATCGGTGAAAATATGATTGCCCAGAAAGCTTAAAATTGCCCTACAATATAGGTATTGGACGAAAGGGGATGGTCCAGGCTTCATTTGAACTTCGATATAATTCGATGAATTTACCGATTACTGAGTTATCAATAAAAATGTGATTGCCCAAAAACCTTAAAATTGCCCTACAATATTTGTATCCAACGAAAAGGGATGGCTCCAGGTTTCATTTGGACTTCGATATATTTCGATAAATTTATCGATAACTAAGTTATCGGTGAAAATGTGATTGCCCGAAAACCTTAAAATTGCCCTACAATATGGGTATCCAACGAAAGGGGATGGCCGCAGACTTCATTTGGACTTTGATATATTTCGATAAATTTATCGATAACTGAGTTACCGGTGAAAATGTTATTGCCCAAAACCCTTAAAATTGCCATAAAATATGGGCATTAAACGAAATGGGATGGCTCCAGGTTTCATTTGGACTTCGATATATTTCGATAAAATTATCGATAACTAAGTTATCGGTGAAAATGTGATTGCCCGAAAACCTTAAAATTGCCCTACAATATTTGTATCAAACGAAAGGGCATGACCGCAGGTTTCATTTGGACTTCGATATATTTCGATAAAATTATCGATAACTAAGTTATCGGTGAAAATGTGATTGCCCGAAAACCTTAAAATTGCCCTACAATATTTGTATCAAACGAAAAGGGATGGCTCCAGGTTTCATTTGGAGTTCGATATATTTCGATAAATTTATCGATAACTAAGTTATCGGTGAAAATGTGATTGCCCGAAAACCTTAAAATTGCCCTACAATATTTGTATCAAACGAAAAGGGATGGCTCCAGGTTTCATTTGGACTTCGATATATTTCGATAAATTTATCGATAACTAAGTTATCGGTGAAAATGTGATTGCCCGAAAACCTTAAAATTGCACTACAATATTTGTATCAAACGAAAAGGGATGGCTCCAGGTTTCATTTGGACTTCGATATATTTCGATAGATTTATCGATAACTAAGGGGTCGTGCATATATGACGACACGCTCTTTGAGGGGGGGAGGGGTCTGCGATTTGTGACGAAATGTGACATTGGGGGAGGGGGGGAGTAGCACTTACGTGATGTCACGTTATTTTTTGCATGTTTTCTAGCGTGCAACGTCCATGGACGTTTTCAAATTTAGCACGTTTTCATTCTTTCGATTGGCAAATATTATTTAATAATTAATATAAACATTCTAAATATGTATCAGATTTTATGTCAAATAAATATTGAATTTATATTTATTAAGGGTGTGATGTGACATTCGATGGGTATCCAACGAAAGGGGATGGCCGCAGACTTCATTTGGACTTTGATATATTTCGAGAAATTTATCGATAACTGAATTACCGGTGAAAATGTTATTGCCCAAAACCCTTAAAATTGCCATACAATATGGGCATTAAACGAAATGGGATGGTTCCAGGTTTCATTTGAACTACGATATATTTCGATAAATTTACCGATTACTGAGTTATCAATAAAAATGTGATTGCCCAAAAACCTTAAAATTGCCCTACAATATGGGTATCCAACGAAAGGGGATGGCTCCAGGTTTCATTTGGACTTCGCTATATTTCGATAAATTTATCGATAACTAAGTTATCGGTGAAAATGCGATTGCCCAAAAACCTTAAAATTTTGTCACAATATAGGTATCAAAAGAAAGGTAATGGCCCCAGGTTTCATCTGGAATTTGATATATTTCGATAAATTTATCGATAACTGAGTTATCGGTGAAAACGAGGTGTCTCAAAAGCCTTAAAATTGCCCCACAATATGGGTATCAAACGAAAAGTTATCGATCAAAATGTGATTGCCCAAAAACCTGAAATTATTTAATCAATCTACCTTTCCCCATTGGGAATTTTGAAATTTTGAAATACCCTTGGCACAATATGGAAATCAAATGAAAGGGCATGGCCCCAGGTTTCATTTGGACTTCGATATATTTCGATAAATTTATCGATAACTGAGTTATTGGTGAAAATGTGATTGCCCAAAAACCTTAAATTGCCTTACAATATGGGTATCAAACGAAAGGGCATGGCCTCAGGTCTCTTTTGGACTTCGATATATTTTGATAAATTTATCGATAACTGAGTTATCGTGAAAATGTGATTGCCCAAAAACCTTAAAATTGCCCTACAATATGGGTATCCAACGAAAGGGGATGACCGCAGACTTCATTTGGACTTCGATATATTTCGATAAATTTATCGATAACTGAGGTATCGGTGAAAATGTGATTGCACAGAAACCTTGAAATTGCCCTACAATATGGGTATCAAACGAAAGGGCATGACCGCAGGTTTCATTTGGACTTCGATATATTTTGATAAATTTATCGATAACTGAGGTATCGGTGAAAATGTGATTGCACAGAAACCTTAAAATTGCCCCACAATATGGGTATCAAATGAAAGGGTATGACCGCAGGTTTCATTTGGACTTCGATATATTTCGATAAATTTATCGATAACTGAGTTATTGGTGAAAATGTGATTGCCCAAAAATCTTAAAATTGCCCTACAATATGGGTATCAAATGAAAGGGCATGGCCCCAGGTTTCATTTGGACTTCGATATATTTCGATAAATTTATCGATAACTGAGTTATCGGTGAAAATGTGATTGCCCAGAAAGCTTAAAATTGCCCTACAATATGAGTATCCATTGAAAGGGGATGGCCGCAGGTTTCATTTGGACTTCGATATATTTGGATAAATTTATCGATAACTGAGTTACCGGTGAAAATGTGATTGCCCAAAAACCTTAAAATTGCCCTACAATATGGGTATTGGACGAAAGGGGATGGCCCAGGTTTCATTTGAACTTCGATATATTTCGATAAATTTACCGATTACTGAGTTATCAATAAAAATGTGATTGCCCAAAAACTTAAAATTGCCCTACAATATTTGTATCCAACGAAAAGTGATGGCTCCAGGTTTCATTTGGACTTCGATATATTTCGATAAATTTATCGATAACTAAGTTATCGGTGAAAATGTGATTGCCCGAAAACCTTAAAATTGCCCTACAATATGGGTATCCAACGAAAGGGGATGACCGCAGACTTCATTTGGACTTCGATATATTTCGACAAATTTATCGATAACTGAGTTACCGGTGAAAATGTTATTGCCCAAAACCCTTAAAATAGCCTTACAATATGGGCATTAAACGAAAGGGGATGGCTCCAGGTTTTATTTGGACTTCGATATATTTCGATAAATTTATCGATAACTGAGTTATTGGTGAAAATGTGATTGCGCAAAAACCTTAAAATTGCCCTACAATATGGGTATCAAACGAAAGGGCATGGCCCCAGGTTTCATTTGGACTTCGATATATTTCGATAAATTTATCGATAACTGAGTTATCGGTGAAAATATGATTGCCCAAAAACCTTAAATTTGCCCTACAATATGGGTATCAAATGAAAGGGCATGGCCCCGGATTTCATTTGGACTTCGATATATTTCGATAAATTTATCGATAACTGAGTTATCGGTGAAAATGTGATTGCCCAGAAAGCTTAAAATTGGCCTACAATATGAGTATCCATTGAAAGGGGATGGCCGCGGGTTTCATTTGGACTTCGATATATTTCGATAAATTTATGGTTATCTGAGTTACCGGTAAAAATGTGATTGCGCAAAAACCTTAAAATTGCCCTACAATATGGGTATTAAACGAAAGGGGATGGTCCAGGTTTCATTTGAACTTCGATATATTTCGATAAATTTACCGATTACCTAGTTATCAATAAAAATGTGATTGCCCAAAAAACTTAAAATTGCCCTACAATATTTGTATCCAACGAAAAGGGCATGGCAACAGGTTTCTTTTGGACTTCAATATATTTCGATAAATTTATCGATAACTGAGTTATTGGTGAAAATGTGATTGCCCAAAAACCTTAAAATTGCCTTACAATATGGGTATCAAACGAAAGGGCATGGCCTCAGGTCTCATTTGGACTTCGATATATTTCGATAAATTTATCGATAACTGAGTTATCGTGAAAATGTGATTGCCCAAAAACCTTAAAATTGCCCTACAATATGGGTATCCAACGAAAGGGGATAACCGCAGACTTCATTTGGACTTCGATATATTTCGATAAATTTATCGATAACTGAGGTATCGGTGAAAATGTGATTGCACAGAAACCTTGAAATTGCCCTACAATATGGGTATCAAACGAAAGGGCAAGACCGCAGGTTTCATTTGGACTTCGATATATTTCGATAAATTTATCGATAACTGAGGTATCGGTGAAAATGTGATTGCCCGAAAACCTTAAAATTGCCCCACAATATGGGTATCAAATGAAAGGGCATGACCGCAGGTTTCATTTGGACTTCGATATATTTCGATAAATTTATCGATAACTGAGTTATTGGTGAAAATGTGATTGCCCAAAAACCTTAAAATTGCCCTACAATATGGGTATCAAATGAAAGGGCATGGCCCCAGGTTTCATTTGGACTTCGATATATTTTGATAAATTTATCGATAACTGAGGTATCGGTGAAAATGTGATTGCACAGAAACCTTAAAATTGCCCCACAATATGGGTATCAAATGAAAGGGCATGACCGCAGGTTTCATTTGGACTTCGATATATTTCGATAAATTTATCGATAACTGAGTTATTGGTGAAAATGTGATTGCCCAAAAACCTTAAAATTGCCCTACAATATGGGTATCAAATGAAAGGGGATGGCCGCAGGTTTCATTTGGACTTCGATATATTTCGATAAATTTATCGATAACTGAGTTACCGGTGAAAATGTGATTGCCCAAAAACCTTAAAATTGCCCTACAATATGGGTATTGGACGAAAGGGGATGGTCCAGGTTTCATTTGAACTTCGATATATTTCGATAAATTTACCGATTACTGAGTTATCAATAAAAATGTGATTGCCCAAAAACTTAAAATTGCCCTACAATATTTGTATCCAACGAAAAGTGATGACTCCAGGTTTCATTTGGACTTCGATATATTTCGATAAATTTATCGATAACTAAGTTATCGGTGAAAATGTGATTGCCCGAAAACCTTAAAATTGCCCTACAATATGGGTATCCAACGAAAGGGGATGACCGCAGACTTCATTTGGACTTCGATATATTTCGACAAATTTATCGATAACTGAGTTACCGGTGAAAATGTTATTGCCCAAAACCCTTAAAATAGCCTTACAATATGGGCATTAAACGAAAGGGGATGGCTCCAGGTTTTTTTTGGACTTCGATATATTTCGATAAATTTATCGATAACTGAGTTATTGGTGAAAATGTGATTGCGCAAAAACCTTAAAATTGCCCTACAATATGGGTATCAAACGAAAGGGCATGGCCCCAGGTTTCATTTGGACTTCGATATATTTCGATAAATTTATCGATAACTGAGTTATCGGTGAAAATATGATTGCCCAAAAACCTTAAATTTGCCCTACAATATGGGTATCAAATGAAAGGGCATGGCCCCGGATTTCATTTGGACTTCGATATATTTCGATAAATTTATCGATAACTGAGTTATCGGTGAAAATGGTGTGCCCAGAAAGCTTAAAATTGCCCTACAATATGAGTATCCATTGAAAGGGGATGGCCGCAGGTTTCATTTGGACTTCGATATATTTCGATAAATTTATCGAGAACTGAGTTACCGGTGAAAATGTGATTGCCCAAAAACCTTAAAATTGCCCTACAATATGGGTATCCAACGAAAGGGGATGGCTCCAGGTTTCATTTGGACTTCGCTATATTTCGATAAATTTATCGATAACTAAGTTATCGGTGAAAATGCGATTGCCCAAAAACCTTAAAATTTTGTCACAATATAGGTATCAAAAGAAAGGTAATGGCCCCAGGTTTCATCTGGAATTTGATATATTTCGATAAATTGATCGATAACTGAGTTATCGGTGAAAACGAGGTGTCTCAAAAGCCTTAAAATTGCCCCACAATATGGGTATCAAACAAAAAGTTATCGATCAAAATGTGATTGCCCAAAAACCTGAAATTATTTAATCAATCTACCTTTCCCCATTGGGAATTTTGAATTTTTTAAATACCCTTGGCAAATGCTTCAATATTCAATGTAATCTTATCTTACTAATATTATAAATGTGAATGTAGCGACCCTGCAAAAAATTGTGCGATTAATCCCTAAAGAGAGTTGTCCTCGATTAATCCCTTTCGGGTACAACTGGTCTACAATTTGCCCAACACATGCCTTACGGATAGAGTTGGGGATTAATCAGACTGATATCTTGGGGATTTGGAATACTATATCCTATCCAATCCAATAGGACACTATAATTTCAATAACACTTACCCGTGAAAGCTCATAGGAGCTGTTACAAATATGAATGGGACTAATCGCATTTTTTGCAGGGGATGTTTGGATGTCCAGGCGTTTACTTCTGTTCCTCAATAACGTGAGAATGGCAAGACGGATTTTGTTGAAATGTGGCAAGCCGACAGCTAATAGTCTGAAAGGAGGTATCGGCTATTTTTTTTTTTTTTAATTTTGTGGGGTCCGGCCATGCTAGGGACCGTTACTTTTAGATTTTTTGTTTTGCCCATATAATTCTGAGTACACTTGACCTAAAATTATGATATTTTGCATACAGGTGTAGAAACTTCGTACAATATGGGTAGCAAACGAAACTGGAAGGTCTAAGGTCTCATTTGGGCTTCGATATATTTCGATAAATTTATCGATAACTGAGTTATCGAAGAAAATGTGATTGCCCAAAAGCCTTAAAATTGCCCTACAATATGGGTATCAAACGAAAGGGCATGACCGCAGGTTTCATTTGGACTTCGATATATTTCGATAAATTTATCGATAACTGAGTTATCGAAATCAAATGAAAGGGCATGGCCCCAGGTTTCATTTGGACTTCGATATATTTCGATAAATTGATCGATAACTGAGTTATTGGTGAAAATGTGATTGCCCAAAAACCTAAAAATTGCCTTACAATATGGGTATCAAACGAAAGGGCATGGCCTCAGGTCTCATTTGTACTTCGATATATTTCGATATATTTATCGATAACTGAGTTATCGTGAAAATGTGATTGCCCAGAAAGCTTAAAATTGCCCTACAAAATGAGTATCCATTGAATGGGGATGGCCGCAGGTTTCATTTGGACTTCGATATATTTCGATACATTTATCGATAACTGAGTTATTGGTGAAAATGTGATTGCCCAAAAACCTTAAAATTGCCCTACAATATGGGTATCAAATGAAAGGGCATGGCCCCAGGTTTCATTTGGACTTCGATATATTTCGATAAATTTATCGATAACTGAGGTATCGGTGAAAATGTGATTGCACAGAAACCTTAAAATTGCCCCACAATATGGGTATCAAATGAAAGGGCATGACCGCAGGTTTCATTTGGACTTCGATATATTTCGATAAATTTATCGATAACTGAGTTATTGGTGAAAATGTGATTGCCCAAAAACCTTAAAATTGCCCTACAATATGGGTATCAAATGAAAGGGGATGGCCGCAGGTTTCATTTGGACTTCGATATATTTCGATAAATTTATCGATAACTGAGTTACCGGTGAAAATGTGATTGCCCAAAAACCTTAAAATTGCCCTACAATATGGGTATTGGACGAAAGGGGATGGTCCAGGTTTCATTTGAACTTCGATATATTTCGATAAATTTACCGATTACTGAGTTTTCAATAAAAATGTGATTGCCCAAAAACTTAAAATTGCCCTACAATATTTGTATCCAACGAAAAGTGATGACTCCAGGTTTCATTTGGACTTCGATATATTTCGATAAATTTATCGATAACTAAGTTATCGGTGAAAATGTGATTGCCCGAAAACCTTAAAATTGCCCTACAATATGGGTATCCAACGAAAGGGGATGACCGCAGACTTCATTTGGACTTCGATATATTTCGACAAATTTATCGATAACTGAGTTACCGGTGAAAATGTTATTGCCCAAAACCCTTAAAATAGCCTTACAATATGGGCATTAAACGAAAGGGGATGGCTCCAGGTTTTTTTTGGACTCCGATATATTTCGATAAATTTATCGATAACTGAGTTATTGGTGAAAATGTGATTGCGCAAAAACCCTAAAATTGCCCTACAATATGGGTATCAAACGAAAGGGCATGGCCCCAGGTTTAATTGGACTTCGATATATTTCGATAAATTTATCGATAACTGAGTTATCAGTGCAAATAAAATTGCCCAAAAACCTTAAATTTGCCCTACAATATGGGTATCAAATAAAAGGGCATGGCCCCGGATTTCATTTGGACTTCGATATATTTCGATAAATTTATCGATAACTGAGTTATCGGTGAAAATGGTGTGCCCAGAAAGCTTAAAATTGCCCTACAATATGAGTATCCATTGAAAGGGGATGGCCGCAGGTTTCATTTGGACTTCGATATATTTCGATAAATTTATCGAGAACTGAGTTAACGGTGAAAATGTGATTGCCCAAAAACCTTAAAATTGCCCTACAATATGGGTATCCAACGAAAGGGGATGGCTCCAGGTTTCATTTGGACTTCGCTATATTTCGATAAATTTATCGATAACTAAGTTATCGGTGAAAATGCGATTGCCCAAAAACCTTAAAATTTTGTCACAATATAGGTATCAAAAGAAAGGTAATGGCCCCAGGATTCATCTGGAATTTGATATATTTCGATAAATTGATCGATAACTGAGTTATCGGTGAAAACGAGGTGTCTCAAAAGCCTTAAAATTGCCCCACAATATGGGTATCAAACAAAAAGTTATCGATCAAAATGTGATTGCCCAAAAACCTGAAATTATTTAATCAATCTACCTTTCCCCATTGGGAATTTTGAATTTTTTAAATACCCTTGGCAAATGCTTCAATATTCAATGTAATCTTATCTTACTAATATTATAAATGTGAATGTAGCGACCCTGCAAAAAATTGTGCGATTAATCCCTAAAGAGAGTTGTCCTCGATTAATCCCTTTCGGGTACAACTGGTCTACAATTTGCCCAACACATGCCTTACGGATAGAGTTGGGGATTAATCAGACTGATATCTTGGGGATTTGGAATACTATATCCTATCCAATCCAATAGGACACTATAATTTCAATAACACTTACCCGTGAAAGCTCATAGGAGCTGTTACAAATATGAATGGGACTAATCGCATTTTTTGCAGGGGATGTTTGGATGTCCAGGCGTTTACTTCTGTTCCTCAATAACGTGAGAATGGCAAGACGGATTTTGTTGAAATGTGGCAAGCCGACAGCTAATAGTCTGAAAGGAGGTATCGGCTATTTTTTTTTTTTTAATTTTGTGGGGTCCGGCCATGCTAGGGACCGTTACTTTTAGATTTTTTGTTTTGCCCATATAATTCTGAGTACACTTGACCTAAAATTATGATATTTTGCATACAGGTGTAGAAACTTCGTACAATATGGGTAGCAAACGAAACTGGAAGGTCTAAGGTCTCATTTGGGCTTCGATATATTTCGATAAATTTATCGATAACTGAGTTATCGAAGAAAATGTGATTGCCCAAAAACCTTAAAATTGCCCTACAATATGGGTATCAAACGAAAGGGCATGACCGCAGGTTTCATTTGGACTTCGATATATTTCGATAACTTTATCGATAACTGAGTTATCGAAATCAAATGAAAGGGCATGGCCCCAGGTTTCATTTGGACTTCGATATATTTCGATAAATTGATCGATAACTGAGTTATTGGTGAAAATGTGATTGCCCAAAAACCTAAAAATTGCCTTACAATATGGGTATCAAACGAAAGGGCATGGCCTCAGGTCTCATTTGTACTTCGATATATTTCGATATATTTATCGATAACTGAGTTATCGTGAAAATGTGATTGCCCAGAAAGCTTAAAATTGCCCTACAAAATGAGTATCCATTGAATGGGGATGGCCGCAGGTTTCATTTGGACTTCGATATATTTCGATAAATTTATCGATAACTGAGTTACCGGTGAAAATGTGATTGCCCAAAAACCTTAAAATTGCCCTACAATATGAGTATTGGACGAAAGGGGATGGTCCAGGTTTCATTTGAACTTCGATATATTTCGATAAATTTACCGATTACTGAGTTATCAATAAATATGTGATTACCCAAAAACTTAAAATTGGCCTACAATATTTGTATCCAACGAAAAGTGATGGCTCCAGGTTTCATTTGGACTTCGATATATTTCGATAAATTTATCGATAACTAAGTTATCGGTGAAAATGTGATTGCCCGAAAACCTTAAAATTGCCCTACAATATGGGTATCCAACGAAAGGGGATGACCGCAGACTTCATTTGGACTTCGATATATTTCGACAAATTTATCGATAACTGAGTTACCGGTGAAAATGTTATTGCCCAAAACCCTTAAAATAGCCTTACAATATGGGCATTAAACGAAAGGGGATGGCTCCAGGTTTTTTTTGGACTTCGATATATTTCGATAAATTTATCGATAACTGAGTTATTGGTGAAAATGTGATTGCGCAAAACCCTTAAAATTGCCCTACAATATGGGTATCAAACGAAAGGGCATGGCCCCAGATTTCATTTGGACTTCGATATATTTCGATAAATTTATCGATAACTGAGTTATCGGTGAAAATATGATTGCCCAAAAACCTTAAATATGCCCTACAATATGGGTATCAAATGAAAGGGCATGGCCCCGGATTTCATTTGGACTTCGATATATTTCGATAAATTTATCGATAACTGAGTTATCGGTGAACATGCTGTGCCCAGAAAGCTTAAAATTGCCCTACAATATGAGTATCCATTGAAAGGGGATGGCCGCAGGTTTCATTTGGACTTCGATATATTTCGATAAATTTATCGATAACTGAGTTACCGGTGAAAATGTGATTGCCCAAAAACCTTAAAATTGCCCTACAATATGGGTATCCAACGAAAGGGGATGGCTCCAGGTTTCATTTGGACTTCGCTATATTTCGATAAATTTATCGATAACTAAGTTATCGGTGAAAATGCGATTGCCCAAAAACCTTAAAATTTTGTCACAATATAGGTATCAAAAGAAAGGTAATGGCCCCAGGTTTCATCTGGAATTTGATATATTTCGATAAAGTGATCGATAACTGAGTTATCGGTGAAAACGAGGTGTCTCAAAAGCCTTAAAATTGCCCCACAATATGGGTATCAAACAAAAAGTTATCGATTAAAATGTGATTGCCCAAAAACCTGAAATTATTTAATCAATCTACCTTTCCCCATTGGGAATTTTGAATTTTTTAAATACCCTTGGCAAATGCTTCAGTATTCAATGTAATCTTATCTTACTAATATTATAAATGTGAATGTAGCGACCCTGCAAAAAATTGTGCGATTAATCCCTAAAGAGAGTTGTCCTCGATTAATCCCTTTCGGGTACAACTGGTCTACAATTTGCCCAACACATGCCTTACGGATAGAGTTGGGGATTAATCAGACTGATATCTTGGGGATTTGGAATACTATATCCTATCCAATCCAATAGGACACTATAATTTCAATAACACTTACCCGTGAAAGCTCATAGGAGCTGTTACAAATATGAATGGGACTAATCGCATTTTTTGCAGGGGATGTTTGGATGTCCAGGCGTTTACTTCTGTTCCTCAATAACGTGAGAATGGCAAGACGGATTTTGTTGAAATGTGGCAAGCCGACAGCTAATAGTCTGAAAGGAGGTATCGGCTATTTTTTTTTTTTTTTAAATTTTGTGGGGTCCGGCCATGCTAGGGACCGTTACTTTTAGATTTTTTGTTTTGCCCATATAATTCTGAGTACACTTGACCTAAAATTATGATATTTCGCATACAGGTGTAGAAACTTCGTACAATATGGGTAGCAAACGAAACTGGAAGGTCTAAGGTCTCATTTGGGCTTCGATATATTTCGATAAATTTATCGATAACTGAGTTATCGAAGAAAATGTGATTGCCCAAAAACCTTAAAATTGCCCTACAATATGGGTATCAAACGAAAGGGCATGACCGCAGGTTTCATTTGGACTTCGATATATTTCGATAAATTTATCGATAACTGAGTTATCGAAATCAAATGAAAGGGCATAGCCCCAGGTTTCATTTGGACTTCGATATATTTCGATAAATTGATCGATAACTGAGTTATTGGTGAAAATGTGATTGCCCAAAAACCTTAAAATTGCCTTACAATATGGGTATCAAACGAAAGGGCATGGCCTCAGGTCTCATTTGTACTTCGATATATTTCGATATATTTATCGTTAACTGAGTTATCGTGAAAATGTGATTGCCCAAAAACCTTAAATTTGCCCTACAATATGGGTATCAAATGAAAGGGCATGGCCCCAGGTTTCATTTGGACTTCGATATATTTCGATAAATTTATCGATAACTGAGTTATCGGTGAAAATTTGATTGCCCAGAAAGCTTAAAATTGCCTTACAATATGGGTATCAAACGAAAGGGGATGGCCGCAGGTTTCATTTGGACTTCGATATATTTCGATAAATTTATCGATAACTGAGTTACCGGTGAAAATGTGATTGCCCAAAAACCTTAAAATTGCCCTACAATATGGGTATCCAACGAAAGGGGATGACCGCAGACTTCATTTGGACTTCGATATATTAACTTAAAATTGGCCTACAATATTTGTATCCAACGAAAAGTGATGGCTTGAGGTTTCATTTGGACTTCGATATATTTCGATAAATTTATCGATAACTAAGTTATCGGTGAAAATGTAATTGCCCGAAAACCTTAAAATTGCCCTACAATATGGGTATCCAACGAAAGGGGATGACCGCAGACTTCATTTGGACTTCGATATATTTCGACAAATTTATCGATAACTGAGTTACCGGTGAAAATGTTATTGCCCAAAACCCTTAAAATAGCCTTACAATATGGGCATTAAACGAAAGGGGATGGCTCCAGGTTTTATTTGGACTTCGATATATTTCGATAAATTTATCGATAACTGAGTTATTGGTGAAAATGTGATTGCGCAAAAACCTTAAAATTGCCCTACAATATGGGTATCAAATGAAAGGCCATGACCGCAGGTTTCATTTGGACTTCGATATATTTCGATAAATTTATCGATAACTGAGTTATTGGTGAAAATGTGATTGCCCAAAAACCTTAAAATTGCCCTACAATATGGGTATCAAATGAAAGGGCATGGCCCCAGGTTTCATTTGGACTTCGATATATTTCGATAAATTTATCGATAACTGAGTTATTGGTGAAAATGTGATTGCCCAAAAACCTTAAAATTGCCCTACAATATGGGTATCAAATGAAAGGGCATGGCCCCAGGTTTCATTTGGACTTCGATATATTTCGATAAATTTATCGATAACTGAGTTATCGAAGAAAATGTGATTGCCCAAAAACCTTAAAATTGCCCTACAATATGGGTATCAAACGAAAGGGCATGACCGCAGGTTTCATTTGGACTTCGATATATTTCGATAAATTTATCGATAACTGAGTTATCGAAATCAAATGAAAGGGCATAGCCCCAGGTTTCATTTGGACTTCGATATATTTCGATAAATTGATCGATAACTGAGTTATTGGTGAAAATGTGATTGCCCAAAAACCTTAAAATTGCCTTACAATATGGGTATCAAACGAAAGGGCATGGCCTCAGGTCTCATTTGTACTTCGATATATTTCGATATATTTATCGATAACTGAGTTATCGTGAAAATGTGATTGCCCAAAAACCTTAAATTTGCCCTACAATATGGGTATCAAATGAAAGGGCATGGCCCCAGGTTTCATTTGGACTTCGATATATTTCGATAAATTTATCGATAACTGAGTTATCGGTGAAAATGTGATAGCCCAGAAAGCTTAAAATTGCCCTACAATATGAGTATCCATTGAAAGGGGATGGCCGCAGGTTTCATTTGGACTTCGATATATTTCGATAAATTTATCGATAACTGAGTTACCGGTGAAAATGTGATTGCCCAAAAACCTTAAAATTGCCCTACAATATGAGTATTGGACGAAAGGGGATGGTCCAGGTTTCATTTGAACTTCGATATATTTCGATAAATTTACCGATTACTGAGTTATCAATAAATATGTGATTACCCAAAAACTTAAAATTGCCCTACAATATTTGTATCCAACGAAAAGTGATGGCTCGAGGTTTCATTTGGACTTCGATATATTTCGATAAATTTATCGATAACTAAGTTATCGGTGAAAATGTGATTGCCCGAAAACCTTAAAATTGCCCTACAATATGGGTATCCAACGAAAGGGGATGACCGCTGACTTCATTTGGACTTCGATATATTTCGACAAATTTATCGATAACTGAGTTACCGGTGAAAATGTTATTGCCCAAAACCCTTAAAATAGCCTTTCAATATGGGCATTAAACGAAAGGGGATGGCTCCAGGTTTTATTTGGGCTTCGATATATTTCGATAAATTTATCGATAACTGAGTTATTGGTGAAAATGTGATTGCGCAAAAACCTTAAAATTGCCCTACAATATGGGTATCAAACGAAAGGGCATGGCCCCAGGTTTCATTTGGACTTCGATATATTTCGATAAACTTATCGATAACTGAGTTATCGGTGAAAATATGATTGCCCAAAAACCTTAAATTTGCCCTACAATATGGGTATCAAATGAAAGGGCATGGCCCCGTGAAAATGTGATTGCCCAGAAAGCTTAAAATTGCCCTACAATATGAGTATCCATTGAAAGGGGATGGCCGCAGGTTTCATTTGGAATTCGATATATTTCGATAAATTTATCGATAACTGAGTTACCGGTGAAAATGTGATTGCCCAAAAACCTTAAAATTGCCCTACAATATGGGTATCCAACGAAAAGGGATGGCTCCAGG
Organism: Campiglossa producta; assembly: GCA_964058755.1. Lineage (NCBI taxonomy): Eukaryota > Metazoa > Arthropoda > Insecta > Diptera > Tephritidae > Campiglossa > Campiglossa producta. Next base: position 14,584,247 of record CAXKVI010000006.1, on the reverse strand, counting down.
TTTCATTTGGACTTCGATATATTTCGATAGATTTATCGATAACTAAGTTATCGGTGAAAATGTGATTGCCCGAAAACCTTAAAATTGCCCTACAATATGGGTATCCAACGAAAGGGGATGTCCGCAGACTTCATTTGGACTTTGATATATTTCGATAAATTTATCGATAACTGAGTTACCGGTGAAAATGTTATTGCCCAAAAACCTTAAAATTGCCATACAATATGGGCATTAAACGAAATGGGATGGCTCCAGGTTTCATTTGAACTTCGAAATATTTCGATAAATTTACCGATTTCTGAGTTATCAATAAAAATGTGATTGCCCAAAAACCTTAAAATTGCCCTACAATATTTGTATCCAACGAAAAGGGATGGCTCCAGGTTTCATTTGGACTTCGATATATTTCGATAGATTTATCGATAACTAAGTTATCGGTGAAAATGTGATTGCCCGAAAACCTTAAAATTGCCCTACAATATGGGTATCCAACGAAAGGGGATGGCCGCAGACTTCATTTGGACTTCGATATATTTCGATAAATTTATCGATAACTGAGTTACCGGTGAAAATGTGATTGCCCAAAAACCTTAAAATTGCCCTACAATAAGGGTATTGGACGAAAGGGGATGGTCCAGGTTTCATTTGAACTTCGATATATTTCGATAAATTTACCGATTACTGAGTTATCAATAAAAATGTGATTGCCCAAAAACCTTAAAATTGCCCTACAATATTTGTATCCAACGAAAAGCGATGGCTCCAGGTTTCATTTGGACTTCGATATATTTCGATAGATTTTTCGATAACTAAGTTATCGGTGAAAATGTGATTGCCCGAAAACCTTAAAATTGCCCTACAATATGGGTATCCAACGAAAGGGGATGGCCGCAGACTTCATTTGGACTTTGATATATTTCGATAAATTTATCGATAACTGAGTTACCGGTGAAAATGTTATTGCCCAAAACCCTTAAAATTGCCATACAATATGGGCATTAAACGAAATGGGATGGCTCCAGGTTTCATTTGGACTTCGATATATTTCGATAGATTTATCGATAACTAAGTTATCGGTGAAAATGTGATTGCCCGAAAACCTTAAAATTGCCCTACAATATGGGTATCCAACGAAAGGGGATGGCCGCAGACTTCATTTGGACTTTGATATATTTCGATAAATTTATCGATAACTGAGTTACCGGTGAAAATGTTATTGCCCAAAACCCTTAAAATTGCCATACAATATGGGTATCAAATGAAAGGGCATGGCCCCAGATTTCATTTGGACTTCGATATATTTCGATAAATTTATCGATAACTGAGTTATCGGTGAAAATGTGATTGCCCAGAAAGCTTAAAATTGCCCTACAATATGAGTATCCATTGAAAGGGGATGGCCGCAGGTTTCATTTGGACTTCGATATATTTCGATAAATTTATCGATAACTGAGTTACCGGTGAAAATGTGATTGCCCAAAAACCTTAAAATTGCCCTACAATATGGGTATCCAACGAAAGGGGATGGCTCCAGGTTTCATTTGGACTTCGCTATATTTCGACAAATTTATCGATAACTAAGTTATCGGTGAAAATGCGATTGCCCAAAAACCTTAAAATTTTGTCACAATATAGGTATCAAAAGAAAGGTAATGGCCCCAGGTTGCATCTGGAATTTGATATATTTCGATAAATTGATCGATAACTGAGTTATCGGTGAAAACGAGGTGTCTCAAAAGCCTTAAAATTGCCCCACAATATGGGTATCAAACAAAAAGTTATCGATCAAAATGTGATTGCCCAAAAACCTGAAATTATTTAATCAATCTACCTTTCCCCATTGGGAATTTTGAATTTTTTAAATACCCTTGGCAAATGCTTCAGTATTCAATGTAATCTTATCTTACTAATATTATAAATGTGAATGTAGCGACCCTGCAAAAAATTGTGCGATTAATCCCTAAAGAGAGTTGTCCTCGATTAATCCCTTTCGGGTACAACTGGTCTACAATTTGCCCAACACATGCCTTACGGATAGAGTTGGGGATTAATCAGACTGATATCTTGGGGATTTGGAATACTATATCCTATCCAATCCAATAGGACACTATAATTTCAATAACACTTACCCGTGAAAGCTCATAGGAGCTGTTACAAATATGAATGGGACTAATCGCATTTTTTGCAGGGGATGTTTGGATGTCCAGGCGTTTACTTCTGTTCCTCAATAACGTGAGAATGGCAAGACGGATTTTGTTGAAATGTGGCAAGCCGACAGCTAATAGTCTGAAAGGAGGTATCGGCTATTTTTTTTTTTTTTAATTTTGTGGGGTCCGGCCATGCTAGGGACCGTTACTTTTAGATTTTTTGTTTTGCCCATATAATTCTGAGTACACTTGACCTAAAATTATGATATTTCGCATACAGGTGTAGAAACTTCGTACAATATGGGTAGCAAACGAAACTGGAAGGTCTAAGGTCTCATTTGGGCTTCGATATATTTCGATAAATTTATCGATAACTGAGTTATCGAAGAAAATGTGATTGCCCAAAAACCTTAAAATTGCCCTACAATATGGGTATCAAACGAAAGGGCATGACCGCAGGTTTCATTTGGACTTCGATATATTTCGATAAATTTATCGATAACTGAGTTATCGAAATCAAATGAAAGGGCATAGCCCCACGTTTCATTTTGACTTCGATATATTTCGATAAATTGATCGATAACTGAGTTATTGGTGAAAATGTGATTGCCCAAAAACCTTAAAATTGCCTTACAATATGGGTATCAAACGAAAGGGCATGGCCTCAGGTCTCATTTGTACTTCGATATATTTCGATATATTTATCGATAACTGAGTTATCGTGAAAATGTGATTGCCCAAAAACCTTAAATTTGCCCTACAATATGGGTATCAAATGAAAGGGCATGGCCCCAGGTTTCATTTGGACTTCGATATATTTCGATAAATTTATCGATAACTGAGTTATCGGTGAAAATGTGATAGCCCAGAAAGCTTAAAATTGCCCTACAATATGAGTATCCATTGAAAGGGGATGGCCGCAGGTTTCATTTGGACTTCGATATATTTCGATAAATTTATCGATAACTGAGTTACCGGTGAAAATGTGATTGCCCAAAAACCTTAAAATTGCCCTACAATATGAGTATTGGACGAAAGGGGATGGTCCAGGTTTCATTTGAACTTCGATATATTTCGATAAATTTACCGATTACTGAGTTATCAATAAATATGTGATTACCCAAAAACTTAAAATTGCCCTACAATATTTGTATCCAACGAAAAGTGATGGCTCGAGGTTTCATTTGGACTTCGATATATTTCGATAAATTTATCGATAACTAAGTTATCGGTGAAAATGTGATTGCCCGAAAACCTTCAAATTGCCCTACAATATGGGTATCCAACGAAAGGGGATGACCGCAGACTTCATTTGGACTTCGATATATTTCGACAAATTTATCGATAACTGAGTTACCGGTGAAAATGTTATTGCCCAAAACCCTTAAAATAGCCTTTCAATATGGGCATTAAACGAAAGGGGATGGCTCCAGGTTTTATTTGGGCTTCGATATATTTCGATAAATTTATCGATAACTGAGTTATTGGTGAAAATGTGATTGCGCAAAAACCTTAAAATTGCCCTACAATATGGGTATCAAACGAAAGGGCATGGCCCCAGGTTTCATTTGGACTTCGATATATTTCGATAAACTTATCGATAACTGAGTTATCGGTGAAAATATGATTGCCCAAAAACCTTAAATTTGCCCTACAATATGGGTATCAAATGAAAGGGCATGGCCCCGTGAAAATGTGATTGCCCAGAAAGCTTAAAATTGCCCTACAATATGAGTATCCATTGAAAGGGGATGGCCGCAGGTTTCATTTGGACTTCGATATATTTCGATAAATTTATCGATAACTGAGTTACCGGTGAAAATGTGATTGCCCAAAAACCTTAAAATTGCCCTACAATATGGGTATCCAACGAAAAGGGATGGCTCCAGGTTTCATTTGGACTTCGATATATTTCGATAGATTTATCGATAACTAAGTTATCGGTGAAAATGTGATTGCCCGAAAACCTTAAAATTGCCCTACAATATGGGTATCCAACGAAAGGGGATGTCCGCAGACTTCATTTGGACTTTGATATATTTCGATAAATTTATCGATAACTGAGTTACCGGTGAAAATGTTATTGCCCAAAAACCTTAAAATTGCCATACAATATGGGCATTAAACGAAATGGGATGGCTCCAGGTTTCATTTGAACTTCGAAATATTTCGATAAATTTACCGATTTCTGAGTTATCAATAAAAATGTGATTGCCCAAAAACCTTAAAATTGCCCTACAATATTTGTATCCAACGAAAAGGGATGGCTCCAGGTTTCATTTGGACTTCGATATATTTCGATAGATTTATCGATAACTAAGTTATCGGTGAAAATGTGATTGCCCGAAAACCTTAAAATTGCCCTACAATATGGGTATCCAACGAAAGGGGATGGCCGCAGACTTCATTTGGACTTCGATATATTTCGATAAATTTATCGATAACTGAGTTACCGGTGAAAATGTGATTGCCCAAAAACCTTAAAATTGCCCTACAATATGGGTATTGGACGAAAGGGGATGGTCCAGGTTTCATTTGAACTTCGATATATTTCGATAAATTTACCGATTACTGAGTTATCAATAAAAATGTGATTGCCCAAAAACCTTAAAATTGCCCTACAATATTTGTATCCAACGAAAAGCGATGGCTCCAGGTTTCATTTGGACTTCGATATATTTCGATAGATTTTTCGATAACTAAGTTATCGGTGAAAATGTGATTGCCCGAAAACCTTAAAATTGCCCTACAATATGGGTATCCAACGAAAGGGGATGGCCGCAGACTTCATTTGGACTTTGATATATTTCGATAAATTTATCGATAACTGAGTTACCGGTGAAAATGTTATTGCCCAAAACCCTTAAAATTGCCATACAATATGGGCATTAAACGAAATGGGATGGCTCCAGGTTTCATTTGGACTTCGATATATTTCGATAGATTTATCGATAACTAAGTTATCGGTGAAAATGTGATTGCCCGAAAACCGTAAAATTGCCCTACAATATGGGTATCCAACGAAAGGGGATGGCCGCAGACTTCATTTGGACTTTGATATATTTCGATAAATTTATCGATAACTGAGTTACCGGTGAAAATGTTATTGCCCAAAACCCTTAAAATTGCCATACAATATGGGTATCAAATGAAAGGGCATGGCCCCAGATTTCATTTGGACTTCGATATATTTCGATAAATTTATCGATAACTGAGTTATCGGTGAAAATGTGATTGCCCAGAAAGCTTAAAATTGCCCTACAATATGAGTATCCATTGAAAGGGGATGGCCGCAGGTTTCATTTGGACTTCGATATATTTCGATAAATTTATCGATAACTGAGTTACCGGTGAAAATGTGATTGCCCAAAAACCTTAAAATTGCCCTACAATATGGGTATCCAACGAAAGGGGATGGCTCCAGGTTTCATTTGGACTTCGCTATATTTCGACAAATTTATCGATAACTAAGTTATCGGTGAAAATGCGATTGCCCAAAAACCTTAAAATTTTGTCACAATATAGGTATCAAAAGAAAGGTAATGGCCCCAGGTTTCATCTGGAATTTGATATATTTCGATAAATTGATCGATAACTGAGTTACCGGTGAAAATGTTATTGCCCAAAACCCTTAAAATTGCCATACAATATGGGCATTAAACGAAATGGGATGGCTCCAGGTTTCATTTGGACTTCGATATATTTCGATAGATTTATCGATAACTAAGTTATCGGTGAAAACGAGGTGTCTCAAAAGCCTTAAAATTGCCCCACAATATGGGTATCAAACAAAAAGTTATCGATCAAAATGTGATTGCCCAAAAACCTGAAATTATTTAATCAATCTACCTTTCCCCATTGGGAATTTTGAATTTTTTAAATACCCTTGGCAAATGCTTCAGTATTCAATGTAATCTTAGAGTTACCGGTGAAAATGTTATTGCCCAAAACCCTTAAAATAGCCTTACAATATGGGCATTAAACGAAAGGGGATGGCTCCAGGTTTTATTTGGACTTCGATATATTTCGATAAATTTATCGATAACTGAGTTATTGGTGAAAATGTGATTGCGCAAAAACCTTAAAATTGCCCTACAATATGGGTATCCAACGAAAGGGGATGACCGCAGACTTCATTTGGACTTCGATATATTTCGACAAATTTATCGATAACTGAGTTACCGGTGAAAATGTTATTGCCCAAAACCCTTAAAATAGCCTTACAATATGGGCATTAAACGAAAGGGCATGGCCCCAGGTTTCATTTGGACTTCGATATATTTCGATAAATTTATCGATAACTGAGTTATCGGTGAAAATATGATTGCCCAAAAACCTTGAATTTGTCCTACAATATGGGTATCAAATGAAAGGGCATGGCCCCGGATTTCATTTGGACTTCGATATATTTCGATAAATTGATCGATAGCTGAGTTATCGGTGAAAATGTGATTGCCCAGAAAGCTTAAAATTGCCCTACAATATGAGTATCCATTGAAAGGGGATGGCCGCAGGTTTCATTTGGACTTCGATATATTTCGATAAATTTATGGTTAACTGAGTTACCGGTAAAAATGTGATTGCGCAAAAACCTTAAAATTGCCCTAGAATATGGGTATCCAACGAAAGGGGATGACCGCAGACTTCATTTGGACTTCGATATATTTCGACAAATTTATCGATAACTGAGTTACCGGTGAAAATGTTATTGCCCAAAACCCTTAAAATAGCCTTACAATATGGGCATTAAACGAAAGGGCATGGCCCCAGGTTTCATTTGGACTTCGATATATTTCGATAAATTTATCGATAACTGAGTTATCGGTGAAAATATGATTGCCCAAAAACCTTAAATTTGCCCTACAATATGGGTATCAAATGAAAGGGCATGGCCCCGGATTTCATTTGGACTTCGATATATTTCGATAAATTGATCGATAGCTGAGTTATCGGTGAAAATGTGATTGCCCAGAAAGCTTAAAATTGCCCTACAATATGAGTATCCATTGAAAGGGGATGGCCGCAGGTTTCATTTGGACTTCGATATATTTCGATAAATTTATGGTTAACTGAGTTACCGGTAAAAATGTGATTGCGCAAAAACCTTAAAATTGCCCTACAATATGGGTATTAAACGAAAGGGGATGGTCCAGGTTTCATTTGAACTTCGATATATTTCGATAAATTTACCGATTACCTAGTTATCAATAAGAATGTGATTGCCCAAAAAACTTAAAATTGCCCTACAATATTTGTATCCAACGAAAAGGGATGGCCCCAGGTTTCATTTGGACTTCGATATATTTCGATAAATTTATCGATAAATGAGTTATCGGTGAAAATATGATTGCCCAAAAACCTTAAATTTGCCCTACAATATGGGTATCAAATGAAAGGGCATGGCCCCAGATTTCATTTGGACTTCGATATATTTCGATAAATTTATCGATAACTGAGTTATCGGTGAAAATGTGATTGCCCAGAAAGCTTAAAATTGCCCTACAATATGAGTATCCATTGAAAGGGGATGGCCGCAGGTTTCATTTGGACTTCGATATATTTCGATAAATTTATCGATAACTGAGTTACCGGTGAAAATGTGATTGCCCAAAAACCTTAAAATTGCCCTACAATATGGGTATTGGACGAAAGGGGATGGTCCAGGTCTCAATTGAACTTCGATTTATTTCGATAAATTTACCGATTACTGAGTTATCAATAAAAATGTGATTGCCCAAAAACCTTAAAATTGCCCTACAATATTTGTATCCAACTAAAAGGGATGGCTCCAGGTTTCATTTGGACTTCGATATATTTCGATAAATTTATCGATAACTAAGTTATCGGTGAAAATGTGATTGCCCGAAAACCTTAAAATTGCCCTACAATATTTGTATCAAACGAAAAGGGATGGCTCCAGGTTTTATTTGGACTTCGATATATTTCGATAAATTTATCGATAACTAAGTTACCGGTGAAAATGTTATTGCCCAAAACCCTTAAAATTGCGATACAATATGGGCATTAAACGAAATGGGACGGCTCCAGGTTTCATTTGGACTTCGCTATATTTCGATAAATTGATCGATAACTAAGTTATCGGTGAAAATGTGATTGCGCAAAAACCTTAAATTTGCCCTACAATATGGGTATCAAATGAAAGGGCATGGCCGCAGGTTTCATTTGGACTTCGATATATTTCGATAAATTTATCGATAACTGAGTTACCGGTGAAAATGTGATTGCCCAAAAACCTTAAAATTGCCCTACAATATGGGTATCAAATGAAAGGGCATGGCCGCAGGTTTCATTTGGACTTCGATATATTTCGATAAATTTATGGTTAACTGAGTTACCGGTAAAAATGTGATTGCCCAAAACCCTTAAAATTGCCATACAATATGGGCATTAAACGAAATGGGATGGCTCCAGGTTTCATTTGGACTTCGCTATATTTCGATAAATTGATCGATAACTAAGTTATCGGTGAAAATGTGATTGCGCAAAAACCTTAAAATTGCCCTACAATATGGGTATTAAACGAAAGGGGATGGTCCAGGTTTCATTTGAACTTCGATATATTTCGATAAATTTACCGATTACCTAGTTATCAATAAGAATGTGATTGCCCAAAAAACTTAAAATTGCCCTACAATATTTGTATCCAACGAAATGGGATGGCTCCAGGTTTCATTTGAACTTCGATATATTTCGATAAATTTACCGATTACTGAGTTATCAATAAAAATGTGATTGCCCAAAAACCTTAAAATTGCCCTACAATATGGGTATCAAACGAAAGGGGATGGCTCCAGGTTTCATTTGGACTTCGCTATATTTCGATAAATTTATCGATAACTAAGTTATCGGTGAAAATGTGATTGCCCGAAAACCTTAAAATTGCCCTACAATATTTGTATCAAACGAAAAGGGATGGCTCCAGGTTTCATTTGGACTTCGATATATTTCGATAAATTTATCGATAACTAAGTTATCGGTGAAAATGTGATTGCCCGAAAACCTTAAAATTGCCCTACAATATGGGTATCCAACGAAATGGGATGGCCGCAGACTTCATTTGGACTTTGATATATTTCGATAAATTTATCGATAACTGAGTTACCGGTGAAAATGTTATTGCCCAAAACCCTTAAAATTGCCATACAATATGGGAATTAAACGAAATGGGATGGCTCCAGGTTTCATTTGAACTTCGATATATTTCGATAAATTTACCGATTACTGAGTTATCAATAAAAATGTGATTGCCCGAAAACCTTAAAATTGCCCTACAATATGGGTATCCAACGAAAGGGGATGGCCGCAGACTTCATTTGGACTTTGATATATTTCGATAAATTTATCGATAACTGAGTTACCGGTGAAAATGTGATTGCCCAAAAACCTTAAAATTGCCCTACAATATGGGTATTGGACGAAAGGGGATGGTCCAGGTCTCAATTGAACTTCGATATATTTCGATAAATTTACCGATTACTGAGTTATCAATAAAAATGTGATTGCCCAAAAACCTTAAAATTGCCCTACAATATGGGTATCAAACGAAAGGGGATGGCTCCAGGTTTCATTTGGACTTCGCTATATTTCGATAAATTTATCGATAACTAAGTTATCGGTGAAAATGTGATTGCCCGAAAACCTTAAAATTGCCCTACAATATTTGTATCAAACGAAAAGGGATGGCTCCAGGTTTCATTTGGACTTCGATATATTTCGATAAATTTATCGATAACTAAGTTATCGGTGAAAATGTGATTGCCCGAAAACCTTAAAATTGCCCTACAATATGGGTATCCAACGAAAGGGGATGGCCGCAGACTTCATTTGGACTTTGATATATTTCGATAAATTTATCGATAACTGAGTTACCGGTGAAAATGTTATTGCTCAAAACCCTTAAAATTGCCATACAATATGGGAATTAAACGAAATGGGATGGCTCCAGGTTTCATTTGAACTTCGATATATTTCGATAAATTTACCGATTACTGAGTTATCAATAAAAATGTGATTGCCCGAAAACCTTAAAATTGCCCTACAATATGGGTATCCAACGAAAGGGGATGGCCGCAGACTTCATTTGGACTTTGATATATTTCGATAAATTTATCGATAACTGAGTTACCGGTGAAAATGTTATTGCCCAAAACCCTTAAAATTGCCATACAATATGGGTATCAAACGAAAGGGCATGACCGCAGGTTTCATTTGGACTTCGATATATTTCGATAAATTTATCGATAACTGAGTTATCAGTGAAAATGTGATTGCACAGAAACCTTAAAATTGCCCCACAATATGGGTATCAAATGAAAGGGCATGGCCCCAGGTTTCATTTGGACTTCGATATATTTTGATAAATTGATCGATAACTGAGTTATTGGTGAAAATGTGATTGCCCAAAAACCTTAAAATTGCCCTACAATATGGGTACCAAACGAAAGGGCATGGCCTCAGGTCTCATCTGGACTTCGATATATTTCGATAAATTTATCGATAACTGAGTTATCGTGAAAATGTGATCGCCCAAAAACATTAAAATTGCCCTACAATATGAGTATCCATTGAAAGGGGATGGCCGCAGGTTTCATTTGGACTTCAATATATTTCGATAAATTTATCGATAACTGAGTTTCCGGTGAAAATGTGATTGCCCAAAAACCTTAAAATTGCCATACAATATGGGTATCAAATGAAAGGGCATGGCCCCAGATTTCATTTGGACTTCGATATATTTCGATAAATTTATCGATAACTGAGTTATCGAAGAAAATGTGATTGCCCGAAAACCTTAAAATTGCCCTACAATATGGGTATCCAACGAAAGGGGATGGCCGCAGACTTCATTTGGACTTTGATATATTTCGATAAATTTATCGATAACTGAGTTACCGGTGAAAATGTTATTGCCCAAAACCCTTAAAATTGCCATACAATATGGGCATTAAACGAAATGGGATGGCTCCAGGTTTCATTTGAACTTCGATATATTTCGATAAATTTACCGATTACTGAGTTATCAATAAAAATGTGATTGCCCAAAAACCTTAAAATTGCCCTACAATATGGGTATCAAACGAAAGGGGATGGCTCCAGGTTTCATTTGGACTTCGCTATATTTCGATAAATTGATCGATAACTAAGTTATCGGTGAAAATGCGATTGCCCAAAAACCTTAAAATTTTGTCACAATATAGGTATCAAAAGAAAGGTAATGGCCCCAGGTTTCATCTGGAATTTGATATATTTCGATAAATTTATCGATAACTGAGTTACCGGTGAAAATGTTATTGCCCGAAACCCTTAAAATTGCCATACAATATGGGCATTAAACGAAATGGGATGGCTCCAGGTTTCATTTGAACTTCGATATATTTCGATAAATTTATCGATAACTAAGTTATCGGTGAAAATGCGATTGCCCAAAAACCTTAAAATTTTCTCACAATATGGGTATCAAAAGAAAGGTAATGGCCCCAGGTTTCATCTGGAATTTGATATATTTCGATAAATTTATCGATAACTGAGTTATCGGTGAAAACGAGGTGGCTCAAAAGCCTTAAAATTGCCCCACAATATGGGTATCAAAGGAAAAGTTATCGATCAAAATGTGATTGCCCAAAAACCTGAAATTATTTAATCAATCTACCTTTCCCCATTGGGAATTTTGAAATTTTTAAATACCCTTGGCAAATGCTTCAGTATTCAATATAATCTTATCATACTAATATTATAAATGTGAATGTAGCGACCCTGCAAAAAATTGTGCGATTAATCCCTAAAGAGAGTTGTCCTCGATTAATCCCTTTCGGGTACAACTGGTCTACAATTTGCCCAACACATGCCTTACAGATAGAGTTGGGGATTAATCAGACTGATATCTTGGGGATTTGGAATACTATATCCTATCCAATCCAACAGGACACTATAATTTCAATAACACTTACCCGTGAAAGCTCCTAGGAGCTGTTACAAATATGAATGGGACTAATCGCATTTTTTGCAGGGGATGTTTGGATGTCCAGACGTTTACTTCTGTTCCTCAATAACGTGAAAATGGCAAGACGGATTTTGTTGAAATGGCAAGCTGACAGCTAAAAGTCTGAAAGGAGGTATCGGCTATTTTTTTTTTTTTTAATTTTGTGGGGTCCGGCCATGCTAGGGACCGTTACTTTTCGATTTTTTGTTTTTCCCATATAATTCTGAGTATACTTGACCTAAAATTATGATATTTCGCATACAGGTGTAGAAGCTTCGTACAATATGGGTAGCAAACGAAACTGGAAGGTATAAGGTCTCATTTGGGCTTCGATATATTTCGATAAATTTATCGATAACTGAGTTATCGAAGAAAATGTGATTGCCCAAAAACCTTAAAATCGCCCTACAATATGGGTATCAAACGAAAGGGCATGACCGCAGGTTTCATTTGGACTTCGATATATTTCGATAAATTTATCGATTTTGAACTTCGATATATTTCGATAAATTTACCGATTACTGAGTTATCAATAAAAATGTGATTGCCCAAAAACCTTAAAATTGCCCTACAATATGGGTACCAAACGAAAGGGCATGGCCTCAGGTCTCATCTGGACTTCGATATATTTTGATAAATTTATCGATACTGAGTTATCGTGAAAATGTGATCGCCCAAAAACCTTAAAATTGCCCTACAATATGAGTATCCATTGAAAGGGGATGGCCGCAGGTTTCATTTGGACTTCAATATATTTCGATAAATTTATCGATAACTGAGTTACCGGTGAAAATGTGATTGCCCAAACACCTTAAAATTGCCATACAATATGGGTATCAAATGAAAGGGCATGGCCCCAGATTTCATTTGGACTTCGATATATTTCGATAAATTTATCGATAACTGAGTTATCGAAGAAAATGTGATTGCCCAAAAACCTTAAAATTGCCCCACAATATAGGTATCAAATGAAAGGGCATGGCCCCAGGTTTCATTTGGACTTCGATATATTTTGATAAATTTATCGATAACAGAGTTATTGGTGAAAATGTGATTGCCCAAAAACCTTAAAATTGCCCTACAATATGGGTACCAAACGAAAGGGCATGGCCTCAGGTCTCATCTGGACTTCGATATATTTCGATAAATTTATCGATAACTGAGTTATCGTGAAAATGTGATAGCCCAAAAACCTTAAAATTGCCCTACAATATGAGTATCCATTGAAAGGGGATGGCCGCAGGCTTCATTTGGACTTCAATATATTTCGATAAATTTATCGATAACTGAGTTACCGGTGAAAATGTGATTGCCCAAAAACCTTAAAATTGCCCTACAATATGGGTATTGGACGAAAGGGGATGGTCCAGGTTTCCTTTGAACTTCGATATATTTCGATAAATTTACCGATTACTGAGTTATCAATAAAAATGTGATTGCCCAAAAAACTTAAAATTGCCCTGCAATATTTGTATCCAACGAAAAGGGATGACTCCAGGTTTCATTTGGACTTCGATATATTTCGATAAATTTATCGATACATGAGTTATCGGTGAAAATATGATTGCCCAGAAAGCTTAAAATTGCCCTACAATATAGGTATTGGACGAAAGGGGATGGTCCAGGTTTCATTTGATCTTCGATATATTTCGATAAATTTACCGATTACTGAGTTATCAATAAAAATGTGATTGCCCAAAAACCTTAAAATTGCCCTATAATATTTGTATCCAGCGAAAAGGGATGGCCCCAGGTTTCATTTGGACTTCGATATATTTCGATAAATTTATCGATACATGAGTTATCGGTGAAAATATGATTGCCCAGAAAGCTTAAAATTGCCCTACAATATAGGTATTGGACGAAAGGGGATGGTCCAGGTTTCATTTGAACTTCGATATATTTCGATAAATTTGCCGATTACTGAGTTATCAATAAAAATGTGATTGCCCAAAAAACTTAAAATTGCCCTACAATATTTGTATCCAACGAAAAGGGATGACTCCAGGTTTCATTTGGACTTCGATATATTTCGATAAATTTATCGATAACTAAGTTATCGGTGAAAATGTGATTGCCCGAAAACCTTAAAATTGCCCTACAATATTTGTATCAAACGAAAAGGGATGGCTCCAGGTTTCATTTGGACTTCGATATATTTCGATAGATTTATCGATAACTAAGTTATCGGTGAAAATGTGATTGCTCGAGAACCTTAAAATTGCCCTACAATATTTGTATCAAACGAAAAGGGATGGCTCCAGGTTTCATTTGGACTTCGATATATTTCAATAGATTTATCGATAACTAAGTTATCGGTGAAAATGTGATTGCCCGAAAACCTTAAAATTGCCCTACAATATGGGTATCAAATGAAAGGACATGGCCCCAGATTTCATTTGGACTTCGATATATTTCGATAAATTTATCGATAACTGAGTTATCGGTGAAAATGTGATTGCCCAGAAAGCTTAAAATTGCCCTACAATATGAGTATCCATTGAAAGGGGATGGCCGCAGGTTTCATTTGGACTTCGATATATTTCGATAAATTTATCGATAACTGAGTTACCGGTGAAAATGTGATTGCCCAAAAACCTTAAAATTGCCCTACAATATGGGTATTGGACGAAAGGGGATGGTCCAGGTTTCATTTGAACTTCGATATATTTCGATAAATTTACCGATTACTGAGTTATCAATAAAAATGTGATTGCCCAAAAACCTTAAAATTGCCCTACAATATTTGTATCCAACGAAAAGGGATGGCTCCAGGTTCCATTTGGACTTCGATATATTTCGATAACCTTAAAATTGCCCTACAATATGGGTATCAAACGAAAGGGGATGACCGCAGACTTCATTTGGACTTCGATATATTTCGACAAATTTATCGATAACTGAGTTACCGGTGAAAATGTTATTACCCAAAACCCTTAAAATAGCCTTACAATATGGGCATTAAACGAAAGGGGATGGCTCCAGGTTTTATTTGAACTTCGATATATTTCGATAAATTTATCGATAACTGAGTTATTGGTGAAAATGTGATTGCCCAAAAACCTTAAAATTGCCCTACAATATGGGTATCAAACGAAAGGGCCTGGCCCCAGGTTTCATTTGGACTTCGATATATTTCGATAAATTTATCGATAACTGAGTTATCGGTGAAAATATTATTGCCCAAAAACCTTAAATTTGCTTACAATATGGGTATCAAATGAAAGGGCGTGGCCCCGGATTTCTTTTGGACTTCAATATATTTCGATAAATTTATCGATAACTGAGTTACCGGTGAAAATGTGATTGCCCAGAAAGCTTAAAATTGCCCTACAATATGAGTATCCATTGAAAGGGGATGGCCGCAGGTTTCTTTTGGACTTCGATATATTTCGATAAATTTATGGTTAACTGAGTTACCGGTAAAAATGCGATTGCGCAAAAACCTTAAAATTGCCCTACAATATGGGTATTAAACGAAAGAGGATGGTCCAGATTTCATTTGAACTTCGATATATTTCGATAATTTTACCGATTACCTAGTTGTCAATAAAAATGTGATTGCCCAAAAAACTTAAAATTGCCCTACAATATTTGTATCCAACGAAAAGGGATGGCCCCAGGTTTCATTTGGACTTCGATATATTTCGATAAATTTATCGATAAATGAGTTATCGGTGAAAATATGATTGCCCAAAAACCTTAAATTTGCCCTACAATATGGGTATCAAATGAAAGGGCATGGCCCCAGATTTCATTTGGACTTCGATATATTTCGATAAATTTATCGATAACTGAGTTATCGGTGAAAATGTGATTGCCCAGAAAGCTTAAAATTGCCCTACAATATGAGTATCCATTGAAAGGGGATGGCCGCAGGTTTCATTGGGAATTCGATATATTTCGATAAATTTATCGATAACTGAGTTACCGGTGAAAATGTGATTGCCCAAAAACCTTAAAATTGCCCTACAATATGGGTATTGGACGAAAGGGGATGGTCCAGGTTTCATTTGAACTTCGATATATTTCGATAAATTTACCGATTACTGAGTTATCAATAAAAATGTGATTGCCCAAAAACCTTAAAATTGCCCTACAATATTCGTATCCAACGAAAAGGGATGGCTCCAGGTTTCATTTGGACTTCGATATATTTCGATAAATTTATCGATAACTAAGTTATCAGTGAAAATGTGATTGCCCGAAAACCTTAAAATTGCCCTACAATATTTGTATCAAACGAAAAGGGATGGCTCCAGGTTTCATTTGGACTTCGATATATTTCGATAAATTTATCGATAACTAAGTTATCGGTGAAAATGTGATTGCCCGAAAACCTTAAAATTGCCCTACAATATGGGTATCCAACGAAAGGGGATGGCCGCAGACTTCATTTGGACTTTGATATATTTCGATAAATTTATCGATAACTGAGTTACCGGTGAAAATTTTATTGCCCAAAACCCTTAAAATTGCCATACAATATGGGCATTAAACGAAATGGGATGGCTCCAGGTTTCATTTGAACTTCGATATATTTCGATAAATTTACCGATTACTGAGTTATCAATAAAAATGTGATTGCCCAAAAACCTTAAAATTGCCCTACAATATGGGTATCCAACGAAAGGGGATGGCTCCAGGTTTCATTTGGACTTCGCTATATTTCGATAAATTTATCGATAACTGAGTTACCGGTAAAAATGTGATTGCGCAAAACCCTTAAAATTTCCCTACAATATGGGCATTAAACGAAAGGGGATGGCTCCAGGTTTCATTTGAACTTGGATATATTTCGATAAATTTAACGATTAACCAGTTATCAATAAAAATATGATTGCCCAAAAACCTTTAATTTGCCCTACAATATGGGTATCAAATGAAATGGCATGGCCCCAGGTTTCATTTGGACTTCGATAAATTTATCGATAACTGAGTTATTGGTGAAAATGTGATTGCCAAAAAACCTTAAAATTGCCCTACAATATGGGTATCAAACGAAAGGGCATGGCCCCAGGTTTCATTTGGACTTCGATATATTTCGATAAATTTATCGATAACTGAGTTACCGGTAAAAATGTGATTGCGCAAAACCCTTAAAATTTCCCTACAATATGGGCATTAAACGAAAGGGGATGGCTCCAGGTTTCATTTGAACTTGGATATATTTCGATAAATTTAACGATTAACGAGTTATCAATAAAAATATGATTGCCCAAAAACTTTAAAATTGCCCTACAATATGGGTATCAAACGAAAGGGCATGGCCCCCAGGTTTCATTTGGACTTCGATATATTTCGATAAATTTATCGATAACTGAGTTACCGGTAAAAATGTGATTGCGCAAAACCCTTAAAATTTCCCTACAATATGGGCATTAAACGAAAGGGGATGGCTCCAGGTTTCATTTGAACTTGGATATATTTCGATAAATTTAACGATTAACCAGTTATCAATAAAAATATGATTGCCCAAAAACCTTTAATTTGCCCTACAATATGGGTATCAAATGAAATGGCATGGCCCCAGGTTTCATTTGGACTTCGATAAATTTATCGATAACTGAGTTATTGGTGAAAATGTGATTGCCAAAAAACCTTAAAATTGCCCTACAATATGGGTATCAAACGAAAGGGCATGGCCCCAGGTTTCATTTGGACTTCGATATATTTCGATAAATTTAACGATAACTGAGTTACCGGTAAAAATGTGATTGCGCAAAACCCTTAAAATTTCCCTACAATATGGGTATCAAACGAAAGCGCATGGCCCCAGGTTTCATTTGGACTTCGATATATTTCGATAAATTTATCGATAACTGAGTTACCGGTAAAAATGTGATTGCGCAAAACCCTTAAAATTTCCCTACAATATGGACATTAAACGAAAGGGGATGGCTCCAGGTTTCATTTGAACTTGGATATATTTCGATAAATTTAACGATTAACGAGTTATCAATAAAAATATGATTGCCCAAAAACCTTAAATTTGCCCTACAATATGGGTATCAAATGAAATGGTATGGCCCCAGGTTTCATTTGGACTTCGATATATTTCGATAAATTTATCGATAACTGAGTTACCGGTAAAAATGTGATTGCGCAAAACCCTTAAAATTTCCCTACAATATGGGCATTAAACGAAAGGGGATGGCCCCAGGTTTCATTTGGACTTCGATATATTTCGATAAATTTATCGATAACTGAGTTACCGGTAAAAATGTGATTGCGCAAAACCCTTAAAATTTCCCTACAATATGGGCATTAAACGAAAGGGGATGGCTCCAGGTTTTATTTGAACTTGGATATATTTCGATAAATTTAACGATTAACGAGTTATCAATAAAAATATGATTGCCCAAAAACCTTAAATTTGCCCTACAATATGGGTATCAAATGAAATGGCATGGCCCCAGATTTCATTTGGACTTCGATATATTTCGACAAATTTATCGATAACTGAGTTACCGGTGAAAATGTGATTGCGCAAAACCCTTAAAATTTCCCTACAATATGGGCATTAAACGAAAGGGGATGGCTCCAGGTTTCATTTGAACTTGGATATATTTCGATAAATTTAATGATTAACGAGTTATCAATAAAAATATGATTGCCCAAAAACCTTAAATTTGCCCTACAATATGGGTATCAAATGAAATGGCATGGCCCCAGATTTCATTTGGACTTCGATATATTTCGACAAATTTATCGATAACTGAGTTACCGGTGAAAATGTTATTGCCCAAAACCCTTAAAATAGCCTTACAATATGGGCATTAAACGAAAGGGGATGGCTCCAGGTTTTATTTGGACTTCGATAAATTTATCGATAACTGAGTTATTGGTGAAAATGTGATTGCCAAAAAACCTTAAAATTGCCCTACAATATGGGTATCAAACGAAAGGGCATGGCCCCAGGTTTCATTTGGACTTCGATATATTTCGATAAATTTATCGATAACTGAGTTATCGAAGAAAATGTGATTGCCCAAAAACCTTAAAATTGCCCTACAATATGGGCATCAAACGAAAGGGCATGACCGCAGGTTTCATTTGGACTTCGATATATTTCGATAAATTTATCGATAACTGAGTTATCGATGAAAATATGATTGCCCAAAAACCTTAAATTTGCCCTACAATATGGGTATCAAATAAAAGGGCATGGCCCCGGATTTCATTTGGACTTCGATATATTAATATAAATAAATTTATCGATAACTGTGTTATCGGTGAAAATGTGATTGCCCAGAAAGCTTAAAATTGCTCTACAATATGAGTATCCATTGAAAGGGGATGGCCGCAGGTTTCATTTGGACTTCGATATATTTCGATAAATTTATCGATAACTGAGTTACCGGTAAAAATGTGATTGCGCAAAAACCTTAAAATTGCCCTACAACCTTAAAATTGCCCTACCTTAAAATTGCCCTTTAAACTTCGATATAACTAAGTTATCGGTGAAATGTGGTTGCCCGAAAACCTTAAAATTGCCCTACAATATGGGTATCCAACGAAAGGAGATGGCCGCAGGCTTCATTTGGACTTCGATATATTTCGATAAATTTATCGATAACTGAGTTATTGGTGAAAATGTGTTTGCCCAAAAACCTTAAAAATTGCCCTTCAACATGGGTATCAAACGAAAGGGCATGGCCCCAGATTTCATTTGGACTTCGATATATTTCGATAAATTTATCGATAACTGAGTTATCGGTGAAAATGTGATTACCCAGAAAGCTTAAAGTTGCCCTACAATATGGGTATCCAACGAAAGGGCATGGCCCCAGGTTTCATTTGGACTTCGATATATTTCGATAAATTTATCGATTACTGAGTTATCGGTGAAAATGTGATTGCCCAGAAAGCTTAAAATTGCCCTACAATATGAGTATCCATTGAAAGGGGATGGCCGCAGGTTTCATTTGGACTTCGATATATTTCGATAAATTTATCGATAACTGAGTTACCGGTGAAAATGTGATTGCCCAGAAAGCTTAAAGTTGCCCTACAATATGGGTATCAAATGAAAGGACATGGCCCCAGATTTCATTTGGACTTCGATATATTTCGATAAATTTATCGATAACTGAGTTATCGGTGAAAATGTGATTGCCCAGAAAGCTTAAAATTGCCCTACAATATGAGTATCCATTGAAAGGGGATGGCCGCAGGTTTCATTTGGACTTCGATATATTTCGATAAATTTATCGATAACTGAGTTACCGGTGAAAATGTGATTGCCCAAAAACCTTAAAATTGCCCTACAATATGGGTATTGGACGAAAGGGGATGGTCCAGGTTTCATTTGAACTTCGATATATTTCGATAAATTTACCGATTACTGAGTTATCAATAAAAATGTGATTGCCCAAAAACCTTAAAATTGCCCTACAATATTTGTATCCAACGAAAAGGGATGGCTCCAGGTTCCATTTGGACTTCGATATATTTCGATAACCTTAAAATTGCCCTACAATATGGGTATCAAACGAAAGGGGATGACCGCAGACTTCATTTGGACTTCGATATATTTCGACAAATTTATCGATAACTGAGTTACCGGTGAAAATGTTATTACCCAAAACCCTTAAAATAGCCTTACAATATGGGCATTAAACGAAAGGGGATGGCTCCAGGTTTTATTTGAACTTCGATATATTTCGATAAATTTATCGATAACTGAGTTATTGGTGAAAATGTGATTGCCCAAAAACCTTAAAATTGCCCTACAATATGGGTATCAAACGAAAGGGCCTGGCCCCAGGTTTCATTTGGACTTCGATATATTTCGATAAATTTATCGATAACTGAGTTATCGGTGAAAATATTATTGCCCAAAAACCTTAAATTTGCTTACAATATGGGTATCAAATGAAAGGGCGTGGCCCCGGATTTCTTTTGGACTTCAATATATTTCGATAAATTTATCGATAACTGAGTTACCGGTGAAAATGTGATTGCCCAGAAAGCTTAAAATTGCCCTACAATATGAGTATCCATTGAAAGGGGATGGCCGCAGGTTTCTTTTGGACTTCGATATATTTCGATAAATTTATGGTTAACTGAGTTACCGGTAAAAATGCGATTGCGCAAAAACCTTAAAATTGCCCTACAATATGGGTATTAAACGAAAGAGGATGGTCCAGATTTCATTTGAACTTCGATATATTTCGATAATTTTACCGATTACCTAGTTGTCAATAAAAATGTGATTGCCCAAAAAACTTAAAATTGCCCTACAATATTTGTATCCAACGAAAAGGGATGGCCCCAGGTTTCATTTGGACTTCGATATATTTCGATAAATTTATCGATAAATGAGTTATCGGTGAAAATATGATTGCCCAAAAACCTTAAATTTGCCCTACAATATGGGTATCAAATGAAAGGGCATGGCCCCAGATTTCATTTGGACTTCGATATATTTCGATAAATTTATCGATAACTGAGTTATCGGTGAAAATGTGATTGCCCAGAAAGCTTAAAATTGCCCTACAATATGAGTATCCATTGAAAGGGGATGGCCGCAGGTTTCATTGGGAATTCGATATATTTCGATAAATTTATCGATAACTGAGTTACCGGTGAAAATGTGATTGCCCAAAAACCTTAAAATTGCCCTACAATATGGGTATTGGACGAAAGGGGATGGTCCAGGTTTCATTTGAACTTCGATATATTTCGATAAATTTACCGATTACTGAGTTATCAATAAAAATGTGATTGCCCAAAAACCTTAAAATTGCCCTACAATATTCGTATCCAACGAAAAGGGATGGCTCCAGGTTTCATTTGGACTTCGATATATTTCGATAAATTTATCGATAACTAAGTTATCAGTGAAAATGTGATTGCCCGAAAACCTTAAAATTGCCCTACAATATTTGTATCAAACGAAAAGGGATGGCTCCAGGTTTCATTTGGACTTCGATATATTTCGATAAATTTATCGATAACTAAGTTATCGGTGAAAATGTGATTGCCCGAAAACCTTAAAATTGCCCTACAATATGGGTATCCAACGAAAGGGGATGGCCGCAGACTTCATTTGGACTTTGATATATTTCGATAAATTTATCGATAACTGAGTTACCGGTGAAAATTTTATTGCCCAAAACCCTTAAAATTGCCATACAATATGGGCATTAAACGAAATGGGATGGCTCCAGGTTTCATTTGAACTTCGATATATTTCGATAAATTTACCGATTACTGAGTTATCAATAAAAATGTGATTGCCCAAAAACCTTAAAATTGCCCTACAATATGGGTATCCAACGAAAGGGGATGGCTCCAGGTTTCATTTGGACTTCGCTATATTTCGATAAATTTATCGATAACTGAGTTACCGGTAAAAATGTGATTGCGCAAAACCCTTAAAATTTCCCTACAATATGGGCATTAAACGAAAGGGGATGGCTCCAGGTTTCATTTGAACTTGGATATATTTCGATAAATTTAACGATTAACCAGTTATCAATAAAAATATGATTGCCCAAAAACCTTTAATTTGCCCTACAATATGGGTATCAAATGAAATGGCATGGCCCCAGGTTTCATTTGGACTTCGATAAATTTATCGATAACTGAGTTATTGGTGAAAATGTGATTGCCAAAAAACCTTAAAATTGCCCTACAATATGGGTATCAAACGAAAGGGCATGGCCCCAGGTTTCATTTGGACTTCGATATATTTCGATAAATTTATCGATAACTGAGTTACCGGTAAAAATGTGATTGCGCAAAACCCTTAAAATTTCCCTACAATATGGGCATTAAACGAAAGGGGATGGCTCCAGGTTTCATTTGAACTTGGATATATTTCGATAAATTTAACGATTAACGAGTTATCAATAAAAATATGATTGCCCAAAAACCTTAAAATTGCCCTACAATATGGGTATCAAACGAAAGGGCATGGCCCCAGGTTTCATTTGGACTTCGATATATTTCGATAAATTTATCGATAACTGAGTTACCGGTAAAAATGTGATTGCGCAAAACCCTTAAAATTTCCCTACAATATGGGCATTAAACGAAAGGGGATGGCTCCAGGTTTCATTTGAACTTGGATATATTTCGATAAATTTAACGATTAACCAGTTATCAATAAAAATATGATTGCCCAAAAACCTTTAATTTGCCCTACAATATGGGTATCAAATGAAATGGCATGGCCCCAGGTTTCATTTGGACTTCGATAAATTTATCGATAACTGAGTTATTGGTGAAAATGTGATTGCCAAAAAACCTTAAAATTGCCCTACAATATGGGTATCAAACGAAAGGGCATGGCCCCAGGTTTCATTTGGACTTCGATATATTTCGATAAATTTAACGATAACTGAGTTACCGGTAAAAATGTGATTGCGCAAAACCCTTAAAATTTCCCTACAATATGGGTATCAAACGAAAGCGCATGGCCCCAGGTTTCATTTGGACTTCGATATATTTCGATAAATTTATCGATAACTGAGTTACCGGTAAAAATGTGATTGCGCAAAACCCTTAAAATTTCCCTACAATATGGACATTAAACGAAAGGGGATGGCTCCAGGTTTCATTTGAACTTGGATATATTTCGATAAATTTAACGATTAACGAGTTATCAATAAAAATATGATTGCCCAAAAACCTTAAATTTGCCCTACAATATGGGTATCAAATGAAATGGCATGGCCCCAGGTTTCATTTGGACTTCGATATATTTCGATAAATTTATCGATAACTGAGTTACCGGTAAAAATGTGATTGCGCAAAACCCTTAAAATTTCCCTACAATATGGGCATTAAACGAAAGGGGATGGCCCCAGGTTTCATTTGGACTTCGATATATTTCGATAAATTTATCGATAACTGAGTTACCGGTAAAAATGTGATTGCGCAAAACCCTTAAAATTTCCCTACAATATGGGCATTAAACGAAAGGGGATGGCTCCAGGTTTTATTTGAACTTGGATATATTTCGATAAATTTAACGATTAACGAGTTATCAATAAAAATATGATTGCCCAAAAACCTTAAATTTGCCCTACAATATGGGTATCAAATGAAATGGCATGGCCCCAGATTTCATTTGGACTTCGATATATTTCGACAAATTTATCGATAACTGAGTTACCGGTGAAAATGTGATTGCGCAAAACCCTTAAAATTTCCCTACAATATGGGCATTAAACGAAAGGGGATGGCTCCAGGTTTCATTTGAACTTGGATATATTTCGATAAATTTAATGATTAACGAGTTATCAATAAAAATATGATTGCCCAAAAACCTTAAATTTGCCCTACAATATGGGTATCAAATGAAATGGCATGGCCCCAGATTTCATTTGGACTTCGATATATTTCGACAAATTTATCGATAACTGAGTTACCGGTGAAAATGTTATTGCCCAAAACCCTTAAAATAGCCTTACAATATGGGCATTAAACGAAAGGGGATGGCTCCAGGTTTTATTTGGACTTCGATAAATTTATCGATAACTGAGTTATTGGTGAAAATGTGATTGCCAAAAAACCTTAAAATTGCCCTACAATATGGGTATCAAACGAAAGGGCATGGCCCCAGGTTTCATTTGGACTTCGATATATTTCGATAAATTTATCGATAACTGAGTTATCGAAGAAAATGTGATTGCCCAAAAACCTTAAAATTGCCCTACAATATGGGCATCAAACGAAAGGGCATGACCGCAGGTTTCATTTGGACTTCGATATATTTCGATAAATTTATCGATAACTGAGTTATCGATGAAAATATGATTGCCCAAAAACCTTAAATTTGCCCTACAATATGGGTATCAAATAAAAGGGCATGGCCCCGGATTTCATTTGGACTTCGATATATTAATATAAATAAATTTATCGATAACTGTGTTATCGGTGAAAATGTGATTGCCCAGAAAGCTTAAAATTGCTCTACAATATGAGTATCCATTGAAAGGGGATGGCCGCAGGTTTCATTTGGACTTCGATATATTTCGATAAATTTATCGATAACTGAGTTACCGGTAAAAATGTGATTGCGCAAAAACCTTAAAATTGCCCTACAACCTTAAAATTGCCCTACCTTAAAATTGCCCTTTAAACTTCGATATAACTAAGTTATCGGTGAAATGTGGTTGCCCGAAAACCTTAAAATTGCCCTACAATATGGGTATCCAACGAAAGGAGATGGCCGCAGGCTTCATTTGGACTTCGATATATTTCGATAAATTTATCGATAACTGAGTTATTGGTGAAAATGTGTTTGCCCAAAAACCTTAAAAATTGCCCTTCAACATGGGTATCAAACGAAAGGGCATGGCCCCAGATTTCATTTGGACTTCGATATATTTCGATAAATTTATCGATAACTGAGTTATCGGTGAAAATGTGATTACCCAGAAAGCTTAAAGTTGCCCTACAATATGGGTATCCAACGAAAGGGCATGGCCCCAGGTTTCATTTGGACTTCGATATATTTCGATAAATTTATCGATTACTGAGTTATCGGTGAAAATGCGATTGCCCAGAAAGCTTAAAATTGCCCTACAATATGGGTATCCATTGAAAGGGGATGACCGCAGATTTCATTTGGATTTCGATAAATTTCGATAAATTTATCGATAACTGAGTTACCGGTGAAAATGTGATTGCCCAAAAACCTTAAAACTGCCCTACAATATGGGTTTTGAACGAAAGGGGATGGTCCAGGTTTCATTTGAACTTCGATATATTTCGATAAATTTACCGATGACTGAGTTATCAATACAAATGTGATTGCCCAAAAATCTTAAAATTGCCCTACAATATTTGTATCAAACGAAAAGGGATGGCTCCAGGTTTCATTTGGACTTCGATATATTTCGATAAATTTATCGATAACTAAGTTATCGGTGAAAATGTGATTGCCCGAAAACCTTAAAATTGCCCTACAATATGGGTATCCAACGAAAGGGGATGGCCGCAGACTTCATTTGGACTTTGATATATTTCGATAAATTTATCAATAACTGAGTTACCGGTGAAAATGTTATTGCTCAAAACCCTTAAAATTGCCATACAATATGGGCATTAAACGAAATGGGATGGCTCCAGGTTTCATTTGAACTTCGATATATTTCGATAAATTTACCGATTACTGAGTTATCAATAAAAATGTGATTGCCCAAAAACCTTAAAATTGCCCTACAATATGGGTATCCAACGAAAGGGGATGGCTCCAGGTTTCATTTGGACTTCGCTATATTTCGATAAATTTATCGATAACTAGGTTAGGTTAGGTTCAACTGGCTACCGTAGAGGCACACCTAGGCCAGTATTAAAAGGCCCGTTGTGATACAACCAACACTAGGAAAGTCAGTTCCGGGACCCTGCCATATGGAAAATCCCGGTATTAACGGAATTCTCCACATAGCAGAATCCCGGGACTGACGTTCCTATACCGACACCGTTACTCCTCCTCGAACCATTTAGATGACTTGATGAAGGCCATCAGGTCCTTTATGTCCAGCTCCGTGACCTGGCGTAGGCTAACCAGGAAGGGAACTCCCAAAAAGCGCATTCTCGCGCCACTTAAAGCCGGGCAGTTGCAGATGAGGTGCTCCACCGTTTCCTCCTCCTCATCATCCTTACAACTCCTACAGCAGCGTCGGTAGGGCACACCAAGTCTTTCTGCGTGCCTACCAATGAGGCAGTGCCCAGTCAATACGCCTATTAATATGAAGATTTCTCTTCTCCTTAGGGCATAAATTTGTCTTGATCTTTTATGATCCCATTTCGGCCAGGTTTCTTTGGATATCCGGCATCCTGGAGATTGCAGCCATCTTTCGTTGGCTTGGCGGAGTGTGTACTCCTTCAGCATAAGCTTGCATGTCGCAAACGGCATACCTAAGCGCTCTTTATCCCGAAGAACCTGCTTGGTCGTGCCCTGCCTCGCAAGTTCGTCTGCCCTACAATTTCCCTCAATGTCCCTATGCCCCGGGACCCATGTGAGGTTCACGCGATTCTGTTGGGCCATCTCTTGTAGAGATCGACGACAGCTGAGCGTCAGTTCAGAGTTGAACGAATAAGAGCCAAGGGATTTGATGGCCGCCTGGCTGTCGCTGAATATAAAAATGTCGTGTCCGATACTGTGTTGGCCTATCCAAGCCGCGGCGTCCATGATAGCTGAAACTTCAGCCTGGAAGACACTGCAGTGATCAGGTAGTCTGAAGGAGAGCTCAAGGTTCAGATCCTTTGAATAAACCCCTCCTCCAACTCTGCCGTCTAACTTCGAGCCATCAGTATAAATGGAAGTGCCGCCATGAGTGGCGGGACTCCGATCCGTGCTCTCCCATTCTTCCCTGCTGGGAATGTTGATTTTAAAACAGCTATATCCGACTGTTGTGGTCGCACAACGATCCGTGCTCAGCGGAAGAAAGCTATAGGATCCCAAAATACAGGCGTGTCCAGTAGTGCTTGCGCCCCAGCCGGACGTTTCCCTTAGACGCAGAGCCGATGCTGCTGCTACCCGGTGCCCTTCCAGATCGAGTGGCAAAATGCCAAGAATGGCCTGGAGTGCTTCATTGGGCGTTGTTCTTAACGCACCGCTTATACAGATCATGCAAGATCTGTGTACTTTACCTAGCAGATTAAGGTTTGTTGCCTTGCTCAGCGCAGGCCACCATACCACAACTCCATAGAGCATGATTGGTCGAATGATTGCGGTGTAGATCCATTTGCATATTTTGGGGCTGAGCCCCCATTTCTTTCCAATGGCTCTTTTGCATGTGTAGAGTACAATACATGCTTTCTTCTGGCGCTGAAGAACATTCTCCTTCCAGGTTAGTTTCCTATCCAGAACTGTGCCTAAGAACTTGGCTTTGTCAGCCAGGTTCAGGTGCACGTCATTCAGTTTTGGTAGTGTTAGCGGTGGTATCTTATAGCGGTTGGTGAAAAGAACCAGTTCTACTTTTCCCGGGTTGATGCTCAGTCCGCAGCGCGAGCACCATGAGGAAACCTCTCGCAGTGCTACTTGCATCAAGTCGCACAGGGTTTGTGGGAATTTGCCCCTATATACTATAGCTAAGTCGTCTGCATATGCCACTAGCTTCCCGCCCCCCCAGCTTGTGTCTCGCAGCATCGAGTTGACAGTGAGGTTCCATAGAAGCGGGGAGAGAACACCACCCTGAGGCGTTCCCCTTGTGACATAGCGTGATAAGTCAACCGATCCCAGTGATGAAACTATTCGTCTACCCCTTAGCAGTTGATCAATAAGTCCAATAAGAGACCTGCTTATGCCCAGACTTGTTAAAGCGGTGTTTATAGCATCAGGGCTTATGTTGTTGAAGGCTCCTTCAATATCTAAAAAGGCCGCAAGACAGTACTCCTTCTCATACAGCGATTTTTCAATAACAGAAACTAGGCTGTGAAGCGCAGTTTCTGTAGATTTCCCTTTGGTGTATGCATGCTGATAGCTACAGATCAGGTTGCTATCAATAGTAGAGGAGAGGTAGTCATTTATTATCCTCTCGAAGGTTTTGAGCACAAAGGATGAGAGACTGATCGGCCTGTAGTCCTTCGGCTCGTAATGAGACGCCTTCCCCGCCTTAGGAATAAACACTACCGTGGCACTTCTCCAGGAGCACGGAATGTAGCTAAGAGCCAGGCAGGCTGTATAGAGAAATACCAGCCATTTGGCTGAGGTCTCCAGCGTGTTTATGAGTTGTGCGGGAATAATCCCGTCTGGCCCGGCAGCCTTGAACGGTTCGAAGCTTTTAACCGCCCACCTAACCTTTTCCTCCGTGATGGGTATGTATACAGCCAGGTTTGTTGTCGGTGCTACCGGTTCCTCATGCAAGTTCCCTGGGAAGTGCGTATTCAAGAGCAGCTCTAGGGTTTCCCTCTCCGTGCTGGTCCAGGATCCGTCAGGTTTGCGCAAATAGCTTGTGGCTGTTTGAGTTTTTGAGAGCACTCGTCTAAGTCTCGCTGTATCGTCGACATTTTCGACCCCAGTGCAGAAATTTCTCCACGATACTCTCTTCGCCTGCCTCAGAGCTTTTTTGTAGGCCCTGAGTTTAACTTTATATTCGAGCCATTGAGTCTCCGTGCCAATGCTCTTGGCCTTATTAAATTGTGTCCTACATGATTTTCGGAGCGAGTCCAGGTCGTAGGACCACCAATGCGGCCTATGTTTACCGCGTGGTTTTGGCACTGGGCAAGCCTGCTCTAAGGCATTCGAGAGCGCCGTTGTAAAGGTCTTTACCAGATCCTCCAACTCCCCTACGGATGAGGGGACTTGTGGGGGCAGTGCTGGTAAGTCCCTAGATAGTATTTCATTGTGTAGCTGCCAGTTAGTGTTACGTGGGTTGCGTTTCATAACCGGCTGCTCAACAGAAAAGTCTAGAACTATTTCTACGTACCGGTGGTCGGATAATGAGTGCTCATCGAGAATGCGCCATTTTCTGACCCACTCATAAGCGCCTTCGCTGCAAATAGTGAGATCTATTACCTCCCTACGGGTTTTAGTAATAAACGTAGGTTCGTTACCCACGTTGCAAACTACCAGGTTAGTTGTTAACAAATAGTCAAACAACGACTCTCCTCTAGCATTGATATCGGAGCTTCCCCACTGGACGTGATGAGCATTGGCGTCAGTTCCGATAATAAGATGACCCATGGAAAAATTTGCCACCAGGTCTTTTACCTCCCTCTGTGGCGGAGGTTCTTCGGCGTCGTAGGGCATATAGACCGACGCCATCGTCAGACTGGTACTGTCGACTGTTAAACTGGCAGCTGTAACGTCACCATTGGTATAGTTGGGCAAGAGAAATGCATTCAGCTCAGACTTAACTAAAATACAGGCTCTAACCCTGCCCCCCTCGCTGGCACGAATAAGCTTATAACCCTTAGTCCCAAACCGCAAATCCTTGAGCTGTTGACCCAGGGTTCTTGGATGAGGACCACATCTACGTCGCCTTTAGAGAGATGACTGATTAAAGCAGCCGAGGCTGCTTTAGATTTGTGCAGGTTTATCTGAATCACCACCAACATGAGAGTGCTCAGACTTCCCTGCCACCGCCGTATCGTCGAGTTCCACCTCGTCTGGAGGCTTATCTTTCAACGACGATTTCTTCAGACCACGGTTTGGCGTGGCAGAGATCCTACTAACTGTGGCAGTGTCAACTGTGGTGCGCTCAGGACTAGCTGCTATCACTGTAACTAAGTTATCGGTGAAAATGCGATTGCCCAAAAACCTTAAAATTTTGTCACAATATTATTATTATTATTATTATTATTATTATTTATTATTATTTCATCAATGTAGTACAGGATAAGACAACATATAGTCTTTTAAAAGTACTTCAACTTAGACATTATTTCAAATATATATATAAAAATAAAAAAAAAAAGAAGATATAACATTAAACTTAAGTCTAAAAAAACACCATAACAGAAAATAACTTAATTACTTAGTAATGAGTAGAAAAAGTATTTAAACTTCTTGAGAAAAGTAGTAGGAAGATAGTAGAAGAGATGAGAATTCAAAGTCTTGATCTGGTATCATTATAGTGATTCAAAATATTTGCATATTTTTGCCTGGTAGTTGGATTGAATATAGGTATCAAAAGAAAGGTAATGGCTACAGGTTTCATCTGGAATTTGATATATTTCGATAAATTTATCGATAACTGCGTTATCGGTGAAAACGAGGTGTCTCAAAAGCCTTAAAATTGCCCCACAATATGGGTATCAAACGAAAAGTTATCGATCAAAATGTGATTGCCCAAAAACCTGAAATTATTTAATCAATCTACCTTTCCCCATTGGGAATTTTGAAATTTTTAAATACCCTTGGCAAATGCTTCAGTATTCAATATAATCTTATCTTGCTAATATTATAAATGTGAATGTAGCGACCCTGCAAAAAATTGTGCGATTAATATCTAAAGAGAGTTGTCCTCGATTAATCCCTTTCGGGTACAACTGGTCTACAATTTGCCCAACACATGCCTTACGGATAGAGTTGGGGATTAATCAGACTGATATCTTGGGGATTTGGAATACTATATCCTATCCAATCCAATAGGACACTATAATTTCAATAACACTTAACCGTGAAAGCTCCTTGGGGCTGTTACAAATATGAATGGGACTAATCGCATTTTTTGCAGGGGATGTTTAGATGTCCAGACGTTTACTTCTGTTCCTCAATAACGTGAGAATGGCAAGACGGATTTTGTTGAAATGTGGCAAGCCGACAGCTAATAGTCTGAAAGGAGGTATCAGTTATTTTTTTTTTTTAATTTTGTGGGGTCCGGCCATGCTAGGGACCGTTACTTTTCGATTTTTTGTTTTTCCCATATAATTCTGAGTACACTTGACCTAAAATTATGATATTTCGCATACAGGTGTAGAAACTTCGTACAATATGGGTAGCAAACGAAACTGGAAGGTCTAAGGTCTCATTTGGGGTTCGATATATTTCGATAAATTTATCGATAACTGAGTTATCGGTGAAAATGTGATTGCACAGAAACCTTAAAATTGCCCCACAATATGGGTATCAAATGAAAGGGCATGGCCCCAGGTTTCATTTGGACTTCGATATATTTCGATAAATTTATCGATAACTGAGTTATTGGTGAAAATGTGATTGCCCAAAAAACTTAAAATTGCCCTACAATATGGGTATCAAACGAAAGGGCATGACCGCAGGTTTCATTTGGACTTCGATATAATTCGATAAATTTATCGATAACTGAGTTATCGGTGAAAATGTGATTGCACAGAAACCTTAAAATTGCCCCACAATATGGGTATCAAATGAAAGGGCATGGCCCCAGGTTTCATTTGGACTTCGATATATTTCGATAAATTTATCGATAACTGAGTTATTGGTGAAAACGTGATTGCCCAAAAACCTTAAAATTGCCCTACAATATGGGTATCAAACGAAAGGGCATGCCCTCAGGTCTCATTTGGACTTCGATATATTTCGATAAATTTATCGATAACTGAGTTATCGTGAAAATGTGATTGCCCAAAACCCTTAAATTTGCCCTACAATATGGGTATCAAATGAAAGGGCATGGTCCGAGGTTTCATTTGGACTTCGATATATTTCGATAAATTTATCAATAACTGAGTTATCAGTGAAAATTTGATTGCCCAGAAAGCTTAAAATTGCCCTACAATATGAGTATCCATTGAAAGGGGATGGCCGCAGGTTTCATTTGGACTTCGATATATTTCGATAAATTTATCGATAACTGAGTTACCGGTGAAAATGTGATTGCCCAAAAACCTTAAAATTGCCCTACAATATGGGTATTGGACGAAAGGGGATGGTCCAGGTTTCATTTGAACTTCGATATATTTCGATAAATTTACCGATTACTGAGTAATCAACAAAAATGTGATTGCCCAAAAACCTTAAAAATGCCCTACAATATTTGTATCCAACGAAAAGGGATGGCTCCAGGTTTCATTTGTACTTCGATATATTTCGATAAATTTATCGATATCTAAGTTATCGGTGAAAATGTGATTGTCCGAAAACTTTAAAATTGCCCTACAATATGGGTATCCAACGAAAGGGGATGACCGCAGACTTCATTTAGACTTCGATATATTTCGACAAATTTATCGATAACTGAGTTACCGGTGAAAATGTTATTGCCCAAAACCCTTAAAATAGCCCTACAATATGGGCATTAAACGAAAGGGGATGGCTCCAGGTTTTATTTGGACTTCGATATATTTCGATAAATTTATCGATAACTGAGTTATTGGTGAAAATGTGATTGCCCAAAAACCTTAAAATTGCCCCACAATATGGGTATCAAACGAAAGGGCATGGCCCCAGGTTTCATTTGGACTTCGATATCTTTCGATAAATTTATCGATAACTGAGTTATCGGTGAAAATATGATTGCCCAAAAACCTTAAATTTGCCCTACAATATGGGTATCAAATGAAATGGCATGGCCCCAGATTTCATTTGGACTTCGATATATTTCGATAAATTTATCGATAACTGAGTTATCGGTGAAAATGTGATTGCCCAGAAAGCTTAAAATTGCCCTACAATATGAGTATCCATTGAAAGGGGATGGCCGCAGGTTTCATTTGGACTTCGATATATTTCGATAAATTTATTGATAACTGAGTTACCGGTAAAAATGTGATTGCGCAAAAACCTTAAAATTGCCCTACAATATGGGTATTAAACGAAAGGGGATGGTCCAGGTTTCATTTGAACTTCGATATATTTCGATAAATTTACCGATTACCTAGTTATCAATAAAAATGTGATTGCCCAAAAAACTTAAAATTGCCCTACAATATTTGTATCCAACGAAAAGGGATGGCCCCAGGTTTCATTTGGACTTCGATATATTTCGATAAATTTATCGATAACTAAGTTATCGGTGAAAATGTGATTGCCCGAAAACCTTAAAATTGCCCTACAATATGGGTATCCAACGAAAGGGGATGGCCGCAGGCTTCATTTGGACTTCGATATATTTCGATAAATTTATCGATAACTGAGTTACCGGTGAAAATTTTATTGCCCAAAACCCTTAAAATTGCCCTACAATATGAGCATTAGACGAAAGGGGATGGCTCCAGGTTTCATTTGAACTTCGATATATTTCGATAAATTTACCGATTACTGAGTTATCAATAAAAATGTGATTGCCCAAAAACCTTAAAATTTTCTTCCGGAATTTGATATATTTCGATAAATTTATCGATAACTGAGTTATCGGTGAAAACGAGGTGGCTCAAAAGCCTTAAAATTGCCCCACAATATGGGTATCAAACGAAAAGTTATCTATCAAAATGTGATTGCCCAAAAACCTGAAATTATTTAATCAATCTACCTTTCCCCATTAGGAATTTTGAAATTTTTAAATACCCTTGGCAAATGCTTCAGTATTCAATATAATCTTACTAATATTATAAATGGGAATGTAGCGATATTTGGATGTGTGGATGTCCAGACATTTACTTCTGTTCCTCAATAACGTGAGAATTGCAAGACGGATTTTGTTGAAATTTGGCAGGCAGACAGCTAATAGTCTGGAAGGAGGTATAGGCTGTTTTTTTTTTTTTTTTAATTTTTGGGGGGTCCGGCCATGCTAGGCACCGTTATTTTTCGATTTTTTGTTTTTCCCATATAATTCTGAGTACACTTGACCTAAACTTATGATATTTCGCATACAGGTGTAGAAACTTCGTACAATATGGGTATCAAACGAAACTGGAAGGACTTCGGTCTCATTTGGGCTTCGATATATTTCGATAAATTTATCGATAACTGAGTTATCGAAGAAAATGTGATTGCCCAAAAACCTTAAAATTGCCCTACAATATGGGTATCAAACGAAAGGGCATGCCCGCAGGTTTCATTTGGACTTCGATATATTGCGATAAATTTATCGATAACTCAGTTATCGGTGAAAATGTGATTGCAAAAAACCTTAAAATTGCCCTACAATATGGGTATCAAATGAAAGGGCATGGCCCCAGGTTTCATTTGGACTTCGATATATTTCGATAAATTTATCGATAACTGAGTTATTGGTGAAAATGTGTTTGCCCAAAAACCTTAAAAATTGCCCTTCAATATGGGTATCAAACGAAAGGGCATGGCCCCAGGTTTCATTTGGACTTCGATATATTTCGATAAATTTATCGATAACTGAGTTATCGGTGAAAATGTGATTGCCCAAAAACCTTAAATTCGCCCTACAATATGGGTATCAAATGAAAGGGCATGGCCCCAGATTTCTTTTGGACTTCGATATATTTCGATAAATTTATCGATAACTGAGTTATCGGTGAAAATGTGATTACCCAGAAAGGGGATGGCTCCAGGTTTCATTTGGACTTCGATATATTTCGATAAATTTATCGATAACCTAGTTATCGGTGAAAATGCGATTGCCCAGAAAGCTTAAAATTGCCCTACAATATGGCTATCCAACCAAAAACCTTAAATTCGCCCTACAATGTGGGCATTAAACGAAAGGGGATGGCTCCAGGTTTCATTTGAACTTCGATATATTTCGATAAATTTACCGATTACTGAGTTATCGGTGAAAATGCGATTGCCCAAAAACCTTAAAATTTTGTCACAATATAGGTATCAAAAGAAAGGTAATGGCCCCAGGTTTCATATGAAATTTGATATATTTCGATAAATTTATCGATAACTGAGTTATCGGTGAAAACGAGGTGTCTTAAAAGCCTTAAAAGTTATCGATCAAAATGTGATTGCCCAAAAACCTGAAATTATTTAATCAATCTACCTTTCCCCATTGGGAATTTTGAAATTTTTAAATACCCTTGGCAAATGCTTCAGTATTCAATATAATCTTATCATCATCATCATCATTTTGGCCGTAGCCTATCAAAGCACGCCAGTCATTCCTTTTTAGCGATAACTGACGCCAATTGGAAACCCCAAGGGAGTTCAAGTCATCCTCCACCTGTTGTTTCCATCTCAGTCGAGGCCTCCCCCTTCCTCTGCTGCCGAATTCGGGTGACGATTGGAAAACCTTCTGGGCTGGAGCTTCTTTGTCCACTCGCATGACGTGACCCAGCCAGCGGAGCCTTTGGGCTTTAATTCGCTGGACTATGGTCAGATCTGCGTAAAGCTCGTACAGCTCATCGTTAAATCTCCTTCGATACTCGCCGTCGGCATCACGGGAAGGACCATAAATCTTCCGGAGAACATTTCTCTCAAATACTCCAAGGGCCATCTCATCTTCTCTTGACATTGTCCATGAATCTGAGCCATACATCAGGACAGGTCTGATGAGAGACTTATAGAGCGTGATCTTTGTTCTTCGAGAGAGGACTTTACTTCTCAATTGCCTCCTCAGTCCAAAATAGCACTTGTTCGCAAGAGTGATTCTCCGTAATCTTATCTTACTAATATTATAAATGTGAATGTAGCGACCCTGCAAAAAATTGTGCGATTAATCCCTAAAGAGAGTTGTCCTCGATTAATCCCTTTCGGGTACAACTGGTCTACAATTTGCCCAACACATGCCTTACGGATAGAGTTGGGGATTAATCAGACTGATATCTTGGGGATTTGGAATACTATATCCTCTCCAATCCAATAGGACACTATAATTTCAATAACACTTACCCGTGAAAGCTCCTAGGAGCTGTTACAAATATGAATGGGACTAATCGCATTTTTTGCAGGGGATGTCTGGATGTTTGGATGTCCAGACGTTTACTTCTGTTTCTCAATAACGTGAGAATGGCAAGACGGATTTTCTTGAAATGTGGCAAGCCGACAGCTAATAGTCTGAAAGGAGGTATCGGCTATTTTTTTTTTTAATTTTGTGGTGTCCGGCCATGCTAGGGACCGTTACTTTTCAATTTTTTGTTTTTCCCATATAATTCTGAGTACACTTGACCTAAACTTATGATATTTCGCATACAGGTATAGAAACTTCGTACAATATGGGTATCAAACGAAACTGGAAGGTCTAAGGTCTCATTTGGGCTTCGATATATTTCGATAAATTTATCGATAACTGAGTTATCGAAGAAAATGTGATTGCCCAAAAACCTTAAAATTGCCTACAATATGGGTATCAAACGAAAGGGCATGACCGCAGGTTTCATTTGGACTTCGATATATTTCGATAAATTTATCGATAACTGAGTTATCGGTGAAACTGTGATTGCACAGAAACCAAGGTCTGAAACCGATTAAAATAACGTTCCGGTTTCGGTTTCGGTTTTTGCAACGTGTTTCGGTTTCGGTTCCGGTTTCGTTCTTCAAAATTTATTTCGGTTTCGGTTACGGTTTCGTTCCGGTTTCGGTTTCCAAATAAAAACAGGAAAAAAATTGTTCTACTAAAATACTCAAGTACCTATGTAGCTACGAAATAGGTCTGAATTTTCATAACTTTTTTTCTGCGGCCATGATGGGATTTCTCCAATATAATAATACATTTATTAACGCTATGCATAGATGAAATTTCTGCAAACCAAATTCCTAAAGTTAAATCTACTTTTTTATTAAAATGGAAGCCAAATGAAATGTATAAATCGTTAAAAACATTAAAATTAGTGGCACTTTCCGAGGCAAGCCTGAACATTTCTTTTTCGGATCTCGTGAATTTGTTTCGATCGCTTCATTCAACTATATTCAAACTTCCTCTTTCAGAATTTTGATACTGATGTCAAAACGTGGCTCCACAATCTTCCATGAAAACTTTCAGGGTACCTATTTGTAAAACGAAGTACCTATGTGCCCACTCACATAAGTAAGGTATTGAAAAAATTCAAAACCGTTTGGAACCGGTTCCGGCTTTTGAAACGGTTACGGTTTCGGTCTTTTCCATATCAAAATAACGGTTACGATTTCGGTTTCGGTTTTGAAAAATGAATCGGTTTTAATCGGTTACGGTTACGGTTTCGGTTTCGGTTTCAGTCCTTGACAGAAACCTTAAAATTGCCCCACAATATGGGTATCAAATGAAAGGGCATGGCCCCAGGTTTCATTTGGACTTCGATGTATTTCGATAAATTTATCGATAACTGAGTTATTGGTGAAAATGTGATTGCCCAAAAACCTTAAAATTGCCCTACAATATGGGTATCAAACGAAAGGGCATGGCCTCAGGTCTCATTTGGACTTCGATATATTTCGATAAATTTATCCATAACTGAGTTATCGTGAAAATGTGATTGCCCAGAAAGCTAAAAATTGCCCTACAATATGAGTTATCCATTGAAAGGGGATGGCCGCAGGTTTCATTTGGACTTCGATATATTTCGATAAATTTATCGATAACTGAGTTACCGGTGAAAATGTGATTGCCCAAAACCCTTAAAATTGCCCTACAATATGGGTATCAAATGAAAGGGCATG
This sequence comes from Campiglossa producta, assembly GCA_964058755.1. NCBI lineage: Eukaryota > Metazoa > Arthropoda > Insecta > Diptera > Tephritidae > Campiglossa > Campiglossa producta. The sequence goes on along the minus strand of CAXKVI010000006.1, from coordinate 14,546,218 downwards.
GCCCCAGGTTTCATTTGGACTTCGATATATTTCGATAAATTTAACGATAACTGAGTTATCGGTGAAAATGTGATTGCCCAGAAAGCTAAAAATTGCCCTACAATATGAGTATCCATTGAAAGGGGATGGCCGCAGGTTTCATTTGGACTTCGATATATTTCGATAAATTTATCGATAACTGAGTTATTGGTGAAAATGTGATTGCCCAAAAACCTTAAATTTGCCCTACAATATGGGTATCAAATGAAAGGGCATGGCCCCAGGTTTCATTTGGACTTCGATATATTTCGATAAATTTATCGATAACTGAGTTATCGGTGAAAATGTGATTGCCCAGAAAGCTAAAAATTGCCCTACAATATGAGTATCCAACGAAAGGGGATGACCGCAGACTTCATTTGGACTTCGATATATTTCGACAAATTTATCGATAACTGAGTTACCGGTGAAAATGTTATTGCCCAAAACCCTTAAAATTGCCCTACAATATGGGCATTAAACGAAAGGGTATGGCTCCAGGTTTCATTTGAACTTGGATATATTTCGATACATTTACCGATTAACGAGTTATCAATAAAAATGTGATTGCCCAAAAACCTTAAAATTGCCCTACAATATGGGTATCCAACGAAAGGGGATGGCTCCAGGTTTCATTTGGACTTCGATATATTTCGATTAATTTATCGATAACTCAGTTATCGGTGAAAATGCGATTGCCCATAAACCTTAAAATTTTCTCACAATATGGGTATCAAAAGAAAGGTAATGGCCCCAGGTTTCAACTGGAATTTGATATATTTCGATAAATTTATCGATAACTGGGTTATCGGTGAAAACGAGGTGGCTCAAAAGCCTTAAAATTGCCCCAGAATATGGGTATCAAACGAAAAGTTATCGATCAAAATGTGATTGCCCCAAAACCTGAAATTATTTAATCAATCTACCTTTCCCCATTGGGAATTTTGAAATTTTTAAATACCCTTGGCAAATGCTTCAGTAATCAATATAATATTATATAAATATCAAAGTTTGAAGTTTAGATTATTATATAAATATCAAAGTTTGAAGTTTAGATGAACTATTCGATAAATGCTTTCTGAGACATAAATATCAAGACTTAAAGCCAAAGCAATATTTAACTTTAGAAAACTCACTTTCAACCGATTTCAAGGATTTGTATGTATATTTAATTAAAACTTTTGAAAACCGTTTTTCAATACATACTATTTTTTCAAAACTCTTGGAACATAGAGACAAATTATTGATCTTCCAACAGTTTTTTATTTGATCAATCTACCTTACTTGGTGGACTTCGACGACCGAATTCTAATCTAAAATGTTGAAAGGATACTTCGCAGAGGCGGGCAAGACCGCGGGTTTATACTAGTATTAAATAAAGAAAAGAATTTAGTTTGATTTTGAGTCTAGGCAAAGTAAGTCTATTTGATCATTCAGCTTAAAGTCTTTTATAAAAATTCGCCCCTCGCTTTCCACGACAAGTTTCGCGTTTGGCAAAATTTATAATTGTACTCCCTTTCAGACTCACTAAGATTTCCATAACCACGGTAAGGAGTTAATAGATATGTTCGGAGTGGATACGACGAGTCTCCTAGGATATGATAATCGGGCGAACATAGCTCTGGCAGCTCTTTGTTAATAAATGATAACTGTAGCACACGAGAATCATGCATTTTTCTTGGAGCATCGGTAAAAATATCCAAAAATTTCAAGTTATCATCGCAAATACCTTGCATGGTTGATGATATGCCATCATGCCTATTAACATATGTTGATCTGATTTTGTGCTTTGGAGTTCTCACAGTTATGTAGGTACCGTCAATACAGCCTAACACATTTGGAAAGCCAGAAGTACTTTTGAACTGATCAGCAATTTCTTCTTTAGCTGCAGGATCTTTCGGAAAGCAAATCTCTTCTGAAGCAATATCATTCACCAAAAAGTTTAGCACTTGATTAAAAATCTTGTGGACTGTAGACAACGACATATTGAAAAGATTTCCAACCTCCCGAAAAGTAGTTTTATTACTAGAAAACCTGTTGTGAAATGTAAAAAATTATTTTATAAAGAATATAATAAAGAATAGGTAAAATTACCATAAATACATAAGCATTTGCGTTTCCGGAGTGAATGCTAATCGTCCACCTTTTTCCGGTCTTTTTATAACATAAGTGCTGCTGGAGTATCTATCGATGAGGTAGTATGCACTCTCCCTGTTCATCTTAAAGTGTTTTTTAAACTAGACGTGGAGAAAAATAACAACTCAATCACCCCTTATAATAATTTTGCACAAAAATGTGTTACCTATGCAGCTGTGTACGAGTGGACCACATCGTCAACAAAATTAATCACACTTGTTCTTTCTTCTTTTCTTTTCATCCACACAAAAGCCTCCTCACCTTCGGATGAGGACGTGGACGACTCCAAAAGTCCGTTTGCTACGGTATGTGCATGAATGATTTCGCTTATCACCCATATTTATTTGTTATTGCAAAATCCAATTTATTTCACCATTTTATCTGTCAAGTAAAATTTTCGTCAGCTGATTTACAGTGCAACCAGCTACCCTGTCAAAGCTTCAGAGGGTAGAAAGTGTGACTTTTTTACATTCCTGAAGTGTACATTTTTATGAAACTATATTATGGGGTTTTCCTATGGAGCTTTTTTGGCCGTTAATAAGACGCGAAAAATTATGTTATTTCCTTTTTCCTCCAACCAGTTTCGATGCATTTTGCATCTTCTTCAGGGAGAGTGCCTTTATTTTACAAAAAACATATAACGATAAGTGCATTAACACATTTAAACGAATATTAAACTTACTTTACATTTAACAATTAAAGTAAAACATCAACATTTTAAACGTTTTACAAAACAACACATATTTTTTTTCCAACATATAACAAATTTTAGCATCCATTTCGTCCACTTGTTTGTTACTATAATATAAACAGCGCTTATCTGACAGCCATAAATGAAACGAAATCAGCATAAATCTGAAAACAAATAAATAAATAATAATTTGGCGCAATGTCGGTAGAAAAGAAAGCAACACAAAGAATAACACGAAACACAAAGCTGTCCCGTAAAAAGGTAATACCAAATATGACTTGATCCGAAACCCTCTCTCTCTTTTTCATTGTTTACTTAAAAGGGGTACGATTATCTGCTGCTACTTGGCAGCACTGCATAATCGAGGAGCATCTGCCAGCAGAAGCATCGAAAAATCTGGTTACCAGACAAAATATATTGGCAGAAAACAGTGGGTGTTTTTGCTGTGATTTGGGATTCCAATTAAAAAGGCGCTAAGAACGCAATAAATAAGAGTATAAAATGCCAATCACAGGGATATGTATCGTAGGATTTGATGGTGGACAACGTTTACTTTAATTTCCCTATTAGCGCGAATAATAACTCGTTCTGAAATTGAGTAGGTATTACGATGGTAAATTGGTTGTTTACTTCGAATAGTAAGATTAATTAAGAAAATAATACTTTGGAATAAAAATATACTTAAGTAAACCTTTTCTTGGCACATTAACACGATTTGGTGTGAAAAAGGCAAAAGAACCATAGTTTAAATCAAAATGCCCAAATTTTATCTTCGCAGTACTGGCACCATTGGACACTGTTATAAAAAATTATACATTTGGAGCGCTCTCAGAGAGCGCTAAGTTTCGGATCAAGTCATCTTTGGAAATACTCCTCTCCATGTAAGTAGCAGTGATGCTGAGAGCACGAAAACTGCACACTTGCTAAAGCAGCTGGAAATGCGACTGGAAAAGAAGATGACAGAATGATTGAGCAATAGGGTGTCCCATCCAGGTATGAAGTTTGAGACAAATTTATTTTTGTAATACGATAGGCAAGAGCTGTCAAAATTTGGGTAATTGAATACAGAGTTGTATAAATTTATGTATGTTAAGGTAAATTTCAAATAAATAAGCGAATTAAAATTTCTAAAAATCCAATTAGTTGGTAATAATGCGTCGCACAACAATAGCAATATTTTACTCTTTGAAGATCGGTAGAGCCCTCAAGTTGTTGTTGTTTTTAACCTTTGTGCCCTCGTGAAGGGTGGATACCTTGCCGCGGTACGAGGGCTTAAGTCGATAGCCACAGGGCTACGCTGCCCTTGTGATCATAGCTCCGTACGGCACTTCATCACGAGAGCAGCCTAGCCTCTCTGGCGCGACGACAAAGATCTTCCCCCTCCCAATCCAGGGTGTTATGCGAAACCGTGCCCATTGGACGTTTGCAGCCGGGAGGCAAATCGTGGCTGTATTTGAACGGAGCCTCTCTGATACCGGGTCGCCTCAGAGAGTAAGCATGGCCTTACCGCGGTACGGGGCTCTGCCGCGGCGGACGACACATTTTCCCCTACTCTTCCCTTGACCCTAAGCTGGCCGCGTCCGGCGATGGGTCGTACGAACAAGATGAACTCAAATTATCCAAATAAAAACGATAAACCTAAAAAACAAACAACGCCAAATTTCACTCCTCAGCAAAGGAGAGCTATGGAGGAACAGGCGAGAAAGCAACAACAACGCCGGAGGACAACCTCCGTTCCACAATCAAGGGGGGGATCGACAGCGATGGCAACTACGAGTCGGTCAACCAACCCTCTATCGACTAAGATTGACTTGATGGGAGCTAGCACCAGTGCGGTTGCCAACGCAACTAAGCGGACAACGGCAGATGCTAAACTCCCATCAACCGCTGATATGAAAACCAGTATCTTTACGTCTGTGGCAGCGGTCTCACGACCTGGCCTCGGAGTTTCGAAGGAGAAGGAAGCTGCAACTGAGATTTCGGCAAGGAGAGCGACCGCGATGGCAACTACGGGTCCGCACTCCCAGGAGACATCTCCCCGCCGCTTCACATACCACGAGAAAAGATTGGCTGCAAAGATCCTGAAGAGGTATGAAGGGGTACCGCAGGAATCGCTGTCGCCGAATTCCAGTAAATCGGTAGAGCTAGCGAAAGCTGTGATACCGGATTTCCAAAATTCTTACATGCCAAAGAGGTTAAAAGTTAACCCTTTCAAGCGCCAGAGATCGGACCTGGAGTTGAATCCCCCTCCCAAGCGGCATCAGAATACCCCTGGAGCGGGCAAACTAAGCTTTGCTGAGGTAACCAAGGACAGGATCCTTATAGGCGTCCTGGACCGAGGCAATGACCGCCTGGCCATCCCTAAGGACCGGTGGCGTTACGTGCGAAATGAACTCGTCAACATTCTTCTCAATGTTGCTCCAGAGTTTCCGGGTAGTTCGGCGCGAGTAACGGATGCGGGTTGGCACCAGGGTCAGATTAAATTACTCGCATGCGAGGATGCAAAAACCGTAGCACTGTACAAGGCAGCAGCTGCTAAGCTGGGTGAAGTCTACAAGGGCGCAAAGATAGAGGTCGTCGACTGGAAGGACATTCCAGCTCGTCCAAGGGCAAGGGCGTGGATTCCGGCCATCCCTGACGAACCCGAGAGAATTCTCGGGATGCTACGGCTAATGAATCCGTCCCTGCCAACGCATGACTGGAGTGTCAATCTGGTCGGGGATGCGGTAGGGCCCGACAGACAGGTGGTGTTCACCATGAATAAAGAGTCAATCGAGCCCCTCAAAAGGTGCAATGGCCTAGTACACTACAGCGTAGGCCAGATCGTTATCCACGTATATCGTGGTGATGCTCAGCGCGCTGCCTTCTCGGCTGCTCCGGGGGAACCGGAAAACGAATTACCAGAAGAGGAAGCGGAGGATTCCGATGCGGAAAGCATGTTATCCGCCACGTCCCTTGGCGATAGTGCTGTGAACAACTCGGAGATGGAGGACAGCCTACAGGACGGGGAAGCCCTCGACGTCACGGTGGTAGCAGCCAACGCTGAGCGATTAACATCTAACGCTGCAGACAGCAAGACTCCTGCAACGCCATATCGGGCAGTTAATCGGAACAACTCGTCGTTGATAGGCAACCTCCGGGATGGGGCAAACCTCGACGATATGGGGACGGCAGGGAAGTCTGTGCGCTCTCATGTTGGTGGTGCTTCAGATTAATCTGCACAAATCTAAAGTAGCTTCGGCTGCTTTAAGTAGTCGTCTTTCTAAAGGCGACGTGGATGTGGTCCTCATCCAAGAACCCTGGGTCAATAGCTCGAGAATCTGCGGATTGGGGACTAAGGGCTTCAAGCTCATTCGAGCCAGCGAGGAGAGCAAAGTCAGAACGTGTATTTTGGTCAAGTCTGAGTTGAACTCCTTTCTCCTACCTAACTACACCAATGGTGATATTACCGCTATCAGTCTAACGGTCGACAGCACCCGCCTGACGGTGGCGTCGGTCTATATGCCCTACGACGCCGAAGAACCCCCACCACAAATGGAGGTGAAAGACCTGGTGTCAAATTTCTGCACGGGTAATCTTATTATTGGAGCGGACGCTAATGCTCACCATGTCCAATGGGGGAGCTCCGACATCAATGCCAGGGGCGAGTCTCTGTTTGATTACCTCTTAACAACCAACCTGGTGATTTGCAGCGTGGGTAATGAGCCTACTTTTATCACTAAGACCCGCAGGGAGGTCATAGACCTCACTCTCTGTAGTGAAGGCGCTTATGAGTGGGTCAGAAAATGGCGGGTTCTGGAAGAACATTCTTTCTCCGACCACCGTTACATAGAAATGGTTTTAGACTTTATTGTAGAACAACCAATCATGAAACGCAATCCACGTAACACTGATTGGCAGTTACACAATGAAATATTAGACAGAGACCTCCCAGTACTGCCCTCACAAGCCCCCTCATCAGTAGAGGAGCTGGAGGATCTTGTTACTACATTTACATCGGCGCTCTCAAATGCTCTAGGACAGGCTTGTCCAGTGCCAAAACCACGCGGTAAACACAGGCCACATTGGTGGTCCTACGATTTGGACTCGCTCCGAATATCATGCCGGAAACAATTTAACAAGGCCAAGAGCTTCGGCTCTGAGCCTCATTGGCACGAATATAAAGCTAAACTAAGGGCCTACAAAAAAGCTCTGAGACAGGCGAAGAGAACCTCGTGGAGAAATTTCTGCACTGGCGTCGAAAAGGTCGACGACACAGCGAGACTTAGACGAGTCCTCTCGAAAAGTCAAACAACCATCAGCTATTTGCGAAAGCCTGACGGATCCTGGACCAGCACGGAAGAGGAAACCCTTGAGCTGCTCTTGAATACACATTTTCCGGGGAATCTGCATGATGCACCACTAGCACCTGCAACAAACCTGGCAGTAAATATACCCATCACTGAGGAAAGAGTAAGGTGGGCAGTTAAGAGCTTTGAACCGTATAAGGCTGCCGGGCCGGACGGGATTATCCCCGCGCAGCTTATAAACACGTTGGAGACATCAGCTAAATGGCTGGTATTTCTCTTCACAGCCTGCCTGGCTCTCAACCACATTCCGGGCTCCTGGAGAAGCGCCACGGTAGTGTTTATCCCTAAGGCTGGGAAGGCATCCCACTACGAGCCAAAAGACTACAGACCGATCAGTCTCTCGTCCTTTGTACTAAAAACCTTTGAGAGGATATTAAGCGACTACCTCTTAACGACTATTGATAGCAACCTTATCTCTAGCTATCAGCATGCATACACCAAGGGTAAATCAACAGAAACCGCTCTGCACAGCCTAGTGTCTGTCATTGAGAAATCGCTGTGTGAAAAGGACTACTGTCTCGTGGCCCTCCTAGACATTGAGGGGGCTTTCAACAATATAAGCCCGGAGGCTATCAACTCCGCTCTAACTAATCTGGGAGTAGATAGACCTCTAACTGGTTTAATTGACCAACTTTTAATGGGAAGGAAAATAGCTTCTTCACTTGGTACGGTTGAGTTATCACGCTATGTCACAAGGGGAACACCCCAGGGTGGTGTTCTTTCCCCGCTTTTATGGAACCTCACAGTCAACTCGTTGCTACGTGACACAAGCTGGGGGGGGCGGGAAGATAGTGGCATATGCAGACGATTTAGCTATTGCATTCAGAGGCAAGTTCCCACAAACTCTGTGTGACCTGATGCAAGTAGCACTGCGAGAAGTTTCGACGTGGTCCTCTCGCTGCGGACTTAGTATCAACCCAGGGAAGGTGGAACTTGTCCTCTTCACCAACCGGTACAAAATACCGCCACTAAGCCTACCAGAACTAGATGGCACGCGCCTGGGCTTGTCGGATAAGGCCAAGTTTCTAGGCATAGTTCTGGACAGGAAATTGAATTGGAAGGAGAATGTTCTTCAGCGCCAGAAGAAAGCTTGCATCGCTCTTTACACCTGCAAAAGAGCCATTGGCAAAAAATGGGGGCTCAGCCCTAGAGTATGCAGTTGGATCTACACGGCCATCATTCGCCCAATCATGCTTTATGGAGTCGTCGTATGGTGGCCTGCGCTGAGCAAGGCAACATACCTGAATCTGTTGCGGAAAGTCCATAGATCCAATATGATCTGTATAAGCGGTGCGCTAAGGACAACGCCCAACGAAGCCCTCCAGGTCATTCTGGGCATTTTGCCACTTGATCTGGAAGGGTTTCGGTCAGCGGCGGCATCAGCTCTGCGCCTAAGAGAAACCTCCAGTTGGGCTGCGGGTACTATTGGACACTCCAGTATTCTGGAATCTTACAGCTTTCTCCCTCTAAGCACAGATCGTTGTGCGACTACTACAGTCGGGGATAGCTGTTTCAAAATAAACATTCCCAGCAGAGAAGACTGGGAGAGGACGGATTGGTGTCCCGAAACAAATGGTGGCACTTCCATATACACCGACGGCTCGAAGTTGGACGGCAGAGTTGGAGGAGGCGTTTATTCAAGGGATTTGGACCTTGAGCTCTCCTTCAGACTACCTGATCATTGTAGCGTCTTCCAGGCGGAAGTCTCGGCAATCCTGGACGCCGCGGCCTGGTTAAGCAAACGTGTTATCGGAGAAGATATCGCTATTTTCAGCGATAGCCAAGCGGCCATCAAATCCCTTGGCTCATACACGTTCAACTCTGAACTGACGCTCAGCTGTCGTCGATCTCTTCAGGAGATGGCCCAACAGAACCGCGTAAACCTCATATGGGTCCCGGGACATAGGGACATTGAGGGAAACTGTAAGGCAGACGAGCTTGCCAGGCAGGGCACGACCAAGCAGGTTCTTCAGGATAAAGAGCGCTTAGGTATGCCGTTTGCCACATGCAAACTAATGCTGAAGGAGCACACACTCCGTCAAGCCAACGAAAGATGGCTGCAATCCCCAGGGTGTCGCATATCGAAACAAACCTGGCCAAAATGGGATCTTAAAAGGTCTAGACGCATTTATGCCCTAACTAGGAGGGAAATCTGCATATTGATAGGGGTATTAACCGGTCACTGCCTCATTGGTAGGCATGCAGAAAGGCTAGGTGTGCCCTACCGACGATGCTGCAGGAGTTGCAAAGATGATGAGGAGGAGGAAACAGTGGATCACCTCATCTGCAACTGTCCGGCTTTAAGCGGCGCGAGAACGCGCTTTTTGGGAGTTCCGTTCCTGGATAGCCTAAGCCAGATCGCGGAACTGGACATAAAGGACTTGATGGGCTTCATAAAGTCATCTAAGTGGTTCGAGGAGGAGTAACGGTGTCGGTTTAGGAGTGTCAGTCCCGGGATTCTGCTATGTGGAAAATCCCAACTACTCAGGGATTTTCCATATGGCTGGGTCCCGGGACTGACTTTCCTTGTGTTGGTGGTATCACAACGGGCCTTTCAAAACTGGCCTAAGTGTGCCTCTGCGGCAGCCACTTGAACCTAACCTAACCTTTGAAAGCCATTTCGTAATCTCCTATCAAACACGCAAGTTTTAAGGGGTATTGCGTTAAGAAACCCCTCAAAAAAGTATTTCGGGACACACTAATAAGGTGAGTCTCGAAAATTTTGTTTTAATGTTTTCTTAACACAAAACCCCTTAAAATTTGCGTGTTTGATAGTAGATTACAAAATGGCTATTAAAAGTTAAAAACAACTACAACTTGCTCTGCCGATCTTCAAAGTGTACAAATATAGCTATTGTTGCAAGACGCACTATTACCAACTAATTTGGTTTTTTAACATACATAAATACTTACAACTCTGTATTCAATTACGCAAATTTTGACACCTTTTGCGATATCATATCTCAAAAAAAATTTTCTCATACCTGGACGGGACACCCTATTGAACAACGAGCGCTAATATTAAGAGCAGCGAAGAGCGGCTGATACAAAAAATTGATGAGATCTCAGCTGATCTAAATTATCTAAATCTCTAAGATGTGAGGCTGATGGCTGTTGAATCAGCTGAAAGCTGAGGTAACGGACTTGAAAAAAACTGTTGGTAGATATGAAAATGATGCCGTTGCGACAGATTTATTTATTAGTGGCATACCGAAGTTGTTAAATGAGAGCTGTGTGGATATTTTCTGCAAAATCTGTTGCGCAGTAGAGCTGCAAAACTATCGATAGTGGCGCCATTCGATATTTTCGATAGTTGCAAAAATACTATCGATAGTTCGAAACTATCGTATACTATCGTAATTTAAGTTTGGAGGAACTTCAACTCCGATCATATCCATACATAATTTACATGTACATTAGAGTGGTTCACAAATATGGACTTTTTGGAAATTCTAAAAGGCTACCCCCAATTATTGTTCCTTATGACAAAAAAAGAGGCTGCTTTTTTTTTTTTTTTTTTTAAGGTGGTTTAGAGGTCGCGCTACTCGTTTTTATAAAAATATGAGATACTTGCATATTTAATTTCATTTTAACATGTTTAAGTGCAGTAAAAATTTGGGTTTTTGTGTGTTGTTATTCTGTTTTCATTGGCGAATATTCCTGCAATTCAATAGCCTTCTTGGATGAGTAGAAAGGGTTTAACTCCTGAAAATATGCTTCGAAATAGAAAACGGTGCAACTAAAACGCCTACACTGATCTCATTGCGCATTGGTTTTTTGGATATATTTCGCATCTAGAAGGTTTATGACATCGCTGATTATGAATCCGATGACAGTTTTTTTAAATTCAAAATGGCGGGTCCAATATGGCGGTGATATTTTTGAAAACTAATTGGATTTTATTGAAACTTGGTACTCGGGAGTTTATGCGTTGTCTGATTACGAATCCGATATCGGTTTTTTTAAATTCAAAATGGTGGATCCAATACGGAGGTGCATTTTTGAAAACTAATTCGACTGTGTGAAACTCGTCACTGATGGATTTATGACATCGATTTATATGAACTAGTATCGCTTGTGATCGAAAATTCGACCAATAAAAACCTTAGAGGGTCGTGGGGTCGCTAGCCCCGTACCCCATCCTTAAATTTCGGAGACGCCCCTGAAAATATACCGCCTATACCTCAGTTTTTTTCAATTTTCTTTCCATCGTTGCATATTTCATTCCAATCGGTCAAACGGTTCGCTCACAGGAGGTTCCTAAAGGTTTTCATGTGGCGTATTTATTGACATCGGATTCCTATGCATTTTTGGCAAAACTGGCATCTTATACATTATACATTAATATATATAAATGAAATATGCACCGATGGAAAGGAAATTGAAAAAACTGACGGTTTACATGTGCCAAAAAAAGTAAAAAAAAAACTATCGATACTATCGAAAATACCATCGATAGATTTGCAGCTCTATTGCGCAGCGCACACTGATATGCCAGCTGTTAAAGAATTTTTTCGTTTGCCTGTTAGTAAACAAAAACATTCCAATAATAGTTCCTCCCCACCGATTATTGTTAAACTTTCCTCCTCTCATGCTCGTTGGTACGCAACATCCAAATTTGGTACATTTTTGCCATTTTAGCTTCAACACAACTGTATTGACAGTGCTACAAATATAAAAAACTAAATTTGAATAACTACAAAAAAATTATTTAGTCATGATGTTGTGTATTTTTCACTCCTCTTCTTTACTGGCAGTAGAAGTGAAGTGATACCCCTTGGGAAAGGACGAAAAAAAGCGACTAAGGATTGGCGAATTTTCTTATGTTTCAATCACCATATGTACATATATTAAAACCCGTTTCTGTGTTAAATTATGGCAGCAGATGAACTGCTTAAAATTAATAAATGTTGTATTGTTTGGCTAGCAAATTATTTTGGTACGTTTTTTTCGGTTTGGTACGAATTTTGGTACACAAAATTTTGAGCAAACGGAATACATGAAAGCCTCTCTAGAGCGAATGGTAAGTTAATGTATTATGCAGCTCAACTCAGACGGCAAAAACCCTTAAGGGTCGAATACATAAAGCTTTGTTAACCTCACCTGACATTTGCTACCTCAAAACTTTGCGTCCAACTTCGGAGGTATGCTACAATGAACGCCTTGACGCTTCTCTTTTATACATTTGTTTTCGTTATTTATTTCTTTGCATTCAGAGTGTTTTGGTTAATTTATTAATTTAATAGAGAAAAAATTAATTAATTATTATTTCCTCCAACTTTTTATTCTTTAATTAAAGCAAATTCATCAACATCTGATGTCAAAGCAAGCAAAGCAAGCAAAATTTGAGAGTTTGCCAAATTTTAACCTTGCTTCAACTTTGAGGTCTCCAATTTGCCATGCTTCGTTTAAATACGTATACTGAACTTTTCTGTCAAAGTCAAAGTTTGAGGTAAAGTCAAAATAAAGCTTTATGTAACTGACCCTGTAGCAGCGGCTTTCTTACGTGGTCAGGTGTGGGTTCGTAAAAGAGATGGTGAAGCAGCGATCAAAATTTTTGATAAAAACAAGTAAGGAAAGCTGTCTTCGGCTGTGCCGAAGGCTATATACCTTTCATGAACAAGCGTCATGATTTTCACTGCTCGTGTGAATTTAACTTTAGCTCATACCCTAATTATCGGAACTATCGATTATATGGGGGTGATGTGTTTTGTTGGTCCAATCTAATTGATTTTTAACATCGACATTCCACTTTCTAACAGAGCAATAGTTACGAAATTTCACGACCCTACCTATATAATTATGGGAGTTATAGCCCAAAATCCGTTTATCGGAACAATCGATTGTATAGGGGCTATGTGAAATATTTATCTCATCTCAATGATTTTCAACATCGCTATTTCACATATAAAAATAGCAATACTTACAAAATTTCATGTTCCTAGCTTTATAATTACAGGAGTTATAGCCCGAAATCCGTTTATCGGAACAATCGATTGTATGGGAGCTATATGAAATATTTATCCCATCTCAATGATTTTCAACATCGGTATTTCACGTATAAAAACATCAATACCTACAAAATTTCAAGTTACTAGCTCTTAAATTACAGAAGTTATAGCCCAAAATCCGTTTATCGGAACAATCGATTGTATGGGAGCTATATGAAATATTTATCCCATCTCAATGATTTTCAACATCGATATTTCACATATAAAAACATCAATACCTACAAAATGTCACGTTACTAGCTCTTTAATTACAGAAGTTATAGCCAGAAATTCGTTTATCGGAACAATCGATTGTATGGGAGCTATGAGTAGTTTTGGTCCGATCTTGCTGGTTCCGACGAATGATTATTCTCATATAAAATAACGTCTCCATACCAAATTTCATCGAGATATCTCTAAAATTGAGGGACTAGTTTGCGTACAAACAGACGGACAGACGGACGGACGGACAGACGGACGGACAGACGGACATGGCTAAATCGAATCAACTCATCGTCCTGATCATAACGGTATACTTATTAGTGGGTCTATCTCTTCTTCTTCTCATACTTACAAACATCGGACCAAAGTTATAATACCATTTCATGTTCATGAAAGGTATAAAAATATCGATGATACTTTTCCAATGTGGTTACTATATCAACTTTTATATATGCAAACTAGCCTACCCGTGGCTGCTTCGCAAGTCATTCTGCAGTACAAAAGAAATCGTAAAATTTTTGTTTTTGTTAAAGAGATGCGCCGCCATCTTGGGAAAAATTACGAAAAACCTCTTCAGTACAAAACGCAGAACCACCAAATCTTCCTTACGACAACCATAATAGGTAAGGACATTCATGTATGAATTTACACACATTTTCGGTTCCATTTTTAAAATGTTTTTATTAGGTCCCATTCGTCGTTCTTGTGCCCGGATTTTTGCATTCGATTTTGAACCAACTTCCTGTTGCGCCAGGGTCTTGAAATTTTCACCACAGTTCAGGTCGCGGTGACAATGCAATATTATGAAAAAAAAAAATTCCGATAGGTGACGCGTGGGCCGCTATATTTTGAAATTCGGAACATGTATTACTACTATGAAAATAAATATTTTCCTTAAAAAAATCCCGCTAGGTGGAGCTGAGTTCGGGGTAATATAAACTGAAAGTCCTAATTATGGACCGATTTAGCTAATATTTAGCGTGTGTATTACTTAATCAATTTCCAAATGTTCAAAAAAAATTGGGCCCGCTAGGTGGCGCGTGAGTCGCTCCATTTAAGAAAGGCGAAGGTCTGTTTTCAGTGTCGATTAATTCGTTTTTCAACGAACTTCCCGTTGAGGTAGAATCTTGAAATTTTCATCATCGTTTAGTTTTCTGCACCCACGCAATATAACAAACAAATAATTCCGATAGGTGGCGCACGGGTGGAGATATTTGAAAAGTTTCATTTCCAGAGATTTTGCTTTGGATTTTGTACTAACTTCGCGTTGAGCTGGGGTTTTGAAATTTTCACCATCGTTCAGGTTTCGCTGACAATTCATTATACGAAAAAAAAAAATCCAAAATATTGTTTTAATTGCAAAAGTCCCATTTATCGGTCTATCTTCCTTATTTCTATCTGAATATTTCGTACACATGCTATAATGCGCATGCTATAATGCATTTTCAGCGCCATCTGTATATAAATAGCATCGAAATTTCAAATATTTGGATTTCACTTACATACATTTAGGCGCAGTCATGATGTATTTTATATTGCTTAAAAAGAGTAATTTTATTCATGTAACCATAAAAACACCGCGTAAAGCGTGTAAACGTAGAAAATTACCGAATGCGTAAATGAACTGTCAAAATTTTTATGGAACGAAGTTTACACAAATTCGGTAAACTTCCGCGAGGAGTTTAGTGTGTAAGCACCTCGAAAATTTACCCAATTCAATGACGCTGTTCGACATGCAGTTTTTCAAAGCAGTCAATGCACACTATACAAAAATAGAGGAATATGCTAAAAAATGGGTCAAAAATTAAATTAATGGGAATTTCAAAATTAAAAGTATTCATATAAATTTATCTATAGCGTTCATCTAACTGAGCTGTTATATGTATACATTTACGCTTTCGTTAATATCCAATTACAATCTTAGAAATTTTCACAGACTCAATACTAAAAAGTATAAAATAAAAAAATAGAATAAAAAAATATTTTTCATTTAAAATGTTTTTAAAATGAACTAAAAACTGGAAAATAATTTCCCCTCTGTCTACATAGATTCTTCACCACGTAAAGCTTATCCGGAACATTTGTGAGTGGGAATTCCTATAGGTATTAAAAAGTACTTGGAGTTTGAAATGTATAAAAAACATTTGGCGCTTGCTATATCGTGAAAAGATGTTTTTTAGGAAAGCTCATATCGGTAATAAGATTATTAGAAATTAATGCGAACCATCTCTAGCGTCTATATAACAAATTTCATTAAAATCGGTCAGGCGGTTTCCGAGATATAAATTAAATCTGGTAAGGTGGCAACTCTACTTAGTAAAAAAAAACCATGTCGGCCCATGTACCTACCTTATGGGTAAGTTTGGCGACAACGAAAACCCTTTACTTTTTATATATGTGGGTGAACGAAAGTGATATAATTTTTTTTTTCACATTTTACATATACTTCTTAACTTCTTATTACGCTATCCTATGCAGGGCCGGCCACTTTTTAACTCTTTCGTGAGTATGGTATAAAAATATTTAAAATCGGTTTGGTACTTTTCGAGTAATTGCAATTTAAACAAGTAAGGAAAGCTGTCTTCGGCTGTGCCGAAGGCTATATACCTTTCATGAATAAGCGTCACGATTTTCACTGTTCGATCCCCAGTACAGCCTGTGTCAATTTAACCATATTTACTATACACATTACACATCTTTGTTATAATTTAAAAAAACTTACAAAATAATAGGATCCGAGTTATCGGAACAATCAATTGTATGGAGGTTATATATTATACGTGTTCAATTGTACTGACTTACACTATACACATTACATATGTAGAAAGTACTAAAGGTGCAATATTTTACGTTCCTAACTTTTTAAATGCGGAAGTATTGGCCAAAAAACCTTATATCGGAACAACCGGTTGTATGGGGCTATATGTTATATTTACCCGATCTTCTTGATTTTCCTCTACACACTACATAAATTGAAAGTACTCAAGTTGCAAAATTTTATGTTCCTAATAGCTATATGACACTACGTATTTTGAATAGTATTTTCTTCTATTTTTTGTATTTATTGTGCGAAAGAAACGGTCTTATATAATTAACATATTGGTGCAAGGGGGCAAGCTATGTTAAAAAAATAACCGAAAAAACAAACCAAATTCAAAAAAAAACAAACCAGTCAATTTGTTTTTCGTTAATTTTTTTTGGCAATTCGACTATTTTTTTTGAATATTTTTGTGACAATTGTCTTTATAGTGTCAAAATAAATAAAAAAATATTAAAAAAAAATATTCAAAATGAAAGCACAAATAATAAATATTGCCACGAACTGTTTAATAACCGCTTCTGCGCTTATCTTAAGCAAAAAAGAGATGCGCAAAAAGAAAAAGTTCGCTGCAGAGTGGCTTTTAAAAAGAGAAACGGAGGGTAAGAACTAAAACTTGAAGTGCAATAGCGATTCCGGATAATTTTAATAACGCTTTTTTCGCGGCCGCCGTGGTGTAGCGGTTAAGTATTCGGCCTTCTACACCAAGTCGTGGCGGTTCGATGCCGGGCAAAGTAACATCAAAAATTAATTAGATAAACAATTTTCTAAACGGGATCGCCCCTCGGCAGTAGTTTGGCAAACTCTCCGGGTGTATTTCTGCCATGAGAAGCTTCTCAGCAAAAAATTGCTTTGCAAGTGCCGTTCGGAGTCGGCAAAAAACTGTAGGTCCCGCCAACTTGTAGGAAAACTCAAAAGCAACACACCACAAGTTGGAAAGAGAAGCTCGGCTAAAAATCTCGCTAGAGGTTATGATAACCTGTTGGTATATCGCCGCCATTAGTTTTTTTTTTTTTTTGTTAAAGGATTTAGCCAAAAACTATTGAGGGATATACAGTGCGAAGACACCAAGCTGTATCGTCAAATATTGAGAATGACTCCAGCTCAATTTGAAACGCTGCTCGTAAAAGTTAGCCCCTATATCACTAAGCAGAACACAACCATGAGAAATTGCATAGGACCAGCTGAAAGATTGCAGCTAACACTGCGCTATTTGGCAACGGGTAATTATTTATAGTACATACTGCTCTTGAGAACACAATTAGATGTCATGGCCCCTAGCCATAGTCAGAATTATGTATGAATTTAAGTTAGTTTAAGCATATTCAACAGCACACACAGAGTTGTGCCACAAAGCTGTAACTAACTCAAAATCACACTTAGTTGTGACTATGACTACGGGCCCTTAAAATTACTTAAAATCACTACACCCTTTCCTATCCCTTTCCCTACCCCTATCCTTATTTCTATCCCTATCTCTATTTCTATCTCTATCCCTATTCTTATCCCAATATCTATCCCTATCCCTATACCCATTTCTATCCCTACCCTTATCCCTATCTCTATTTATATCTTTATCCCTATCCTTATCCCAATCTCTATCCCTATCCCTCACCATATCCCTATCCTTATCCCTTTTTCTATCCCTATCCATACCCATATCCCTATCCTTATCCCTATTTCTATCCCTATCCCTATCCTTATCCCTATTTCTATCCCTATCCCTATCCTTATCCCTATTTCTATCCCTATCCTTATCCCTATCGATATCCCTATCCTTATCCCTATTTCTATCCCTATCCTTATCCCTTTTTCTATCCCTATCCATTTCCATATCCCTATCCTTATCCCTATTTCTATCCCTATCCCTATCCTTATCCCTATTTCTATCCCTATCCTTATCTCTATCCCTATCCATATCCCTATCCTTATCCCTATCCCTATCCTTATCCCAATTTCTATCCCTAACCAATTATTCTTCCTATCCTTAATCCTTTCGCTAGCACTATCATATTTTAAGTAGTGATTTCTTTAAGCATAATAATATAACCCCTTTTCAATGGACATAGGTGAAAGCCAAATGTCGCTGCAATTTCCGTTTCGCATTCAGCAATCGACTATTTCAAAGATTCTAAAAGAATCAATTCCAGCGATATATACCGCATTAAATGAAGAGTACTTGGCATTTCCCAGTACCGAAGAGGAGTGGCGGAATGTCTCCGAAGATTTCCTCAAAATATGGGGTTTTCCAAACTGCATAGGCGCTTTGGATGGTAATTTAATAGATCAACAAAAAATATGTTCAAGTAAATACTATATTCATATTTCAGGAAAACATTGTAGAATACCTACCACTAAAAAAAGCGGGATCCACTTATTTTAATTATAAGGGTTACCATTCCATTGTATTAATGGAAATCGCAGACGCCAACTACCGATTCATATACGCAGATGTCGGTGTTAATGGCAGAGTTGGTGATGCAGGGATTTGGTTAAACTCTGACCTAAAGTACGCAAGTGAAGGCAACAGAGTACATATACCACCACCAAGTATGCTTCCAAATACTTCAACTATTTCGCCGTTCGTCCTGCTAGCTGACGATGCTTTTGCACTCAAAGACTACCTTATGAAACCTTACTCTCACTTGCGATTATCTCAGACGTGTTGTGGAGAACACTTTTGGCATCCTCGCAAACCGTTTTCGAGTTTTGTTTTCGCTAATACATCGAACTCCCGAAGTAGCCATTCAGGTTGTCTTAGCTTGTATATGTATTCATAATTTTTTAAGAACCCAAAATATGCAAACAAAAACCCATTTCGATGCAATTTCCGACGCGGAAATCGATGCAATTATTACCAGCAGTTATATCCCAACTTAATCTGAACGGAATGTGCCGAAAAAACGTGCTGCTGAAATACGAAAAAATTTTGAAAACTATTTCGCTACATTAGACTATAATTTTATAAATATTAATAATATATGATGAAGTTGGGGTACATATAACCGGAAACAGCATCAAAATTTGTTTTCGATTGCATATTTTTTGTTCTTAACACGTTGGCTGCCACGTCGCACGTTGTCGTGCGACACCTAAATGTTACCCTGAGGCCACGTCGCACATTTTCGTGCGACACGTAAATGTTACCCTGAGGCCACGTCGCACATTTTCGTGCGACACCTAAGTGTTACTTTGAGGCCACGTCGCACGTTTTCGTACATTTTAATATGGAATTTTACATGAAGTTTGGATTATCTGGCCTGTGGTGAACATTCTGGTGTATTTCCCATGGCCGGTATGTATTTTAAAGCCATTTGTTTTTGGATAATAAAAAAATCGGAAATTAATTTTGTCTTTTTATTAATTTTTTTAAAAGTCAATTCATTAAAAAGCAAAAAAAAATTAAAAAATATATACATATGTATGTATGTAAATTCAAATGGAGATCAGTAGAAAAACAATAAACTTAAAACTAAAAATTCTTTTTCAGTAGAAAAACAATGAACTTAAAATTAAAAATTCTATTTCAGTAAAAAAACAATAAACTTAAAATGAAAAATTCTATTTCAGTAGAAAAACAATAAATTTAAAATTAAAATCTAAATATATTAAAATTAATTCTTCTTATGGGAATATTTAGGAAAACATTCTACACATAGTTGCGGTTTATTGGGACACATTGGGCAGTAGGTGGTGGTCCTTTTTAAGCTCTTTCTGGCTATCCCCCTATCAGTCGATTTTTTTGACGTGGCATAACACAATACGCAAGCACGCCTTATTGTTTTTCCGCTATCATCCTTTCTTTATTCTATAAAATGTTTGCGGTTTGGTATGGGTTCTGGAGCTATGAAGTCCAACAAAGCTTTTGAAATCTCCTGCCGAAAATTGGTTATTGAAATTTGTTTGTTTGTAGCCTTTTTATATATTATAAAGGCATTTACGACAGACATTCCAAGTAACAGTTCAAAAGCCACTTTGCGGTACCACTTAACACCTCTTCTGAGAGTGGTGGCGTAGGAGGTTTTTTGATCGGAATCAAATAATACTCAAAGCTACATCAAATTACTGTCGCACATTTTCGTGCGACGTGGCCCCACAACATGTTTTAAGTTCTCCCAGGCCATGTCGCACGAAATCTATCTATTGCTCAGCGATGGTTTGACCCACCCTTACATTTTATACGTCGTTAGAAGCGTATTTTAATTTCCTTTCGAACGAGGTATCGCTTAGCTCCATCGCTTTTGCAACATTGGCAAAAAGAATTTTTGAATAAAGTGATACCTGAAAAAACACAAAATTACCTATATCTCGAAGACCTACCCATACAAAAAATTTAAAAAATATGTTTTGTGCTTGGCATATCAGTGCCAATTCACCTATATACATAAATATCTTGGTATGTTTTCAAATTAATTATTTGTAAACTAGTGTTATCATCACTCCAAGCAATATAATCATCAAACCTGGCATTTTTTCTCATATGTACTTATACTTAGCGATCAAGGTTCATTCTAGAAATCCAT
This sequence comes from Campiglossa producta, assembly GCA_964058755.1. Taxonomy (NCBI): domain Eukaryota; kingdom Metazoa; phylum Arthropoda; class Insecta; order Diptera; family Tephritidae; genus Campiglossa; species Campiglossa producta. The sequence continues at coordinate 14,525,471 of CAXKVI010000006.1, read as the reverse complement.
GAGCCCCAAAGTGTAAGTAGGTGTATATATTTGCATACAAAGATACACAGATGTTTATACTTTTAACAACAAAACTTTAAAATAATCAAAAAAAGAATCAAAAAAAAAAAAATCAAAAAATCAAAAAAAAAATCAAAAATAATCAAAAAAGCCGTTTATGATTACTTTTGATTTTTTGGATTTTTTCTTCATTTTTTAATTTTATTTTTATTTTTTTTTTATTTTTTTTTTTTTTTTTTCTAATCGTAATCAATTAGTAATTGCTTTTTCTTGAAAGCAATTAAAATAATCATTACTAATTAAAAAAAACCTTCTAATCAATTAATTACTAATCAAAATTAACAGCTCTGGCCTCAGGTGACAAAAACTGTAAATTACATTGGCACTGAACGATCAAACTTCTAAAAAGGCTTTGGCAGCTAACATATGCATGTTAAGACATCCTGAAAGGATACATCTAGAGTACGTGTAAAAACTAGAGAACAAAACTCGAAACCCGTTTGCGGTAGCATTTAAAGATATATATATATATCTGGGGTAATCTCAAGTGAAAGAAAGGCTTGATTAGGTAATTTTTGAGAGCAAATTCAGTTTTTGTTAAACACATTTATACATATGTACATATATTATTTCTGTATGTAGAATAGCCATTTTATTGTTGTTTTTGATTCAATAAAATAAATAGAAAATTCAAATGCAAATTTTTAGGACACAATAAATTTTTATTACTATTGTCGGTGTTTATGCGAAACAACGTAAGGGGCAAATGCAAAACCACGAAACTGCTAAAGCACATCCAAAAAATCTGGAGAGTTATCAAAGACGCGTAGTAACTTTGCCGGGTCTCATTCCAAAATTCGAACGTGATACGCCAGGTAGTGCTGCTGCACGGTACCCTTCCAGATCGAGTGCCAAATGCCAAGAACGGCCAACAACAAAATCAGCAGCATTTGATTTGAAAGGCAATATTAAACAGTGCCGAATCTTTAAAAGGCAGATAGTATGCCTTTTTGCATTTTGAAAATCCAACTTTTTATGAAACGAACACCACTTTGTTTGACGCTTTGTTTGGTGAAACAATAATTTGATAGATAGAGTCTTATCTTAAAAAAAACGCCTAAAAGGAAAATATAGGTAAAGGATTTACCTTATAAGTCTAATATCCTTTACCTAAATTTTCCTTTGAGGCGGTTTTTTATAACTTTATTTAGATATAACCTTAAAGCTGTCATTTCCGTACAATGTTTGTGAAACGTAAATCAAATCAAATGAGTTAAACCATTGTTAACATTAGGAGCAAATTTCTATGTATTTCAACCTCTAGAACAGCTAGTTGTACAAAATAATTCAAACGATAATATCAGGGATGCTTAACTATTGAAACGTTTCTGTTTCGTTTAGTTAATTCACAAATGAAAACTATCAAAATGATTTCGTTTCGTTGATTATCAAAATAAAACTATCACGATAATTTTGATTCGTTGATTAACGAAATGAAATTATCAAAATAATTTGGTTTCGCTAATTCACAAGACTAAATTATCAAAACTAAATTATCGAAATACATCAGCGAAAATTTTTTTATTGAACTCTGCTGGCAATGCCCTTCACAAAAGCATACATACACATATATGTATATACATTACTTTCGGTTAGATCAAATCAGCTCAGAAAATAAATATAGTTAAAAATTAATACAAAAATGAGGTCACCAAAATAAGATCCTGTTCGAAGTTTTTATAAGAATTTAATGCAATAGTTACCAATAAGTATCAGGAATTCCAGAAATCGTATTTGTTTTGCTTATTTTTCTTTTATGTACAGGTATGCGTTTCATCATCATTTATTGGCGCTTAACCGCCTAAGCGATTTTGGCCGTTGCATATCAAAGCACGCCAGTCATTCCTTTTTAGCGATAACTGACGCCAATTGGAAACCCCAAGGGAGTTCAAGTCATCCTCCACCTGTTGTTTCCATCTCAGTCGAGGCCTCCTCCTTCCTCTGCTGCCGAATTCAGGCGACGATAGGAAAACCTTCTGTGCTGGAGCTTCTTTGTCCATTCGCATAACATGGCCCAGCCAGCGGAGTCTTTGGGCTTTAATTCGCTGAACTATGGTCAGATCTGCGTAGAGCTCGTACAGTTCATCGTTAAATTTCCTTCGATACTCGCCGTTGGCATCACGGGAAGGACCATAAATCTTCCGGAGAACTTTTCTCTCAAATACTCCAAGGGCCATCTCATCTTCTCTTGACATTGTCCATAAACCTGAGCCATACATCAGGACAGGTATGATGAGAGACTTATAGAGCGTGATCTTTGTTCTTCGAGAGAGGACTTTACTTCTCAATTGCCTACTCAGTCCAAAGTAGCACTTGTTGGCAAGAGTGATTCTCCGCTGGCTTTCTAGACTGATATTATTTGCGGTGTTGATACTGGTTCCCAAATAGACGAAGTCCCTCACAGTTTAAAATTTGTAACTATCAACAGTGACATGGCTGCCAAGGCGCAGGTGCGCCAATTCTTTCGTTGATGACAGCAAATATTTCGTCTTGTCCTCGTTCACGGCAAGACCCACTTTTTTCACTTCCTTATCCAGTCCAGAGAAGGCAGCGCTTACGGCGCGGTTGTTAAGGCCAATGATATCAATATCATCGGCATACGCCAGCAATTGCACGCTCTTGTAAAAGATTGTACCATTGCGGTTTAGCTCTGCTGCTCGAATTATCTTCTCCAGCATCAGATTAAAGAAATCGCACGAAAGGGAGTCGCCCTGTCTGAAGCCTCGTTTGGTTTCAAATGGCTCAGAGAGGTCCTTCCCGATTCTGACGGAGCTGTTGGTATTGCTAAACGTCATTTGGCAAAGCCGTATAAGCTTTGCAGGGAAGTCAAATTCAGACATTGCGGCATACAGGCAACTCCTTTTTGCGCTATCAAAAGCGGCTTTAAAACCGACAAAGAGATGGTGAGTGTCGATTCTCTTATCATGGGTCTTCTCCAGGACTTAGCGTATCGTGAAAATCTGGTCGATGGTAGACTTACCAGGTCTAAAGCCACACTGATAAGGTCCAATCAGTTTGTCTACGATGGGCTTCAGCCTTTCACACAACACGCTAGAAAGAACCTTATATGCGATATTAAGAAGACTAATTCCGCGGTATTTGGTGCGGTTAGCGGGATGGCCTTTCTTGTGGATTGGGCAAAGCACACTTAAATTCCAATCCGGACGCATGCATTCGTCTGACCATATTCTGCATAAGAGCTGATGCATGCTTTTTACCAGCTCTTCGCCTCCGTGTTTGAACAGCTCGGCGGGTAGTCCGTCTTTTCCAGGCGCTTTGTTGTTTTTGAGCCGGGATATAGCTATCCTCACTTCATCATAGTCAGGTGGTGGGACGACTTTTCTATCGTCAGGGATTGGGGTATCGGGTTCGACGTCTCCCTCGCAATTTAGCAGTGAGGAGAAGTGCTCCCTCCATAATTTAAGTACCTTTGTACGTCGGTTACCAGGTCGCCATTATTGTCCTTACAGGAGCTTGCCCCGGTCTTAAAACCTTCCGTCATCCGCCGGATCTTTTCATAGAATTTTCGGGCATCATTCCTGTCAGCCAGCATCTCAAGCTCCTCATACTCACGCCTTTCGGCCTCACTTTTCTTTTTTCTGAAAAGGCGGCTCTCTTCCTTCTTTGCCTCACGATATTGTTGCCATACACTGCGGGTTGCGCCCGTTCGCAACGTCTCCTTGTAGGCACCGTCCTTTTTTTCGAGGCAGTTTTGCATTCCTCATCGTACCAGTTGTTCTTGCGGGCTCGCTGGAACCCTATAGTGGCCTCAGCGGTGGTACGCAATGAGTGAGAGATATGCTTCCATTGCTCGGTTACATCGTTAGGTCGGGGATTGCCCTCTGCTAGCAGGTGGGAGAGTCGAGTGGAGAAATTATCAGCTGTCTGTGTCACGCGCAACTTCTCGACGTCAAACTTTCCTTCCGTTACTGTGCGCACCTTCTTCGTTGCACAGAGGCGTGTGCGTATCTTGGCTGCGACAAGATAATTGTCAGAGTCAATATTGGGACCACGCAGTGTACGCACGTGCAGAACGGTGGAGCTATGTCTGCCGTCAATCAAGACATGATCAATCTGGTTTCTCGTTCTTTGATCAGGGGACAGCCATGTGGCTTGGTGTATTCGCTTATGCTGGAACCTGGTACTACTGATGACCATATTGCGAGCAGCGGCGAAGTCAATCAACCTAGTGCCGTTGGGGGATGTTATATCGTGGAGACTGAATTTTCCAACTGTGGGAGCAAAGACTTCTTCCTTGCCCACCTTGGCATTAAAGTCGCCGAGCACGATTTTGATATCATGCTGGGGGCAGCGATCATAAGTCTGTTCAAGTTTATCGTAGAAGGAGTCCTTCTCTGCGTCGTCCGTCTCCTCAGTCAGCGCATAGGCGCAGATAAATGTTATGTTGAAAAACCTCGCCTTGATGAGGATCGGAGCGAGACGCTCGTCCACAGGAGTGAACGCTAATACTTGGCGGCGAAGTCTCTTTCCGACCACGAATCCTACACCACGCGCTTTGCCGCGTGTCTGGCCACTGTAGTATACGTCACAAGGACCGATGGTCGTTTTCCTTGCCCCGTCCATCGCATTTCCTGCAGGGCGGTGATGTCGGCCTTTGCGCCTACGAGGACATCAACCAGTCGGGCAGCGGCACCGTCCCTTGAAAGGGTCCGGACGTATGCGTTTACGACGTAAATTTTACCTACTCGGATCAACGCTGCCACTGTTGATTGTTTGCAAAGAGATTTAGTGGATTATTTGTATTTGTTCTGAATTTGTTTGCTTTGGTAGTTTGAAAGAAAACTGTTTTTGGCGCATAACTTTTGCACGAATGGAAATATGTTTTCCCTTATTCTTAATCTATATACATGAGGATGGGTCCTATTTGTAGGGAGACAGTTTTATTATCAGATTTTTAAAGGCTCAGTCCCTAAATCGATATTAATTTAGCCGAAGATATTACACACACATTTTGGTCGCAATTGGAAACGATTAGGGCGTGTCGCACAGGGGTCAAAACTCAGGTTGCCCTACATATGGAGACTCAAAAAATGTAAACCATTTGTTCTTTTTATCTAATACTCAAAATTGATAGCACTACGGTCGGAGTTATTTCATACAAAATTTGGTTCCGATTGGAAACGTCTAAGGCATGCCACAGAGTGATATCTCCGACCATAGTACTATCGATTTGGAGAATTAAATAAACAAACAAAAAATGATCTTTTGAGTTTCCATGGGATACTTTGAACTTAACCCCCTGCGACATGCCTTAGGCGTTTGCAATCGGAACCAAATTCTGTATTTGATATCTCCGAACATAGTGCTATCGATTTCGAGTATTAGATAAAAAGAAAAAAATCACTTTTATTTTCTGAGTCTCCATAGGGATATCTAAACTTTAATCCCCGTACGATACGCCTAAACCATCTCCACTCGGGATAAAAATGTATGTGCGATATAATTAACCGTGGTGCAGCCTATTTAAATTATGAATAAAAGAAAAACGCGCATTAGATTTTTAAAGTTTTCAAAATACCCTGGAGTTATGAGTATTTGAAAAAAAAATTAAATTAAATTAATTAAATTACCGTAGATTTGGCCATATATAAAAATGCAGGGTTTTATGAGTGACGAATAGACTGGACGGATTTTTGACAAGTTTTGACAGTTTATCATATCAAATATATACAATGTCAAGGAGACTTGCCCCATACATGTTTAAACATAGGAACGAAACTTGAAAATGAGATTAACACCGAGCTTATTTACCAGCTGCTCCTTACTTTATACTATTTTCTTAATATGTATATAAATAAGCATTTCAAGGGGAAGCACCTTAAAAATTTAACTTTTTTATATGAATGGCAGCCGCCGTGGTGTAGCGGTTAAGTGTTCGGCCTTCTACACCAAGTCGTGGCGGTTCGATGCCCGGCAAAAGTAACATCAAAAATTATTTAGAAAAATAATTTTTCTAAACGGGGTCGCCCCTCGGCGGTAGTTTGGCAAACTCTCCGGGTGTATTTCTGCCATGAGAAGCTTCTCAGCAAAAAATTCATTTGCTTTGCAAGTGCCGTTCGGAGTCGGCAAAAAAACTGTAGTCCCGCCAACTTGTAGGAAAAACTCAAAAGCAACACACCACAAGTTGGAAAGAGAAGCTCGGCTAAAAATCTCGTTAGAGGTTATGATAACCTGTTGGTATATCGCCGCCATTAGTTTTTTTTTTTTTTTAAGGGCCACACAAATATGACTCGTTTAGAGCACAAGTGGTTAAAGTCCATTTTTTTTCAGGTAGGTATCACGCTATGTAGAGGAAAATGTGTTCTATATAACACGCTAACCGGACAACTCCTAGCACCCTTAGAAACCGAATAAATAGCAGAACTAACTTGTGAAATCAAGGGTACCTCCAATTTGTTGACAAGACAAAACCTTGAATATCTCAGTTCGAGAAAAGGGGACTTATACCACTTGTGCATTAAGGGGCTCATAGGTAAGATATATAAGTAGTTTAAACTTCGTAGTTTTTTTTTTTAATTTGTTTTTTTTTCACATAAAATTGGGTTAGTTATTTTGTAATAAGTGGCAACCGTGCTTGGCTAAGTGACGGCATTACCAGCTCTATAACAACATACTTTTGGTGTTTCAACGTTATGAATTAGTTTCGTTAACGTTAATTAGCGAAAAGAATTTATTTTGATAACTTTTTTTCGTTGATTAGCAAATGGTATTATTCTGATAATTTCATTATCGTTAGTTATTTAAAAGAAATTATTTTGCCGAGTTCCTTAACGATAAAAATCTGAATCGTTTCAACGAAACGATTGGTTTTTGTTGATAAACGCGTAATATTAACGCTAACGTGCATCCTTGGATAATATCACATATACATAACTCTTTAAATTAAAATAACAACACATAGAAAAATGACCTGGGAATGGATTAGAATTGATATGATATGACCAAATCACTGTCAATTATTATAAATCAGCAGCTTAATTTTCTCTGTCTGAACAGTCTAATAACTAAACTTAAGTTACGAATACGTTGTGCATAGATGTTGCAAGGAATTATTTACATTTTTTTCCACATGAAGAGAAAACCCCATTAAAATAGCCCATGTAGTAAATGGACAATTTTTCTACAATAGATATGTAGAAGTATTCCAAATGTATTCCAAGCTCATTCATTCATTCAGTCATAGCATCCAAAAACTTAGTTTTTACTGTTGGTTTCTGCATTGGCAAAGGGAGAGGTAAATTGGAAAGAAATCTTGAGATTACAACGGTAAGGGGAATGCAATACAGTAAACTGCATTTGCGGCTAATTGGTTCAGGCACCAGAATTCACACCTGAATACGCCTACCGTCGTTTTAGTTGCTCAATTTGCGAATCGACTAAAATGTTATGAATATCTCTCTTTGTTGTAACTTGAAGATCTGGATCAAGTTTAGCGATTTCTTCGGCAATATAGGCTCCAAAAATATTTGCTTTCTCATTTTCAGACGCAGCACAAAAAGCATGAGTTAAATTTTAAGATGCTTCAATTAAAGCAGACGCGTTTTCATTCACGTCGTTTTCTGTTTTAGTTCGTCGTTTCTTTACTGCATGGTTCTTCCTAGTTCTATTCTCTACAGCACTATTTTTAGTAGAAACAGATTGTGGGGTAGTTGCTGCATTGGAAATTATTTTACAGCTATTGGCTGTTTTACTTTCCACTATTACACTATTTTCAGTGCAACTTGGTGGCGAAGCAAGGCGTATGTCCGATATTATATCAAAAGAATTGGGATCAGTAGCGCATCTTTTCCTAGTACTAATTTGAAGGTAATCCTCAAAAGCTGAATTGGAAAGTTCCGTATCGCTTTCTTCTTCTAAAAAGAGTGAAATGTACTGCTCGGACTGATCCGTCTCATCTTCCAAGGGCTTGAGAGACTGCAACAATATATATTTTAAAAATTAGATGCAAGCACAGAATGGTTAAAGTAAAGTGAGGAGATCCTCTAAGCCTAGTGACACAAAACTGTTTATATATAATCCTGTTTAATTCGCCACGGCTCAATCTGAAATTCTCATGCTGGGATCAGAGATTTCAGGAGGAATGCTTCTTAACTTTCAGCTACGAGTCTGATGAAAGTTTACCGAATGGACGTGACGGCTAAACATGGAAATCACCCCTTATGTAACAACGAGGGACTTGCATGTACATTAGGGTAATTAAAAAAAAAAAATTTTTTTTTTTTTATCTAACCCCCAAAAAGTTAGGTATTGATGAGAAAATAAGCCTTGCAAAAAATTAGCGCTCTGACTCAACCATTAGGGGTGGCTATTTACATTTTGTATGGATAAAAATGGCATCTTTTCAAAGTGACTTCTGTTTCAATTTTTTAAATTTTTTTTCAAAATATTTTTACATAAGTGAAGCTTTGAAGATTCCAAAATGGTAAGCCATGTGCGATTATCTCAACTATTAAGATAATTACAGCCATTTAAAAATGACCGAGTTTTGTACTATTGCACACACATACAGTAAATTTTAAATGGCTGTAATTATTTTAATAGTTAAGTTAGAGTGCTAATTTTTTGCAAGGCTTATTTTCTCATCAATACCTTTTTTTATGGAGGGTTAGACCAAGTCGACATATTTTTTTTTGAATCACCCTAATGTACAACAATAAAGCAAAATATAGAATGTATTACCATCACATTTTTTTTATTAAGTTATTTACAGACTCCGTCTGCTGATTGACCACTATAAGAAATTTTAGTGCATCGAAAAACTTCCAAGGATTTCTTTCATCAACCGGTGCACCGCTTCGCTTGGCGTTATCAACGCGCTGCTTCTCAGCAGCAAAGTACGATTTAAGATTATTCCACTTGTGCGTAATTTCATCTAAATATTAAAAAAAAAAAAAAAAAATTGCAGTAGCACCAAAATTGGTTCACGTATGTACATATATCTAAACATACCGTACTGAAATGGAACATTGGCTTTAAACATGGTGTTCATTTCATCTGCTAGTTGGAGGAAAAATTGTTGCTTCTCATGCTTTTTCTTAAACGCAGGTATAGTGTGGTTCCACAGGAATTCCTCATCATGAACTCTATTTATTAAATAGAAAACGAACTTGTCTTGCCATTTTTGTTTATTAATTTTTTTCCAAATTCAGCTATATGATCAGCTTTCTGTCCCAAATTTTTCAAAACATGATCTTATCTTTATTTCATACGATCTCGCACTAGCTTATGATGTAGATACTTATTCCTACAGGGACTTTATGCATATTGATTATGAGCAGCTTGGAGTGGCTGTTGATGGTGTTTCCTGGGAATCGATCTGTGGCTTAGATTCTACAAACGATCAGGTTCACTTCCTGCAGGAGAATATCAGTGCACTTTATGAACAATACGTGCCCATTGTAACTAAACCCATTAAAAATAGAGAGCGACCCTGGTTTAACAATTATATAAAAAATCTAATTAGAAAGCGCGACATGGCTTATCGCAAATGGAAGCGTCTAAAGTGTTCTGCAACTTACGATATCTTCAAAGCTCGTAGGAGAGAAGTTGTCAGAGCTATCAAGTTACAGAAGTCTAAATACTTTGAGCACCAGTTTAGCACAGCGATAGGGTCGAAGAAAATTTGGCAAAGAATTCGCGAAATTGGTGTAGGTCGTAAACTCCATGATTTCCCGGATGACATAGATGTGAATGAGCTTAATAAACAATTTGTTCAGTCGTCCAGTTGCGATAGTAACTTATGTAGTGAAAGATATAGTGAACGATTGAGTGGTAAGATCTCCGGTTTTTCGTTCTCGCTTATTGATGAGTGTGCAGTTGTTGAGGCCGTCTTCAGGGTTAAATCCAATGCCACCGGTCTAGATGGAGTTCATCCTAAATTTTTTAAGTGTCTACTACCCAAAATTCTACCGTTTGTTACTCATGTCCTTAACACTATCTTGACCACATCCAACTTCCCCGATTGCTGGAAAGTGGCTAAGATAATTCCAGTTAAAAAATCAAACGGAGATTATAGGCCTATCGCAATCCTTCCTTTCTTGTCCAAGGTTCTTGAGCATATAATGCATAACCAGATAAATTCATTTCTGAGCCGCAACTCACTCCTGAATCGGAACCAATCTGGATTCAGAAACGGCAGAAGCTGTACAACCGCTTTGATTAAAGTCTCGGATGATATCCGACGCAATATTGACAACAATCTGGTCACGTTCTTAACGCTCTTGGACCATTCCAAGGCTTTTGACACTGTCAACCAAAATATACTTGGGCTGAAGCTAAAAAACTGGTTCAACTTTTCACCGCCAGAAGTACTTTTAATTCACTCGTACCTCAACGATCGATCGCAAGCTGTTTGTACCGGTAAGGACACATCTAATTTCCTACCAATAAAGAAAGGTGTACCTCAGGGTTCGATACTTGGTCCCTTGCTCTTTTCTTTGTATATTAATGACCTTCATAGCGTGCTAAAACATTGTGATTTTCATATTTACGCTGATGATGTGCAGCTATATGTCAGTTGTCCTTTGATTTCTATAAACAATTGTATAAATTATCTCAACACAGATTTGGAACAGGTAAATAAGTGGGCTAGTGATAATGGCTTGCTTATTAATCCAGCAAAATCGCAGTGCATCGTTATTTACAAAAAGATCGTTTCACTTGAGTGCTTTAATGCTGTAAAGCTGAACAACTCAGTGATACAATATGTAGATACTGCAAGGAATCTTGGAATGGTCTTTAATCGAACTCTGACGTGGCGCAACCACATATAAATTGCTATTGGCAAGGTCTACGGCATGCTTCGTTCACTTTGGACTACTCACCATTTCACTCCAGTAAAAAATCGATTGCTTTTAGCTAAAACATATTTGTTACCAAAATTATTGTATGGATGTGAACTGTATGCTAGTTGTGATAGCATTTGTCGCAATAAACTAAACGTCCTTTACAATAATGTCGCCAGGTACGTGTACAACGTGAGAAGGTACGAGCACATATCTGCTCTTGCCACACAATTATCTTCCATAAATTTTAATAATTTACTTAAGTTCAGGTGTCTCACACTTCTTCACAAGATTATTACCTCGCAAGTGCCGGAATATCTTTTTGAACGACTTCAATTCACCAGATCGCCTCGTTCGCTGAACCTTATTACAATGAAATACAGTTGTCTGGTAACTGAGCGCCAGTTCTTTGTCTTTGCTGTCCGCCTTTGGAACGGTCTGCCTCAAACGTTAAAAATTAATCAAAATGTACTGCGCTTCAAAAGCGAGCTTCTGCGCTTCTATTGTCAATAACTAAAATACACTCACTATCTACCTTTACCTCTTTATACAATTATTTTACTATAAAACTTCTGTCCTGCTATTCTTCAACTCAACCACTTTGATGTTTGTTAGGTATTTTTTCTTTTTTTTCTGTTGTCTAGTCTTTCACTATTGTTATTGTTATTCTTAAGTATTGTATAAGTTCAAACACTGTGAAGTAACTTAAGGTTGTGTGTTTGATTATTGATAAATAAATAAAATGATTTCAATGTCTGTCCCTCTCCAACTAATGGTGAAATTGTTTTTGTAATTAGACTTTCGTTAGTATTTCAAAATATAAAAATTGAACAAATGAAGTGAAAATACGTAGTGTCATATAGCAATGACTTTTTAATTGCAGAAGTTTTGGTCAAAAAACCTTATATCTGAACAATCGGTTGTATGAGGGCTATATGTTACATTTGCCCGATCTTGTTGATTTTCACTATATACACTACATAAATAGAAATTACTCGAGTTGCAAAATTTTACGTTCCTAACTTTTTAATTGCGGAAGTTTTGGCCAAAAAACCTTATATCTGAACAATCGGTTGTATGGGGGCTATATGTTATACTGGTCCGATCTTTTTGATTTTCACTATATACACTACATAAATAGAAAGTACTCGAGTTGCAAAATTTTACGTTCCTAACTTTTTAATTGCAGAAGTTTTGGTCAAAAAGCCTTATATCTGAACATTCGGTTGTTTGGGGGCTATATGTTACATTTGCCCGATCTTGTTGATTTTCACTATATACACTACATAAATAGAAATTACTCGAATTGCAAAATTTTACGGTCCTAACTTTTTAATTGCAGAAGTTTTGGCCAAAAAACCTTATATCTGAACAATCGGTTGTATGGGGGCTATATGTTACATTTGCCCGACCTCTTTGATTTACACTATATACACTACATAAATAGAAATTACTCGAGTTGCAAAATTTTACGTTCCTAACTTTTTAATTGCGGAAGTTTTGGCCAAAAAACCTTATATCTGAACAATCGGTTGTATGGGGGCTATATGTTATACTGGTCCGATCTTGTCAGTTCCGACAAATGAATCCTATATTACAAAATGGTGGCCACACACAAAATTTTAGCCAGATATCTCAAACATTGAGGGACTAGTTTGCGTTCAAACAGACAGACGGACATGGCTAAATCAACTCAGCTTGTCATCATGATCATTTCGGTATACTTATTGATGGGTCCATCTCTTCTTCTTCTCATACTTACAAACATCGGACCAAAGTTATAATACCATTTCATGTTCATGAAAGGTATAAAAATGGTTGATATGAAGTTTGACCTTTAATAACTGTTGTTGTTGTTGTTTCTCCCGCTAAAAAAATACGGTTATACTCTCCTTAACTATATGTAAGTTATGGACGGAAGGTCCATAAAAGAGCAATTTAAGGTATATTTACGAGTACACTTTATTTCAGTATTAGTTCCTTAAAGTAAGTATATGTCACTACGATAGGCACCTCGACGCAACTGCCCGCTGCTTCCGTTGAACTTCCCTTTATAGGCTGCGATCGGTTGCAGCCCTTACCACGATAGCCATGCCTTGCTCGCATGGTCAGTGCCTTGATTTCACAATCGTGTGAAATTCAATTATGCTGACTCTCTGTCTAGCTTTGGCACGTTTATGCTAACGCTGCACTTGTTGCGTAAGCGTTAGCCCGTGGTACTAACCATGCACTTGCATTCCCATAGGTGTTCAATTGCGTAGCATGGTGAAATGCAAGTGACCCTGAATGCAGGTATAGGGTTCCAGCAGTCGTTAGCTTTGTACTTATGCTGACTACGCGGCACGTGTTCCTTATAGTGTGGGAACGTTGCCCAATGGGTGCCGGGCAATATCTTAACTTGTATCTATCCCTATATTTGGTTTTTTAGTTTGGGAGTTTGTGGTATTCTGCATTTTTGCAAAAAAAATTCGCAAAAAGTTACGCTAGAACTGATATCATAATGGCTACCGTTAAATTTTTTTTTTCTACATCTCACTGAAGCAGTGCCATTTAACCTGCACAATGAATTATTCAACGTCCGGCAATATTTTTCGAGAATTTCACATTTTAACCTGGCCCAGGAGAATGACGGCCAAAAATGATGACAAAGTTTTTTTTTTACTTACAGATAATTGTTTTTACTATAATATAAGTAATTTTATGCGATCATATTGTTTAAACAATTATACTTTAAATAATTTTTTTTAACAAATAAATTTTTTTTTTTGTTCTACACGCTCAAAAAAAGTTCAAAATATGTAAAATAACGTGTAAAACAGTCACCTTTAATAATCAAAAAAAAAAAATGTTTGTCCATTCATACCATTCCAAAGATACTGCATTTTTTGTCAACCCTTGCGATCTAATTGTTAAAATTATGATATTTAAAAAAATTTTTTTTGTACAAATACATTTTTTTTACTTCTGCCTGCTCAAAAAAATTTCAAAATATGTCAAATAGTGAGAAAAACGGTCATCTTTAGTAATAAAAAAATGTTTGTCCTTTCATACCATTCCACAGATATTTTATTTTTTGTCACCCTTTGCGCTCTCATAGACCGTTGGGTGGTGCGCTGGACAATAGTGTTCTACATTGGTCGTTGTTATCAAGTTATTTTCAATTATAACATACATACATATCTACATTTAGCAGAATGTGAAAAAATTGAAAAAGGTTAAATGTGGGCGTGGCCTTCTTGCTCCTCTTTCTTGATTGGTGCACTTTCTTTTTATTTGAAAGTGTATTTTTTTAATTTCTGAAACAAAACAATTAGAAAACCACATTTTCGAATTTTGCCCGAACTTCGAAAGCCCTTAACTTAGTTTTGGAGGCTAACTTCGAAAAACTTAAAATAGTTGGTTTGGTCCAATACCTAGCCGGCTGCTGTGCATTGTAATAAATATTATTAACGCTATGTGTGGATGAAATTTCTACAATATAATTTTAAAAAAATTACTCCTTTTTCTAATAGAAAAATATTAGAATGGAAACTAAATGAAATAAATCGCCAAAATCGGATCTCGTAAATCTTTTTCGATGCCATCATTCAGCTATATGTAGCTAAATTTCCAATTGGGAATTTGATACTGTGGTCAAAACGTGTCTTTTGTAACATTGCTCGACAATCTTCCATAAAAGCTTTCCAGAGTACCCTTTGGGAAAAGAAAGTATGTTCCCATAAAAAGAAAAAAGGTATAAAAAAAATTCAAAACCGTTTGGATCCGGTTCCGGCTTTTGAAACGGTTTCGGTTTCGTTCTTTTTCAGATCAAAATAGCGGTTACGGTTTCGGTTTTGAAAAATGAAACGGTTTTAATCGGTTACGGTTTCGGTGTCAGTCCTTGCCATGGAGACAGGGTTGCTTTGTTGTTTTAAATGCTTTGGTTACATCGAATTCATCATCATCATTTATTGGCGCTTAACCGCCTAAGCGATTTTGGCCGTTTCGTATCAAAGCACGCCAGTCATTCCTTTTTAGCGATAACGGACGCCAATTGGAAACCCCAAGGGAGTTCCAGTCATCCTCCACCTGTTGTTTCCATCTCAGTCGAGGCCTCCCCCTTCCTCTGCTGCCGAATTCAGGCGACGATAGGAAAACCTTCTGTGCTGGAGCTTCTTTGTCCATTCGCATAACATGGCCCAGCCAGCGGAGTCTTTGGGCTTTAATTCGCTGGACTATGGTCAGATCTGCGTAGAGCTCGTACAGCTCATCGTTAAATTTCCTTCTATACTCGCCGTAGGCATCACGGGAAGGACCATAAATCTTCCGGAGAACTTTTCTCTCAAATACTCCAAGGGCCATCTCATCTTCTCTTGACATTGTCCATGAATCTGAGCCATACATCAGGACAGGTCTCCCGTGATATCACAAAACCAAGTAAGTGTCAGTTACTTGGTTTCGTCGTTCTACGAATTTTCGGAATCCCGTTAAAAAAATCTATCAGGGACATCGATCCGTTTCTTCCTATTTTGTTTCTAAGTACCTTAACCTAAAAAAGTTATAAAACCAAGTAACTTAAAATGCACTGAATCAAGAATTTAGTTCACAACAAAACCAAGTAACTCGTGTTCTTTTTTTAGTAACTAAAAAATTTACAACAAATACTAGGCTTTTTTACAAAAGCTCATTATAAATCAATTTCTAATCGTCACTATAATTTCCTCTTTTAGTTTCGATCTCCTATTAATGCAAACCACATTAAAAATCATTTGTTAATCAAGAATTATTAGAATTTCCTAAAAAAATGTATGTGATTATTTCACAAAACCAAGTAACTTTTAAAGATGCTTGATTTATCTTATTGTTATAACAAAAGTATTTGGGATAATTTTAAAGTTATTGCAGGGATAAAGCAAGGGAATATTATGTGATTTCAGCTTAGCATCAGATGGCGAACCAGAACACATTTTGCAGGATAAGTAAGGAATTTTATACTATATCTGAAAGTAGTGGTAGTGTAAGAGAACTTTTTAGTCTTGAGTCAGACGCAGGCCAAGAGTTTCTTTTTCCTCAAGTGCAGCCAACTATCGGGGAGGTCTAATCTTGGCTTGCCGGATGGTGAGAATCAAGAAAGTACATTCAACCAGGTTTCATCATTGTTTATTGGCGCTTAACAGCCTAGGCAATTTTGGCCGCTTCGTATCAACCCACGCCAGTCGTTCCTTTTTAGCGACAACTTACGCCAATTGAAAACACCAAGGGAGTTCAGGTCATCCTCCATTTGTTGTTTCCATTCAGTCGAAGTCTCCCCCTTCCTCTTCTGACCAATTCGAGTGCCGATAGGAAAACTTTCTTTGGGCTTTAATTCGCTGAACTATGGTCAGGTCTGCGTAAAGTTCGTACAGCTCATCGTTAAATTTCCATCGATACTCGCCTTGGCATCACGGAACGGACCATAAATCTTCCGGAGAACTTTTCTCTGAATTACTTCAAGTGCCAACTCATCTTCTCTTGACACTGTCCATGATTCCGAGCCGTACGTTAGGACTCGTATGATGAGAGACTTATATAGCGTGAACTTTGTCTGTCGAGAGAGGACTTTACTTCTCAATTGCCTACTTACTCCGAAGTAACACTTGTTGGCGAGATTGATTCTCCTTTGGATTTTGACTATCGAGGAGATTAACAAGGAAAATTTAGTGTGAGACCCAAAAAATAAGAAGGATTTGCTTCCGACATGCAATTTCGTTTTTATATGAAAGTACACTACAAACCCAAGTAACTATCAACTTGCTTGGATTTGTCGTGAAACAAAATTTTTTTTTGTATGAAAGCCAAAAATCGTAACAATCTAAAATCGAAGTTACTTGGAAGTTACTTGGGTTTGTTCTGAAACAAAAACTTTTTTTGTATGAAAGGCGAAAATCGTGTTTTTTATAAACTCTGTAACTCTTTTTCTTGGCCAATAAATCCATAACAACGTCGCAAAAAACTCCTTGCCCATGTGCATAAAAAAACTTTGGGGTCTTATCTTGTCATAATTGAAAAAGTTGTATAAACAAGTTGATTTTTTCCGGAGATATAGGCTGCTACGCAAAACCCTTAATTTCCCAACATTTTGAAAAAACTAGTTGCTTGGTTTTGTTGTATCATGGGAGAGGTATGATGAGAGACTTATAGAGCGTGATCTTTGTTCTTCGAGAGAGGACTTTACTTCTCAATTGCCTACTCAGTCCAAAGTAGCACTTGTTGGCAAGAGTGATTCTCCGCTGGATTTCTAGACTGATATTATTTTCGGTGTTGATACTGGTTCCCAAATAGACGAAGTCCCTCAAAGTTTCAAATTTGTAACTATCAACAGTGACATGGCTGCCAAGGCGCAGGTGCGCCGATTCTTTCTTTTTTCGCTTCCTTATCCAGTCCAGAGAAGGCAGCGCTTACAGCGCGGTTGTTAAGGCCAATGATATCAATATCATCGGCATACGCCAGCAATTGCACGCTCTTGTAAAAGATTGTACTCGTACCATTGCGGTTTAGCTCTGCTGCTCGAATTATCTTCTCCAGCATCAGATTGAAGAAATCGCACGAAAGGGAGTCGCCCTGTCTGAAGCCTCGTTTGGTTTCAAATGGCTCAAAGAGGTCCTTCCCGATTCTGACGGAGCTGTTGGTATTGCTCAACGTCATTTGACAAAGTCGTATAAGCTTTGCAGGGAAGTCAAATTCAGACATGGCGGCATACAGGCAACTCCTTTTTACGCTGTCAAAAGCGACTTTAAAATCGACAAAGAGATGGTGAGTGTCGATTCTCTTATAATGGGTCTTCTCCAGGATTTGGCGTATCGTGAAAATCTGGTCGATGGTAGACTTACCAGGTCTAAAGCCACACTGATAAGGTCCAATCAGTTTGTCTACGATGGGCTTCAGCCTTTCACACAACACGCTAGAGAGAACCTTATATGCGATATTAAGAAGACTAATTCCGCGGTAGTTGGTGCGGTTAGCGGGATCGCCTTTCTTGTGGATTGGGCAAAGCACACTTAAATTCCAATCCGGAGGCATGCATTCGTCTGACCATATTCTGCATAAGAGCTGATGCATGCTTTTTACCAGCTCGTCGCCTCCGCGTTTCAACAGCTCGGCGGGTAGTCCGTCTTTTCCAGGCGCTTTGTTGTTTTTGAGCCGGGATATAGCTATCCTCACTTCATCATAGTCAGGTGGTGGGACGACTTTTCCATCGTCAGGGATTGGGGTATCGGGTTCGACGTCTCCCTCGCAATTTAGCAGTGAGTTGAAGTGCTCCCTCCATAATTTAAGTACACTTTGTACGTCGGTTACCAGGTCGCCATTATTGTCCTTACAGGAGCTTGCCCCGGTCTTAAAACCTTCCGTCATCCGCCGGATCTTTTCATAGAATTTTCGAGCATCATTCCTGTCAGCCAGCATCTCAAGCTCCTCACACTCACGCCTTTCGGCCTCACTTTTCTTTTTTCTGAAAAGACGTCTCTCTTCCTTCTTTGCCTCACGATATTGTTGCCATACACTGCGGGTTGCGCCCGTTCGCAACGTCTCCTTGTAGGCAGCGTCCTTTTTTTTCGAGGCAGTTTTGCATTCGTCATCGTACCAGTTGTTCTTGCGGGCGCGCTGGAACCCTATAGTGGCCTCAGCGGTGGTACGCAATGAGTGAGAGATATGCTTCCATTGCTCGGTTACATCGTTAGGTCGAGGATTGCCCTCTGCTAGCAGGTGTGAGAGTCGAGTTGTGAAATTATCAGCTGTCTGTGTCATGCGCAGCTTCTCGACGTCAAACTTTCCTTCCGTTACTGTGCGCACTTTCTTCGTTGCACAGAGGCGTGTGCGTATCTTGGCTGCGACAAGATAATGGTCAGAGTCAATATTGGGACCACGCAGTGTACGCACGTCCAGAACGGTGGAGCTATGTCTGCCGTCAATCAGGACATGATCAATCTGGTTTCTAGTTCTTTGATCAGGGGACAGCCATGTGGCTTGGTGTATTCGCTTATGCTGGAACCTGGTACTACTGATGACCATATTGCGAGCAGCGGCGAAGTCAATCAACCTAGTGCCGTTGGGGGATGTTATATCGTGGAGACTGAATTTTCCAACTGTGGGAGCAAAGACTTCTTCCTTGCCCACCTTGGCATTAAAGTCGCTGAGCACGATTTTGATATCATGCTGTGGGCAGCGATTATAAGTCTGTTCAAGTTTATCGTAGAAGGAGTCCTTCTCTGCGTCGTCCGTCTCCTCAGTCGGCGCAGATAAATGTTATGTTGAAAAACCTCGCCTTGATGCGGATCGCAGCGAGACGCTCGTTCACAGGAGTGAACGCTAATACTTGGCGGCGAAGTCTCTTTCCCACCACGAATCCTACACCACGCGCTTTGCCGCGTGTCTGGCCACTGTAGTATACGTCAAAAGGACCGATGGTCGTCTTTCCTTGCCCCGTCCATCGCATTTCCTGCAGGGCGGTGATGTCAGCCTTTGCGCCTACGAGGACATCAACCAGTCGGGCAGCGGTACCGCCCCTTGAAAGGGCCGGACATTCCCGGTACATGCCCTAATATCCAAATCGTTATGCCTTATTCGTTTTGCCGGGTCGTCAACATTAAAGGGGGTTCTCATCCGAGGCTTTGCATTTTTTTTTCATTGGAATTAAGTTTTTTACGTGGCGGGTCCCAAACCCAGCGCACAACCCGTTTCGGGGTTTTGGAAAATATTTACACATTTATATAGCGAGCCGCTTGCTTCAAGACAGACGCCCGCTTGCAGCCGCACCTCATGGTGAACAGACGCTCGGTGAGCCCTTAAACCAAGTATGTCAGAGTGGCCCCACCGGGGCTCCCTCTCTTTCTGCCGCGAGCCTAGGTAGCTCCCGTTGCCCAGAGTGCACGAACGAGGACGCAAGAGTCGGGATTGAGCAAGGTCACTTAGCAACCACACTCCATTACACTCCATCGGTTACATCGAATTACTTTTGCATATATTTATGCATGTATGTATGTAAGTATGTATGTTTCACAATTTTTTTTTTATTATTAAAGCTGACCGGTTGCGCGTTATTTGACATATTTTGAATTTTTTGAGAGTGCAGAACGAAAAAAAATGATATTTGTTGAAAAATATGTTTTTAAAATATCATTATTTTATTTGATCGCAAGGGGTGACAAAAATTGCAATATCTTTGGAATGGTATAAATGGACAAAATTTTTTTTTTTATTATTAAAGGTGACTATTTTACGCGTTATTTTTCATATTTTGAAATTTTATTTGAGCGTGTAGAACGAAAAAAAAAATTTAACTTGTTTAAAAAAAAATTATTTAAAGTATAATTGTTTAAACAATAAGATCGCATAAAATTACTTATAATATAGTAAAAACCATTATCTGTAAGTAAAAAAAAAATCATTGATTTATCTGCAGTAGTTTATGAGAAAATAATTTTTCAATATTATTATGATCAGAAAATTATCAAAAGTTCAACCTCCAATAACATTAACAAAGACACGAATTTTAACGAAATATTTTTAGCACGAAGTTTGAGTCTTACCCACTATCCAATAAAATGACAAGTTTCAAAATCGGTGGGGTTTTGAAAAAAAAAAAAAAAATTTTGTGCACACTTCACATGGCTTTACCCACTACTTTTGTGTTTTCACCCATATAGATTAGTTGATATATACATTCGTTTATTTTAAAATCATCAACTTTATTTTATAAATGGGTCGTTCCGTATCATTTTTACAACTAATAAATAGATTGTCCTCAAACATTTTTGAAGTTAACTTCTTAGGCGGCGATATGAAGTTTTGATTGAGAGTAAAATTTGAGAAAATGGATGACGATGGAACCGAAGCTATGACACGGAAATAGAAATTGTTGCCGACTTTCAGGGTATATTGCAGACTTTCAGGCGTAGGCGTTTTTCATATATCTCGGGAACCGCTCAACCGATTTGGATAAAATTTGGAATTAAAGATAGTATGATTCATTCTAAGATTAAATGCGTGGGTGTTGCCACTTGGGGCAGTTCACACGGTTGCCACTTATCTCAATTTTTTTTTAAATATTGAGCCAGATATGCCAATATTGGTATCAAATGAAAGGTATTTTCGACCGTATTCCAAATATGTAAATCTCAAGCAGGGTTGCCACCTAACCGCATTTTATATATTTTTCTCTATATCTCGGGAACCGCTCGACCGATGTGGATAAAGTTTGGCATTATAGATAGTATGATTCATTCAAAGATTGTGTGCGTGGATTTTGCCACATGGGGCGGTTCACAGGGTTGACACCTATCTCAATTTTTTTTTAAATATTGGGCAAGATATGCCAATATGAGTATCAAATGAAAGGTGTTATCGACCGTATTCCAAGTTTGTAAATCTCAAGCAGGGTTGGCACCTGGGGTTGCCACCTACCCACATTTTATTTATTATTATTGATATTTCGGGAACCGCTTGGCCGATGTGGATAACGTTTGGCATTATAGATAGTAAGGTAAGTGGCTATTATTACGTGGTATTAAGGATTTTTCTGACTTTTTGCTCCTCCTACGTTGAAACAAAAAAGTGAAACCTGGAAAATCGCATTGTTCCTATTTAATTGATCAATTTTCTTTTATTTTCAATTGTCGACATTTGAAAATAACTAATAATATATTTATAATAATTAATATTAGTGACTAACTTAGATGTCCCTAATTCCGTGGCAAAAAAATTCATGATGTACCTAATTCCGTGGGAAATTGTTTGCAAATTTTTGTTTTATGTTCTTTGTGTTTTTTTTTTTATTTTAATAATTTCTTTTTTTTTGTATTCTTTTGTTTTTTTTTATTAAAAGTAAATCTTTTTCTTAAATTATATAAGGCATTCAAAATGAGTCAGTAATAAAATATAAATAGCTTCAATTAAAATTCAGTACTGTTAATTACATGAAGCTCTAAAAAAAATAAAAAAATTTAATTCAGAAATAATTTTTCGGTTTCGTTACCACATAACAAATAAATAAAAAATGTGCTTTAAGCTTTAAAATAAATTTTAAAAAGTTGCTTCAATAATAGGTATATAAAAATTTCACTCAATATATTTTTTTTCTTTGTTTTCTTTTTTTTGTTGTTTTTTTGTTATTTTAATAATTTTTTTTTGTATTTTTTGTTTTTATTCATTAAAAGTATCTCTTTTTCTTAATATAAGGCTTTGAAAATGAATCAGCAATAAAATAAAAATAAATTCAATTAACATCAAGCTTTAAAATAAATAAACAAATTTAATTCAGTAATACTTTTTTCATACTTGTTTCATTAACACATAACAAATAAAGAAAAATGTGCTTCAAGCTTTAAAGTAAATTTAAAAAAGTTATATGCAAAAAATATATTTTTAAATGGCTCGACCGAAAGAGCGTGCTTTGCGTCTAGCTGCTGTAATGTAAATGCGTCGTATGCCACGCAATAAGGAACATGTACAAAATACGTGGTACATAAATCCGTGGTAGCGATTTGAACGGTAATTCGAAATTTTTATTATAATTTATATTTTTTTATTACAAATATGAATTCCAATAATGATAAATAAGTTAAATGCTTAATTATTTTTTTTATTAAAGCTTTGATGTTATGGTCATGTTATTGTACAGTAGAAAATTTTTCATGGACTATTTGACCGATCGAATAATTTATTTTCTTAAATTATTCTATTTTTTGTTATTAACGAACAAACTGAGCAACAACTCACAAACAAACAACACCAGCTACCGTGATTGCAATTTCGTTCTTGCTTAAGGAACTAGACGTACGGCTTTGTATTTGTTGTTAGAAATTTTTCATTTTTCCCTTTATAGTGGTCATTGAACCGAGGAGAAATTAGGAATTTCTAACCGCAGCGTGTCATACTAGTTACACCAACACTGCTTGTTTGATTTCGTGGGATAATTGCTACTATGTTCGTTAATACGTGTATGTTTTGATGTTATTTTTTTGTTGTATATGTATGAATACATATCTCTTTGCCTTTTAGATCACACAGCCGCGACATCTGTCGCTTGCGATGTGTGACTAGGGCTTTTAAGCTGCATCATCTGTTACGATGTTTTTTGCAGCGCCACGGGTCCTTGGCTAGAATATGAAAGCTTTGATGTTATGGTCATGTTATTGTACAGTTTGTTCGTTAATAACAAAAAATAGAATAATTTAAGAAAATAAATTATTCGATCGGTCAAATAGTCCATGAAAAATTTTCTACTGTACAATAACATGACCATAACATCAAAGCTTTCATATTCTAGCCAAGGACCCGTGGCGCTGCAAAAAACATCGTAACAGATGATGCAGCTTAAAAGCCCTAGTCACACATCGCAAGCGACAGATGTCGCGGCTGTGTGATCTAAAAGGCAAAGAGATATGTATTCTAACATATACAACAAAAAAATAACATCAAAACATACACGTATTAACGAACATAGTAGCAATTATCCCACGAAATCAAACAAGCAGTGTTGGTGTAACTAGTATGACACGCTGCGGTTAGAAATTCCTAATTTCTCCTCGGTTCAATGACCACTATAAAGGGAAAAATGAAAAATTTCTAACAACAAATACAAAGCCGTACGTCTAGTTCCTTAAGCAAGAACGAAATTGCAATCACGGTAGCTGGTGTTGTTTGTTTGTGAGTTGTTGCTCAGTTTGTTCGTTAATAACAAAAAATAGAATAATTTAAGAAAATAAATTATTCGATCGGTCAAATAGTCCATGAAAAATTTTCTACTGTACAATAACATGACCATAACATCAAAGCTTTCATATTCTAGCCAAGGACCCGTGGCGCTGCAAAAAACATCGTAACAGATGATGCAGCTTAAAAGCCCTAGTCACACATCGCAAGCGACAGATGTCGCGGCTGTGTGATCTAAAAGGCAAAGAGATATGTATTCATACATATACAACCAAAAAATAACATCAAAACATACACGTATTAACGAACATAGTAGCAATTATCCCACGAAATCAAACAAGCAGTGTTGGTGTAACTAGTATGACACGCTGCGGTTAGAAATTCCTAATTTCTCCTCGGTTCAATGACCACTATAAAGGGAAAAATGAAAAATTTCTAACAACAAATACAAAGCCGTACGTCTAGTTCCTTAAGCAAGAACGAAATTGCAATCACGGTAGCTGGTGTTGTTTGTTTGTGAGTTGTTGCTCAGTTTGTTCGTTAATAACAAAAAATAGAATAATTTAAGAAAATAAATTATTCGATCGGTCAAATAGTCCATGAAAAATTTTCTATTTTTTTTATTTTTTATTGGGAAATAACGAATTTGCAAAAATTCAATAAACTCAATGTTTCGCCACAGATATTTACGGCTCAATTATTGAAGAATAGGTAAAAAAAATATACCACGGAATTACGTCAGGATCTTCTTTGGGGCTTTATTTAGTGATAAAATTACTTATCTATTGTGGTAGGTTTTCTTATAAAAAGTTGATTAGAATAAAGAAAATGAAAAGTATTAAAATACCCTAATTCCGTGGTACCCACGCAATTACGTACATTGAAAAACGAAGGGTGTACCTAATTCCGTGGGTCAGAATTATTAAATTTAGAGTAAGTAAGAAGTAATTGTTTTATTTTATTTGGAGGTTATAAAAAATAGCTAATAAATGTTCATTGAATATATAATTGTAAGAAAAATTAAACAAAAGCATACGATTGATTTTTTACAACCTTAAGAATTTTCATTGGACTCGGCATTTTATTTAAGCTACCCCCATACAAGATGCTTTTTATCCTAAGTATCGTCTTTAGATCGTGTGTTATTAAATAAATATAGGCTAGAAAAAAAGTTTGTATGTCGATTTATATTAGTTTTATAAGAATAACTTTCAAATCCTTATTTGGCCGAAAGAATCAAAATACCACGGAATAAGGTACTACCACGTAATTATGCCACTTGGGGTGGTTCACAGGGTTGACACCTATCTCATTTTTTTTTTAAATATTGAGCAAGATATGCCAATATGGGTACCAAATGAAAGGTATTTTCGACCGTATTCCAAATACAGGGTTGTCATCTAGTGTTGCTACCTGACCGCATTTTATTTATTTTTATTAATATCTCGGGAACCGCTTGACCGATGTCGATAAAATTTGCCATTATAGATAATATGATTCATTCTAAGGTTATATGCGTGTGTGTTGCCACCTAGGGCGGCTCACAGGGTTGCCAAATGCCTAAATTTTTCTTTAACCCTTTCGGATATTCTATGCTTTATGGCATAGTCTCATTTCAATGGCTGTTTTGTGACATTAAATTAAGGAATTAACCTTTTTTTTCATTATGTATTTTTCTTTGAGGCTTTATCTCTAAAAATAAATAATACAAATTTTGAGAGCTGGACCCAGTAAATTGCTATAATTAAAAACTCAAGTGTCTCTATCGAGTTCGTATTTTTGCAAGAAAAAGTTACTTCATAATTTTAATAATTTAACAATAAAAATACTTTCGTTTTTTAACTTTTTGAATTCAGTTTATTAGAAAATGAATGCCCTAAATGGGATTAAAAAAAAATTAAGACCATAGGACAGTTGAGTAAGGCTCTACGATTTTTTTCATTTCAGCATAGATTTTACCCAACGGAAGTAAAAAATTTTATTTGATGAAATAAAGTCTGCATTAATTTTTTATAATTTCTCTAACAATAAGGTCTATCAGCTATTCCGGCGGAGCTCCAGTCGGAAATAATTCGGGAGAGTCGATAGGGGTTGCATCAACTTCATCGAAATCCACCCCCAAATTCTTTTCCTCCGTCGTTGTTTTTGTGGCAGTACTTCGCCCTGCCTAGTCGGAAGATCAACTTATAAAAAGTTACTTGACAGGCCAGACAGGGTTGTACCTAGGGTTGCCGGAGACAACTTTTTTTCCTACCAAAAGTTGGTAGGCAACCCATCCAAATCCTACCAAAATTTGTTTCCTCTTTTAAAATTTTTTTCTTCAATTTGAAGTTTATTGAAAATATAGGTAACATATACATATAATTGGTACAAACAAATTCATTTAGTACAATAAAAACAAAAAACTCAGTACATATAACAATTTTTAATTTTAAATACATAAGTTAAAGGCACATAAAGTACATAAATATCTATACTATAATAAAACTGTAGAAAAGTCGTGTCTGTACGTTGAAAATTTCTCTGAAAAAATGACTGGGGATGACTTGAGGAATGTTATAGAGTCCATCTCAACCATTTTTAGAATTATTGTCTGTCTGTTTGTCCGTTTGAACGTAAGGATCTCGGAAACTAAGAAACGGATTTTAATGAGACTTCTTCTGGTGGACAGCTTGAAGCTTAGAAGGAGCCCTAAACTTTATTTTATCAAAATCGCCCAATAAACAAAAAAGATATAGTCATTTTAAGTGAGGTACCTATGAAATTTTTTTTGTAAATAGATTTCTATGAAGAAAAAAATTCACTTTGTTTGTCAAAAAAATAACAAAACGTGCCTCTAACAAATTTTTGTTTAGCATTTTTTTTCAATTTCAGCTAAATCAGAAATCAAAGGCATAGGTACAGTGGCGTACCATAAAATTTGGGAAATAAAATTTTTAAATCTATTCATCCATTCATTTATCTCTAATAAAACTCTAGAAAAGTTGTGTCTGCTCATTGAAAATTCTCTTGAAAAAATTACTGGGGGTGACTTAGGGAATGTTGCAGGGTCCATGTGAACCATTTCTAGAATTATGGTCTGTCTGTTTGTCCGTTTGAACTTAAGGATCTCGGAAACTAAGAAACGGATTTTAATTAGACATTCCCTGGTGGACAGCTTGGAGCCCTAAACTTTATTTTATCTAATCACCCAATAAACAAAAAAGATATAGTCATTTTAAGTGAGGTGTCTATGCAATTTTTTTTTGTAAATAGATTTATATGAAGAAAAATTCATTTTGTTTGTCAAAAAAAAAAAACAAAGCGCGCCTCTCACATTGGAAATTCCTTGAATTATTGTTATATTTTTGGTCTTCATTTTTATCAATGAGAGTGGGTATCAAAGTAGGAGCAGATGAGGTACTGAGGTTAAGGAGATGGAAGGAAGGAAGTATTTCGGAAAAACTCTACTGGAATTGCCAACAGAGATAGGGGCTTAACCCAAACATATGTGACAGAAATGAAAATATGACATAGGAAAGAAAGCCAAGGAAAAGAGGTTGATGAAGAGGAATTGGACCCGAGAATAAGGTTGGCAAAAGCGAAAAAATTGTTTCAATAGAAATTAGTACCACCCTAAAATACAGATCCACCCGGACAACGTCGGGTTCCCTGCTAGTATATATATATATATATATATATATATATATATATGTATATTTTAATAAATATATAAAGTCTGTAAAAGACTAACTACTTTGCCTTGCAATCACAGGTAATATTTTTCATATTAATATTTAAAAAAAAAAAAAACAAGAAACATATCGGAGACCATTAGGCTTCATGCAGACTCGATTTTTATGTCAAAGATTGGTTATTTTTTTTTCAACCAAAACAAAATGCATAGGTATTATTTACTTTTCTTTAAAGTCTCTTTTTGCTGACCAAATATAATGCGGCTCGTTATTATTCATATGCTCTTTACACAGCATTATATTATGAATAGTACCTATACTGATTCTATTTCGCAACTTTGTTTTGATTAACGACAGCGTCGAAAATTTGGGCTCAGCAGCGGCAGAGCTGTATGGAAGCGAAATTATTATGAAAATGAAGTTACAAAGCTCAGCAAAGCTTTTTTGTCCTAGACCATTTTTAATCAAATCTACCTTTGACCAAAATATTTCCAGGTCCATATCAACAGATAAACTGAAGTCGCTAAGCCTCAACAAGTTCCATTGCGTTGTAATATCATCGGGGTCGCAGTCAACCAGGTGTGTGAATTGGAGTACGAGGGGCAATATCGGCAAATCTTCTGTTGATAGGACCTTGGACGGAGTAATAATTTGCAGCATCTTTATATCCTCGCGGTTGAAATCAAATCTAGATTTAAATTGCTCTAAAAGATCAATATAGAAAAAGAGTGCTGAATTTTTTACCTCAATGATTTCATCAGAGCTCAAATAGCTTTTTGAAAATAGCTCTGCTTTCGTTCCAATGAATATCTCGGAAACCGATTTCTGATTGCGTTTGTCTTTGAAATTGAAATCAACATCGTTGTAACACAATTGGTGCTTTATAAAATTGCTTCGAATTAATAAAAAGTTTGATTTCATGCTTGTGTACAAAAATGGCAAACGTGAGCTTTGAGCTTGAAACTCTTTATTTAGATTATTTATTATTGGTAGGATGCAGGAAAGGAATAAAAAATAGCATTTGGTTTTGCTACTCATTTCTTCCGCCAGACGGCCTGGTGCAATTCCATTTGCCTCATAAAAGCAAGATATGAAGTACAATTTTAAGCAATCCCATTGCTCAATTATCCTTGAAATTACGCCCTCCAGAAATTCCCAAAATTTTGTGAGCTTTTATTGAGCAGTACTCTTGAAATTCTTGAAGCTCAGATATTCTTTTGGGATTATGGCTGAAGAAGCTGTATATATTGCGACAAAGGGACTCTACATGTTTTGGCAAATGTTTGGTAGCATAGCTTGAGCAGAGGTGCAGTGAATGGCATGTACATTTTAAATAGAAAAAGTCAGTGTCTTTGTTTAGCAAGGCTTTGAGACCTCCAAAATCCCCGGCCATAACGTTGGCCAATCCAATCAAATTTTTCAAAGGTATGTTATTTACGCATAAAAACTGTTTAATAATATTGTAAATAGAAACCGCATCTGCCTTTGTTAGTTCCAATAAAGCAATACAGCGATCCTGCACTGTACGGGCAGCGTCAACATACCTTGCTACTAAAACGAGGCTTTTAGTCATAGAAACATCGGTCGTTTCATCCACAATAAGAGAAAAACAATTTGTTCTTAAAAAGGAAAAGATTTGCTCACTTGCTTGTTTTGAAATATATTCAGTTATTTCAGTGGATTTAGTTCTTCCACACTTTATGAGCTTAGCTATTGAAGAGTCCGGGCAACATTCCACTAGTAATGCCGGTAGCGAGTCCATAAGTAAAAATGGTAATTATGTGCGATGCAAATCATGACCAAAGTTAATTCTGCATTTCTAACTTGCTGCTGCTGCTTTTGATGCTCTTTATTGTAAAAGTTGTCCAACGTGCATTGCTTTTTGCGCGACTCATAAAATTGAATATGTGTTGCCGTTTTTTCGTGGGCTTTTAGGTGGTTGCTGTGGTTAACCAGCGTCTTAGAGCAAGCCACGCAAAATGCACCACCTTCTTTTTCTTTCAGCCAGTCACAAAGTTTCAGCCACTGCTCACGAAATTTTCTTTTTGTTCCTCGCGGCTTGCTTCATCACTGAGGAGAATGAAAATAAACTTTTTATTGGGGAAACAGCAATAAAACTATCAATAATAATATTGGAATTTCTTTATACCTGGACGATGTTTCCTCATCTTCTGTCACAGTTTTTGATATCTGCGGTTTTCTGGTTACAAACCTATTTAAAAATAAAATGTTTAAGTCATTATTAATTTATAAATAGAAATTTACTTACTTGTCAATCGCGTCGTTAATTTATGTATTTATTAAACTTTAATGTCATAGATTTGGTAGAAATGTGTGTGAACTTCGATCTTTCTATACATGATTAAGTACAAATATTCGCGTCTGCATATGAATACCCTGCAAGCCAGCTGGCCATGATACAAAGAGCAAAATGGCCATCAGATTTGTAGCAGCAATATCAAAAATCGTATGCATTCATAAGCTGTGTCTCATTGGTCATCGTGTGTGTTCGTTTGCTTACTTTAAGCATTTCGAGGAATGCATCTACATCAAAGGCCGGCAGATATTTTCCTGGGAGTCGAAGTATGTTCGGCCATCTCACGTACACAGTTCGTAATTACACGCACACAGCACGAACGTCAACAAGCACAGCAGAAAAGAATCAAATTTTATTCAGATTTATCACAGTATAGACAGTAATTGCACTCACGAACACAAACGTACTTATATTCACCTCCATGGAGAACTTCGGGTTGCAGTCAACAATTTTCAGCCATTTCAGGGTGTTGTGTTGCAAATTTTATGAGGTAATAAATTACTTTAAAAGAGGAGAAATATTCAAATTTAGGATTTTGCGTTTTAAGTAAAACTATATATGTATATATTAGGTTATATTTCTAAAAAAAAAAGAAATTGCTATTTTACAACTCAACCAAGAACCAATGCACAGCGTTTTTTCTCACGCATAGGAGTATTCAGGCGAAAACAAATACAGCTTTATTGCATTGCGTGACAATTATAACTTTGACAAATACGCACAAAACCAAAAAATATACAAGGAAAAATCAGCTGATTATGTCATCGTACCCAAAAAGATAAAACTAGATCAAGTCTGCGTTAACGCGTGTTAAAACGCGGTTATAAGACAGGTTGCTATAGTATATTAACTATATTTAATAAATTTGATTTTTTTATCTTTATTTTTTAAATATCAACAATTGAATACCATTTTTAATTACTTCAGAAATTTTCATTTACAATGAAATATAATGATTAAAAATATTTAAAAATAACAAGTATAAAATGAACAAAGTAATAAAACAAATAAAGTATAATAAACCCTACATATACTCCCCCTCCAGTGAAACGAAAATATATGTAAAAACAATTAATTAATATTAAAAGTAACTCTTTTAGTTTTCTTGTTTTCTAATGTATTTGAGTTGGAAAGTGGTTTAGTAATAGTGTTTGCTGGTTTAAGTAAATCAATTGAAAAAGTTTTAACAATGTTTCCATATTGTATTTTAAATGTCTTATTATGTTTTGAGATAACTTTGAATGGTCCTTCATAAGGTGCTTCTAAGTTAGATTTATGAAGAACTTTTACAAAAACATAGTCACAACTATCTAGATTTTTAGGAACAAAATAATTTTCTTTGTTATGATGGAAAACTTTGGAACGAATAAGAGAAAAATGTTGTCTTAATTTTTGAAGAATTTCGTTTGAAGAATTATTTTCATTATTATTATTGGAAACAACTAATTCACCAGGCAGTCGAAGTGTTTGTCCATACACAAGTTCTGCAGAAGAGCATTTTAAATCATCTTTAATTGATGTTCGTAAGCCAAGAAGAATCAATGGTAAAATTTCAGACCAATGAGTAGAATCATTTGAAGCTACAATAGCTGTTTTAAGTGTTCTATGAAAACGTTCTATCATACCGTTTGCTTGTGGATGATATGGTGAAGTATGAATTTTATGTGCCCCTAATAATTTGGTTAATTCACTAAAAATTTTCGAAGTAAATTGGGAACCTTGGTCTACTGTAATATTTAGTGGGATACCGAATCTTGGCACATAATTTTGGACGAAAGTAGTTGCTATTGTACTAGCTAAAATATCTTTAAGGGGATACGCTTCAGGCCAACGAGTATGTCTATCAATGATAGTTAGAAGATAACGGTAATCTCTTGATATAGGAAGAGGACCGACAATATCCATGTGAATATGCTCAAAACGACCAGAAGGTATTGAAATTTTTTGAATTGGAGTTTTTGTATTTCTCGTAATTTTGGATTTCTGGCAATTAATACAAGATGATGTCCATTCATTAATTTCTTTACGCATACTAGGCCAAAAATACTTTGTTTGAATCAATTTTCTAGTAGTACGAATGCTTGGATGAGATAGACAGTGAATTTTGTCAAATATAATTCTTCTCATAGAAAGTGGGACATATGGCCTAAATGATTGGTGTGAAACATCACACCAAATATTTAAATTTATGATTGGAATATTGACTTCTTTTAAATTACTTTTAGAATTTGGATCAGAAATAATTTCTTGTAACATTTTATCTGTTTGCTGTTCTTTGAATAAAGTTTCAAAATTAATATCTTGAGTTGAAATTGAATTTACTTCTGGAATACGGGAAAGTGTGTCGGCAACTATGTTGTCTTTTCCACGTATATATTGTATATCATTAGTGAATTGTGCAATATATTCAAGATGACGTATTTGACGAGGAGATCTATCTACTTTAGAATTTAGAACATGGGTTAAAGGCTTATGGTCGGTATAAATGATAAATGTTCTACCTTCAAGAAAATGTTTGAAATGTTTAACAGAATTATAAATTGCTAAAAGTTCCCTATCGAAAGTAGAATAGTTAATTTCAGTTGGGGTTAATTTTCTTGAAAAATATGCCAAAGGTTCCAATAAATTGTTAGTTTTCTGTTGCAAGACAGCTCCTATTGCAACATTTGATGCATCTACTGCTAGTGACAAAATACCATTTTTGTCAAAATGAGTAAGCAAAGTATTTTTAGCAAAAAGTGTTTTAACATTTTCGAACGCGATTGTAGTTTTATCTGTCCAATTTAATTCTTTAAGTTTATTTTTAATAGAAAATGTTAACATTTCATGTAGAGGACTGAGTTCTGCTGCTAACATTTTAACATAGCGATGGTAATAATTGACCATGCCTAAAAATTTTTGTAATTTATTGATAGAAGTGGGTCTTTCAAAATTAGTTATTGTTTGAATTCTTTCTAAAGAGGGTTTAATACCTTCACAAGAAATTTCATAACTTAAGAAGTCTAATTTATCTATGCCGAAAATGCATTTAGATGGTTTAATATTTAAATTATATTCTTCAAGTCTTTTAAATATCAATTTTAAATGTTCGAAATGTTGGCTTTCATTATCACTCGCAATTAAAATATCATCTATATAAGGGAATACAAAATCAAAGTCAGAAAATACTTCATTAATAAAGCGTTGAAATGTTTGAGCACTATTACGTAAACCAAAAGGCATGCGAACAAACTCAAACATTCCAAATGGAGTAGTTATCGCAGTTTTGTGTATATCTTCTTCTGCCATGGGTATTTGGTGATAAGCCCGAACGAGATCGATTTTGGAAAAAATTTGTTTGTTTTTTAAATCGATAGTTAAATCGTGAATATGTGGTAAGGGATATCGATCCGGTGTAGTTATAAAATTTAATCTTCTATAATCTCCACAAGGTCTCCAATCATTTGGTTCTTTTTTTGGAACGAGATGAAGAGGAGAAGCAATTGGAGAACTTGATGGTCTACATATCCCTGTTTTAACTAAAAATTCAAACTCTGTTTTTGCGATTTTAAGTTTAATTGGATCAAGACGTCGTGGTTTTGAAAATGGAAGTACTCCTTTTGTTTCAATCCTGTGAACCGTATGGTGTTTCACCTCCTTGGTGTAATCTGGTTCACAGGTAATAGAAGGAAATTCTTTTAGTAATTGAGAAAATTTGTTTTCTGCAATTGGAATCTTAAGGGAGAAAATATCGCAAAAACCGGTTGATCCAGAAACTCTTAATTTAGTAGTCGAGTCTAAAATTTCTCTATCTTTAATGTTAACTGTAATTCCGAATTTTTCTAAAAAATTTGCGCCTAATATGGGTGTAGTAATATTTGCAATAATAAAAGGAAATTCGAAATCTCTTCGTAAACCAAGATCAATTTTTAAAAGTTTTGTTCCAAAAGTTTCGATTGAAGAACCATTAGCAGCCGATAATTTAAGATCTGAATCTCGTTTATAATTTTTGAATTTAGAAAATGGGATCACTGATACTACTGCACCAGTATCAATTAGAAAATTAAGTTTATTAAATCTATCGAAAACAAATAGGCGACGTGTTGGTTTAGGAGTATTTCCATTATCCGTCACCGTCATAATGGAACGATTCAATTTAAATTTTCTTCTGAATTTCTATTGTTAATTTGATTAAAGTTGCAAGGTGGTATACATTTGAAGGCATTATTCCTAAATTTTCTGTGATACCAACAAATATTCGATGAATTGAAGTTTCTTCTATAGGAATTGCTTGGGGATCTAGATCTAGATCTTTCTCTTTCTTTTGATCTAGGTCTGATTCGCAATTCATTGATATCAGTACTAATTTTATTTAAATTTTGAAAAATTGCTGAAGTTAATTCTGTCAAAGATTTAATACAATGTTCTAAAGAATTGTTGTTGATACTGGAAATAGAAGATTTTGAGGAATCTGATTTATTAAGTAAATCGAAAATTTTGTCAGCTAAAATAATAACTTCGTCTATATTTGAATTTCCTGTCGAAGTTAGGTGAATTTGAATTTGTTGTGGCAATTTTCTAACCCACAATTTAAAAAGTAATTCACGACTAACTATTGAATTTAAGCCTATTAAAGATTTCATATAACGAAAAAGTTCGGATGGTGAACGATCACCAAGTTCCAT
Source organism: Campiglossa producta (assembly GCA_964058755.1). Lineage (NCBI taxonomy): Eukaryota > Metazoa > Arthropoda > Insecta > Diptera > Tephritidae > Campiglossa > Campiglossa producta. Next base: position 14,491,282 of record CAXKVI010000006.1, on the reverse strand, counting down.
ATGAGAAAATAATCTTTCAAGTCTCTTTTCTTCACTGAGAGAAAATCTTTCACAAAGAGCTTTCTTGATAGTCTCAAATTTGTTAATGGTAGGAGGTGGATTGATAATATCTATAATTTTAGTTATTGTTTCTCGTTGAAGGGCAACAAGAACGTTTTGAAATTTAATATTATCGTCTGTAATATTATTTATTTCAAATTGTCCTTCAACAAGAACAAACCATGCTTCTGGACATTCTTCCCAAAATTGAGGCAATTTAATAGTTTTAGTTTGATTTGCCCTAAAGTTATCTCCAAATGTAGTTATGTTGTTTGTATTATTGTTTTCAATCATGTTTGTGTTAGTGTCACTTTGTGTATTGTGTATGTTGTTGTTGTTTTGATTTTCTGAAATTGTAAAATTGCGAGTACGAACAGGGGAACGATTAAGCATTTTGAAAAAGGAAACAAATAGAAATGATTAAAATTCCCTGGAAAGAGAGTTTACAGTAAAGCAATAATAAACAGATTTATGTAAAAAAAAAATTAATTAATTAAATGTTTAAAACGAATTTATATATATATATATGTAATTAATGTAATTTAAATATGTATATTGAAATTTTTGTTGGTTAAAATTATATGAAAATAAATTATATCAATATTTAATAATTAATTACTTACATATTAGATTTAGAAAAAGGAGCAGAAAAAGTATAAATTTTTATAAAATACCAAAATTTTCAATTAAGCAGGGTTGATTGTTGATAAATTAATGCTACGATTTATACTGCTCTTTCAAATTGGAATTGAGGTTGTTATTGAAATAATTTTGATTGTAGTTGATGTAATTATTTAATGTTTAGTATTCAATCCAATATAATAAGAAATTTGAAGTTGATTATTATAACTGATGTTTCTGTTGTTATAGTTGTTGAACTTATTGTTGTCGTTAAAGTTGTTGAATTTCTTGATGTTGTGATATCACTCAAGTATTTAATTGTTGGTAGATAGTTGTTATTTAATATTTATTTATGCACTTAGTATGAATATCTGAATATTATAGTTTTTGATTAGGTTCGATGAAATTTTGTTCCGATATTGAAAATTTTTCTTTTAGTAGATTTTAGTAATATATATGTAGATGATGATTTAAGATTTAAGTCTATATTTTATAATTTAATATTTTAGATTTAGTATAATTTTCATTAATGCACTTTTAGAATTAAATTTCACTGGAAAAGTTCAAAATATGTCTATTTGATACATAAGTACATATGTAAACACAATAATGTATCGCGTCGGGTAATGTGAACGCTTCTTAAGTCCGTATTTGTATTAATTAATAACTTTCGATGATAAAATTCGATGTTTTATAATTTTGAATTGATTCGTTGTGTTCACTGGGATAGTACTGGAGAATATTGTAATATTGATGAACTTTTGATGTGGATTACTTTTTGTGATTACGCAGAACCGAAAATACATATGTATTTATTGAAACGCACTTTTTGTGGTATTGTCTTATATGATTCGCTTTAATGGTTCAAAGCAGGATCGCCAATATATAGTATATTAACTATATTTAATAAATTTGATTTTTTTATCTTTATTTTTTAAATATCAACAATTGAATACCATTTTTAATTACTTCAGAAATTTTCATTTACAATGAAATATAATGATTAAAAATATTTAAAAATAACAAGTATAAAATGAACAAAGTAATAAAACAAATAAAGTATAATAAACCCTACAGTTGCCTTTGCCTACGTGCATTTATTTCAGCTGTCAAAATTAAATGTCACAACGAGACGCTACAGTTGTTTCTGTTTTCAGAGTACTTTGCAATGTATTCCAATGTTGTTACTCCTTAGAGTATCTATTGTCAGAGCGATCGTGTCGTGATTTTGGTCAATAAAGCATGAGCAATGATCGGCTTTCAATAAGCTGAAGGTGGTCCGCTGAGGTATTAGAAAGTATTACAATTGAAGTACTCCAATATCACAAAATTGAAACACATGATCCAATGATTTTTGCAAAATTTTACGCAAAACAAATTTCGAAATTTGAGAATTTTTCGACAAAAAGCTTATCGTGCCAATCTAAATAAATTTCACTAGTGAACCTTTTTCATACATTTTCGCTCACAAATTATATGAGAGGGAGAAAATCCGCAAAGTAAGAAATTATTTAGAATCTGCCTGTATATTTTATTGTGGGTTAGAGTGTAAAATGTATTTTAAAAAACGTAAATGGTTGTTAATATTCGCAAAATTTGCTACGAAGAAGCCCTTTGTATTCGAGAAACTGTAAAATGTATTCCAGAAAAATCAAATGTACTCCAGAAACATCTTATGGATTGGCATTTGTTGTTTCTGAAGTAGAACTGATTATTTTGGAGTACATTTTTAAGCTTCTGAAGTCTAATTTACGGTCTCGAGTACAAATTACAGTTTATGAAGTACAATTTATAGTTTTTGGAGTACAGTTGATTATTCTAAAGCATATTTTACAGTTTTTAAGATACCATTGACTATTCTGAAAATAATTGTATGGGCCTTGGACTACCATTCACTATTCTTAAACCTTATCTAAAGTATTTTTACGGTTTTTGAAGTACGAGTGAAAAAGGTGTAGAAAAAATAGTTCTATTATAAATTTAGTTTTTTGATTATTATGTGTTATCCGTTTTAACCGTTTTAAACTGAAAGGAAACCCAGTTTGCAGGTCAACGTGAAGTATTAGAGAAAAAATCACTATCTAACAAATACTTCAACAAAAAGCAGCCCTGAGTGATTAAACACAACCCTATCACGCGTGGTGAAAATCAAATGGAAATAAAAAAAGTTGTGCAAATGATGAAAATTTATATTAATTTGTTTCATTTATAACAGATTTGATTTTAGCTGCCCCATAAAGGAGCATAAACGCAGAGTGCATAACATTAATTCATTCATTCAAGATGCAACAAAAAAGGCCTTGGGTAGCAACTGCCGTATGGGGCGACTGTTATGGTACCCCCTGGGACATTGTATAGATGGAATAAAAAGGCCTCCGGCGGCAGCCACGATTACGTGCAGCTTGCAATGCTCCATCGCAACTTGTAGTTCATGGTTTTTGTTTACAATAACAATAGTCCTCATTTGCCAGGTACTGGAAATAACTATCCGGTTTGTAATAAGTATTTCAACTTCGAAAAGTCCTAAGCCCCTGGTTCAATGAGGATTGGTTTTCCAGCTAATATTTAGACTGGACACTCCTAAAACAAAAACACATTAGTTTTTATATATAAGATGACTCATAGTTCATTAACACCGTAACTTGACATTAAAGCTACCAAGATAATCGTATATTACTATTAAATAAATAGTATAAATAAATATAAAACTGCAAGCAAAATATTTTCTTTATTTTGTTTTGGAAAATTTCTAAGAATTTCAAATTCACCTCAATGTCCTCAACTAACACGGGTGCTTTTTTGCGCAAAACTACTATTTAATAGCATCGTTCATAAAGAGCCGATCATCAATATGCATTTGTACGAAATTTTAGAATATGGCCTTTAATATACATTTTTTATACTTCTTGTAGTGCAGTAAATTCATGATATTATATTAATTCGTGGAATATATACATTAAATTCATTTTTTTTCTTGAAATATTTCTAAAGTTTTTTTTTTTTTGTTACTGAAATGCAACCATGCGTCCGCGAAATTCCATACTACCATGGATTTCAACTCTGAAAAATTCACCTCCATGGAGAACTTTCACCACAGTGCAAATACTGGTTATACTGTAAGTTTTACCGCATTGCGTCTATTATTTCTTGCTTATTTTTGTACACTGAGCATAAATGCAAAATATATTTTATTAATAAGATGGAGGTACAAAACGATTTTTTCCGTAAATATTTTCAATGATGCTGAGTGTCTTGTATGCGGCCAAGTTTTAAAATGCAAAGATCAAAAAAATTCTGCTAATATTTAGGTTATGTCGTCAAATTATATTTGTTCAGTTATACCTAGTACAGGTACTTTTCGTATTACAGGACTTACATAAATTTATAGTGCTTGAAGCACCCGTTTATTTCGATGAAAACCAGCATTTTAATTTTTAAAACAAATTCTTATTCATTCCTAAAAAACTTAAAAGAAAAATCAAATAAACACAAAGCGTGTTTTTTTTTTGTTTTTATGTAAGTTATCTGATAGGTTATACAACATTTACATTTTAAATTTTGAAATTAAATTCATTGTGCTTGAAGCCCGTTTGCTTGATGTCGTTAAAAACCTTCTGAATTTAATAAAAAAAACAAGTAAGCAAGTCTAAGTTCGGGTGAAACCGAACATTGCATACCCAGCTGTGCACATAAAGTGGGCGTGATCGTTCACCGATTTTTCTTATTTTCTGTGGTAGTACTCTACATAAACATAACATGCCTGGTACCTAGTTTCGTAAATCTATCTCACACCGTTCTGAAGTTGTTAGCAGTCGAATTTAAAAATTGCTTGACTCATAAGTGGGCGGTGCCACGCCCACTTTCCAAAATTTTGAAAAAATTATGTAAAGAATATGAAAGTTGATGTATGTACCATATTATATTATTATAGCGAAATCAGTTAATTAGATATGGACTTTTCAATATTTCCACCTCCTTTCAATATAACTTTTATGAAAAAGTAGGCGTGGTCGCGAAGCGATTTCGTTTATTTTCTATAGCTGAATTTACCACAACAATAGTATGTCCTCTACGAAATTTCGTTATACTAGCATAAACTGTTCTGAAGTTATTAAGAGTCAAAATTTTAAAATTTCTTCAAATATACGCCCCCTTTTCAAAAATTTTTATAAAATCGGCCTTAGAACATCTAAATCAATACATATTGCAAATTTTATCATTGTAGCTGCTTCTAATATTGAATTAACCCATTTTATACGTTTTTCGAAATTTTCGATATCGAAAAAGGGGCGTGGTTATGGTCCGATTTTACCCATTTTCAATAGCAATCTATTCTGAACCCAAATAAGTACGCATGCCAAATTTGGTGAAGATATCTCATTATTTGCTCAAGTTATCGTGTTAACGGACAGACGGACGGACGGACATGGCTCAATCAAATTTTTTTTCGATCCTGATCAAATTGATATATGGAAGTCTATATCTATCTCGATTCCTTTATACCTGTACAACCAACCGTTATCCTAACAAAGTTATAATACCCTGTGTACAAGTACAGCTGGGTATAAAAATTTCACTCTTCAAAAATCTTTAAAAAAATTCAAGTATACACAAAACATAAGATACATATATACATATGTTTTCTTATTAAATATAAGTTTAGTGGCCGTCGTCAAGATTTGTGTTAAGTTATACAACATACAAATTTTTTCCAGTGCAATACCACCAACACACAAGCATTTTTGAGCGTAATACACTAATACTCCCACATATTGCGTCCTCTCTGTTTGCCGGCTACTGATCTACATACATATGTATGTATAAATGTATGTACATATAAATTTTTATACACGCCGTTCTACGAACTCACAACTGAAAAATAGTGAAACAGAGTTGCTAATATGTTTGAAAATACATATTTCCTCTTTTTCTCTTATTTTCGCAAAACCTACCAAAATCTGGTCTAAGCTACCAGCCTACCAAATGAAAAAGATCCTACCCGTTTTGTTCGGAACCGACCATGCCCGGCAACTCTGGTTGTACCATAGCTGGGGAACTTCGATTAGAATTAGTATTAATTACGATTAGAATGGCTATTGGCGATTAGCGACGATTAGCATATCTAATCAAAAGTAATCAAAACTAATCAAAAAAAAAGATTGGTTTTCTCGATTACTTTTGATTAGATTTGATTAGATAAACTAATCGAGAAAACCAATCAATTTTTTCTTTTTATTAGTTTTGATTACTTTTGATTATATATGCTAATCGTCGCTAATCGCCAATTCTAATCGTAATGATTACTATTTCCATTCTAATCGTAATGATTAATAATTCTAATCGAAGTTCCCCAGCTATGGGTTATACTGATGTTGACAGTGCTTTGCCGGATATGGATCCTGTACGTTCCGGTGAACAACACCTTGTGGTACTAGCCCGACTGTATTGGAACGATTTCATTGACCCCGTAGCCGGGGTTCAAGTGGACTTTAGGCGCCTCTTACGACCGGCTTACCTACCTCGGGCATATTCTAAACCCCTTACTCGCAGGGGTATCTTTTCCTCCGTCGGCAGCTCCACAGAAATAGCTGATAGACCCCAATATCGCATTCGTTTGATAAACGCTGAAAATGCCAAATTATAATATATAATATATAATAGTTAATAACATATATATAATATATAATAATTAATAACATTGTCTTCATGATCAGTTTTTGGGCAAAGTGGTACTCGCAACGGTGGAAACGAAGAAAAAGCTATAGGGTACTCTCTTTGGTTTTAAGAAGAAATTCTTATTAAAAAACTATACATTTAGTACAAAGGTGTAGTTAGACGCTGGCAATTATTAGTATACGATGGCCGGATGGTTAGCAGCTGGGTTTAGCATTCGAAAAATTGTTAGTTCGATTCTCTCTCTTTTTTTCCTAATTAGAAATGTTAAAAAGAAATCTTCTCAATTATATTTATGTGATTTTCCTTTGAAACATTAACAACTATACACATATCAGTAATTAGACGCTAGCAATCAAAAGTGAGCGGTGGCCTGATGGTTAACAGCTGGGTTTATCATTCCGAAAATTGTAAGTTCGATTCTCGGTGAGGGCAATATCATTTTATTTTTCATTTAAAATATTAAAAAGAAAATCTTCTTAATAACATTAAAAAGACTGTCTCTACAATAATAATAAGCACATCTTCTTGAAGAAAAACTATACAGATATCTTATCATTTTTGTTCTATTTTATTAGGTACCTTTCGCTCTGTGTAGCTTTTGACTTGATTTAGGGGAATCCCGATCTCGAATTCCAAGCCTCCCGTACCATATTGGTTCAAATTCGCGGGCTTCGGCATCCTGAAACTGCTAGAACACGTCTAAAAAGGACGGAAGAGGTATCATCTTCTTCTTGACTTGGCTTCAATAATCAGAAATCGATATTAAAGGTACCCTCCGGTGGTACTTGCGCGACTGTCGTAGGAACGATTTGGTATGACCAGTGGAACCTACTAGGTTATTTTATGCCTCCTTGTCTATGGAAGAAGAAGGTTGGTAAAAAGAGATGAGATACAAAATAAAAATAATTTTTTTTAATCACATTTTATGTAAATGTGGCATGATTTGTATATTTCATCCATAAAACCACTGAAACTACTTACCCACGTATGTAAAATTTCTTTCCGTTAAGTAAATTCCATGCCATATGGCATGGTGCTAAAAAACCACTTTAGAAAAAAATGTTTGAAAAATTCTTTTTAATTGTTCATTACGATGGCTTAAATAGGTGAGGGAATCGTGACGCGTTAGACAGGGTCACTTCGAAATGTATTGCTCTTGGCCGGGTCATTATAAAAAAAAAACAACCCGGGTCGTTTCGGTACGAAGGGTAATGTACAAGTACAAATACCGTTCTCGCAGAACCGGCAATACGTGAAACGAACATGGCTTAAATAGTGGGAAAAACACAAAAACAGATTTTTTCGGGCGTAGGCGTTTTTCTTATATCTCGGGAACCGCTCGACCGATTTGGATAAAGTTTCGCATTATGATTCATTCTATGATTATATGAGTGGGTGTTTCCATTTGAGGCTGTTCACAGGGTTGCCACCTATCTCAACTTTTTTAAATATTGAGCAAGATATGCCAATATAGGTATCAAATGAAAGGTAAAATATTTATGTCGATTTATTTTAGTTTTATTAGAATAACTTTCAAATCCTTATTTGGCCGAAAAAATAAAAATACCACGGAATAAGGTACTACCACGTAATTATGGCTACTTACCTTATGATTCATTCTAAGATTATAGGCGTGGGTGTTGCCACTTGGGGTGGTTCACAGGGTTGCCACCTATCTCATTTTTTTTTTTAATATTGAGCAAGATATGATAATATGGGTACCAAATGAAAGTTATTTTCGACCGTATTCCAAATACGTAAATCTCAAGCAGGGATGTCACCTAGTGTTGCTACCTGACCGCATCTTATTTATTTTTATTAATATACCACTTGACCGATGTCGATAACATTTGCCATTATAGATAATATGATTCATTCTAAGGTTATATGCGTGTGTGTTGCCACCTAGGGCGGCTCACAGGGTTGCCAAATGTCTATTTTTTTTTAAATATTGAGCAAGATATGCCAATGTAGGTATCAAGGCTGTTCACAGGGTTGCCATCTATCTCATTTTTTTTTTAATATTGAGCAATATATGCCAATATGGGTATCAAATGAAAGGTCTTTTCGGTCGCATTTCAAATATGACAATTTCTAGCAGGGTTGCCAGCTAGGGTTGCCCCCAAACCGTATATTATATCTAGGGAACCGCTTTGTCGTTTTGTATTAAATTTGGCATTATTAGTAGTATGATTCATTCTAAGACTATATACATGGCGGTTGCCACTTGGGGCGGTTCAAAGGGCTGCCACCTATCTATTTTTTTTTTAATATTGAGCAAGATATGCCTATATGGGTATCAAGTGAAAGGTACTTGCGACTGTGTTCCAAATATTTAAATTTCAAGCAGGCTTGCCACCTAGTCTTCCTATCTTTCTTCGTACAACTCTCTTTCCTATCTCCTCCCTTTTGCTCTTCATTACCCTCTTTCCTTCTACCACGCCGCTCTTCCTCTATATCCCATTCGTATTGGCCCCAGTTAATTTATTATATTATAAATATATATAACTAAAAAAGGGACTCTTTAAATTTTTTGATTTTAAAACTAAATAAACTCTACAATTTGAAGAATATCTCCTAAAAATTTCAGAGTGGTAGGTTAAGAGTTTCTGTCCACCAGCCCATTATATATAGTCATTTCAACTCTTTGCTCATATAAAATGCACCTAAGAACAGTAGCATACAATTTGTTTGTGTTTTTTGTGAAACATTTTGTATGAGTTGATATATCTTTTTCTTGATATTAAAATTAAACACCTCAAACTCCATAACAAGTTTGAGTTCAACGTAAAAATGCATGCCGATTTTTTCTTACGAACCCCCAAGCAAGAACAAATTATAACTACACAGTAAAAAATGAAAGTTTACTTTTAATACCAGTCGGTATTGAAATTAAGCCTTTTTGGAATTAAGTTTGAGTTTTAATACTAAATAGTATTAATTTAAGACTCTGAATTTCTTTAATTCCAAATAGTTTTAAAATAATACCAAAATAATACTAAAGCCCTCTCTCCCTAGCGGTTTCTCTCATTATTATGTTTTAGGTACTATTTGTTTTAAAACAAAGCCGGAAAAGTATTAAATTAATTACTTTTTAGCATTAAATTAAGTCCAGTGGTTTGTTTGCTCAGAGCACGCGGTTCGTCGCTATTGCGATACTACATTAAGAACAACAGTGCAATTAGACGCTCACAAACATAAGTACTCGATGGCTTGATAGTAGACATCTCCGTTGAGCATTCAATAAATTGTGAGTTGGACTCTCGGTGAAGGCAATATAATAAAACTGTATTTTTTTTTTCCTGAGAGAATCTTCGACTGAATTCCTCTCTCACGAGAAATCCGACCGAACATGGTATTAATTTAATACTTTTTCGGCGTTGTTATACATAAACACCAAAAAGGTATTAAAGTTAGACTTTTATTTTTACTGTGTACTTACTTTTTTTTATGTATACATATAAGACTTTTTAAAATCGCTCACTGATACGCATAACAATAACATAGTTTGTATAATAAATGATAATAGTAATGACTAACAGGTCAAAGTTGAGCGTTGATTTTTCACTCGCTTACTTTTATGCGCTCTGCAGAAAATGAAAAAAATGTATACTTTTCCATCTAAGTTTTTCTTTGCACTTGCCATACTATATCTGCTTAGTGCAGAACTCAACAGGCGGATGACGTATTAGTCATGCTGACTAGAGATGGGCGTCGCCGCGAAACACGCACGAGTGTGTCCATGTGCTCCTGTTTGAAAATGCGATTTCGTGTCGCTCGTGCGTGATCGTGTTGAGCCCGAAAACAAAAAAAAAATACACACACGAACAAACACGATCAACTTTTTTCACTTTTTTTACTAAACTGGTGCATTTTTATTATTTGTAAGTTACATTTTTTATAAATACCTTAATTCCACTTCACTCCTTCCCAAACTTCAGTTTAACACTTGATTAAATACACAAATACAGATTTTTTTTATTTTAACATTCTAAAAGTTTTGCCTAGAGTTTTTTATTCATGTATGTATGTACATTAATACTAAAAAAAAAAAAAATACGTGTAAAAATATATCGACGACTTTTCACTCTGTTTCAAAATATCTTACTTGAGGTTTCTTTATAAAAAATCAACATGTGTTTTTACGTAAAACTCAAACTTGTTATAGAGTTTGAGATGTTTAATTTTAATATAAAAAAAATATCAATTCATACAAAATGTTTCACAATAAACACAAACAAATTGTATGCTACTGTTCTTAGGTGCATTTTATATGAGCAAAGAGCTGAAATGACTATAAAGAATTGGCTATTGGACATAAATCACTTACCCTACAACTCTGAAATTTTTATGAGATATTCTTTAAACTGTAAAGCTTATTTAGTTTTAAAATCAACCAATTTAAAGAGTCCCATTTTTAGTTATATATATTTATGGATACACACAACATTGACGATTAACACCATTGAAGATTATTATTTTAGTTGTTATTTCACCATACATCTACCTCATTTTACATTGTATAGATGGAATAAAAAGGCCTCCGGCGGCAGCCACGATTACGTGCAGCTTGCAATGCTCCATCGCAACTTGTAGTTCATGGTTTTTGTTTACAATAACAATAGTCCTCATTTGCCAGGTACTGGAAATAACTATCCGGTTAGTAATAAGTATTTCAACTTCGAAAAGTCCTAAGCCCCTGGTTCAATGAGGATTGGTTTTCCAGCTAATATTTAGACTGGACACTCCTAAAACAAAAACACATTAGTTTTTATATATAAGATGACTCATAGTTCATTAACACCGTACCTTGACATTAAAGCTACCAAGATAATCGCATATTACTATTAAATAAATAGTATAAATAAATATAAAACTGCAAGCAAAATATTTTCTTTATTTTGTTTTGGAAAATTTCTAAGAATTTCAAATTCACCTCAATGTCCTCAACTAACAGGGGTGCTTTTTTGCGCAAAACTACTATTTAATAGCATCGTTCATAAAGAGCCGATCATCAATATGCATTTGTACGAAATTTTAGAATATGGCCTTTAATATACATTTTTTATACTTCTTGTAGTGCAGTAAATTCATGATATTATATTAATTCATGGAATATATACATTAAATTCATTTTTTTTCTTGAAATATTTCTAAAGTTTTTTTTGTTACTGAAATGCAACCATTCGTCCGCGAAATTCCATACTACCATGGATTCAACTCTGAAAAATTCACCTCCATGGAGAACTTTCACCAAGTGCAAATACTGGTTATACTGTGAGTTTTCTGCTAGCATTGATTCAAGCAGGTCGATACCGCATTGCGTCTATTATTTCTTGCTTATTTTTGTACACTGAGCATAAATGCAAAATATATTTTATTAATAAGATGGAGGTACAAAAAGATTTTTTCCGTAAATATTTTCAATGATGCTGAGTGTCTTGTATGCGGCCAAGTTTTAAAATGCAAAGATCAAAAAAATTCTGCTAATATTTAGGTTATGTCGTCAAAATATATTTGTTCAGTTATACCTAGTACAGGCAGTGGCGTGCCTACGTGTTTCAATCAAGGCAAGCCCCAGTCCTTATAACCCCAACAAAAGCACATACTGCTGTCAAAGAACATTTCAGACGAAGAAGAAGAGTTCAGGATAGATATTTATCGACTTTTGCACACGGGGAAAAACTTAAACATTTAGGTTTCTTCAATAGGCAAGTTATTGTTTTGCAGATTTTTTAAGCATTTCCAATCCAAGGGAAAAGGTTTACTTGCACTATTTCCCATTTACATACATCGCAGAAGCCAAGGCTCACTTGCACAACGAAAATTTATATTTTTAACTCAGAGTTAATGTCAAATTAACTCTGAGCTAAAAAGATAACTCGGCGTCGTGCAAGTGGACCTAAGAAACCTAAAAAATATTTTTTATATTTTATAATGCCTAGCAAAAAAAAAAATATTACAGCAATCACCACTATTGAATTCTTTTTTTCTACTTTAAAATATGCGCCAATAATTTTTGAGTAGAGCTCTTTGCACATTAACATTGTAGATATGTATATACATATCCAGTTTGGCTTTAAAGCTTATAGTAACAACAGCACGAAGCTGGCTTCGTAGTTGCATACAAAATTTCTTCTAAATTCAAAAAAACTGTAGCTTCAAAAAGACATTTTAGTAAGGGATTTGAAAGCCAGGTAAAAGCCAATAAGTAAAAGCGAGATGGCAATCATCGCCTAGGCGGTTAAAGGCTATTTTAAGTAAGCAAGTAAGAGATGCCATCATATGCGCTGAAAAAATTGTATGTTAATTGTTTTGCTATCAGCCGACAGATGGCAGGACGAGCTTTATTTATATGTTTATGCTATTGGCAGTTAGTGAAACCAAATGTAAACGTTAAAGAAATTGTTAGGATACATTTTTGAAACATATTGTAGCTCATAGAGGATTAGCTAGGCAAGCCGGGCTTTTCGGCTTATATGGAAGGCACGCCACTGAGTACAGGTAGGTTATAAATTTATAGTGCTTGAAGCACCCGTTTATTTCGATGAAAACCAGCATTTTAATTTTTAAAACAAATTCTTATTCATTCCTAAATAACTTAAAAGAAAAATCAAATAAACACAAAGCGTGTTTTTTTTTTGTTTTTATGTAAGTTATCTGATCCCTCGTGAAGGGTTGACACCTTGCCGCGGTACGAGGGCTTAAGTTGATAGCCACAGGGCTGCGCTCCCCTTGTGATCATAGTGCCGCCGGTACTACATCACGAGAGAAGCCCTTCCCCCTCCCAATCCAGGGTGTTATGCGACCACGTGCCCATTGGACGTTTGCAGCCGGGAGGCAAATCGTGGCTGTAATCGAACGGAGCCTCTCTGATACCGGGCCGCCTCGGAGAGTAACTATGGCCTTACCGCGGACGACACATTCCCCATACTCTTCCTTTGACCCTAAACTGGCCTTGCCCGGCAAGGGGTCGTACGAACAAGATGAAAAAAAGTAATAAAAACCTTAAAAATAATGATACAACCATGTATACTGCCCAGCAGAGGAGGAAAATGCTGGAGCAAGCGAGAACGCAACGTCGGAGGACAAACTCCATTTCTTCATCAGCCGAGAGATCGACAGCGATGGCAACTACGAGTCGATCAGCTCTGGATAATAAGGGGGCAATCCCCAAAGTAAGTACCGGTACAAACACGGTGAAGCCATTAACGGCTGATGCTAGAGCCCTAGTAAGTGCCGGTACCGAAACCAAGTCTTTAACGTCTGTGGCAGTGGTCTCACGACCTGGCCCCAGAGATCCAAATAAGGGAACGACCGCGATGGCAACTACGGGTCGAAATTTACCCCAAAAGACATCTCCCAGTCGCTCTGAGTACTTGGACAAAAGAGCGGCCGCGAGGATACTGAAGAAATACGAAGGTATTTCACAAGAGACGCTATCGCCGAATTCTAGGAAGACGGTGGAGATGGCTGAAGCTATCTTACCGAACTTCCAAAGCGATTACGCGCCAAAGAAGGTTAGGTTAGGTTAGGTTCAAGTGGCTACCGTAGAGGCACACCTAGGCCAGTATTAAAAGGCCCGTTGTGATACCACCAACACTAGGAAAGTCAGTTCCGGGACCCTGCCATATGGAAAATCCCGGTATTAACGGAATTCTCCACATAGCAGAATCCCGGGACTGACGTTCCTATACCGACACCGTTACTCCTCCTCGAACCATTTAGATGACTTGATGAAGGCCATCAGGTCCTTTATGTCCAGCTCCGTGACCTGGCGTAGGCTAACCAGGAAGGGAACTCCCAAAAAGCGCATTCTCGCGCCACTTAAAGCCGGGCAGTTGCAGATGAGGTGCTCCACCGTTTCCTCCTCCTCATCATCCTTACAACTCCTACAGCATCGTCGGTAGGGCACACCAAGTCTTTCTGCGTGCCTACCAATGAGGCAGTGCCCAGCCAATACGCCTATTAATATGGAGATTTCTCTTCTCCTTAGGGCATAAATTTGTCTCGATCTTTTATGATCCCATTTCGGCCAGGTTTCTTTGGATATCCGGCATCCTGGAGATTGCAGCCATCTTTCGTTGGCTTGGCGGAGTGTGTACTCCTTCAGCATAAGCTTGCAAGTGGCAAACGGCATACCTAAGCGCTCTTTATCCCGAAGAACCTGCTTGGTCGTGCCCTGCCTCGCAAGTTCGTCTGCCCTACAATTTCCCTCAATGTCCCTATGCCCCGGGACCCATGTGAGGTTCACGCGATTCTGTTGGGCCATCTCCTGTAGAGATCGACGACAGCTGGGCGTCAGTTCAGAGTTGAACGAATAAGAGCCAAGGGATTTGATGGCCGCCTGGCTGTCGCTGAATATAAAAATGTCGTGTCCGATAGTGTGTTGGCCTATCCAAGCCGCGGCGTCCATGATTGCTGAAACTTCAGCCTGGAAGACACTGCAGTGATCAGGTAGTCTGAAGGAGAGCTCAAGGTTCAGATCCTTTGAATAAACCCCTCCTCCAACTCTGCCGTCTAACTTCGAGCCATCAGTATAAATGGAAGTGCCGCCATGAGTGGCGGGACTCCGATCCGTGCTCTCCCATTCTTCCCTGCTGGGAATGTTGATTTTAAAACAGCTATCTCCGACTGTTGTGGTCGCACAACGATCCGTGCTCAGCGGAAGAAAGCTATAGGATCCCAAAATACAGGCGTGTCCAGTAGTGCTTGCGCCCCAGCCGGACGTTTCCCTTAGACGTAGAGCCGATGCTGCTGCTACCCGGTGCCCTTCCAGATCGAGTGGAAAAATGCCAAGAATGGCCTGGAGTGCTTCATTGGGCGTTGTTCTTAACGCACCGCTTATACAGATCATGCAAGATCTGTGTACTTTACCTAGCAGATTAAGGTTTGTTGCCTTGCTCAGCGCAGGCCACCATACCACAACTCCATAGAGCATGATTGGTCGAATGATTGCGGTGTAGATCCATTTGCATATTTTGGGGCTGAGCCCCCATTTCTTTCCAATGGCTCTTTTGCATGTGTAGAGTGCAATACACGCTTTCTTCTGGCGCTGAAGAACATTCTCCTTCCAGGTTAGTTTCCTATCCAGAACTGTGCCTAAGAACTTGGCTTTGTCAGCCAGGTTCAGGTGCACGTCATTCAGTTTTGGTAGTGTTAGCGGTGGTATCTTATAGCGGTTGGTGAAAAGAACCAGTTCTACTTTTCCCGGGTTGATGCTCAGTCCGCAGCGCGAGCACCATGAGGAAACCTCTCGCAGTGCTGCTTGCATCAAGTCGCACAGGGTTTGTGGGAATTTGCCCCTATATACTATAGCTAAGTCGTCTGCATATGCCACTACCTTCCCGTCCCCCCAGCTTGTGTCTCGCAGCATCGAGTTGACAGTGAGGTTCCATAGAAGCGGGGAGAGAACACCACCCTGAGGCGTTCCCCTTGTGACATAGCGTGATAAGTCAACCGAGCCCAGTGATGAAGCTATTCGTCTACCCCTTAGCAGTTGATCAATAAGTCCAATAAGAGACCTGCTTATGCCCAGACTTGTTAAAGCGGTGTTTATAGCATCAGGGCTTATGTTGTTGAAGGCTCCTTCAATATCTAAAAAGGCCGCAAGACAGTACTCCTTCTCATACAGCGATTTTTCAATAACAGAAACTAGGCTGTGAAGCGCAGTTTCTGTAGATTTCCCTTTGGTGTATGCATGCTGATAGCTACAGATCAGGTTGCTATCAATAGTAGGGGAGAGGTAGTCATTTATTATCCTCTCGAAGGTTTTGAGCACAAAGGATGAGAGACTGATCGGCCTGTAGTCCTTCGGCTCGTAATGAGACGCCTTCCCCGCCTTAGGAATAAACACTACCGTGGCACTTCTCCAGGAGCACGGAATGTAGCTAAGAGCCAGGCAGGCTGTATAGAGAAATACCAGCCATTTGGCTGATGTCTCCAGCGTGTTTATGAGTTGTGCGGGAATAATCCCGTCTGGCCCGGCAGCCTTGAACGGTTCGAAGCTCTTAACCGCCCACCTAACCTTTTCCTCCGTGATGGGTATGTATACAGCCAGGTTTGTTGTAGGTGCTACGGGTTCCTCATGCAAGTTCCCTGGGAAGTGCGTATTCAAGAGCAGCTCTAGGGTTTCCCTCTCCGTGCTGGTCCAGGATCCGTCAGGTTTGCGCAAATAGCTTGTGGCTGTTTCAGTTTTTGAGAGCACTCGTCTAAGTCTCGCTGTATCGTCGACATTTTCGACCCCAGTGCAGAAATTTCTCCACGATACTCTCTTCGCCTACCTCAGAGCTTTTTTGTAGGCCCTGAGTTTAACTTTATATTCGAGCCATTGAGTCTCCCTGCCAAGGCTCTTGGCCTTATTAAATTGTGTCCTACATGATTTTCGGAGCGAGTCCAGGTCGTAGGACCACCAATGCGGCCTATGTTTACCGCGTGGTTTTGGCACTGGGCAAGCCTGCTCTAAGGCATTCGAGAGCGCCGTTGTAAAGGTCTTTACCAGATCCTCCAACTCCCCTACTGATGAGGGGACTTGTGGGGGCAGTGCTGGTAAGTCCCTAGATAGTATTTCATTGTGTAGCTGCCAGTTAGTGTTACGTGGGTTGCGTTTCATAACCGGCTGCTCAACAGAAAAGTCTAGAACTATTTCTACGTACCGGTGGTCGGAGAATGAGTGCTCATCGAGAACGCGCCATTTTCTGACCCACTCATAAGCGCCTTCGCTGCAAATCAAGGACTGAAACCGAAACCGAAATTCATTTTTTTTCTTGAAATATTTCTAAAGTTTTTTTTTTTTTGTTACTGAAATGCAACCATGCGTCCGCGAAATTCCATACTACCATGGATTTCAACTCTGAAAAATTCACCTCCATGGAGAACTTTCACCACAGTGCAAATACTGGTTATACTGTAAGTTTTACCGCATTGCGTCTATTATTTCTTGCTTATTTTTGTACACTGAGCATAAATGCAAAATATATTTTATTAATAAGATGGAGGTACAAAACGATTTTTTCCGTAAATATTTTCAATGATGCTGAGTGTCTTGTATGCGGCCAAGTTTTAAAATGCAAAGATCAAAAAAATTCTGCTAATATTTAGGTTATGTCGTCAAAATATATTTGTTCAGTTATACCTAGTTCAGGTACTTTTCGTATTACAGGACTTACATAAATTTATAGTGCTTGAAGCACCCGTTTATTTCGATGAAAACCAGCATTTTAATTTTTAAAACAAATTCTTATTCATTCCTAAAAAACTTAAAAGAAAAATCAAATAAACACAAAGCGTGTTTTTTTTTTGTTTTTATGTAAGTTATCTGATAGGTTATACAACATTTACATTTTAAATTTTGAAATTAAATTCATAGTGCTTGAAGCCCGTTTGCTTGATGTCGTTAAAAACGTTCTGAATTTAATAAAAAAAAAATTTCACTCTTCAAAAATCTTAAAAAAAATTCAAGTATACACAAAACATAAGATACATATATACATATATTTTTTTATTAAATATAAGTTTAGTGGCCGTCGTCAAGATTTGTGTTAAGTTATACAACATACAAATTTTTTCCAGTGCAATACCACCAACACACAAGCATTTTTGAGCGTAATACACTAATACTCCCACATATTGCGTCCTCTCTGTTTGCCGGCTACTGATCTACATACATAAAAAAAAAAAAAACTAATGGCGGCGATATACCTACAGGTTATCATCATAACCTCTAACGAGATTTTTAGCCGAGCTTCTCTTTCCAACTTGTGGTGTGTTGCTTTTTGAGTTTTTCCTACAAGTTGGCGGGACCTACAGTTTTTTGCCGACTCCGAACGGCACTTGCAAAGCAAATGAATTTTTTGCTGAGAAGCTTCTCATGGCAGAAATACACCCGGAGAGTTTGCCAAACTACTGCCGAGGGGCGACCCCGTTTTAGAAAAATTTTTTTTCTAAATAATTTTTGATGTTACTTTTGCCGGGCATCGAACCGCCACGACTTGGTGTAGAAGGCCGAACACTTAACCGCTACACCACGGCGGCGGTATGTATAAATGTATGTACATATACATTTTTATACACGCCGTTCTACGAACTCACAACTGAAAAATAGTGAAACAGAGTTGCTAATATGTTTAAAAATACATATTTCCTCTTTTTCTCTTATTTTCGCAAAACCTACCAAAATCTGGTCTAAGCTACTAGCCTACCAAATGAAAAAGATCCTACCCGTTTTGTTCGGAACCGACCATGCCCGGCAACTCTGGTTGTACCATAGCTGGGGAACTTCGATTAGAATTAGTATTAATTACGATTAGAATGGCTATTGGCGATTAGCGACGATTAGCATATCTAATCAAAAGTAATCAAAAAAACTAATCTAAAAAAAAGATTGGTTTTCTCGATTACTTTTGATTAGATTTGATTAGATAAACTAATCGAGAAAACCAATCAATTTTTTCTTTTTATTAGTTTTGATTACTTTTGATTATATATGCTAATCGTCGCTAATCGCCAATTCTAATCGTAATGATTACTATTTCCATTCTAATCGTAATGATTAATAATTCTAATCGAAGTTCCCCAGCTATGGGTTGTACTGATGTTGACAGTGCTTTGCCGGATATGGATCCTGTACGTTCCGGTGAACAACACCTTGTGGTACTAGTCCGACTGTATTGGAACGATTTCATTGACCCCGTAGCCGGGGTTCAAGTGGACTTTAGGCGCCTCTTACGACCGGCTTACCTACCTCGGGCATATTCTAAACCCCTTACTCGCAGGGGTATCTTTTCCTCCGTCGGCAGCTCCACAGTAATAGCTGATAGACCCCAATATCGCATTCGTTTGATAAACGCTGAAAATGCCTAATTATAATATATAATATATAATAATTAATAACATATATATAATATATAATAATTAATAACATTGTCTTCATGATCAGTTTTTGGGCAAAGTGGTACTCGCAACGGTGGAAACGAAGAAAAAGCTATAGGGAACTCTCTTTGGTTTTAAGAAGAAATTCTTATTAAAAAACTATACATTTAGTACAAAGGTGTAGTTAGACGCTGGCAATTATTAGTATACGATGGCCGAATGGTTAGCAGCTGGGTTTAGCATTCGAAAAATTGTTAGTTCGATTCTCTCTCTTTTTTTCCTAATTAGAAATGTTAAAAAGAAATCTTCTCAATTATATTTATGTGATTTTCCTTTGAAACATTAACAACTATACACATATCAGTAATTAGACGCTAGCAATCAAAAGTGAGCGGTGGCCTGATGGTTAACAGCTGGGTTTATCATTCCGAAAATTGTAAGTTCGATTCTCGGTGAGGGCAATATCATTTTATTTTTCATTTAAAATATTAAAAAGAAAATCTTCTTAATAACATTAAAAAGACTGTCTCTACAATAATAATAAGCACATCTTCTTGAAGAAAAACTATACAGATATCTTATCATTTTTGTTCTATTTTATTAGGTACCTTTCGCTCTGTGTAGCTTTTGACTTGATTTAGGGGAATCCCGATCTCGAATTCCAAGCCTCCCGTACCATATTGGTTCAAATTCGCGGGCTTCGGCATCCTGAAACTGCTAGAACACGTCTAAAAAGGACGGAAGAGGTATCATCTTCTTCTTGACTTGGCTTCAATAATCAGAAATCGATATTAAAGGTACCCTCCGGTGGTACTTGCGGTACTTGCGCGACTGTCGCAGGAACGATTTGGTATGACCAGTGGAACCTACTAGGTTATTTTATGCCTCCTTGTCTATGGAAGAAGAAGGTTGGTAAAAAGAGATGAGATACAAAATAAAAAAATTTTTTTTAATCACACTTTATGTAAATGTGGCATGATTTGTATATTTCATCCATAAAACCACTGAAACTACTTACCCACGTATGTAAAATTTCTTTCCGTTAAGTAAATTCCATGCCATATGGCATGGTGCTAAAAACCACTTTAGAAAAAAATGTTTGAAAAATTCTTTTTAATTGTTCATTACGATGGCTTAAATAGGTGAGGGAATCGTGACGCGTTAGACAGGGTCACTTCGAAATGTATTGCTCTTGGCCGGGTCATTATAAAAAAAAAAAACAACCCGGGTCGTTTCGGTACGAAGGGTAATGTACAAGTACAAATACCGTTCTCGCAGAACCGGCAATACGTGAAACGAACATGGCTTAAATAGTGGGAAAAACACAAAAACAGATTTTTTCGGGCGTAGGCGTTTTTCTTATATCTCGGGAACCGCTCGACCGATTTGGATAAAGTTTCGCATTATGATTCATTCTATGATTATATGAGTGGGTGTTTCCATTTGAGGCTGTTCACAGGGTTGCCACCTATCTCAACTTTTTTAAATATTGAGCAAGATATGCCAATATAGGTATCAAATGAAAGGTAAAATATTTATGTCGATTTATTTTAGTTTTATTAGAATAACTTTCAAATCCTTATTTGGCCGAAAAAATAAAAATACCACGGAATAAGGTACTACCACGTAATTATGGCTACTTACCTTATGATTCATTCTAAGATTATAGGCGTGGGTGTTGCCACTTGGGGTGGTTCACAGGGTTGCCACCTATCTCATTTTTTTTTAAATATTGAGCAAGATATGATAATATGGGTACCAAATGAAAGTTATTTTCGACCGTATTCCAAATACGTAAATCTCAAGCAGGGATGTCACCTAGTGTTGCTACCTGACCGCATCTTATTTATTTTTATTAATATCTCGGGAACCACTTGACCGATGTCGATAAAATTTGCCATTATAGATAATATGATTCATTCTAAGGTTATATGCGTGTGTGTTGCCACCTAGGGCGGCTCACAGGGTTGCCAAATGTCTATTTTTTTTTTAAATATTGAGCAAGATATGCCAATGTAGGTATCAAGGCTGTTCACAGGGTTGCCACCTATCTAATTTTTTTTTTTAATATTGAGCAATATATGCCAATATGGGTATCAAATGAAAGGTCTTTTCGGTCGCATTTCAAATATGACAATTTCTAGCAGGGTTGCCAGCTAGGGTTGCCCCCAAACCGTATATTATATCTAGGGAACCGCTTTGTCGTTTTATATTAAATTTGGCATTATTAGTAGTATGATTCATTCTAAGACTATATACATGGCGGTTGCCACTTGGGGCGGTTCAAAGGGCTGCCACCTATCTATTTTTTTTTTAATATTGAGCAAGATATGCCTATATGGGTATTAGAGTGGTTCAAAAATTTTTTTTTTTGGAAAATCTAAAACGCTACCCCGAAATATGGTTCCTTGTGACAAAAAAAGAGGCTGCTATATTTTTGTTTTTTTTTTTAAGGTGCTTTAGAGGTCGCGCTACTCGTTTTTATAAAAAAAATGAGATGCTTGCAAATTTAATTTAATTTTAACATGTTTAAGTGCAGTAAAAATTTGCGTTTTTGTGTGTTGTTATTCTGTTTTCATTGACGAATATTCTTGCAATTCAATAGCCTTCTTGGATGAGTAGAAGGGGTTTAACTCCTGAAAGTATGTTTCGAAATTGAAAACGGTGCAACTAAAACGCCTACACTGATCTCATCGCGTATTGGTTTTTGGATATATTTCGCATCTAGAAGGTTTATCACATCGCTGATTATGAATCCGATGTCAGTTTTTTTAAATTCAAAATGGGGGGTCCAATATGGCGGTGATTTTTTTGAAAACTAATTGGATTTTATTGAAACTTGGTACTCGGGGGTTTATGCGTTGTCTGATTACGAATCCGATATCGGTTCTTTTAAATTCAAAATGGTGGATCCAATATGGCGGTGCATTTTTGAAAACTAATTCGACTGTGTGAAACTCGTCACTTATGGATTTATGACATCGATTTATATGAACTAGTATCACTTGTGATCGAAAATTCGACCAATAAAAACTTTAGAGGGTCGAGGGGTCGCTAGCCCCGTACCCCCATCCTTATATTTCGGGGACGCCCCTGAAAATATACCGTCAGTTTTTTCAATTTCCTTTCCATCGGTGCATATTTCTTTTATATATATTATTATATAATATATAAGATGTCAGTTTTGCAAATTTGCATTTCCTATGCCGATGTCAATAAATACGCCACATGAAAACCTTTAGGAACCTCCTGTGAGCGAACCGTTTGACCGATGGAAAGAAAATTGAAAAAACTGAGGTATAGGCGGTATATTTTCAGGGGCGTCTCAAAAACAACAAAGCGCCTGGAAAACACGGACTACCCGCCGAGCTGTTCAAACGCGGAGGCGAAGAGCTGGTGAAAAGCATGCATCAGCTCTTATGCAGAATATGGTCAGACGAATGCATGCCTCCGGATTGGAATTTAAGTGTGCCTTGCCCAATCCACAAGAAAGGCGATCCCGCTAACCGCACCAACTACCGCGGAATTAGTCTTCTTAATATCGCATATAAGGTTCTTTCTAGCGTGTTGTGTGAAAGGCTGAAGCCCATCGTAGACAAACTGATTGGACCTTATCAGTGTGGCTTTAGACCTGGTAAGTCTACCATCGACCAGATTTTCACGATACGCCAAATCCTGGAGAAGACCCATGATAAGAGAATCGACACTCACCATCTCTTTGTCGATTTTAAAGCCGCTTTTGACAGCGTAAAAAGGAGTTGCCTGTATGCCGCCATGTCTGAATTTGACTTCCCTGCAAAGCTTATACGGCTTTGTCAAATGACGTTGAGCAATACCAACAGCTCCGTCAGAATCGGGAAGGACCTCTCTAAGCCATTTGAAACCAAACGAGGCTTCAGACAGGGCGACTCCCTTTCGTGCGATTTCTTCAATCTGATGCTGGAGAAGATAATTCGAGCAGCAGAGCTAAACCGCAATGGTACAATCTTTTACAAGAGCGTGCAATTGCTGGCGTATGCCGATGATATTGATATCATTGGCCTTAACAACCGCGCCGTGAGCGCTGCCTTCTCTGGACTGGATAAGGAAGCGAAAAAAGTGGGTCTTGCCGTGAACGAGGACAAGACGAAGTATTTGCTGTCATCAAAGAAAGAATCGGCGCACCTGCGCCTTGGCAGCCATGTCACTGTTGATAGTTACAAATTTGAAACTGTGAGGGACTTCGTCTATTTGGGAACCAGTATCAACACCGAAAATAATATCAGTCTAGAAATCCAGCGGAGAATCACTCTTGCCAACAAGTGCTACTTTGGACTTTGAGAAGTAAAGTCCTCTCTCGAAGAACAAAGATCACGCTCTATGAGTCTCTCATCATACCTGTCCTGATGTATGGCTCAGATTCATGGACAATGTCAAGAGAAGATGAGACGGCCCTTGGAGTATTTGAGAGAAAAGTTCTCCGGAAGATTTATGGTCCTTCCCGTGATGCCAACGGCGAGTATAGAAGGAAATTTAACGATGAGCTGTACGAGCTCTACGCAGATCTGACCATAGTCCAGCGAATTAAAGCCCAAAGACTCCGCTGGCTGGGCCATGTTATGCGAATGGACAAAGAAGCTCCAGCACAGAAGGTTTTCCTATCGTCGCCTGAATTCGGCAGCAGAGGAAGGGGGAGGCCTCGACTGAGATGGAAACAACAGGTGGAGGATGACTTGAACTCCCTTGGGGTTTCCAATTGGCGTCCGTTATCGCTAAAAAGGAATGACTGGCGTGCTTTGATACGAAACGGCCAAAATCGCTTAGGCGGTTAAGCGCCAATAAATGATGATGATGAAACTCCATAACAAGTTTGAGTTCAACGTAAAAATGCATGCCGATTTTTTCTTACGAACCCCCAAGCAAGAACAAATTATAACTACACAGTAAAAAATGAAAGTTTACTTTTAATACCAGTCGGTATTGAAATTAAGCCTTTTTGGAATTAAGTTTGAGTTTTAATACTAAATAGTATTAATTTAAGACTCTGAATTTCTTTAATTCCAAATAGTTTTAAAACAATACCAAAATAATACTAAAGCCCTCTCTCCCTAGCGCTTTCTCTCATTATAATGTACTATTTGTTTTAAAACAAAGCCGGAAAAGTATTAAATTAATTACTTTTTAGCATTAAATTAAGTCCAGTGGTTTGCTTGCTCAGAGCACGCGGTTCGTCGCTATTGCGATACTACATTAAGAACAACAGTGCAATTAGACGCTCACAAACATAAGTACTCGATGGCTTGATAGTAGACATCTCCGTTGAGCATTCAATAAATTGTGAGTTGGACTCTCGGTGAAGGCAATATAATAAAACTGTATTTTTTTTTTCCTGAGAGAATCTTCGACTGAATTCCTCTCTCACGAGAAATCCGACCGAACATGGTATTAATTTAATACTTTTTCGGCGTTGTTATACATAAACACCAAAAATGTATTAAGGTTAGACTTTTATTTTTACTGTGTACTTACTTTTTTTTATGTATACATATAAGACTTTTTAAAATTGCTCACTGATACGCATAACAATAACATAGTTTGTATAATAAATGATAATAGTAATGACTAGCAGGTCAAAGTTGAGCGTTAATTTTTCACTCGCTTACTTTTATGCGCTCTGCAGAAAATGAAAAAAATGTATACTTTTCCATCTAAGTTTTCCTTTGCACTTGCCATACTGTATCTGCTTAGTGCAGAACTCAACAGGCGGATGACGTATTAGTCATGCTGACTAGAGATGGGCGTCGCCGCGAAACACGCACGAGTGTGTCCATGTGCTCGTGTTTGAAAATGCGATTTCGTGTCGCTCGTGCGTGATCGTGTTGAGCCCGAAAACAAAAAAAAAATACACACACGAAAAAACACGATCAACTTTTTTCACTTTTTTTACTAAACTGGTGCATTTTTATTATTTGTAAGTTACTTCACTCCTTCCCAAACTTCAGTTTAACACTTGATTAAATACACAAATACAGATTTTTTTTATTTTAACATTCTAAAAGTTTTGCCTAGAGTTTTTTATTCATGTATGTATGTACATTAATACTCAAAAAAAAAAAAAAAAAATACGTGTAAAAATATATCGACGACTTTTCACTCTGTTTCAAAATATCTTACTTGAGGTTTCTTTATAAAAAATCAACATGTGTTTTTACGTAAAACTCAAACTTGTTATAGAGTTTGAGATGTTTAATTTTAATATAAAAAAAATATCAATTCATACAAAATGTTTCACAATAAACACAAACAAATTGTATGCTACTGTTCTTAGGTGCATTTTATATGAGCAAAGAGCTGAAATGACTATAAAGAATTGGCTATTGGACATAAATCACTTACCCTACAACTCTGAAATTTTTATGAGATATTCTTTAAACTGTAAAGCTTATTTAGTTTTAAAATCAACCAATTTAAAGAGTCCCATTTTTAGTTATATATATTTATGGATACACACAACATTGACGATTAACACCATTGAAGATTATTATTTTAGTTGTTATTTCACCATACATCTACCTCATTTTACATTGTATAGATGGAATAAAAAGGCCTCCGGCGGCAGCCACGATTACGTGCAGCTTGCAATGCGCCATCGCAACTTGTAGTTCATGGTTTTTGTTTACAATAACAATAGTCCTCATTTGCCAGGTACTGGAAATAACTATCCGGTTAGTAATAAGTATTTCAACTTCGAAAAGTCCTAAGCCCCTGGTTCAATGAGGATTTGTTTTCCAGCTAATATTTAGACTGGACACTCCTAAAACAAAAACACATTAGTTTTTATATATAAGATGACTCATAGTTCATTAACACCGTACCTTGACATTAAAGCTACCAAGATAATCGTATATTACTATTAAATAAATAGTCTAAATAAATATAAAACTGCAAGCAAAATATTTTCTTTATTTTGTTTTGGAAAATTTCTAAGAATTTCAAATTCACCTCAATGTCCTCAACTAACAGGGGTGCTTTTTTGCGCAAAACTACTATTTAATAGCATCGTTCATAAAGAGCCGATCATCAATATGCATTTGTACGAAATTTTAGAATATGGCCTTTAATATACATTTTTTATACTTCTTGTAGTGCAGTAAATTCATGATATTATATTAATTCATGGAATATATACATTAAATTCATTTTTTTTCTTGAAATATTTCTAAAGTTTTTTTTGTTACTGAAATGCAACCATGCGTCCGCGAAATTCCATACTACCATGGATTCAACTCTGAAAAATTCACCTCCATGGAGAACTTTCACTAAGTGCAAATACTGGTTATACTGTGAGTTTTATGCTAGAATTGATTCAAGCAGGTCGATACCGCATTGCGTCTATTATTTCTTGCTTATTTTTGTACACTGAGCATAAATGCAAAATATATTTTATTAATAAGATGGAGGTACAAAAAGATTTTTTCCGTAAATATTTTCAAGGATGCTGAGTGTCTTGTATGCGGCCAAGTTTTAAAATGCAAAGATCAAAAAAATTCTGCTAATATTTAGGTTATGTCGTCAAAATATATTTGTTCAGTTATACCTAGTACAGGTACTTTTCGTATTACAGGACTTACATAAATTTAGAGTGCTTGAAGCACCCGTTTATTTCGATGAAAACCAGCATTTTAATTTTTAAAACAAATTCTTATTCATTCCTAAAAAACTTAAAAGAAAAATCAAATAAACACAAAGCGTGTTTTTTTTTTGTTTTTATGTAAGTTATCTGATAGGTTATACAACATTTACATTTTAAATTTTGAAATTAAATTCATAGTGCTTGAAGCCCGTTTGCTTGATGACGTTAAAAACCTTCTGAATTTAATAAAAAAAAAAATTTCACTCTTCAAAAATCTTAAAAACAATTCAAGTATACACAAAACATAAGATACATATATACATATATTTTTTTATTAAATATAAGTTTAGTGGCCGTCGTCAAGATTTGTGTTAAGTTATACAACATACAAATTTTTTCCAGTGCAATACCACCAACACACAAGCATTTTTGAGCGTAATACACTAATACTCCCACATATTGCGTCCTCTCTGTTTGCCGGCTACTGATCTACATACATATGTATGTATAAGTGTATGTACATATACATTTTTATACACGCCGTTCTACGAACTCACAACTGAAAAATAGTGAAACAGAGTTGCTAATACATACATATTTCCTCTTTTTCTCTTATTTTCGCAAAACCTACCAAAATCTGGTCTAAGCTACCAGCCTACCAAATGAAAAAGATCCTACCCGTTTTGTTCGGAACCGACCATGCCCGGCAACTCTGGTTGTACCATAGCTGGGGAACTTCGATTAGAATTAGTATTAATTACGATTAGAATGGCTATTGGCGATTAGCGACGATTAGCATATCTAATCAAAAGTAATCAAAACTAATCAAAAAAAAAGATTGGTTTTCTCGATTACTTTTGATTAGATTTGATTAGATAAACTCATCGAGAAAACCAATCAATTTTTTCTTTTTATTAGTTTTGATTACTTTTGATTATATATGCTAATCGTCGCTAATCGCCAATTCTAATCGTAATGATTACTATTTCCATTCTAATCGTAATGATTAATAATTTGTTATGTAGCTGGTAGTTTGTTGGGTGAGGAGTGGTGGCAAGCAGGTATGCTTGCATCCCAGGCTAACTCGTCAGCGTGGGGCGGGGTACTTTCCACCACCCTCACCTACAGCCACAAGAACAAAAAGAGAGTTCATACCTGCATGTGATGGGAATAAGTAAAAGGACAAAAGTAAAAGATATAAAACTCAAAAAGGGGAAAGATCGCAAGAAAAAGGCATGAGAAAGTATAAGGATAAGGGAGAGGCCTGTCCTGTCAGGTGGAGCCTTCCCACCCGCTTCCGTGCAACTTGCACGAAACCATGGGCACTGTGCTGACTCCTAATTACTTACAGTGCCCCCAAACCTGACTCAAGTCTATACGTCGGTCAACTAGTCATTTTCCCTAGTACTCACCCTCACATATCCGTGCGCGCGCAAGCGCAACACCCACACCAAAATGAAATATCTAGCCCTGCATATTAGCAATCAAGGAACCTTATTTCAGTCATACATTATAATTTTATTTAATAAAACAATTCCTAAATAAATCCTATATCTATCTCTTATCTAGCTGCACAAACTTCAAAATCCATTCATATTTAAATTTCTTATATATCTATAGGTAATTGGATTTATATAAGATGGTATAAACTAGCAAAAAATGCAATGACTAAACCAAAAAAAAAAAAAAAAGCAAGGCAAAAATACAAAGAAAAAAACTTACTTACTAATAATAATAAAAGAAAGGCAAAAGGATGTAAAGCAAAATTACAAAAATAAACAAACTTAATTACTAATTATTCTCAGCCTTAAGTTAAATAGTATTTAACCTAACTACCTTATGTATAAAATTCAAAAACAAAAGGAAAAAAAAAGATAATAAAAATTTATATACTAGTTTAACTTCCTGATGAGTATAATTCAAACCGACAAAAAAAAATATGAAAAAAATAAAAAAAAAATAAAAAAAGGTGAAAAAAAGTTAAATTCTAAGACTCCCTAATGTAGCGGTCATTGATCTTTTG
Organism: Campiglossa producta; assembly: GCA_964058755.1. Classification (NCBI taxonomy): domain Eukaryota; kingdom Metazoa; phylum Arthropoda; class Insecta; order Diptera; family Tephritidae; genus Campiglossa; species Campiglossa producta. The sequence goes on along the minus strand of CAXKVI010000006.1, from coordinate 14,462,441 downwards.
ATCAGCTGATCGCTGTCCCACTGACCCAGATTTCGATTTCAACAAGTGTAGTTATGTATGGAAAAATGTAAACGAAAAAAAAATTGAAAGAAAAAAACATGTGAATTGAGAGTTGTGTTTTTGTGTGCGTGAGATTGTGTGTCTAGGATAGTTATGTATGTACGTATATTCTTTCGTTTTTTTTTTTTCTTTTTTTTTTTGTCGCTAGTCTCTTTGGCTACCTTGGGAGTAAGGTGGGATTACGCGCTCAATATACGTGCATACACACAGACATATATACGTATCGAGTAATTACTCACCAAGTCACTGCTCCAATGGCGCCACTGCAGAGTACCTGTGCTGAAAAGAAGAGTAAATTGCATACATATATATTAACTCCTAGCACTTGGTCATGCGCACGATGACCACTCTCGCCCACTCAACCAGATCGCTTGCTTATGATCTTGGCTTTCCTGCCTTACAACTCTAGTGCCCTATGCCGCGCGGATGGATGCGCATAGCCTATGCAGCCCTCCCGTATTTACTTCAACCGCCCTAGGCGGAACCGAATATTCGGGTATTCGGGTGACGGATTTAGAGTCCAGATGGAGCGCAGATAGCGGTCGGAAAATTAATACAAAGTTTAAAAAAGGTAAAAAAAGTTAACAAATTAAATATGAAGGATCTATAAGGAAATGTGTGAAGTAATGTGCAAAAAAAAAACGTGGGTGGTGTGCTGATGGTGTGAGTTGCGAGGTGCGAAATTATGCAAGGTAGAAAGACGAAAAATAAAACCTCGCATCCCCCATGAAAGTAATCCAAAACGTAGAACCTATCGAGAAATATTAATCGAAAATGAGTAGGAAATGTGTAAAAGAACAAATGGAAGAATGTAAAAAGATGGTAAAAAAAATTATTAAAAGGAAACAGAATCAAAAAAAACTAAACTGATAAATCACTAAGTGTGGAGTGTAATGGAGTGTGGTTGCTAAGTGACCTTGCTCAATCCCGACTCTTGCGTCCTCGTTCGTGCACTCTGGGCAACGGGAGCTACCTAGGCTCGCGGCAGAAAGAGAGGGAGCCCCGGTGGGGCCACTCTGACATACTTGGTTTAAGGGCTCACCGAGGTTTTTGCGCAGCGTCTGTTCACCATGAGGTGCGGCTGCAAGCGGGCGTCTGTCTTGAAGCAAGCGGCTCGCTATATAAATGTGTAAATATTTTCCAAAAACCCCGAAACGGGTTGTGCGCTGGGTTTGGGACCCGCCACGTAAAAAATTTAGTCCAATGAAAAATAAATTAAAGCCTCGGATGAGAACCCCCTTTAATGTTGACGACCCGGCAAAACGAATAAGGCATAATGATTTGGATATTAGGGCATGTACCGGGAATGTCCGGACCCTTTCAAGGGACGGTACCGCTGCCCGACTGGTTGATGTCCTCGTTAACGCAAAGGCTGACATCACCGCCCTGCAGGAAATGCGATGGACGGGACAAGGAAAGACGACCATCGGACCTTGTGACGTATACTACAGTGGCCAGACACGCGGCAAAGCGCGTGGTGTAGGATTCGTGGTGGGAAAGAGACTTCGCCGCCAAGTACTAGCGTTCACCCCCGTGGACGAGCGTCTCGCTGCGATCCGCATCAAAGCGAAATTTTTCAACATAACATTTATCTGCGCCTATGCGCCGACTGAGGAGACGGACGACGCAGAGAAGGACTCCTTCTACGATAAACTTGAACAGACTTATGATCGCTGCCCCCAACATGATATCAAAATCGTGCTCGGCGACTTTAATGCGAAGGTGGGCAAGGAAGGAGTCTTTGGTCCAACAGTTGGAAAATTTAGTCTCCATGATATAACATCCCCCAACGGCACTAGGTTGATTGATTTCGCTGCTGCTCGCAATATGGTCATCAGTAGTACCAGGTTCCAGCATAAACGAATACACCAAGCCACATGGCTGTCTCCTGATCAAAGAACAAGAAACCAGATTGATCATGTCATGATCGACGGCAGACATAGCTCCACCGTTCTGGACGTGCGTACCCTTCGTGGTCCCAATATCGACTCGGACCATTATCTTGTTGCAGCCAAGATACGCACACGCCTCTGTGTAGCAAAGAAAGTGCGCACAGTAACGGAAGGAAAGTTTGACGTCGAGAAGCTGCGCACGACACAGACAGCTGACAATTTCTCCACTCGACTCTCACACCTGCTATCGGAGAGCAATCCTCGACCTAACGATGCAACCGAGCATTGGAAGCATATCTCTCACTCATTACGTACCGCCGCTGAGGCCACTATAGGGTTCCAGCGAGCCCGCAAAAACAACTGGTACGATGAGGAATGCAGCACTGCCTCGGACAAAAAGGACGCTGCCTACAGGGAGACGTTGCGAACGGGCGCAACCCGCAGTGTATGGCAACGCTATCGTGAGGCAAAGAAGGAAGAGAGACGCCTTTTCAGAAAAAAGAAACGTGAGGCCGAAAGGCGTGAGTGTGAGGAGCTTGAGATGCTGGCTGACAGGAATGATGCCCGAAAATTCTATGAAAAGATCCGGCGGATGACGGAAGGTTTTAAGACCGGGGCAAGTTCCTGTAAGGACAATAATGGCGACCTGGTAACCGACGTACAGAGTGTACTTAAATTATGGAGGGAGCACTTCTCCTCACTGCTAAATTGCGAGGGAGACGTCGAACCCGATACCCCAATCCCTGACGATGGAAAAGTCGTCCCACCACCTGACTATGATGAAGTGAGGATAGCTATATCCCGGCTGAAAAACAACAAAGCGCCTGGAAAAGACGGACTGCCCGCCGAGCTGTTCAAACACGGAGGCGAAGAGCTGGTAAAAAGCATGCATCAGCTCTTATGCAGAATATGGTCAGACGAGTGCATGCCTCCAGATTGGAATTTAAGTGTGCTCTGCCCAATCCACAAGAAAGGCGATCCCGCTAACCGCACCAACTACCGCGGAATCAGCCTTCTTAATATCGCGTATAAGGTTCTTTCTAGCGTATTGTGTGAAAGACTGAAGCCCATCGTAGACAAGCTGATTGGACCTTATCAGTGTGGCTTTAGACCTGGTAAGTCTACCATCGACCAGATTTTCACGATACGCCAAATCCTGGAGAAGACCCATGATAAAAGAATCGACACACACCATCTCTTTGTCGATTTCAAAGCCGCTTTTGACAGCGCAAAAAGGAGTTGCCTGTATGCCGCCATGTCTGAATTTGACTTCCCTGCAAAGCTTATACGGCTTTGCCAAATGACGTTGAGCAATACTACCAGCTCCGTCAGAGTCGGGAAGGACCTCTCTGAGCCATTTGAAACCAAACGAGGCTTCAGACAGGGCGACTCCCTTTCGTGCGATTTCTTCAACCTGATGCTGGAGAAGATAATTCGAGCAGCAGAGCTAAACCGCAATGGTACAATCTTTTACAAGAGCGTGCAATTGCTGGCGTATGCCGATGATATTGATATCATTGGCCTTAACAACCGCGCCGTAAGCGCTGCCTTCTCTGGACTGGATAAAGAAGCGAAAAAAGTGGGTCTTGCGGTCAACGAGGACAAGACGAAGTATTTGCTGTCATCAAAGAAAGAATCGGCGCACCTGCGCCTTGGCAGCCACGTCACTGTTGATAGTTACAAATTTGAAACTGTGAGGGACTTCGTCTATTTGGGAACCAGCATTAACACCGAAAATAATATCAGTCTAGAAATCCAACGGAGAATCACTCTTGCGAACAAGTGCTACTTTGGACTGAGTAGGCAATTGAGAAGTAAAGTCCTCTCTCGAAGAACAAAGATCGCGCTCTATAAGTCTCTCATCATACCTGTCCTGATGTATGGCTCAGACTCATGGACAATGTCAAGAGAAGATGAGATGGCCCTTGGAGTATTTGAGAGAAAAGTTCTCCGGAAGATTTATGGTCCTTCCCGTGATGCCGACGGCGAGTATCGAAGGAGATTTAACGATGAGCTGTACGAGCTTTACGCAGATCTGACCATAGTCCAGCGAATTAAAGCCCAAAGGCTCCGCTGGCTGGGTCACGTCATGCGAATGGACAAAGAAGCTCCAGCCCAGAAGGTTTTCCAATCGTCACCCGAATTCGGCAGCAGAGGAAGGGGGAGGCCTCGACTGAGATGGAAACAACAGGTGGAGGATGACTTGAACTCCCTTGGGGTTTCCAATTGGCGTCAGTTATCGCTAAAAAGGAATGACTGGCGTGCTTTGATAGGCGACGGCCAAAATCGCTTAGGCGGTTAAGCGCCAATAAATGATGATGATGATAAATCACTAACAAACCTAAATTTTCAAAATCGGATCTCTTGATGACCTAATGTCCCTTGATCAAAAGATATTCTTACTACCCTCTTCTACTACCCGCTACTCTGCTGATGGTTATAAATATAATACGCAACAACAATATATAAAAAAAAGCTAAATAAAAAAACTAAGTATAAAAACTTCAAAAATAAAAAATACAAAATAAAATATGTCATGGAATAAAATCGCTCCTTGCGTATGTGGCCGATAGGATGTCCGGTAGATGTGTTGTTGAGTGTGTGATGATTATGTTGCTGGATATGCTGGTGATGCTTTTGCTGCTTTTGAGGTTGTTGTTGTTGCAAAGTTTGTTGGCACCCTTTCCGCCAAATGATTTTACCGACTTTTGACTGTATTTGTTGTTGCGGTGTTACGTGTTGTGCTAGTTATCAGTATCTCTGTGTTGTTTTTGTGGTGAATGTATGGATAGCTAGTGTTCAGTGTCTCTATGTTGTTGCAATACAATTTGGCTTGTTGTAGTTTTGTGTGTATAGGTAAGGCGCCTTTCCTAGGCGTTTTGCTGCCAAAATCCGGTACCCTGGGGGTACTCCCGGTGACAATGCAACCGGGATTTCCTGGGTTCGGATGTATAAAAAAAGTTGCTTGTTGGGCCCGCTCCTGGCCGTGCTAAAGTATAATTTGGAAAACGTTTGCCGCGAACCGTTTAGACTTTTTGGCGGTTTCTATACTCTCAGGACGGCTTTAATGTCGATTTAAAATTCGCGCACTTCACAACACTTGTATTCACTTGACATTCTTATGGGCACAGTTTTAACGCAACTTTGGCCCGTTGACTACTTCGGCACCCTTTTATACCTTCCGCCGTGGTAAGGAAAGCTACCTTTTTGGGAAAGTTTCTATACGTGCATATAATCTGTGTATTCGTTTTTCCCGTATTCTCAAATGCACACTCATACATTCACACAACAATCCTATATCTTCCTTTCTTTCTAACATAGATAGAATGTTGCTAAGCGTTCAGCAACATTGCCTATGTTACTGCCTCTGTTGTTAACAGCAAACATCAATGCTATCTACAGTAGCAGTAACACAAGCACTGTTGATGAAGCCCTACTGCACAATATCTATGTTAGATACTTAGCTAACATTGCAATATGTTGCCAGCATGGTGAAAGGCTGTCGTTACAGGCTCGCAACCACCGATGGTGCCTGCACTATGGAGCGTGTGCGTAAAAAAGGTTTCAACGCAGCCTATAACCCACAATTCCCTTGCGTCCAACGTGTGGCCTCGACCCACGACTCAATGCCGGGCTTAATCTATCTAATGTACATCATGTTAACTACTTACAACCTAAATCACAGAGCTATTTCTACTTATACTAAATCACTGGGGATGCAGATACTCTAAGTATCTATGAGATATGGATAAAATATCACAGATAGAAGGTTAAAACTAAATTAATAAAATATCACAGCATTAGGTATTTGTCAAGTAAATAAATAAGTAATAATAATTGCAAAAATAATCAAATTAAGAAATAAATTCATACGTCAGTTAGAAAAAAAAAAAAAAAAGGTAGTCAGGTAATAATAATTGCCTACGTCAGTTAATAAATAAATAAATTAAATAAATAAATAAAAAAATAAAAAAATTGTTAATAATTACATGCGTCAATAAATAACAAACTTATAATATACATAAACACTGAAAGATACATTTATACATAAAAGCAAATACAACAACAAGAAACATAAACATGAGGGCTAACACTACGAAAAACACGTATCTATTTTGCAAAAATATCTTTAGCGTGGTATGCGCCGATCTTTTTCCCATTACTATCGCCAAGTTCATACATCGAGTTTCCTATGACATTTAGGACTATGCACCTAACTTGTTTTGGTGCCAACTTGGCGTTGTAACTTTCGATTTGGGAACTTTGTTTAAAGTTTCGGCGGTATACCACTTGTCCTATTTGAAACTTGACATCTCTACTTCTAGTATCATAAACTTTTCTACTTTTTTCATGGGCCAACTTCAGCTCCTTCATTATTTTGTTTCGTAATAGTTGTAATTGGTCCTTTGTATCCACAACTTCAACATACATATCCTTTAATGCGCCTAACTTTCGGTATAGCTCATATGATGCAGCATGCTGTATCATAGGCATACCGAAAGTGGCATAGTACGGTGACATGTTAATGGCCGAATGTGCAACGCTGCGGAGGGCAAATGCGGCGTCAGTAACATATTTGTCCCAGTTTTTCTGGTTATCCTTTATAAAGGACCGGACAATCTGTAACACAGATCGGTTTACTCTCTCCGCGGCGTTACCCTGAGGCGAATAAAATGCCGTTTTTACGTGTTTTGTGCCGTACTTTTCTAAGAAGTTTTTGAATGTTTCAGATACAAATTGTTTTCCATTGTCTGAGTGGACATATTCGGGCGCGCCGAATATGTGGAAAACATCTCTTTCCAAAAACTTAATTACAGCAGCTGAAGTTGCCTTTCTCATGGGTTCTAAGAATACAAATTTTGAAAAATGGTCTAAACACACAAAGACATACACATTACCATCACTACTACGAGGATAAGGACCCATAAAATCAATAAACAGACGTTGGAAAGGTCGTTCGGTGAATTTTTGCTTTCCCATTAATGGTTGTCTGAATATATTTTGTGTCTTATTTATCTTGCAGGTTTCACAATCTTTTACATGTGCGCATACATCAGTCACCATGCCTGGCCAATAATATTTTTGGCGTAGTCGGGATAGGGTTTTGTGTATGCCACCATGGCTCACCAGAAGGTGAGCCGTGAGACATTTCCACTAGCCCCGGTCGCAATTCCGACGGAACCCAAAGCTTGTCGGTCTGGTCCGCTAGGAGATCGTCCCCCCTGTCGAATTGCGTCCGTTTGTACACGAAACCGTCCGATAGACATAGGTCGGGGAGCTTTTCTTGATTTTCGGTCACCGTTTTTCGAAGTTCTTTGTACTCCTCCGACTCAAAATACGGTGACTCAAGGCATATGTCTATCGCACGGTCATTCGTTCGTATTTCGTCCATGTGCATACGTGATAATGTGTCGGGAACCACGTTCTGCGCACCTTTCCGATGCTCAATATTAAAATCATATGCTTGAAGTTTCAGGCTCCATCTTGCTAGCCTTCCTGATAAATCTTTTTGGTTCATGAGCCATTTGAGGCTGGCATGATCAGTTATGATGGTGAACGGGGCTCCTTCCACATATGGCCGAAAACGCTTTACGCTTACTATGGCAGCATAGCATTCTAATTCAGTTATGCTATAGTTCTTCTGTGCTTTATTCAGTTTTGCCGACACGTAGGCAATAGGTCTTTCGTTCTGGTCATCGTCTAGTTGGAACAACACCCCGCCCACTCCGTCAGTCGATGCGTCACATTGTATATAAAAACGCCTGCTAAAGTCCGGGTGCGTAAGTACCGGCGCTGAAATCAAGCTCTGTTTGAGCTTCTCAAATGATTGCATGGCCTCGTCCGTCATTGTAAACTTCTTTATCGTGTCTTTCTTGAGGCAGTCGTGCAGCGGAGCATAGTCCTGGATGAAGCGTCGGTACCAGCTCGACATGCCCAGGAACCATCGAAGTTGCTTCGGGGTTTTAGGCGTAGGAAAGTCCCTCACGGCTGCCACCTTATTGGCATCCGTCCTAATGCAACCATCTCCGACTACGTACCCAAGATATCGCACCTCTTTGTAGCAAAACTTGCTTTTTTCAACATTTATTGTTAGCCTAGCCTCCCTAAGACACCGAGCGACCTTTTCCAATTAACACATACGGGACTCAAAATCTATCGAACAAACTAACAAATCATCAAGGTAGACAAAGACACACTCACCTAAAGCGGCCGGAATGACCTTGTCCATAAGACGACACATTCGTTGTGCTGCTTTGCACAACCCGAAAGGCATGACAGTAAATTGGTATAGGGGTGTGATTTCGACTCGAGGGGAATCTGCCAGAAAGCGTCTTTCAGATCAATCGCGGAGATGTATCTGGTGTTTTGTAATCTACTTAGGATTCCATCAATGTGGGGTAAGGGGTACGCATCCTTGATTGTACGTTCGTTGACTTTACGCGCGTCTAAACATAGCCTGTTTTTAGTGCCCCAGATCACTAGTGACACTGGTGAGTTCCAGCTACTATTGGACTCTTCTATAACTCCCATACTCAGCATTCGGTCCAGCTCCGCATATATAAGTTTTTGGATGGCCGGCGAAATCAGATAATGACGTTGCTTAACTGGCAGATTCTCGTCGACAACTTCGATGACATGCTCTTCCTTGTCTGTTCGGCCTAACCCTAATACCGCGAAAGATGGGAATTGGGCTTTTACACGCTCCAACATGTTACTCTCTTCCGTCGTTAAAACATGTTGAACGGCGTCGAAAGACAGGTCACCTTCAGCGGGAACGAGTTCCGCCATACTAGCAACATTATTAGCCACATTCACACCCTTACTCACAACACTCATTCCAAAAGCCTGCCAGAAATCAACACCTAAATAGACTTCTTGTTGTAAAACAGGTACTATTAAAAATTCAAGTTCTTTTGTGACACTATCCCACAAAACAGGTAGCTTTATTACCCCCACCACGGCGGTTTCTTCCCCATTCGCCGTCCGGATATTTTGACCCTTGATTGGCATAATCAAGGCCTCTCTACCGCGCAGAAGTGCCGCTGAGCCTTTTCCTAAGCAGCAGGCACTCGCCCCTGAGTCCAAGAGAGCCAGGACCTCATGACCTCCTATCTGTGTTTTCGCGAAAAATCGATTGTCTCCTTTCACAGTTACTATTGTTGCAGCTATCTTGCTACGTAAATGTCTAAAATACTTCTTCTTCTCTCTCATTTTCTTTATTTTTTCAAAATTCCTTCTATTCTTCTTCTTCAGATTCATACTTTCGCAAAATATCCGCCGCCTCGCTTCGTCGTATTCTAATTTACGTTGATGTAAGCTTTTTCTTTCTCTTTCCTCCCTTCTTTCTACTGGCTTCACAACTTTAACCTCATTTTCAACCCTCTTTAGTATTTTTAATTCTGTGTGGCCAGGTTGTGGGTTTCCTGGCTGGAGTCCCCGGTTATCTCTGCCAGCTTCGGGTTTCCCTTATTGGGTTTGAAGACACAAAAGGACGAATTACTCCCACAGGCAAAACAAAACATAGCATGAAACGGGGACGAACATTTATTTGGCTTTTGTGCTTCTGCCGGGTTTTCCTCAAAAAAATCCACTGGCATGCCACACGAAAAACACAACATCAGGTGGAACGGTGACGCACAAAAGGAATTTATAGTGGACTTGGACACATTAGGACTAACGGATGAAGTTGGAACACTGGGATTTACAGGAGTTTGTTGTTGGACTTGGGACTGGTGTTGGGGTTTTCTGCTAAAGGCTTCTATTTTCACCTCATTCTCAAACTCTAACTCATTCACGGCCCTACTCCTACTCTTATTTTCTTTCATTAGTTTTTCGGCTCTCCTGCACTCAGCCTTGAGATCCGCCAGAGAGTCCATTTTTAGGGCGAAAGTCAAGTTGGCCAGGTACGGTTTGAGATTTCCCTTAATAATGCCAACCAATTCCTTCTCCGGGATTCGCGTCCGCAAGCGGAAAGTCATATCGTGAATTTCCCCATAAAAGTCGTCGAAAGTTTCGCCGGGTTGCTGCTTCCGTTCCATTATTTCACGGATTATTTCATAGTCGGACTCGGCGGTCTTGAAATGGCTCAGCAGCTCGGCCTTCAATTCGGGGTACCCAAACTTGGGATCGCCGGCATGATCCTCGAGAATCTGCCAATACCACTTCAAGGCACCGCCGGAAACCAGACAATGAAAGTCCGTGAAAAGCTGGAAGTGGGTGATGTTGTGTTGTTCTCGCATTCTTTCAACCCGGAAGATGAAACTTTCGACGCTCATCCCTTTATTTGTTCCGTCAAATTTTATATGCCACTTCTCCAAGTCTAACTTCTTCCACCTTGGAGTGGCAATCGGGTCTCTTGTGTCTTGTGTCCCCACTGAGGTCTGATTACACGATTGTCCACTGGCACGACCAGCAGTTCCGCCAGCTTGGCGTTCTGGAGTGGATGCTCCGGTTGGTTGGTTGCCCATAGGATGCACGGTGGTCTCCATTTCAGTCATACGACCACTAAGGTTCCCAACGTTGGTTTTAATACTTCTCACTTCTGATGCGATCTGAGACACCAAGTCTTGCTGTTGCGCCATCATCGCCATCATTCGGCTCAGTTGCTCCACGTTCGACATCGAGTTGGCTGCCCAAGTCGCAGGCGGATTTCCAACGCCGGAACCCGGAATCGCAGCTTGTGGATCCCCTGGTGCCACTTCGCCTCCCACAGCACCCACCTCCTCAGTGTCGGACATTTGACACAAGAGATCGATTTTTTGCGAGAAGTTCAAACTATTGTTGCTTTCGTTCAATGACAGTCCGCTTGCGAACGTCACCCTATGGATTCGGTCGGGGTCGATGGACGAAAAAATCCGGGACGTGCACCGATTGAGGTAGTCAGCCGGGAGAAAGTTGACTCCACGCGGAATCCCTGTGTCGATCTGGTTAAACACAGATCCAACCACTAAATTTTCAAGTTCCCTCTGTTCAATCGCCCTCGATTGGCTACGCGTAACCGGCCAATTAGTGTTCAAAATCCCTAGACCACCTGGTACCCTATCCACCAAATCCTGATCCGCTTCCTTGTCTTTAGCAGACATTCACCAATCCCCAAAACAAATTATTGTTACAAAAATATTCAAATGTAATGTGAAGATGGCGGAGGATTTTACCACAAAGCTATCCGAAAGAACAAAGTCGAAAGCTATTAAAGGAGGTCTTTATTCATGTATCGCCGCCTAATGCAAACAACAAGAAAATTCAAGAAACTCAAAATTCCAAAAGAAAGTTATAAAAAGATATTAAAGAAAATTAAAAAGAAAAGATATTAAAGCAAATAAATAAAAAAAAATTTTAAGATAATGAATAAAAATAAAAAAAAACATAGAAAAATTCAAATTCCCAGAAAAAAATATAGAAAAGTATTAAAAGTAAGAAGACAATAAAAATTCAAATTTAGAAAGTATGCATGTATTTTATATGTGTATAAGAAGAACGAATATATAATGTGAAGTAATAATAATAAGTAATTAGAAAATAATTATGTGTTTATGTGTGTGTGTGTATTGTACTTTTAGATATCAGCTAACTCACTTACTGTGTAACCAAAAAACTATGCTAAATATGACTGCAACCAAACTAGAGAATGGTATATGGATTGATAAGCCAATATGTTTAAAACTAATTCAAATTAAAAGTATTATCTATGTATATATGAATATATGTATCTATATATTCTGTAGTACTAAAAAAAATTTCGATCTGTATTAAAAAAAAAACTAATTCAAAAGGTAGACTTTAGTAAGAAATGTGGTTTAAAAAAATATGTATGTATGTGTATTGGTGTGTGTGGTGCTGCCTTGGCGAAGATTCTGTGAAGGTGATAGGTCCGTATCTATTGATCGTCGGGTCCCTTTTCAGTCCTTGTACTGTCCTTTAGGTGTGGCACTACACGCCCGGTGACAAATCACGAAATGTGGATGCCGCACCTCCCTACTCTCATCGTGGCGACTTGTTGCAAACCTCACTTACCGATAATGCTGGATCATCGGTAAGGTAGCTTGAACTAGGTCGTCACGATCTCCTACCTAGCGTCCGTCTCTAGCTGTGTGCCATACCAAGTACCACCTACTCGGGTTAACACCCAAGGAGGGAACCCTGGTATGATCACTCGGCTTTCTCCTAATCTATTTGTCATGATGCCACAAGCTGTCAGGATAAATCCCAATAGCGATGCCATCATGACGGTCCCTGTACTAGTCAAAGAAGGAAATTAGAGCAAATAGAGATAGATAAGTAGGATAATAGAAAAGCAAAAAAAAAAAAACATATGCAAGAAGTTGATGATTTAATTACTGAAAGAAATAAAATTAGAAACTATGGTAAAAATGAAAATTAAACTAAGTGGGCTATCAACGTTGGGCGCCATTGTTATGTAGCTGGTAGTTTGTTGGGTGAGGAGTGGGGGCAAGCAGGTATGCTTGCATCCCAGGCTAGCTCGTCAGCGTGGGGCGGGGTACTTTCCACCACCCTCACCTACAGCCACAAGAACAAAAAGAGAGTTCATACCTGCATGTGATGGGAATAAGTAAAAGGACAAAAGTAAAAGATATAAAACTCAAAAAGGGGAAAGATCGCAAGAAAAAGGCATGAGAAAGTATAAGGATAAGGGAGAGGCCTGTCCTGTCAGATGGAGCCTTCCCACCCGCTTCCGTGCAACTTGCACGAAACTATGGGCACTGTGCTGACTCCTAATTACTTACAGTGCCCCCAAACCTGACTCAAGTCTATACGTCGGTCAACTAGTCATTTTCCCTAGTACTCACCCTCACATATCCGTGCGCGCGCAAGCGCAACACCCACACCAAAATGAAATATCTAGCCCTGCATATTAGCAATCAAGGAACCTTATTTCAGTCATACATTATAATTTAATTTAATAAAACAATTCCTAAATAAATCCTATATCTATCTCTTATCTAGTTGCACAAACTTCAAAATCCATTCATATTTAAATTTCTTATATATCTATAGGTAATTGGATTTATATAAGATGTTATAAACTAGCAAAAAAATGCAATGACTAAACCAAAAAAAAAAAAAAAAAGCAAGGCAAAAATACAAAGAAAAAAACTTACTTACTAATAATAATAAAAGAAAGGCAAAAGGATGTAAAGCAAAATTACAAAAATAAACAAACTTAATTACTAATTATTCTCAGCCTTAAGTTAAATAGTATTTAACCTAACTACCTTATGTATAAAATTCAAAAACAAAAGGAAAAAAAAAGATAATAAAAATTTATATACTAGTTTAACTTCCTGATGAGTATAATTTAAACCGACAAAAAAAAATATGATAAAAATAAAAAAAAATAAAAAAAGGTGAAAAAAAGTTAAATTCTAAGACTCCCTAATGTAGCGGTCATTGATCTTTTGATCAGCTGATCGCTGTCCCACTGACCCAGATTTCGATTTCAACAAGTGTAGTTATGTATGGAAAAATGTAAACGAAAAAAAATTGAAAGAAAAAAACATGTGAATTGAGAGTTGTGTTTTTGTGTGCGTGAGATTGTGTGTCTAGGATAGTTATGTATGTACGTATATTCTTTCGTTTTATTTTTTTCTTTTTTTTGTCGCTAGTCCCTTTGGCTACCTTGGGAGTAAGGTGGGATTACGCGCTCAATATACGTGCATACACACAGACATATATACGTATCGAGTAATTACTCACCAAGTCACTGCTCCAATGGCGCCACTGCAGAGTACCTGTGCTGAAAAGAAGAGTAAATTGCATACATATATATTAACTCCTAGCACTTGGTCATGCGCACGATGACCACTCTCGCCCACTCAACCAGATCGCTTGCTTATGATCTTGGCTTTCCTGCCTTACAACTCTAGTGCCCTATGCCGCGCGGATGGATGCGCATAGCCTATGCAGCCCTCCCGTATTTACTTCAACCGCCCTAGGCGGAACCGAATATTCCGGTATTCGGGTGACGGATTTAGAGTCCAGATGGAGCGCAGATAGCGGTCGGAAAATTAATACAAAGTTTAAAAAAGGTAAAAAAAAGTTAACAAATTAAATAAGAAGGATCTATAAGGAAATGTGTGAAGTAATGTGCAAAAAAAAAAACGTGGGTGGTGTGCTGATGGTGTGAGTTGCGAGGTGCGAAATTATGCAAGGTAGAAAGACGAAAAATAAAACCTCGCATCCGCCAATGAAAGTAATCCAAAACGTAGAACCTATCGAGAAATATTAATCGAAAATGAGTAGGAAATGTGTAAAAGAACAAATGGAAGAATGTAAAAAGATGGTAAAAAAAATTATTAAAAGGAAACAGAATCAAAAAAAACTAAACTGATAAATCACTAACAAACCTAAATTTTCAAAATCGGATCTCTTGATGAACTAATGTCCCTTGATCAAAAGATATTCTTACTACCCTCTTCTACTACCCGCTACTCTGCTGATGGTTATAAATATAATACGCAACAACAATATATAAAAAAAACTAAATAAAAAAACTAAGTGTAAAAACTTCAAAAATAAAAAATACAAAATAAAATATGTCATGGAATAAAATCGCTCCTTGCGTATGTGGCCGATAGGATGTCCGGTGGATGTGTTGTTGAGTGTGTGATGATTATGTTGCTGGATATGTTGGTGATGCTTTTGCTGCTTTTGAGGTTGTTGTTGTTGCAAAGTTTGTTGGCACCCTTTCCGCCAAATGATTTTACCGACTCTTGACTGTATTTGTTGTTGCGGTGTTACGTGTTGTGCTAGTTATCAGTGTCTCTGTGTTGTTTTTGTGGTGAATGTATGGATAGCTAGTGTTCAGTGTCTCTATGTTGTTTTTGTGGTACATGTATCGGCCAATTACGGTGAAAGCTTTCGGTGTCTCTATGTTGTTGCAATACAGTTTGGCTTGTTGTAGTTTTGTGTGTATAGGTAAGGCGCCTTTCCTAGGCGTTTTGCTGCCAAAATCCGGTACCCTGGGGGTACTCCCGGTGACAATGCAACCGGGATTTCCTGGGTTCGGATGTATAAAAAAAGTTGCTTGTTGGGCCCGCTCCTGGCCGTGCTAAAGTATAATTTGGAAAACGTTTGCCGCGCAACTTTGGCCCGTTGACTACTTCGGCACCCTTTTATACCTTCCGCCGTGGTTAGGAAAGCTACCTTTTTGGGAAAGTTTCTATACGTGCATATAATCTGGGTATTCGTTTTTCCCGTATTCTCAAATGCACACTCATATATTCACACAACAATCCTATATCTTCCTTTCTTTCTAACATAGATAGAATGTTGCTAGGCGTTCAGCAACATTGCCTCTGTTACTGCCTCTGTTGTTAACAGCAAACATCAATGCTATCTACAGTAGCAGTAACACAAGCACTGTTGATGAAGCCCTACTGCACAATATCTATGTTAGATACTTAGCTAACATTGCAAATGTTGCCAGCATGGTGAAGTTCCACAGCTATGGGTTGTACTGATGTTGACAGTGCTTTGCCGGATATGGATCCTGTACGTTCCGGTGAACAACACCTTGTGGTACTAGCCCGACTGTATTGGAACGATTTCATTGACCCCGTAGCCGGGGTTCAAGTGGACTTTAGGCGCCTCTTACGACCGGCTTACCTACCTCGGGCATATTCTAAACCCCTTACTCGCAGGGGTATCTTTTCCTCCGTCGGCAGCTCCACAGTAATAGCTGATAGACCACAATATCGCATTCGTTTGATAAACGCTGAAAATGCCTAATTATAATATATAATATATAATAATTAATAACATATATATAATATATAATAATTAATAACATTGTCTTCATGATCAGTTTTTGGGCAAAGTGGTACTCGCAACGGTGGAAACGAAGAAAAAGCTATAGGGAACTCTCTTTGGTTTTAAGAAGAAATTCTTATTAAAAAAACTATACATTTAGTACAAAGGTGTAGTTAGACGCTGGCAATTATTAGTATACGATGGCCGGATGGTTAGCAGCTGGGTTTATCATTCGAAAAATTGTTAGTTCGATTCTCTCTCTTTTTTTCCTAATTAGAAATGTTAAAAAGAAATCTTCTCAATTATATTTATGTGATTTTCCTTTGAAACATTAACAACTATACACATATCAGTAATTAGACGCTAGCAATCAAAAGTGAGCGGTGGCCTGATGTTTAACAGCTGGGTTTATCATTCCGAAAATTGTAAGTTCGATTCTCGGTGAGGGCAATATCATTTTATTTTTCATTTAAAATATTAAAAAGAAAATCTTCTTAATAACATTAAAAAGACTGTCTCTACAATAATAATAAGCACATCTTCTTGAAGAAAAACTATACAGATATCTTATCACTTTTGTTCTATTTTATTAGGTACCTTTCGCTCTGTGTAGCTTTTGACTTGATTTAGGGGAATCCCGATCTCGAATTCCAAGCCTCCCGTACCATATTGGTTCAAATTCGCGGGCTTCGGCATCCTGAAACTGCTAGAACACGTCTAAAAAGGACGGAAGAGGTATCATCTTCTTCTTGACTTGGCTTCAATAATCAGAAATCGATATTAAAGGTACCCTCCGGTGGTACTTGCGGTACTTGCGCGACTGTCGCAGGAACGATTTGGTATGACCAGTGGAACCTACTAGGTTATTTTATGCCTCCTTGTCTATGGAAGAAGAAGGTTGGTAAAAAGAGATGAGATACAAAATAAAAAATTTTTTTTTAATCACCTTTTATGTAAATGTGGCATGATTTGTATATTTCATCCATAAAACCACTGAAACTACTTACCCACGTATGTAAAATTTCTTTCCGTTAAGTAAATTCCATGCCATATGGCATGGTGCTAAAAAACCACTTTAGAAAAAAATGTTTGAAAAATTCTTTTTAATTGTTCATTACGATGGCTTAAATAGGCGAGGGAATCGTGACGCGTTAGACAGGGTCACTTCGAAATGTATTGCTCTTGGCCGGGTCAAAAAAAAAACAACCCGGGTCGTTTCGGTACGAAGGGTAATGTACAAGTACAAATACCGTTCTCGCAGAACCGGCAATACGTGAAACGAACATGGCTTAAATAGTGGGAAAAACACAAAAACAGATTTTTTCGGGCGTAGGCGTTTTTCTTATATCTCGGGAACCGCTCGACCGATTTGGATAAAGTTTCGCATTATGATTCATTCTATGATTATATGAGAGGGTGTTTCCATTTGAGGCTGTTCACAGGGTTGCCACCTATCTCAACTTTTTAAAATATTGAGCAAGATATGCCAATATAGGTATCAAATGAAAGGTAAAATATTTATGTCGATTTATTTTAGTTTTATTAGAATAACTTTCAAATCCTTATTTGGCCGAAAAAATAAAAATACCACGGAATAAGATACTACCACGTAATTATGGCTACTTACCTTATGATTCATTCTAAGATTATAGGCGTGGGTGTTGCCACTTGGGGTGGTTCACAGGGTTGCCACCTATCTAATTTTTTTTTAAATATTGAGCAAGATATGATAATATGGGTACCAAATGAAAGTTATTTTCGACCGTATTCCAAATACGTAAATCTCAAGCAGGGATGTCACCTAGTGTTGCTACCTGACCGCATCTTTTTTTTTTTTATTAATATCTCGGGAACCACTTGACCGATGTCGATAAAATTTGCCATTATAGATCATATGATTCATTCTAAGGTTATATGCGTGTGTGTTGCCACCTAGGGCGGCTCACAGGGTTGCCAAATGTCTATTTTTTTTTTAAATATTGAGCAAGATATGCCAATGTAGGTATCAAGGCTGTTCACAGGGTTGCCACCTATCTCATTTTTTTTTAATATTGAGCAATATATGCCAATATGGGTATCAAATGAAAGGTCTTTTCGGTCGCATTTCAAATATGACAATTTCTAGCAGGGTTGCCAGCTAGGGTTGCCCCCAAACCGTATATTATATCTAGGGAACCGCTTTGTCGTTTTGTATTAAATTTGTCATTATTAGTAGTATGATTCATTCTAAGACTATATACATGGCGGTTGCCACTTGGGGCGGTTCAAAGGGCTGCCACCTATCTATTTTTTTTTTAATATTGAGCAAGATATGCCTATATGGGTATCAAGTGAAAGGTACTTGCGACTGTGTTCCAAATATTTAAATTTCAAGCAGGCTTGCCACCTAGTCTTCCTATCTTTCTTCGTACAACTCTCTTTCCTATCTCCTCCCTTTTGCTCTTCATTACCCTCTTTCCTTCTACCACGCCGCTCTTCCTCTATATCCCATTCGTATTGGCCCCAGTTAATTTATTCTATTATAAATATATATAACTAAAAAAGGGACTCTTTAAATTTTTTGATTTTAAAACTAAATAAACTCTACAATTTGAAGAATATCTCCTAAAAATTTCAGAGTGGTAGGTTAAGAGTTTCTGTCCACCAGCCTATTATATATAGTCATTTCACCTCTTTGCTCATATAAAATGCACCTAAGAACAGTAGCATACAATTTGTTTGTGTTTTTTGTGAAACATTTTGTATGAGTTGATATATCTTTTTCTTGATATTAAAATTAAACACCTCAAACTCCATAACAAGTTTGAGTTCAACGTAAAAATGCATGCCGATTTTTTCTTACGAACCCCCAAGCAAGATCAAATTATAACTACACAGTAAAAAATGAAAGTTTACTTTTAATACCAGTATTGAAATTAAGCCTTTTTGGAATTAAGTTTGAGTTTTAATACTAAATAGTATTAATTTAAGACTCTGAATTTCTTTAATTCCAAATAGTTTTAAAATAATACCAAAATAATACTAAAGCCCTCTCTCCCTAGCGCTTTCTCTCATTATAATGTTTTAGGTACTATTTGTTTTAAAACAAAGCCGGAAAAGTATTAAATTAATTACTTTTTAGCATTAAATTAAGTCCAGTGGTTTGTTTGCTCAGAGCACGCGGTTCGTCGTTATTGCGATACTACATTAAGAACAACAGTGCAATTAGACGCTCACAAACATAAGTACTCGATGGCTTGATAGTAGACATCTCCGTTGAGCATTCAATAAATTGTGAGTTGGACTCTCGGTGAAGGCAATATAATAAAACTGTATTTTTTTTTCCTGAGAGAATCTTCGACTGAATTCCTCTCTCACGAGAAATACGACCGAACATGGTATTAATTTAATACTTTTTCGGCGTTGTTATACATAAACACCAAAAAGGTATTAAAGTTAGACTTTTATTTTTACTGTGTACTTACTTTTTTTTATGTATACATATAAGACTTTTTAAAATCGCTCACTGATACGCATAACAATAACATAGTTTGTATAATAAATGATAATAGTAATGACTAGCAGGTCAAAGTTGGGCGTGGATTTTTCACTCGCTTACTTTTATGCACTCTGCAGAAAAAGAAAAAATGTATACTTTTCCATCTAAGTTTTCCTTTGCACTTGCCATACTGTATCTGCTTAGTGCATAACTCAACAGGCGGATGACGTATTAGTCATGCTGACTAGAGATGGGCGTCGCCGCGAAACACGCACGAGTGTGTCCATGTGCTCGTGTTTGAAAATGCGATTTCGTGTCGCTCGTGCGTGATCGTGTTGAGCCCGAAAACATAAAAAAATACACACACGAAAAAACACGATCAATTTTTTTTCACTTTTTTTACTAAACTGGTGCATTTTTATTATTTGTAGGTTACATTTTTTATAAATACCTTAATTCCACTTCACTCCTTCCCAAACTTCAGTTTAACACTTGATTAAATACACAAATACAGATTTTTTTTATTTTAACATTCTAAAAGTTTTACCTAGAGTTTTTTATTCATGTATGTATGTACATTAATACTCAAAAAAAAAAATAAAATACGTGTAAAAATATCTCGACGACTGTTTCACTCTGTTTCAAAATATCTTACTTGAGGTTTCTTTATTAAAAATCAACATGTGTTTTTACGTAAAACTCAAACTTGTTATAGAGTTTGAGATGTTTAATTTTAATATAAAAAAAATATCAATTCATACAAAATGTTTCACAATAAACACAAACAAATTGTATGCTACTGTTCTTAGGTGCATTTTATATGAGCAAAGAGCTGAAATGACTATAAAGAATTGGCTATTGGACATAAATCACTTACCCTACAACTCTGAAATTTTTATGAGATATTCTTTAAACTGTAGAGCTTATTTAGTTTTAAAATCAACCAATTTAAAGAGTCCCATTTTTAGTTATATATATTTATGGATACACACAACATTGACGATTAACACCATTGAAGATTATTATTTTAGTTGTTATTTCACCATACATCTACCTCATTTTACATTGTATAGATGGAATAAAAAGGCCTCCGGCGGCAGCCACGATTACGTGCAGCTTGCAATGCTCCATCGCAACTTGTAGTTCATGGTTTCTGTTTACAATAACAATAGTCCTCATTTGCCAGGTACTGGAAATAACTATCCGGTTAGTAATAAGTATTTCAACTTCGAAAAGTCCTAAGCCCCTGGTTCAATGAGAATCGGTTTTCCAGCTAATATTTAGACTGGACACTCCTAAAACAAAAACACATTAGTTTTTACATATAAGATGACTCATAGTTCATTAACACTGTACCTTGACATTAAAGCTACCAAGATAATCGTATATTACTATTAAATAAATAGTATAAATAAATATAAAACTGCAAGCAAAATATTTTCTTTATTTTGTTTTGGAAAATTTCTAAGAATTTCAAATTCACCTCAATGTCCTCAGCTAACAGGGGTGCTTTTTTGCGCAAAACGACTATTTAATAGCATCGTTCATAAAGAGCCGATCATCAATATGCATTTGTACGAAATTTTAGAATATGGCCTTTAATATACATTTTTTATACTTCTTGTAGTGCAGTAAATTCATGATATTATATTAATTCATGGAATATATACATTAAATTCATTTTTTTTCTTGAAATATTTCTAAAGTTTTTTTTGTTACTGAAATGCAACCATGCGTCCGCGAAATTCCATACTACCATGGATTTCAACTCTGAAAAATTCACCTCCATGGAGAACTTTCACCACAGTGCAAATACTGGTTATACTGTGATATGCATTATTTTATGCATATGCAAAAAAAAATTTTACGTATACAAAAAAAATTCCTCGCGTCGAATAAAATTAAAATAAATTTAAAGTAATTTTGTCAAAAGGACAAAATAAAAAATTTTAGATCGCGGGACCGAGTGAAGAAAAATGTTTGAAACCTACAGTGTGATTACAGTGACAAGTGAAAATAAAATCTGATAAAAAAAAAAACAACAAAAAATTTTTTTCAATAACATAAATTGAACTGAAAATTGAAAAAAAGGAAAAAAATGATTAAAGGGATCAAAAGTAGAAAAAATGGGTGTAAGTGAAATAAAAAGAAGATTTTTTTTTTTGTTATTTAACAACCATGTGTCTCGAGAACAAAAAAATGGAGTTTAGTTGCGAGGTATGGCGAGACAACAAAAACAATAAAAATTATAACAAAAAAGGTTAAAAAAGATAAAGAAAATATGCAAAATAAATCCTTTTTTTTCGAATCGATTAAAAATTAAATTTTTAGCAGTGGCAGCGTGTACTTCAGTGCCTACGCATATGCCTTAGCCGGAGTCGGCACAATAAAAAAAATTGTATCAACAAAACCAAGAAACTAAAGGTAAGAAAAATTTAAAATGCAATCGCACTTCTACTCACTAACTTATAAAACTATTAAAATAAATATGTAAATAAAGTCATAAATGTAAAAAATTTAACAATTCAAAATTCCAAAGTTTGAAAGTATTTTTAAAAAAAGTTAGTTGGGTAATGCACCCTTTTAAATGTACAAAAGTGTGTGTGATGGTGGTGGTAGTAAAACTTCAAAGTTGGTGAGCACGCTGTCGCTGAGCCGAGCTTAGTTACTCTCTCTCTCTCACCTCTCTGCGGTGTTTCTGCGTTAGTGCTATGTTTTGTGTCGCCGTTGTTGTTGTTGTTGTTGTAACGAAGTGTAGCCCTGCCCAGCGTGTACTTTTCCTTAACCTAAATTGTCATCAATTTCTTCTAACGGGAGTCCTAGGAAACTTGCAGTTTCAACAGGGTTGGACCAGAGGGAGATGGGTGTTAGAAGAGTGGGCTCCGAAGAGCAGATAAATAAATGGTTGGTATTATGGGGTGACGAGCCGCATGCCGGACATTCATTCGGCACGTCAAGGTCTAGTCTGGATAAGTAGGAGTTTAACCTGCTACAGTATCCAGAGCGTAATTGAGCCAGAGTGACCCTTGTCTCTCGAGGAAGATGACGCTCCTCAGCCGCGACGCGAGGTGGTTTGGCGTGCAAAACGGCGTTCAGTGGACAGAGCGAGACATAAGACGCAACGGACGTGTCATGGATGTGCTTCAGGGCCTGCGTATGTACCTTTGGATCAAACGGCGAAAGTGTGAGGTGCCGGATCTCATCAAAATGCTCACGTAGATGTGCCCTTACGGTCCTAGGAGGTGGCTCATACTCAAGCAGTAGTCTGTTGGGATGTTGTGGTTTGCAACAGTTCAACAGGTACTGCTTGTTTAGCATTTCATTGTGCTCCAAAACTGGGAGCATTTCCACCTCATGCTGTAAATGATGTTTTGGAGACATAAGGACGCATCCCGTGGCGGTTCTGAGTGCGGTATTTTGGCAGGCCTGCAGTCTTTTCCAATGAACCTCAGCAAGCCCCGGCGACCATATCGTCGACGCGTAATTCAGGATCGGCCGACCAATTGCTTTATAGGTTGCCAGCAACGTTTCTTTGTCTTTACCCCAAGTGCTGCCGGCTAGCGACTTGAGAATTTTGTTGCGGCTTTGTAGCTTAGAGACAATTGCGGTTGAATGAGCAGCGAATTTGTGCATGGGGTCGAAAGTTACCCCTAAGATTTTGGGGTGAGAGACTGTAGGTAATTTTTGATCGCCTAGGTAGATTTCTAACTCCATGCCAACTTGCGCCGTCCAGGTCGTGAATAGTGTCGCCGAGGACTTCGTTGGCGACAATGTCAGGCTCCGGGCAGTGAAAAACTCAACAAGAGAGGGGAGATAAACATTGATCCTGGAGCATAGCTCATCAACGGAAGTGCCAGAAGCCAGGATCGTACAATCGTCTGCGTAAGAGACAATCGAGACTCTATCTGGTGGGGAAGGAAGCCTCGAAATATAAAGATTAAACAGAAGCGGGGAAAGGACACCACCCTGCGGTACCCCTTGTTTAATCTTTCTCGGTTTTGATTTTTTGTTTCTGAAAACTACAGACGATTGACGACCACTCAGATAATTGGCGGACCAACGCTTAAGACTGGGGGGGAGCGATGAATCTTCCAAATCGGATACCAGTTGTCCATGATTTACTGTGTCAAAAGCTTGAGACAGGTCAAGAGCAACTAGAACCGTCCTGTGATGAGGGCTTTTCTGGTTGAGTCCGTCAGTTATCTGAGTGTTAATGGCATTTAGAGCAGAAGTTGTGCTCCGTATTTTTCTAAAGCCATGTTGGTGCTCGGCTAACCTCAACTTTGATGTGTAAAGAGGAAGTAATACCACCTCCAATGTCTTCACTACTGGCGAGAGGAGCGATATCGGACGATAAGACTCCCCTACGTTAGCTGGTTTGCCAGGCTTTAGTAGTGGGACCACGACTGCCTGTTTCCATTTTTCAGGTATGACAGAAGTGGCCAGGGACAAATTGAAGACGGTAGTGAGGTATTTTACTCCCTCTTCGCCGATGTGTTTTAAATGCACCATGGCTATGTCGTCAGGGCCCATAGCTTTAGAGTTTTTGGCTTTCCTGATGGCCACTCGAACCTCTGTAGCGGTGATGGAAACGGGGGCATTGTTTTTGTGTTTATGCGCACACCTGAAGATCCTACGTCTGTCCCTGTCCTGTGCAGGGTGTGGTACAAACTGTCGGCAAAAGGCCGTTGCACTTTTCTTCGGGTCACTAAACGTCTTATCACCAAAGGTGATGTCTACGTTTTTGGTGGGCCCGTCGAATTTGACAGGGATTTGACTGTGGACCATAATTTTCCAACACCGGTAGAGAGGTTACAAGACCTCAGATGCTCCTCCCATTTGGCATGTTTGTGTTCATCTACCAACCGTCTGATTTCCGCGTTGAGACCACTGATCTGTGGGTCTGCGGGATCGATGCTACGTATATGGTCACGTTCATTGGCCAGGGCTGCAGCTTCAGTTGGGAAGTTTGGCCGTATATTTTGTATTCTCCCAGCTGGTATAAAAAGGGCTGCAGCTCTATTTATGACCTTACGTATTTCCTTTTCACCTTGGCGTACGTCAGTCGGTATGGGAAGAGCACCAAAGGAGCTCTCAGTAAACTCAGTAAAGCCAACCCAGTCAGCCCTCCTGAAGTTTACGTAGGATCTCTTCTCAGAGGTGGTGAAATCCGGGGCACGATCAACGGACAGGATGATTGGCAGGTGATCTGATGCCAAAGCCACCATTGGGCGCCAGTTTATGCAGTTTATTAGACCCGGACTAACAATTGTTATGTCAGGGGAGCTACTGCAATTTACTGCCATCCTCGTGGGGGCGTCCGTGTTCACCGCGCAGAATGTGGAAGCGTCAATTTGCTCGGCTATTTCCCGTCCTCTGCCGTCAGCAGAATGGCGTGAATGCCACATGTCATGGTGTGCATTAAAATCGCCCATAATGACACGGTTATCGCCCCGTAGGAAATCGCTTAAATCAGGGCGATAACTTCTGGGACAACAGGTGACGGGAGGTATGTAGATGTTTATCAGCTCGAGATCAACACCTCCAGCTGAAATGACAATACCCTGTCGCTCTAAGGGTATGTCCTCTTGGTCGGTGTTGAATGCAAATTCCCTATACCGCACGGTTTGGTGGATGATGAACGCAAGACCACCCCCACCGTCCGTACGATCATGCCGGAGAATGTGGTAGCCACCACTCGCTCTGAGATCCGAGTGGGTGCCAAGTTTAGTCTCCTGGATTGCAGCAATTTTGATGGAGTTTTGCTGCATAAACTTGGTGATCTCCACAATATTGCCAGTTATACCATTACAGTTTAATTGCATTATTTTGAAATGCGGGGGAGAGCCAATGGTCACTCTGGGAGTCAGGGACTGGTGCGCTCGCCGTGGAGGTAATATGCTAGTCCGTGATCGTCGTCGCAGTCCTGAAGGCGACAAATTCCGCTCGTTGGGAAACGAGGTAGAATTTGTCGGCAATGTGGGCTGCACAGCTCGACAACACGGCGCAACATACGCATCAGTTCATAGATTTCTGTTTGCGAGCCCTGAGCATATGCGCAGGTGACATTGGCCAAGGCAGATATTGCACTTGACCGATGGCACTCTGGACGCATATATTCTGTGCCGACAAACAGTGCACATAGTGTGAGGGACCAGGAGCTGATGGCCTTGATTCACACTTGTGCCGGTACCGAAAGAAGTAGAGGGGAGGAGAATATTTTGGGGCGGGAGTTGTAGCTCAGCAGTGCTCACAACATCTATAGATGTGCTACGTAGGGAGTAGCTATGAGCTGCTGTGTGAGGTGTTAGCGCGCTAGGGCGCGAGCTACAACTGGGAACACACAATGTTTGCTGAGCAATAGATATATTGAGAAGGGGAGGCGATAGCGCTACGCCAGAGCTTCGCGAGCCACGAGACGTTCTAAGACGCGAACAGCAAGGCGCCACGAAGGTTTTAAAAAAACTAAGAGGCCGGTGTGTTTTTGGATCTAGTCCGGAGCAACTAGACTTGTGTAGCCAACCTTTACAAGATGTGCATTGCACCGAATGCGAACATCTGGTATAAATTTTCTTCCGGCACACGCAGCAGAACCATTCTGTTGGACCAGGGTTTAGCTCAACGCCAGACCGGAACAACAGAATAGGGAGCAGCCCTGCTGCAAGGAACTGCTCCAGGGATGACAATTTTAGGGGGAGGAATCGTGACACGTTAGACAGGGTCACTTCGGGTGTACTGCTCTTGGCCAGGCTGTAATAAAAAAATACAGCCTGGGTCGTTTCGGTACGAAGGGTACTGCGCAAGCACATGTACCTTTCTCGCAGAACCGGCAGTACGTAGAAACGAATGTGTCGCCGTGTATATGTGTGGTGAGTGAATGTTTCAGAGTAGATGTTGCCAAGTAGATATTTATGTTGCTGATAATCTTGCCCAACTTCTGTACATGTTGCTGTGGCAATTAGTAATATTGCTTAGGTAGACGCTGTGTTGTAATGTAAAAAATGTTGTGTTCTACGCTCTTTTGTAGTGTTTGACGTGCCGGTATGATATTAAATGTTGGTATGATGTCGATTCCCTGTGTTTTGTGTGAGTGAGTGTGTGCATTCAGATATGATTTTTGGACTGGTTTCCAAAATTGGTTTTCGGCCCAAATTCTGCCTTTTGGGCCAAGTAAAAATTCCTCCAAAGATTTTTAGTGCTATATATGTGAACGCGTGATATGATCGTTTGTTGTTGTTTTCCGTGTTTTTTTCTATGTGTGGATTTGTGTGTGTGGTTTCATGTATTTTGTTGGCGAGCGTTTATATATTTAAATGTCGCGGCCTTCGGTTGGCTTCGTGAGCTGCAATAAAAATGTATATGCATATTTTTTTCAAATATTTTTATTTTTCAAATTCCCTGCTGGATTTTGTTTTCTGGCCTTTAACTAACTTATAAAATTGTTTTCTTCTCAAAAAAATTTCCCAAAAATCCACATCGATTATTTCAAAAAAACTTCTTCTTCTTCTCTGTTTACATACGTGCTCGTGTATATATGTACATACATATATACATGTAAGTGCACTTGTGCATATTTAAATATTATTGAATTTTCAGAATTAAATTAAATTTTATCTAACTTAAAATTCAAGAAAAATCCAAAAGGTAAAAAAAATGGGATTTTGGGTCAAAAATTATAATTCGTGATTTAAAATTGTATGTTTTTGACAAAAGTGCAAAGAAATTATTTACAACAACAAGCCAGCCTATTTGTCTGCGTTCATGCTCGTGTACATATTTACATACATAGGTACACGTAAGTGCATTTATGCAGTTTTTAATCTTTTAGGAATTTTTCGAATAAAAATTTTAGAAAACAAAAAAATAAAAAAATTTGAGAAACGGTTTTGGGGCTCAGAAATATTATTTAATATTTCAGGAATATTTTAGTGGATGCTGATGCAATTAAATAAACGGTCCTTTTCAGGGCCACAAAATTTCTAAACAGAGAGATCAAAAATTACGAAGTATCATTTTAGGTATAAACAAATAAAAAATGTGTACATAGGTACGAATTTATTAAAAAAATGTTTCAAACCCTTGCCAAAAAAAACCACAATCTAAATTAACAAAAATAAATTTTAATCGAGGATTTACACCGGAATTAAAAAATCTCCAAATTCACCAAAAAAAATTTTAGGATTCACGGAAACAATTCTTACTAAACTTTCAAAAAAAAAGGAAAAGGTTTTTCAAAAATTTAAAAATTTCACAAAGTGACTTACCGGTGACTCTGCAGATTGCTTGAAGGGATTTTATCGCCGTGAGGCGGCGGCTCTCCTGGCGCTGGTCAGATACCTAGGGAAGATTCCCTGGTAACAGTGATCCACTAATTTATTTTACGCTCGCGTATACTTTTGGCGTGAAACCGCACTTTAAATAAATACTTTATTTTTTTTTCACACGCGCACCTAAACTTTAAGGTGAAAACGCACTTTAAACTTAAACTTTTTTTTCACACTTTATGGCACTTGATAAGACCGCGACTTTTTCAAATTTGATCTGTCTATCAGCGGAACCCCTTTTTATACCCCATTGTCCTTGCGGCATTTCGGACACCGTACGGCACGAATTGCCTGCCTGCTTTGGTCAAACCAATCCGCGTTCGACACTTAAGCGGCACGTATATGTGCATATGTACAAGCAACATTTTAACCCACTCACACCATTATCCATCCGCTATGCGAATATCGTAAAAACGAATAAGGGAGTTCGGTTAGCGGCTGCCCATACATCTGCTCATATACCCGCTTGCGCGTAGTTAGAGAAATCTTCAAAGGCTGTCGTTACAGGAGAGGTTTTAACGAATAATTCTTTAAATCTATGTAATTTTTCATTGGGTACATGAACTTTTTTGGTTCAGTGTACCATTTTTGTACCTTAACATTTTAAGCTTCTTAATAATAGCTATTTTGTTTTCATTTTTATATTCTAAATTTAACTCTCTATAAAGGATGGCTTTTTCTTTCCTCTCTCTGAACTGCCTGCCGCTACGGCATTTCTTTTTGGGTTGAGTTGTTGTTGTTACCGTTACTTTATGTTTGACTTGCGTTGCCTTGTATTCCTCGATAGTCAGCCTCTTCGGGCCCTCCTGTATAGGAGTTGGTGGATAAGTTGGGTATGCCTCTGAGGGCTTAGTTCTCTCGGGCACATAAGGCTCCGTATAACGTTTAAAGATAGCATCAAATTCAGCCTGGCTGAGCACCTTTTCGTTGCTCATTTGATTATGGACAAAGTTTATTTAATTGTGTCTGAATTTTTAATTTAAAAAGGGTTGCCAAAAATGGGATTTTACGTCAGAAAATTCAAAGGTCGTATCAATGACGTGTCATTGATTTGGAAGGATCGCCATGTGGTGGTCCTATGGGGTCAGTGTAGGTATTCATATGGAATGTTATTGATTCTTCTTAAATTGTAAAGGCCATAGAAGTTAATATCCCGAAAGACAGCCAGAAAAGTGCGTGAGAATAAATTGATGATACTCGTAAGTTTAATTCAAAATAATTCTGACCTTTATTTCCAAATCTTACTCTATTTATACAAATCTTGTCACAGAAAGTGATTAGCTTGACTCCTCCTCTTTCTCGAATTCAAGTTCAGCTTGGCAATTACTTGCATTAGCCAATAGAAGCGCTTACCGTAAAGGCCAAGCAGAGCTCTAGAATAAATGCTGGCTCAGCCATAGCATTGACATACTTCAATAGCAACGCTATTTGCCAAATCATATCTGACTACAGCACTTCGAATTGGGGTGCCTATGTCCTCACCTCTTCGGTTTGCCTGCCCTCGGACAAAGTGTTATGTAGCTGGCTGTTAGGGTAAGGCTAAGGTGGTAGGTGGCATGGTGGCAATCCCGCTAGCTCGTCGGATGGGGTAGGTTTTTGCTCACCAGCCTTACCTACAGCTACACAAACAAAAAAGGAGGTTCATACCTGGTGAAATCTACATAGGGGAAAGGGAAAGAAAAAGAGAAAGGCCTGTCCATGTCAGGTGGAGTCATCCTACCCCTCTCGTTCGTCGAACACGAACGACCTTGGACTCCACTCACCGAGTGGAGTCCCCTTTGTCTGACCCATGTCCGTCCGTCAGTTATCGTCCCATGTTCCTAATTCGTCCTGTCTGTCCTAGTCGCCTCACAATCACGTCCCCTCTAATGCACAAGTACAACACCCACACCAATCAGCTGCTCACTTAGCCACACATGGTATCTATCATTCAGCCCATACAAAACCAAATATATTATGAACAAACAAACCAGAACAAATTCTTTTCAAATTTCACAAGCTTAGTTTATTTATATAGATAAAAAAAGTTAAAATGAATGAAACCGTTTTAAGAAAAAAAAAAAGTTTCTAAGCCCAATCCAAAATTAAAAAAAAAAAACCAATTTATCGAAATTATAAATTAACTTACAACCAGTAAAAAAAAATTATAATAGTAAAATAAAAAATGAAAACTTACAACTTAGATACAATTCAAATAACGGCGCTTAAAATTAATAAAAATAGAATTAAAGAAAAGGGAAAATGAAATGAAGAGCTAACGAAACGTGTTTAGTTAAATCAAAAGGAAAAAACAAATGGATTAAAAAAAAGAAAACTCTTACTACAATAAAGGAAAGCCTGACAAGAAAAATAGCACAAGAAATGTACCGAAAACAAACTCCAAATAAAAAAATAAAATAATAAAAGAATGTTTAGTTCAATGAAGCAAAAAAAAAAAAAAATTCAGAAATAACTTAAAAAACTCCACTTCAACATAAGCGTTATTTAAATGAATCTTAAATAAAAGAAAATTAAAACAAAACAGGAATAATTAATAAAAAAAAAACTAAGGCTTATCGGACGACCGCTGTGCGCCGATAGCTTGCCCTACTCCCCTAGCTTCCAATATGGCAAAAAATTATATACACGTATGTAGGTAATATTTTTAAATCTCTTACTCACTAGCACTTACCGATCATCCCGTGGACAGAGGCGCCAGCGGCGCGGAGAGAGGGTAGCTGGAAAAAAATAAAACCTAATACATACATATAGAAGTATTCCTGTCTTGGAAGGCTTCACCTACTCACGAGTAGGTAGGAGAGGTACCAAAAAAAACTAAATTGGAAATTAAGCAAAAATTGTGCTAATAAATAAATGGAACAAAAAAGCTAGTAAATGCTTTGCAAGCAAACAAAAATTAAACATTTAATCAGGAAATAAATTGAAAACTGAACCTGCAACTAAATAACGAAAGTGAAAAATAACAAGTAAGGAAGTCTAAGTTCGGGTGAACCGAACATTATATACCCAGCGGTAATTTTCGGAACGGGATAACAAAGATATAGGCCCTAGGAGGATTTACCTAAAGTTTTTACCATCTTAGCTATTTACCTTACCGAATTATGTCAATTTATGTGATTTTCGAAATTTTCCATATCGACAGTGGGCATGGTCGGGAAGATATCTCGTCCAATTTCATCACCTATATAGCTAGTATATGTTGTGCAAATTTCATGAGTCTGAAGTTTAAAAGTTTCGACCAGTCGAATATTCCAAATGCCTCCCTTAAAGGTGGGCGTTGCGACTTTTATCAAAAATCATAATAGATTCATTGAGGGGTTCATCCTACCAACCTATATCATTTTAGCCATTTCCGTTAGCGAAGTATGTCAATTTATGTGATTTTCCAAATTTTCGATATCGAGAGGGGGCGTGATTGAAGAGCGATTTTTTCCAGTTTCATCAGGTATACTCCCAACGATACTAGTATGCTTTGTGCCAAATATCATCGTTCTAGCCTAATCAGTTTAAAAATTACGAGCAGTCGAATTTTCAAAAACGCCTCCCTTAAAAGTGGGCGGTGCCACGCCCACTATGAAAATTTTTTGAAAAAATCATAAAAGAATAACCAGGGGAATTCACCTATAAAATTATATCATTTTAGCCATTTCCTTTGCCGAATTATGTCAATTTAGGTGATTTTAGAAATTTTCGATATCGAAAGTGGGCATGGTTGGATGGCGATTTTATCCAATTGCACCAGGTATACTCCCAACAATACTAGTATGCTTTGCGCCAAATTCCATCGCTCTATCGTAATCAGTTTAAAAGTTACGCCCAGTCGAATTTTCAAATATGCCCCCCTTAAAAGTGGGCGGTGCCACGCCCACTATGAAAATTTTTTGAAAAAATCATTAAAGAATAACCAGGGGGATTCACCTATAAAATTATATCATTTTAGCCATTTCCGTTACCGAATTATGTCAATTTAGGTGATTTTAGAAATTTTCGATATCGAAAGTGGGCGTGGTTGGAGGGCGATTTTATCCAATTTCATCAGGTATACTCCCAACGATACTGGAATGCTTTGTGCCAAATTCCATCGTTCTATCGTAATCAGTTTACAAGTTACGGCCAGTCGAATTTTCAAAAATGCCCCCCTTAAAAGTGGGCGGTGCCACGCCCACTATAAATTTTTTTTTAGAAAAATCATAAAAGAATGACCAGGGGGGTTCATCTATTAAATTATATCATTTTAGCCATTTCAGCTGCCGAGCTGCCAATTTGTGTGAGTTTCGAAATTTTCGATATCGAAAAAGGGGGCGTGGTTATCATCCGATTCGCCCATTTTCAATAGCAACCTACCTTGGCATATCATGCAAATATCTCAATTTTTACTCAAGTTATCGTGTACACGGACGGGCAGACGGACGGACATGCCTTAGTCAACTCCTCTTTTAATCCTAAGAACTTTCATATATGGAACTCTATATCTATCTCGATTATTTTGTGCCGTTACAAACAACCGTTATGTGAACAAAATTAATATACCCTTGTACTAGTACTAGTACGCTGGGTATAAAAATGGAATGATAAATAAAAAAATAGTGGAAGTTTTGAATAAAAAAAAGTTATGTGGAAGGGTGTGGAGCAGGAAAGTGAACAAGAAACAAAAAGGAAAAAAAAGGTGGATGTGACCACTGTATAAAAAAAATTAAACTTAATTACTTTAAATTTAACAAAGTCGTATAAAAATTATAGTAGAGGCTAATTGAAATGCAGGGCAGAATAATTTAATATTAGGGTGGCAAAAAATTTATATGATGATACAGCGGGAAATAATATTGAAATTTAACTTAGGCAAAAAAACTTTAGGAAATTAAAAAATGAAAAATAACAAAAATTTGAATATTGACTAATGATACCGAAGCAAAAATTATTTTAATAAAAAGATATATAAAAAAAGACAAGATTTGAAGTCGATAGCCATAGGGCTACGTTGCCCTTGTGATCATAGCTCCGTACGGCACTTCATCACGAGAGCAGCCTAGCCTCTCTGGCGCGACGACAAAGATCTTCCCCCTCCCAATCCAGGGTGTTATGCGAAACCGTGCCCATTGGACATTTGCAGCCGGGAGTCAAATCGTGGCTGTATTTGAACGGAGCCTCTCTGATACCGGGTCGCCTCAGAGAGTAAGCATGGCCTTACCGCGGTACGGGGCTCTGCCGCGGCGGACGACACATTTTCCCCTACTCTTGCCTTGACCCTAAGCTGGCCTTGTCCGGCGATGGGTCGTACGAACAAGATGAACTGAAATAAAAACGAGAAACCTAAAAAACAAACAACGCCAAATTTCACTCCTCAGCAGAGGAGAGCTATGGAGGAGCAAGTGAGAAAGCAACAACAACGCCGGAGGACAACCTCCGCTCCACAATCAAGGGGGGATCGACAGCGATGGCAACTACGAGTCGGTCAACCAAACCTCTATCGAGTAAGATTGACTTGATGGGAGCTAGCACCAGTGCGGTTGCCAACGCAGTTAAGCGGACAACGGCGGATGCTAAACTCCCATCAACCGCTGATATGAAAACCAGTATCTTTACTTCTGTGGCAGCGGTCTCACGACCTGGCCTCGGAGTTTCGAAGGAGAAGGAAGCTGCAACTGAGATTTCGGCAAAGGGAGCGACCGCGATGGCAACTACGGGTCCGCACTCCCGGGAGACATCTCCCCGCCGCTTCACATACCACGAGAAAAGATTGGCTGCAAAAATCCTGAAGAGGTATGAAGGAGTACCGCAGAAATCGCTGTCGCCGAATTCCAGAAAATCGGTAGAGCTAGCGAAAGCTGTGATACCGCATTTCCAAAATACTTACATGCCAAAGAGGTTAAAAGTCAACCCTTTCAAGCGCCAGAGATCAGACCTGGATTTAAATCCCCCTCCCAAGCGGCATCAGAATACCCCTGGATCGGGCAAACTAAGCTTTGCTGAGGTAACCAAGGACAGGAGCCTTATAGACGTCCTTGACCGAGGCAATGACCGTCTGGCCATCCCCAAGGACAGGTGGCGTTACGTGCGAAATGAACTCGGCAACATTCTTCTCAACGTTGCTCCGGAGTTTCCGGGTAGTTTGGCGCGAGTAACGGATGCGGGTTGGCACCAGGGTCAGATTAAATTACTCGCATGCGAGGATGCAAAACACTGTAGCACTTTACAACGCAACAGCTGCTAAACTGGGTGAAGTCTACAAGGGCGCAAAGATCGAGGTCGTCGACTGGAAGGACATTCCAGCTCGTCCAAGAGCAAGGGCATGGATTCCGGCCATCCCTGACGAACCCGAGAGAATTCTCGGGATGCTACGGCTACTGAATCCGTCCCTCCCAACGCATGACTGGAGTGGCAATCTGGTCGGGGATGCGGTAGGGCCCGACAGACAGGTGGTGTTCACCACGAATAAAGTGTCAATCGAGCCCCTTAAAAGGTGCAATGGCCTAGCACACTACAGCGCAGATCGTTATCCACGTATATCGTGGTGATGCTCAGCGCACTGCCTTCTCGGCTGCTCCGGGGGAACCGGAAAACGAATTACCAGAAGAGGAGGATTCCGATGCGGAAAGCATGTTATCCACCACGTCCCTTGGCGATAGTGCTGTGAACAACTCGGAGATGGAGGACAGCCTACAGGACGAGGAAGTCCTCGACGTCACGGTTGTAGCAGCCAACGCTGAGCGATTAACATCTAACGCTACAGACAGCAGGACTCCCGCAACGCCATATCGGACAGTTAATCGGAACAACCCGTCGTTGATAGACAACCCCCGGGATGGGGCAAACCTCGACGATATGGGGACGGCAGGGAAGTCTGTGCGCTCTCATGTTGGTGGTGCTTCAGATTAATCTGCACAAATATAAAGTGGCCT
Organism: Campiglossa producta; assembly: GCA_964058755.1. NCBI lineage: Eukaryota > Metazoa > Arthropoda > Insecta > Diptera > Tephritidae > Campiglossa > Campiglossa producta. The sequence continues at coordinate 14,428,018 of CAXKVI010000006.1, read as the reverse complement.
CGGCTGCTTTAAGTAGTCGTCTTTCTAAAGGCGACGAGGATGTGGTCATGATCCAAGAACCCTGGGTCAATAGCTCGAGAATCTGCGGATTGGGGACTAAGGGCTTCAAGCTCATTCGAGCCAGCGAGGAGAGCAAAGTCAGAACGTGTATTTAGGTCAAGTCTGAGTTGAACTCCTTTCTCCTACCTAACTACACCAATGATGATATTACTGCTATCAGTCTAACGGTCGACAGCACCCGCCTGACGGTGGCGTCGGTCTATATGCCCTACGAAGCTGAAGAACCTCCGCCACAAACGGAGGTGAAAGACCTGGTGTCAAATTTCTGCACGGGTAATCTTATTATTGGAGCGGACGCTAATGCTCACCATGTCCAATGGGGGAGCTCCGATATCTCCTATAATGAGCCTACTTTTATCACTAGGACCCGCAGGGAGGTCATAGACCTCACTATCTGTAGTGAAGGCGCTTATGAGTGGGTCAGAAAATAGCGGGTTCTTCAAGAACATTCATTCTCTGACCACCGTTACATAGAAATGGTTTTAGACTTTATTGTAGAACAACCAATCATGAAGCGCAATCCACGTAACACTAATTGGCAGTTACACAATGAAATATTAGACAGAGACCTACCAGTACTGCCCTCACAAGCCCCCCTCATCAGTAGAGGAACTGGAGGATCTTGTTACTACATTTACATCGGCGCTCTCTAGGACAGGCTTGTCCAGTGCCAAAACCACGCGGTAAACACAGGCCACATGGGTGGTCCTACGATTTGGACTCGCTCCGCAAATCATGCCGGAAACAATTTAACAAGGCCAAGAGCCTCGGCTCTGAGCCTCATTGACACGAATATAAAGCTAAACTAAGAGCCTACAAAAAAGCTCTGAGACAGGCAAAGAGAACCTCGTGGAGAAATTTCTGCACTGGCGTCGAAAAGGTCGACGACACAGCGAGACTTAGACGAGTCCTCTCGAAAAGTCAAACGGCCATCAGCTATTTGCGAAAACCTGACGGATCCTGCACCAGCACGGAAGTGGAAACCTTTGAGCTGCTCCTGAATACACATTTTCCGGGGAATCTGCATGACGCACCACTAGCACCTGCAACAAACCTGGCAGTAAATATACCCATCACTGAGGATAGGGTAAAGTGGGCAGTTAAGAGCTTTGAACCGTAAAAGGCTGCCGGGCCGGACGGGATTATCCCCGCGCAACTTATAAACACGTTGGAGACATCAGCTAAATGGCTGGTATTTCTCTTCACAGCCTGCCTGGCTCTCAACCACATTCCGGGCTCCTGGAGAAGCGCCACGGCAGTGTTTATCCCTAAGGCTGGGAAGGCATCCCACTACGAGCCAAAGACTAAACCTTTGAGAGGTACTAAGCGACTACCTCTCAACGACTATTGATAGCAACCTTATCTCTAGCTATCAGCATGCATACACCAAGGGTAAATCAACAGAAACTGCTCTGCACAGCCTAGTATCTGTCATTGAGATATCGCTGTGTGAAAAGGACTACTGTCTCGTGGCCTTCCTAGACATTGAGAGGGCTTTCAACAATAAAAGCCCGGAGGCGATCAACTCAGCCCTAACTAATCTGGACGTAGATAGACCTCTAACTGGTTTAATTGACCAACTTCTAAGAGGAAGGAAAATAGCTTCTTCACTTGGTACGGCTGAGTTATCACGCTATGTCACAAGGGGAACGCCCCAGGGTGGTGTTCTTTCCCCGCTTTTATGGAACCTCACAGTCAACTCGTTGCTACGTGACAAAAGTTGGGGGGGGGGGGGGGGGGGGCGGGAAGATAGTGGCATACGCAGACGATTTAGCTATTGCATTCAGAGGCTAGTTCCCACAAACTCTGTGTGACCTGATGCAAGTAGCACTGCGACAAGTATCCACGTGGTCCTCTCGCTGCGGACTTAGTATCAACCCGGGGAAAGTGGAACTTGTCCTCTTCACCAACCGGTACAAAATACCGCCACTAAGCCTACCAGAACTAGATGGCACGCGCCTTAGAATTATCAAATTTTCTTCTAGTTAAGAAAAAAAAAACCCCTCGTGAAGAGTGGACGTCGTGGTACGAGGGCTTAAGTCGATAGCAACAGGGCTACGCTACCCTTGTGATCATAGATCCGCATGACACTACATCACGAGAGCAGCCTAGCCTCTCTGGCGCGACGACAAAGATCTTCCCCCTCCCATTCCAGGGTGTTATGCGATACCGTGCCCATTGGACGTTTGCAGCCGGGAGGCAAATCGTGGCTATAGTCGAATGGAGCCTCTCTGATACCGGGTCTCCTCAGAGAGTATCTATGGTCTTACCGCGGTATAGGGCTCTGCCGTGGAGGACGACACACTTTCCACTCACTCTTTCCTTGATCCTAAGCTGGCCTTGTCCGGCGATGGGTCGTACGAACAAGATGAAAAACACAAAACAAAACATTAAACAATCAACAACTTCGTTCACTCCGCAGCAGAGGAGAGCCATGCTGGATCAAGCGAAATCACAGCGTCGGGGGACAACCTCCACTCCAACATCAACCGGGGGACCGACATCGATGGCAACTACGGGTCGGTCAACCTATAAATCTCTATAAAGTAAGAGTGACTTGATGGGCGCCAGAGTGACTTGATGCGGCTGCCTACGCAGCTAAGCGGACAACGGGGCATGCTGAACTTCCATCAACCGCTGGTATAAAAACCAGCCTCTCAACGCATATGGCACTGATCTCACGACTTGGCATCAGAGATCCAAAGGAAAGAGAAGTAAATGGGCTGTCAGCAAAAGTAGCGACCGAGAAAAACACTACGGGTCCGGACTCCCAAGACACGCTCTCGCCGATTTCCAGGAAATGTGTGGAGTTAGCACAATCTCTGATACCGGATTTCCAAAGCAGTTGTGTGCCAAAGAGGGTAAATGGAAACCCTTAAAACGCCAGAGATCGGACGTGGAGTTAAAATCCCGTCCGGAACGCTCTCGGAAACGCTGTCATCGACGTTTACTTGGAGTCTCCAGGTGGTTCAGCGGCGGTCACGGATGCGGGTTGGCACCAGGGACAGACGCGTGCGACGACACAAGAACTGTTACATTGTACAAGGCAGCGGCTGCAAGACTGGGTGAAGTGTACGACGGTGCAAAAGGCGAGGTCGTCGACTGGAAGGACATTCCGGCTCGGCCAAGGGCAAGGGCATGGATTCCTGCCATGCCTTCAGAGCCTGAGAGAATTCTCACGATGCTGCGGATAATGAATCCGTCCCTCGCGACACAGGACTGGGGTGTTAGGCAAGTGGCCTTCACCATGAATAAGGAGGCACTCGAGGCCTTAAAAGGTGTAATGGCCTAGTGCACTACAGTGTAGGCCAGATAGTCATCCACGTATACCGTGGCGATGCACAGCGCGCTGCCATCGCGGCTGCTCCGGCAGACTCGGAATTCGAAGTAGCGCAAGCGGAAACCGAGGAGTCCGACGCGGAAAGCATGTTATCTGCCAACTCGGAGATGGAAGATAGCTGGCTGGACGGGGAGGGCGTCGACGTCACGGTGGTAGCAGCCCTTCCGGAGCCCAATATCTCTAATGCTTCAGACAGCAGGGCTGTTTTTTGGTTAAGTCTGGCCTCAACACCTTTCTTCTACCTAATTATACCAATGGTGACATTACCGCTGCCACTTTAACAGTCGGCAGCACTAGCCTGACGATGGTGTCGGTCTATATGCCCTACAACGCCGAAGAACCTCCACCACAAACGAAGCTGAGAGATCTGGTGTCAAATTTGTGTACGGGTCATCTTATTATTGGAGCGGACGATAATGCTCATCACGTCCAATGGGGAAGCTCCGATATCAATACCAGGGGTGAGACTCTGTTTGATTACCTATTAACAACCAACCTAGTAGTTTGCAACGTATACGTATAGAAGAGCATACGAATTCATTATAAGTACAGGAATTTAGATACATATATAATGGTAGATAAGTATGATTGGTTTACGAAGGCGTACAAACTAATTAATTTAAATTTTACTTAATAAAATCTCATTTTTTGCATTTTGCAATTTTTTAATTTTTATTATAATAATTGCATTTTTAACATTGTGTTACCCACAACATTTTTAGTTCTTAATAATAGCATTCGATTGCTTATTAAATTCTCTACTAAATCAATATATTTCAAAAATGGGGTCTACATACGGGCTTTTACTAAAATACATATTTACAAGACCAACTCTATATTTTTGTATGAAAAAAAAAAGAAAAATGTAACACAGATTTTTTAACAAGCTTTTTTTGTATTATAACATTGACAGCATTTGCATTTTTAAATTGGATAGATATAATTATGCATTTCTAATTCTAAATTCTGTGCAAACCATGCAATATTATTCCCTTTCATATGCTTAATGGCTTGCTTGTACAATTTTACGAAGGAACAAGTAAGGAAAAGGCTGTCTTCGGCTGTGCCGTAGGCTTTATACCTTTCATAAGTATGATTCACGTTATTTGAAGCATGAACACACTATAAAGGAGTGACGCTCCTACGCTGATATATAAAGCTTGCAATCAATTGTATAAGGGCTATGTGGCAAATTAGGACAACCCTACTGTAGACATTGCACACGAAAAAAGAGTAATAGTTACGTTTCTACCTTTTTAATAACAGGAGTTATAGCCCAAAATCCGTTTATCGGAACTACCGATTGTATGGGAGCTATATGTCCGATCTTACTGATTTTCAATATCGAGCATTACCTCTCAATGTTATACTACAAAAAAAAGCTTGTTAAAAAATTTGATTAAATTTTTTGTTTTCATACAAAAATATAGAGTTAGTCTTATAAATATGTATTTTAGTAAAAGTCCGTATGTAGACCCCATTTTTGAAATATATTGCTTTGTAGAGAATTCAATAAGCAATCGAATGCTATTATTTAGAACTAAAAATGTTGTGGGTAACACTGTGCAGTTGCAATCTTAAAAATGCAACTATTATAATAAAACTTAAAAAATTGCAAAATACAAAAAATTCACTAAGAAACGCAAAGCCTGATTCATTAGCTTTCAAATTAGTTCAAGTTGAAGTTTGTAGCATTAGTACAAGCCGAGATATGATGAATTGAGTAGGTACATGTTTTCATTACTTCAAGAAAAATTTCAAACTTTGACAGATCATATATCAGAAGAAAATCGAAAAAAAGGCAAAACAAAAAATACGTGTCAAATCAATTTATAGTCCCTACGTGTAAACCGAATTTGAACAAAATCCGTGACATGACGGTTGATTTTTTACAAAATTTGGATCACTTGAAAAAGAAACGCTCACATTTATAAACGCAACTATGGCATATATAAGTATATACAAGTTATGTTTATGAAATAGTATACTACGTGAGAGTGCATGCACGCGAGTGCCGGCTGGGCCCCGGTACACCTAACTACATAAGTGGTGTCACTACTTCTCTAACCCGATCCAGACGACCCACTTATACCCACATGCAGACCCTCTGTAATATAGTTAAGTTAACATTTGAGAAAAAATTAAAATTAAAATTTATAAGAGCCGGTAGGTGATCCAAGTTAACACAAAGGGGTGATAATATAACAAAAGTTAGGACTTCCTATCCCCGCCCTGTTCGATCACAAAAGCTACTGGCATGATAGATCCCTACGGAGGGTCCAGCCGAGTCTCCGAGCTCGTATAACGCGTTCCCTTTGGATGCTAGCACTATCGACCGAATATATTTTGGAGCGAGCTTGGCTTTGAATCCCTCCGCCGCATTGCTCAGCTTGAAGTTTCATCGATATACAATCTCTCTTTCCCGATACCTTACTGGACGAGCTCTGTTGTCCCTTTTTATACGCCTCGTCCAGGAACCCTACAAATGAAACGCACTATTTCTTGCTGTGGGGATTTGAAAAAAATTTCTATAGTGAGAAGAAAAGACGTGAAATAATCCTAGAAACGCTAAACAAATATCACCACAAACTTCAATTTATAATGGAAAAGGAAGAAAATGAGAGTATCCCATTTCTAGATATCCGTACACATAAAACCAACAACAGTATTATTTTAAATTGGTACTCTAAACCAACAACTTCTGGTCGACTGATTAATTTTTTATCTTCCCAACCAAGCAAGTATAAAATTAACACAGCCAAGAATCTTATAAGAAAATTACTGACGATTAGCCATGAGAAATTAGACGACATAGAAAAAATACATACGATTTTGAAAAATAATAACTACCCCGACTACTTAATACATGATTTAAGCAACCAGGAAATCATGAAAAACAGCAATCCCCACAGTAAACCACCCAATGCAATAACAACAGACCCAAAAAATACTGCAGAAGATCCAATATACAAGCTACAACAAAACAACGTGATATATAAAATAGATTGCAAAGGAAATATTCCAAATGTGACCTAACAAAAGACGTGAATAATAGTTTTATCGTATACGGATCTGAGAATTTTAAAGTATTACGCCTAACAAAACCAAGCATAGAGTATGATTTAGCAGTAACAAAGTTTACGTGATTGGTAAAAGAAAACTTACTATCAAAGATAATACCAAGATCTTTTATCTCACTAACACACTGAAGCTCACAGTTTGAAATTTTGTAAGTCGTGTGTATTGTATTGATTGCTTTCGCATAAGTCATGTGGAAACATTTAGCCGGGTTCAAAGAAAGATGAAATTGCTCACACCTGCGATAGAGTTTGTCAAGGTCATTTTGCAATCTTAAGGCATCATCAGGTCCCTTAATTGCAGAAAATAACTTTAAGTCATCAGCGTAAAGCAAACACTTGGCGAACGAGAAGCAGTCACCAATGTTATTGATAAAAAGAATAAAAAATAACGGTCCTAGTATACTACCTTGGGGAACTCCAGAGGTGGCAAAAGAGGGCCTGGAGGATACACCGTCAATATTAACAACACAATTAAATAAGAGGCAATCCATCGCAGAAATGAGGAACGAAAACCAAGAAAAGCAAGTTTCCCTAATAAAACCCTATGGGAGACCCTATCAAAAGCTTTAGAGAAGTCTGTGTAGATGCAATCCACTTGAAAACCTGCAGTAAATGACTCAACACAGTATTCACTAAAGACCGCAAGATTAGACACGGTTGATCTGCCAGCGACAAATCCATGTTGATAGGGAGAAATAAGAGATTTAACAGCAAAACTCAGCTTTGCATTGACGGCATGCTCAAAAATCTTGGAAATAGTAGACAGCTTGGAAATGGGACTGTAGTTGCGAACATCATTCTTGTTGCCCTTTTTGAAGTAATTTTCCAATCACTGATGAACGTCCCAGAAGACAAGGATTTATTAAAAATCAGTCTTAACGGATATATTAGACCCGGACAACACTTTAGCACAACTGGACACAAACCATCAACATCAGACCGAGAGGAGGATTTTAGCTTAAGGATAGCCTTACTAATATCCTCAGAAGAAAGACATAGCGTTCCAAAGTTAATAGCACAGTCCTGACTCTTCGGGATATCAAAAATTTGACTACTATTGTCTTCTGGGTCGAAATTCCATTTGAAAAACTCCGCAAACAAATTGGCTGTTTCAGTCGGGGAATTCGCTGAATTACTGTCAAGAAAGACTCCTGTTGCTACACTCGCACAGCACTTTTTTGACTTAATATAGTTCCAGAATGATTTCGGGTTCGATTTAATGTTTGACTCAATGTTACGAATGTAATTGGTATATAAAAACTTATCCAAATTATTAAAGCTTCTAAGATAGAACTTGTATTTAATAAAGAACAAATGATTCTTTATGTTTTTGAATTTTTTGAAATATTTGTTTCTAAGGTTCTTCAGTTTCTTTAGGTCCCTCGAAGGTGGTACATATGAAGCCATAACAAACAGAGAACCTTGCGAAGAGGTGCCAGTTAAACATACGCAGACCTGGTCCAACAAGGAATCATCGTTTTTTAGTTGCACTAAAGAAGCACAAAACTCACGTTTGACGGCAATTAAAACACCGCCGCCTCGACTGCAGCCAGTTTTTCTTGCATCGCGATCCTTGCGAAAAACATTAAAAAGGTTGGAGTTAAAAAACTCGGAATCAAAAAATTTTTCGTTTAGCCATGTTTCCACGAATACGAAAATATCATAATCAAGCTGCACACTAAAATTGTACACAAGGTCAGCTTTTGTCCGCATGCCAGATAGGTTTTGAAAATAAATTTTCAACCCACACTTTCTATTAATAGGATGATTGTCACGCCTTATTACGTCATTTGCGGCTTTCGTTGAGCCTTTCGAAAAAACTGGAAAGGCTTAACCATTACGATAACAGCTTCTCATACGATGACTCTGGAACTCCCAACTTGAAGCTGACTCTATTCAGAGTAGATAGCGGAACATCTTTTTTTTACAAGTTTGGTACAAGATAGTTACTTTGCATCAATCAATATTTGTCTAGCTACATAATCCTTGATATTATCCTCTGATACAGATGGTGAGAAAGAGGATATATGAAGCCATTTATAGCGATCGGCAACATCAAGATCAGTGCAATTATTCGTACCAATAATGCGGGCTTGATTCCTTATATTATCGTTAATATTTCTGCGCCCCCTACGTAACACCTCTGTCAACTGGTCGGGTTCTGGAAGAACATTCATTCTCCGACCACCGTTACATAGAAATGTTTCTAGACTTTATTGTAGAACAAACAATCATGAAGCGCAACCCACGTAACAATAATTGGCAGTTCCACAAAGAAATATTAGACAGAGACCTGCCAGTACTGCCCTCACAAGCCCCCTCATCAGTAGAGGAGCTGGAGGATCTTGTTACTACATTTACATCGGCGCTCTCAAATGCTCTAGGACAGGCTTGTCCAGTGCCAAAACCACGCGGTAAACACAGGCCACATTGGTGGTCCTACGATTTGGACTCGCTCCACAAATCATGCCGGAAACAATTTAACAAGGCCAAGAGCCTCGGCTCTGAGCCTCATTGGCACGAATATAAAGCTAAACTAAGGGCCTACAAAAAAGCTCTGAGACAGGCGAAGAGAACCTCGTGGAGAAATTTCTGCACTGGCGTCGAAAATGTCGACGACACAGCGGGACTTAGACGAGTCCTCTCGAAAAGTCAAACAGCCATCAGCTATTTGCGAAAACCTGACGGATCCTGGACCAGCACGGAAGAGGAAACCCTTGAGCTGCTCTTGAATACACATTTTCCGGGGAATCTGCATGACGCACCACTAGCACCTGCAACAAACCTGGCAGTAAATATACCCATCACTGAGGAAATGGTAAGGTGGGCAGTTAAAAGCTTTGAACCGTATAAGGCTGCCGGGCCGGAAGGGATTATCCCCGCGCAACTTATAAACACGTTGGAGACATCAGCTAAATGGCTGGTATTTCTCTTCACAGCCTGCCTGGCTCTCAACCACATTCCGGGCTCCTGGAGAAGCGCCACGGTAGTGTTTATCCCTAAGGCTGGGAAGGCATCCCACTACGAGCCAAAAGACTACAGACCGATCAGTATCTCGTCCTTTGTACTAAAAACCTTTGAGAGGATACTAAGCGACTACCTCTTAACGACTATTGATAGCAACCTTATCTCTAGCTATCAGCATGCATACACCAAGAGTAAATCAACAGAAACTGCTCTGCACAGCCTAGTATCTGTCATTGAGAAATCGCTGTGTGAAAAGGACTACTGTATCGTGGCTTTCTTAGACATTGAGGGGGCTTTCAACAATATAAGCCCAGAGGCGATCAACTCCGCTCTAACTAATCTGGGCGTAGATAGACCTCTAACTGGTTTAATTGACCAACTTCTAAGAGGAAGGAAAATAGCTTCTTCACTTGGTTGAGTTATCACGCTATGTCGCAAGGGGTGTGACAGGGTGGTGTTCTTTCCCCGCTTTTATGGAACCTCACAGTCAACTCATTGACAACGAGCTCGCTTCCAAGCTCGACTTAGAACGATGTGGGGGGACCCGGCCGCTTAGGTGCACGCTCGTACTAAGAGGAGAGTATGGGGTTGCAAGACGGGTCACGACTCAAGCTACGGTCGTCACGCTACCACAGGATGAACCCAGCGTCGAATATAGACGCCACCGTCGCCACACCATTCCAATTCATGAAACTGGCAGACCCCGAATTCTTCCGCGCTTCACCGGTGCGCCTCACGTTAGGCGCCGATGTCTATGCCTGCATCATGCTAAATGGCACACCACCGTCCACCATCAACGGGCTACTGGCACAGGCCACAATATTCGGCCTGGTAATATCGGGAGCCTGCCAACAATAGCTTGCCGAACATCCACCATGCAATTAAATAAATTAAAAATACTACTAGTAAGGTGCAATGAACTAGACAAAACCACGTCCATATTCTAACCTTTCCTTTTCATCCACAACAGGACAATTGTAGCAGCTAGCATGGAGAGCCTATGGGGCCATATCATGCATTCACCACCCAAATAGTCGTAGTGTTAGCTTAAGTCTTAGTTTGGAGCGGTTGCTGCTGACTCCTCCTTTTCTTTTAGCGTTGCTTGTCGCAAGGGGGGCCGCCATGTTTAGACCACCGGTCTAAATATATCGGCCGCCCCTCGTAGCAACCCGTAGTATCTTCCGCGCTATTACTTTTTATCTTTATACCGATAACAGCTCTTACTCCTTCGAATCCTACAAATGTAGGCTATCGGCGGCGGTTCAGAGCTGATATTTATCTAAACACTCGTTCACTTCTTTTCCGATCATACGAGGAGCACCAGCAGCCAAATCCAGGTAAAATACATTTGTATATAAGTCCAATTAAAAATTCTTAAGTGATTTCCATATAAAATTCCATTCTGTTTATTAATTTCCACTTTGAATAAACTAATCTATATATTAATAGGCTAACACTCTCCCCATACAAACAGTCATAACCCAATTTCGTATAGTATTTATGGATAGATCTCTATAAAATTTATATTGGAAACTTAGAATGGACTAATCTGGTGTCTCACCAAAAAAATTTTGAAAATTATTTTTAGTTTAATTGTTATTAAACAAAAAAGAGGTCTCCAAACTCTCCAGCTAATTTGTTATCTCCACATTCTGTTATACCCGAACTATACATCACTATTCAGCACTCTTATAAAACTCCCAAAACCACAACCATCCGCTCATTCCCTTACACACACACGTACATATCTATGCAGTGATCCAGCAGTTGCCACTTGCTTTTATTTTTGTGCCAAAAAAGAAACAACAAAATGTACCAAATCATATCATCTTCGGCATCTAAACAACATTTGTAAGCTAAGAAATCCAGCTTCAGTGCTGGCTTTATATATTTAACTTTTTGCCTATTGGTAAAGTTTATTTTTTTAACGATATGATTTTGTAAGAAAATTCCACAATGTTAAGATCGAAATTTAAATATCGTACGGACTTTAACTAGAGAACAATTTTACATGACACTAATGCTGATTTCGTTGAACATGTTTACACCCTTGCACAGAATACTGTAAAAGTGTGATAAAAGTATATCCGTTCTACATGAAACTGCTATATCGATAAAACGAACAAAAAACATTGCCCGTTTGCTATGCTATGTGCATGAATAATTAGGTTTCGCTTATCAACCATATTCAATTGTTATTGCAAAATCCAATTTTTTTCACCAAATTTATCTGTCAAATAAAATTTTCGTCAGCTGATTTTCAGTGCAACCAACTACCCTGTCAAAGCTTCAGAGGGTAAAAAGTGTGAGTTTTTTTAGGAAATGAAAACATATTCTATTTGCCGTTTTACCTTCATTTTGCAAACGAAAACGGAAAATTAAATAGTGTAAAAAATGCGCATTTTTTGATGAAACGAAATCACCATAACTCTACTTTTTTTTACGAAAAACACATTTTTGGGTATTTGTTTCCTTTAGGGTTCAACCGTTAATAAATTTGCTAAAATTATGGGAGATAGCTCAAAAGACAGGTTTTGGCCTCAGGATCACGATTCCGGAAGCGCTTTTTTAATTTTTTTGTTTCTATGGAAAGTTATGCTCAAAAATCGAAAAATGACCCACGGAACGCATTTTTTCGCACGTGTTTAGGTACAGCCTAATAAAATTACAACAACCACATGAAAACTTGCCACTTTGATTGCAAATATCTCTTCAGAGAAGCAAAATATTAAAAAGCGCTTCCGGATTCGTGATCCTGAGGCCAAACCCCGTTTTTTGAGCTATCTCCAATAATTTTAGCTAATTTATTAGCACTTGACACCTAAAGTAAGCAAATACCAATTTTTACTTTGATATTCTAAGCTTTTCTCGATTTTGTCAAAGTTTAATTCACTTATGAAATTTTTAGGGGGTTAAATATTGGAAAAGTATATTTTCTAAGCAGAAAATGTATTTTTCAAACTAAAAAGTGAAGTTAGTTATATAGAATTAAAAATTTTGTTCGCAACACCAGAATTGTAATTTTCAAAAAAAAAAAACGTAAATTCCCAAACATCATATATATATAGATATATATGCGTGAAGCAAGGAAAAAAAACGGTACCTTGCAAATTGCACAGTCATCGAAACTCCGACAAACACTCTTCCCCAAAACTCGGCGCTTCGAAAACCACTCCCACCACTTTTCGCGCTCATTACTCTCACATGAACGTACATAAGTATACAGCGATCCAGGCAGCTGCCACTTGACTTCATTGTTGTGATAAAGAAAAAAAAATGTACCAAATCATATAAATATCATTGCATCCTCGCCATCTTCACACCATCATCGTTCACATAATCACATAATTCACATAATCCAAGGTTGTTCGCAGAGCACTTCTATATTTAGTTTTTTGTCCATTAAACAGTTTATATTTTTAACGATATGGTATTTGTAAAAGTAAAATTCCACCAGGTTACGATAAAAAAGTAACATTATATATCGCAATATAAGCCCATACCGGGTTTTGTGCATATAAATCTGTTGTAGATATATCCTCATGTATTGTCGTCAGCTATTCTGTTGTACTACTTTGCTGCACCACCCTAATGTATGGTATCACTTAATCCAAGTTTGCACGGGGGAGCCACTTACTTGGTTTTGTTGTGAACGGGAGATATGTATATTAAGAGAGAGTTGAAGAAAAGTTAAGATGGTCGAATTTCGACCACGGGCGATCCTATTATCTATTATATTAATAGGCTAACAAATTTTACATATAAATATTTGCCAAGCTTAAACCCATACTAAATATGCATAAATATTTATGAAATGCATATGAAATGCGAATGAAAATTTCTCATGCCACTTGAATTGGTTATCTGACAATCAATTTGTACATAAAGCGATAGCCCAGTGGGAAGCGTCGGGGATAGTGGTCGAGCGGTTCAACTACAGCTATCGGCCACATATTGAAAATTGTTATTATTTTTTCAATATATAAATATTTCTTATCATGACTTTTTTAAAATTTTTATGTTTGTGATCTCTATTTTCGAGAAAAAAAATTGCTGAATATTTTTAGTTGACGGAAAGCATATGCATACATACCACCCATTATAGAAATGCGATAACCGCTTATTCAATTTGAGTTTTTTTGTCTAATTGTTTATGATATAAGATCGAAGTTGCGAAATTTTTTCGAACACAGTAGTCTATTTATCGGACTTCGGTAGATTACTTTTATAAATTTTAGTGATTTCTACCGTTTGAGACAAAGTTGCTGATAGACTCCCTATTTAAAATATAAAAATCGACAACATATTTAATATGTACTTAAATTTTGAACTAAATCAAGTGGTTAGCGGTCGTCTTAAATTTTACTGCAACAACTGATTTTTATTCATATGTACATATGTATTAACTTTTAAAAGGGCAGATTTGCAACCCGAGCCCCAAACAAGACTAGACCAAATTGAATAGAAAAATTAATATATATTTGTTCTTTAAATCAAATAAAAAATCCATATAAATTGTCTTAAATATTGCTAAGTTATGGTTATAGAAAAAAGCTAGAAAATCCTCAAACTTTTTTTGACCTAACGAGAATTTGTAATTTACCCCCTCTAAAAAGATTTAAAAACACGCCTGTATAATAAATTTCCATAAAAAGAACTCATTTTCTGCAAAATGAACCTTTCAGTCTTTCACTCAACAAGCTCCTCCTTTTATTAGAGAAACTATTTTCATTCTCTCGCTCATTGCCCATACAGCTTGAATTGGTGATTTGACAATAAATTCGTAGATAAAGCAGTAGAGCAGTGGTTAGCCCATCGGATAGCGAGCGAACTGTTGTAGGTTCGAGAACAGCTCCGGGCTACAATTTTTTTTTTTTTTCATTGAAAATAGTTTTTTCTTTTTTAAAACATCTTTAGGTATACGAGTATTTCTAATCTTGATTTTTTATAAGCTCATTAAGACATATTTTTATATTTGTGATACTTTTTTCGGAAAAAACTTACTGCGAATATTTTCAGAAATATACATACATACCACCCATTATAGAAATGAGATAACCGCTTATACAATTTGGGTTTTTTCGTAAGTTTTTCCGAAAATTAAAATTTTTTTAAACATACCGTCATATTCATAAAAAATAAAACAAAAAATAAAATTGGTTTATAAAGCTTTTTAAAATGACATTTTTATACAAATTTTGAATAATAAGAGCTTAATAAACCTTTTATATTTTTTATGAATAATTGTTCTGTTTATCGGACTTCGGTAGATTATTTCTATAAATTTTTAAATATAAAAATCCATAATTTTTTTCACAGGTCCTTAAATTTTGTACTAAACGAAGTGGTTAGAGGTCAACTAAAATATTACTAAAGACAACAACTCATTTCTATTCATCCAGATTTACAACCCGAACACCAAACAAGTCTAGACAAAATTTGACCACTTTTGAATAGAAAAAAAAAAAATCAATATAAAATGTCTTTTTAAATATTTTTAAGTTATGGTTAATGAAAAAAGCTAGAAAACCCTCAAACTGTTTTTACAAAAGGCTACGTTTTTCCCGGTTTCAATATACCTAAATTTTTTTTTTTTTTTCAAAAATCAAATCAAAAATCAATATAAAATGTCCTTTTAAATATTTTCAAGTTAGGGTTAAGGAAAAAAGCTAGAAAACCCTCAAACTGCTTTTGCATAAGGCTAGATTTTGCGATGTTTAACCACTTTTGAATAACTTTTTTTTAAATCAACATACCCACATTTTTTTTTTTTTTTTTAATCAAATCAAAAATCGATATGAAATGTCTTTTTAAATATTTCTAAGTTACGGCTAAGGAAAAAAGCTAGAAAATCCTCAAAGCCTACATTTTGCCCGGTTTCACCACTTTTTAATATTTTTTTTTTTTACTCAAAGTACGTACTATTTTTTTCAAAAATCAAATCAAAAATCGATATGAAATGTCTTTTTAAATATTTCTAAGTTATGGCTAAGGAAAAAGGCTAGAAAATCCTCAAACTATTTTTGCAAAAGGCTACATTTTGCCCAGTTTCACCACTTTTGAATATATTTTTTTTTAAATGATATACGTACTATTTTTTTCAAAAATCAAATCAAAAATCGATAAGAAATGTATTTTGAAATATTTTTAAGTTATGGTTAAGGAAAAAAGATAGAAAAACCTTTAACAGTTTTTGCGAAAGGCTAGGTTTTGGCTGATTTTACCACTTTGAATACATTTTTTTTTTTAATCAATATACCTACATTTTTTTTTTAATCAAATTAAAATGTCTTCTAAATATTGCTAAGTTATGGATAAAGAAAAAAGCTAGAAAAACCTTTAACTGTTTTTGCAAAAGCCTAGATTTGCCCTAACCAGCATTTGTAATTTACCAACACTAAATAATAAATTTCTATAAATAGAACTCATATTTCTACAAAATGAATTTCATTCTTTCACTCAATAAGCTCCTCCTATTATTAGAGAAATTATTTTCACTCCCTCGCTCATTGAGTACTTCGGTCCAATATCTATTATATTAATAGGCTAACAAATTTTACATGTAAATATTTGCCAAGCTTAAACCCATACTAAATATGCATAAATATTTATGAAATGCATATGGATTTGTTGGCATACCTCTAAGGCAGTGCACAATTATCTAATATATAACCAATTCTGCTTCATTTATCTGTAATAAGCGAACGAAAATTTCTCATGCCACTTGAATTGGTTATCTGACAATCAATTTGTACATAAAGTGATAGCCCAGTGGGAAGCGTCGGGGTAGTGGTCGGGCGGTTAATGGTGCAAGTACAGGTATCGGCCAAATTTTATTTTTTATTTTTTGTCATTGAAAATTGTTTTTATTTTTTCAATATATAAATATTTCTTATCTTGACTTTTTTAAAATTTTTATGTTTGTGATCTCTATTTTCGAGAAAAAAAATTGCTGAATATTTTTAGTTGAGGGAAAGCATATGCATTCATACCACCCATTATAGAAATGCGATAACCGCTTATTCAATTTGGGTTTTTTTGTCTAATTTTTGATGATATAAGATCGAAGTTGCGAAATTTTTTCAAACACAGTAGTCTATTTATCGGACTTCGGTAGATTAGTTCTATAAATTTTAGTGATTTCTACCGTTTGAGCCAAAGTTACTGATAGACTCCCTATTTAAAATATAAAAACCGACAACATATTTAATATGTACCTAAATTTTGAACTAAATCAAGTGGATAGCGGTCGTCTTAAATTTTACGGAAGGCAACAACTGATTTCTATTCATATGTACATATGGATTAACATTTAAAAGGGCAGATTTGCAACCCGAGCCCCAAACAAGACTAGACCAAATTGAATAGAAAAATTAATATATATTTTTTCTTTAAATCAAATAAAAAAAAATCCATATAAATTGTCTTAAATATTGCTAAGTTATGGTTAAAGAAAAAAGCTAGAAAATTTCGGAGTCGGCAAAAAACTGTAGGTCCCGCCAACTTGTAGGAAAAACTCAAAAAGCAACACACCACAAGTTGGAAAGAGAAGCTCGGCTAAAAATCTCGTTAGAGGTTATGATGATAACCTGTAGGTATATCGCCGCCATTAGTTTTTTTTTTTTTTTTTTTGACCTAACCAGAATTTGTAATTTACCCCCTCTAAAAAGATTTAAAAACACGCCTGTATAATTAATTTCTATAAAAAGAACTCATTTTCTGCAAAATGAGCCTTTCAATCTTTCACTCAACAAGCTCCTCCTTTTATCAGAGAAACTATTTTCATTCTCTCGCTCATTGCCCATACAGCTTGAATTGGTGATTTGACAATAAATTCGTAGATAAAGCAGTAGAGTAGTGGTTAGCGCATCGGATAGCGAGCGAACTGTTGTAGGTTCGAGAAAAGCTCCGGGCTACAATTTTTTTTTTCATAGAAAATATTTTTTTCTTTTTTAAAACATCTTTAGATATATGAGTATTTCTAATCTTGATTTTTTATAAGCTCATTAAAATTTCGTAAGACATATTTTTATATTTGTGATACTTTTTTCGGAAAAAAACTTACTGCGAATATTTTCATAAATATACATACATACCACCCATTATAGAAATGAGATAACCGCTTATACAATTTGGGTTTTTTGGTAAGTTTTTCCGAAAATTAAATTTTTTTTAAACATACCCTCATATTCATAAAAATTAAAATTGGTTTATAAAGCTTTTTAATATGACATTTTCATACAAATTTTGAATAATATGAGCTTAAAAACCTTTTATATTTTTCATGAATAAGGGGGATATTGTTCTGTTTATTAGATTATTTCTATAAATTTTGAAAAATAAAAATCGATAATTTTTCACAGGTCCTTAAATTTTGTACTAAACGAAGTGGTTAGAGGTCAAGTAAAATATTACTAAAGACAACAACTCATTTCTATTCATCCAGATTTACAACCCGAACACCAAACAAGTGTAGACAAAATTTGACCACTTTTGAATAAAAAAAAAAAAAAAACAATATAAAATGTCTTTTAAGCTATTGCATAGATTTTATCGCAGGCCTGGCACCAAATCAAAAAAGTTAGTGACGGATATTTTTCAAAAAAGGTTCGAAAAGGTTCGAAAAGGTTCGAAAAGATTCGAAAAGGTTCGAAAAGGTTCGAAAAGATTCGAAAATTTTATATCTCTATCATAAAGTTAAGGTCCGGGTCAAAGTCAAAGTCACATCTGGGTCCGGGTCAGGGTCCGGGTCGGGGTCCGGATCCGGGTCAAAATTAAAGCCAGATTCGGGTCCGGGTCGGGGTCCGGATCCGGATCCGGATCAAATGATCATGAGTCAACGTCACATCATCAATATTTATATGAACTCAAACGTTCATGAGTCAACGTCACATCTTCAATATTCATATGAACTCAAATGTTCATGAGTCAACGTCACATCTTCAATATTCATATGAACTCAAATGTTCATGAGTCAACGTCACATCTTCAATATTCATATGAACTCAAATGTTCATGAGTCAACGTCACATCATCAATATTTATATGAACTCAAACGTTCATGAGTCTACGTCACATCTTCAATATTCATATGAACTCAAATGTTCATGAGTCAACGTCACATCATCAATATTTATATGAACTCAAACGTTCATGAGTCTACGTCACATCATCAATATTCATATGAACTCAAACGTTCATGAGTCAACGTCACATCATCAATATTCATATGAACTCAAATGTTCATGAGTCAACGTCACATCATCAATATTTAAGTCGCAAGGTGGAACTTTTAACGAAATAGTATATGAATATAGTAAAGCACATTCTCAGGAACTCGTTTATGTTGCGCTCTCTCGGGTGACAAATATTGAAAAATTGTATATCACGACCAAAAACGATAATGCCGCATTTAAGTTTTATCATAATCGAAAGCAAGCTGCATCGACTGCATCTTTGTTGCAAGAATTTAAAAGATTGTCTTTAAATAATGTTCAGACGATAGCTCAAAGCGTCTTAGATTTCATAAGTAATAGAAATGGCATTTCAATAATGACTTTCAATTGCCAAAGTCTAAATAGTCACAAATACGATTTACAAGATTCAGTTACCAGACAAACAAATGTCTTACTTCTTACCGAAACTTGCATGACGCGTGATAATCCGATTGAAATACCTAATTTCAAATGTATTGTTCAATTCAAACGAGATACTGCTCCTAAGGGTGGTGTAGCTATTTACCAAAATGACAATAATGTTACTAATATTATGTCTCTGAATATTGAAATAAATAATGGACACGTTAGCGATGTTAATGATATGTACTCATTTGTTGGAGATATTTCTGCGTGCTTATGCAAACTTAGTAATGGTTTACACATTGTCATGGTAGCAATCTACATTTCGCCGAATCCAAAATTGGAAGAGGTAGAGCATTTTATTCATCGCACTTTACTGGAGTACTCGGTAGAAGGGGTAAAAACACTTGGTACAAATGGTGATAAATTTCCACTTATCTTGGCCGGCGATTTCAAGATCAACTTCGCTGATAAAAAATCAGAGCGGCTGACAAGTTTTCTTTTTGAAAAAATCAATTTGAAAATAAATAATGATCCAAAAGAATCCACAACAAAATATGGGACCACCATTGACGCGGTATTTTCAAGATACTTAGAGGATATCAAGTCTCAAACGTATGTTTCCTATTTCAGTTACCATAAAGCTATAATTTCAATTATAAATAATTAATTATAAATAATTAACTAATTAAAAGCTCAAATTACTAACATGAAGTAACTTACTTTTATTTAAATGTGTTTTAAAATCAGGTATGTATAAAATGGGTACTCTGCTAGTATTCAATAAAGCTGGGTATTGTTTTCGTGAAAAATGTTGCAAGTGGCCTAGAAAACATTTGAATTCGCAATCTTAATGACTAGAATAAAAAATATGTTACTATCATCGTTTCCCTTCACGTCTTGAACTTGATTTATCATGGCGTAATTGCCTTTGCAACTTTTTTTGCCGTGAAATGTTGGTAACGCCTATAATTCCAAATCCTTTGATTTTACGGCTTGAAAAACTACTCTACACGGTAGTAATACTATGTTAGAAACCTTTGTTATACTTCATTTATCAAAAAAGTGTTTTAAAATGGTGTTTAAGCTACTTACAACATTTTTCACGCATGAAGACAATACCAAGCTTAAAAGTAAAAATTTGTTTTCTTGTCGGTCACCACGCTTACAAAGTGTAACATCAATTAATATCAAAGACAAAACTTGAACTAATATCAAAGAAAAACAAAATGTTGCATAAATATTTTAATCGCATAAGTTGATAATATGCAATAGCTTTACCGCGGCAGTCCACGAGTGCCACACGTCCTTTTTTTAAATATTTGTAAGTTATGGTTAATGAAAAAAGCTAGAAAACCCTCAAACTGTTTTTCCAAAAGGCTACGTTTTTCCCGGTTTCAATATACCAAATTTTTTTTTTTTTTTTTTCAAAAATCAAATCAAAAATCAATATAAAATGTCTTTTTAAATATTTTCAAGTTAGGGTTAAGGAAAAAAGCTAGAAAACCCTCAAACTGTTTTTGCATAAGGCTAGATTTTCGGAGGTTTAACCACTTTTGAATAACTTTTTTTCTTAAATCAACATACCCACATTTTTTTTTATCACTGCTGATCCCCCATCGGCTCGTCTACCTTAGACAGCCGAGTGTCTTCCCCCCCTCTGCTTTCCAGGTCCAGGTTGCGGAAGTCTATGCCCTCCAGCAACTCCTGAGAGCTAGGGACCGCAGGATCCACATAGTGCTGGACCCTGCAGTTAGCGTGCTTGTGATAGAGCTTTGTGAGTGTTCGGGTGCCCCCTCCTCAACCGCTTCTCCCGAAACCTGCTCACTCTGCATCTCCACAATGTTGCAAACAACAGTGTTCAGCACCTTCTGTTTCTAGGGTTTTACTGGTATATAGCTATACCGGTAATACACCTGGAAACCCGAACTCCTGATTGCCTCGAACGACCCCTCGTCTACCACGGTGTTCAAGCGGATTCCCCCCTCTTCGACTCTGGAGCTGATGATGCGCCACATCCGCGTGTCCAGGCCAGCATTTTGGGCTCGTAAGAGCTTTAGCATGAACTCAACCGTCCAGTCCTCGTTCATGGGCAGGAACATAGTTGCCATGTGCGTAGGGGGTATATCTTCCCCCCTCCGTGTCATCAGTGGTGCACCTGTCCACCCCCTCAACCTTGGAACTGCTCTTTCAAGCCATGATGCTGTACTCTCCTCCCTGCAGTCTACGAGCATCATTCCTGGCCTGAAGTACACCCCACTGAAATTCAGCGGTCTGTCCGATCCCTCAGCGACTTCTAGCAGCACGACGTTGTGCAGTATTGTGAGTTGCTCCTGGCTTAGGAACTCCGCGGGGTAATCCCTTGGAACCACCGCCACCCTGACACTTCTGGTAGCATCCGAGTAGCTGTGCTGCCCAGGCCCACCCCGCCGAGTCCCGGAGCCAGGCGCTCCCGTGCCCGCTACTACGCCCAGGAGCGTGTGCGATTTCACCACCCCGTTGCGATCCTCTGTGCACCCTGTACCCGAATATCCCTTCAATGTGGGGTTCGGACCGTCTGCCATCCGCCCCCCGCCTCTCCCCCTGCTCGCCTTCATATGAAGGTAGGCCTCTGCCCGAGCTTCATCCGGAGGCAGTCCTTGTAGTAGGTATTTCAAATACCACCTGACAGCTGAACCGCTCAGCCCCTTCCTTCTCTCGTCATCTAGCCCTCCCGGGGTCCCCAAGCGTGGTGTTGGGGGTGGTCTTGCCCTCCTAGTCCTCCTCATTCCCCCCTTCGGTCCTTCCTTATGGGATCCGCCGGTATCATGTTTGCTCCTCAGTGGGCTATCGCGTCCCGAACTCTCAGATGAGGATATCCTTACTCTTGAAGGAACCTCCCTGCGTTCAGTCTCACCCATCCTCCCGCGTTCGTGCAGTGCAGCCTTCTTCTTCGCCTGCTCTTCTTCCCTAGGAGACCCGGGCTTATCCGGCTCCTTTAGATGCTCCGCCTTACGTTTGGTGCTGCCCCCTCTGGACTCAAAGTTAGCTGGAGCGGGCCCTGCCTTGCTGGTGGCAGTTGGAGGAGCAGGATTTTTTGTGATATCGTTGGTGTTCCGCCTACTGTCCTGATTCATTGCCTCATCTGCACTTCCGGTGGGATTTGCCCCATCCGGTGCAGTTCCTTCGACCAGACTGCCACGCGATTGGTCCACCTGTTCCGCCCTACGTGCAGCCCTTATAGCGACTTGTCGTCTGAGCCCCCGACTATTAGTTGGCACGTCGTCATCCCTTTTGAATTCCTCGAACAGGGCCCGCTCGTCAGGTGAGAGCTCGTCGAGATGGCTACTCGAGTAGCTCCGAGTCGCCCGCCTTCTACCTTTCTCCTCATCCTTTTTGTTTTGTTTTCTGTTGTTGTAATTGTTCATCATCTTGTTCGTACGACTGCCGTCTCGACTTTGCGAGCATAGCGGTCTAATATTAAATGTGGGGAACTTGTTCGGTACGTCGCGGCAGAGCCCCTTGCCGCGGTAAGGCCATAGTTACTTCCCAAGGTGACCCGGTGTTGAGAAGGCGCCGTTATAATACAGCCGGTATAGTGAACCCCCTGGCTGCAAACCATTCCAATAAGCACGGTGTCGCATAACACTCTGGATTAGGAGGTGGCAGTTCTTAGTTGCCGCCGAGCATGCGTCCCCAGTCGTTGATGTACATGTTTACATATAGATCTATATACTTTATTATACAAATTAATAATATATTATATTATACCAATGAAGTGCGCGGTATAAAACTTTTACAAATACATATTTTTTTGGATGCTCTAATACACACATTTTTTCTGAACATCCTAACACACATTTCTATTAACTTTGTAGAAAATAGATGAGCCACAGCAAATACGATAGGCTGTGGGAGTTCAGCAGACACATTGATGTCGATGGCATGTCCAGCTGATAGATGCAGTGCGAGTGAGCAGCTGATCACAATGGGGCATTCCAGGTGCAAGCGAGCAAGTAGCAAATACGGTTAGGGTCTGAGAAAATAATGTGTACATATAGATGTTGTACGTATTGGAAATTTAAGTAAGGAAATAATGTGCAGATAAATACTGTATATATATATATTGCATATATATGTATATTCACATGCAAATCATGTAAATAAGGTAGAATATAGACGAGTTTCAAGTTTATACACAGTGGTGATTTCCTACCTCCGCTGTACGGAAAGTTAGTGGTGGTTTCCTACCTCCGCAGCTTTTACTTTAGATTATTTTGGAAGATTCGTGGTGGTTTCCTACCTTCGAAATCTTTAAGAGCTTAGTAATAATTAAGTTATTTACGGTGGTGGTTTCCTACCTCCGCCATCTAGAAGATAAGTGGTGGTTTACTATCTCCGCTAAGTTAGAATAAGGTATGTTGGGAGACTGGGAGTGGTTATCTACCTCCACCACCTTCAAGGTAGCTTGAAATTAGCTATAAGCGTAGCATTTGAATTTAATTAATTAATAAACTGAATTTTTATATTTTTAAACCAAAAAAACAGGGTTTTCTCTTCAAAAGGAGACGTTAAGGATTTCTCTAATCCACAGGAACCCTGGACGGACTGAGCTTAACCCCGGCTTAAAGGAATAGTCCGTCACAAATGGCGGCCGAGCAGGGACTCTAAAATACGAGGTCACAAATAATTAAAGCATACAAGGACAATAACAAAGGAGTCAGCGGGGAACACACAGAGAAAACCAACAATTACGTGAATAAGCAAAGATACTGGAATCAACAAGAGGCACCATAGCGAGAGTAACGTGGGTATATTACCTCAGCCGTGAAGATCTGGTGAAATACGCAGTAGAGTTCGAGCTGGAGAGCAGTGGGACGGTGGAGGAGCTACGGAAGCGCTTGGCGGGCTTCATCCAATCCAAAGGTAGCGATTCAGATCTCGATGCTCGCTTCAACGAGCTGGCACCCCAGCATCCAAGACCAACAACTCCAAGACCGGGCGATCAACTCGTGTTACCAGGTGGCAGTGACGTTTCAGCGGCGAATAAAACAGTCGAGGAGAAGAACCCGGTCGAGACACACAAGCACGAGGTAGCCACACAGCAACAACTATATCTGGTGTACCAACCAGCATCACACGCAAATATAATGGACCGAGTACGTAAGTGGGGTCTAAGGTATGACGGCGGCAAGGACTATCTATCGAACGGGTGGAGGAGCTGGCCGACAGTTATGAAGTTGGTCGCGACTCCATCCCAAAAGCGCTACCGGAGCTCTTGAAAGCTTTAACTTCTTAAAGTTCTTTCTAAGCTCACGCTATTTTGAAAATTTGGATGACGAAATACGGCAGCGAGTCCAGCGACCAGGTGAGGCGTTTAAAGACTACGTCTTATCCCTACAGGGGTTGATGCGGCACGCCGACTACACCGACGAGAAGAAGCTGGACAGGATGTACAGAAATTCCCGGCGGGAGTACCAGCTTTACGTCAAGAGGAGTGAATCCACTAGCCTAGAAGGATTTGTGAGCCTGGTCGACAACATTACGCCAGAAAAGGAACCACTCCGACCAACCGCTAAACGATTTTTACCACGAAGACCGGATGAAAGATATCAGTATATGCAAGCGGGCGAGCGAGAGAAGGAACACCAAAGGCAGGATACCACGCGTAGACCACAGCAAGCGACCATAGACCCCAGAAGCGTGTGCAGGAGATGCGGAGAGAGTGGGCATTTTGAGTATGGATGCCGCAACGAGCCCCGTGAATTTTGTTGGCAGTGTGGCCGACCAGGCGTGTTGACGCGTGACTGCTGTAGAAGACAGTCGGGAAATGGCCAGAGACCCCATTAAGAACGAGGGGTGGTGTCTCCAACAACAAATCCACGTGCATTACAAATGTATTTAGGCAGACCCAAGAGCGAATTTTGGCTGCAATCACACTAGAGGGACACGAGATGATGGCATCAATCGATACGGGGGCGACAAGGAGCTTCGTGAATGAACAGGTAGCATGATGTTGGACGCGCGCAGATTCAAGCAAGTGGAGACACGGGTGGTAATGGGTGATGGTAGAGCACAGAGGATAATCAAGGCTGTGGAGGCAGAGATACAATTAGCTGAAAAAAAGCATACGAGCTGGGCTAGTGGACAGCGTGGTGATTGGCACAGACTATCTGGCAAAGTCGAGACTGGAGCTAAAGTGGGGTGGAGAGACGTTAGTATTACAAGTGGACGGTACCGACGAACAGACCGCAGTGACATGTACGCCCATGGTAGACCGGGAGGAGAACAAAAGCGGCAAGGAGACAGTGAGGCGTGAGCAAAAAGCCCCACTAGCAGAGGAGAGCACGGGCGAGGCGGTAAGTAACTTTCTTAAACACGAGTTACAGATTTTCGAAGAGATGTCCGGCTTGTCGAACGTGGCAGCCCACAGGATAGTAATGCGCGATGAAACAACGATATTTTCCAAAGAACCCAAAGATGCAAGAGATAATAAACAAGGAGATAGACGAGCTCATAGAGAAAGGTTGCATCGAGCCATCCCGTAGCCCACACAGCGCGCCGATAGTTCTGGTTCGAAAGAAGAACGGCAAATGGAGACTCTGCGTCGACTACCGATAACTCAATGCTCGCTCAGTACCAGATGCCTACCCATTACCCCGAATACAACATATTTTAGACAGATTACGCAGCGCACGGTTTATAAGCAGCCTGGATCTCAAAAACTGTTATTGGCAAAGCCCTATGGAAGAAAGTAGTAGCAGTTCACAACATTTGGGGTGCCCGGCCACATTTCAGCGAGCACTCGATCGAGTCATTGGCCCAGAATTGGAACCACACGCGTTCGCCTACCTAGACGACATAATAATCACCAGAAGAAGAGCATATTACCCACCTGAAAGAAGTTTTTGAAAGATTGAGATGAGCCACTTTGAAATTAAACCCGGAGAAATGTGAGTTCTTTAAGAAAAATTTAAAATATTTAGGTCACGTGGTCAGTGAAGAAGGTATCCATGCGGACCCGACCCAACACCACCACAGAACATACGAGAGTTAAGGCGATTCCTAGGAGTAGTTTCGTGGTACCAAGGATTCGTACCGGACTTTTCACGAGTTGCACACAAGCTAACAGCAATGCTAAAGAAAGGGCATTGGCATGCCCAGATTTTACAAAGAGGTTCCGGTTACAAACCGACGCGAGCGATTACGGCCTTGGTGCAGTTTTCACTCAAAGGCTGGCCGACGAAGAGCAGGTGATAGCATACGCGAGCCGCCGGCTGAATAAAGCCGAAACAAACTACTCCGCAACGGAGAAGGAGTGTCTAGCCATCGTTTGGAAGGAAGATGAGGCCATATCCCGAAGGCTACAATTTTACAGTAATCACTGATCACTTGGCGTTAAAATGGTTGAATGCGAACGAAAGTCCATCGGGTCGAAACGCGAGATGGGCGCTCGAACTACAACAGTATTCATTCGACATACAGTACAGAAAATTCAAAATGAACGTGGTCACAGACGCACTACCGAGGCAGCCGCTGGAGGAACAGTTGCGTAGATACAGGAGGGTAACATCACATGTAAATGGTACACCGCAAAAATAGCCGAAGTAACAGAAGAGCCGGAGAAGTTCCCAGATTACGTGATAGAGGAAGGACGATTGTATAGAAGAATTGGAGGTCAAATGGATGGCGAGAATGCGATACCGTGGAAGCTATGCGTTCCGACATCGGAGTGCAGGACACATGGGTATAAGGATCAGTTACGTCACCTGGCTATTCCACTCCAATGGAAAACCAAATTGAGGTTGATTGGTCAGCGTAACGCTACACCCAACAAAATACTTCAGGGCATTGTACCATCGTATTGCACAACAATAAAGAAGTAATAATAAGTGCAACGACACTTTTAGGTTGCCAACCAAATACTTCCGTACATTGTATCATCGTATTGCACAATAATAAAGAATTTGTAATAATAAATAGTTAATAAAATAGCTTGTAAGAACTTTATGTATTCAGAAATGTAAGTTCATTTACTCAATAAAGACCGTCTTAACGCTAGTAAAATATATTTTTTTAATTTGCGGCACACTGCAAAACCTGTTTGGCGCAGTCAACGGAGATTAATTCTAAAGAATTGATAGAACCATAGCAAATCCTGAAGGACTTTGCATGTAACTCTGTGAAGATCAACCGAAGTTGAACTAATAAAGTGGAACAAAAATCTAAAGATTTAACCACAAACTACTAAATTCTAAAGAATTATACAAGTGACTATGTGACCACAAAATAAAGCAAGTGCTAAAGAATTGTGCAAGTGACTTTGAGAAAATCAAGCAAAGTTTAACTAATAAAGTGGGACAAAAATCTATAAAATTGACCACAAGTGAAACAAGTAAATCCATAAATACACGGATCAAAAACTCCGACCAATTGACGAGAATACTAATCACTACTGAACTCACTACTGAACTCAAAGCAAGTATAGAAAACCAACAGCAACAAAGAATTGGTACTACCCTTATTTAACGAAAATGCGGCTTTGAAAGAATTCGTATTCCAACGCCACATCTTAATACAATTCGAACTTTGGGACCAACACCAACCTGGGATAACATAAAAAGTGAACTCACAAGAAACTTTGGAGTTAAGGAAACATATCATAATCTTTATCCTCAAGCAATAACCGCCAGGAACAACAACGTAAGTGACTATTTTTGTATTTTAAGAAATATTTTAGACAAGAGAAGACAAGCTTCTCAAATATAAACGAATCAAACTAACAAAACCAATGACTTTTTGGACATTAGATGGAAACGTGGGGGTAAATACTGAAATTATCACACCCTTACCAAATGAATTTAAAGAAAACAATTTCATGAGTTGGAAATTGACCAACTTGAAAAATAAAAAGTTTGACGCAATATTAGGACAAAATATTCTGAAACCCATGGAAGCAATCATAAACCTTAAGGATGGAAACATCGAAATTCATAATGTTAGAACGAGATTCATTGATGCATGTCCACATAATTTCGAGGATATACATACTCTCGCAGCCACACAGGTAGATAGCACCATTATGCAAAAGCTATTACGAGAGGACATGAATGAAGAGGTAAAAGGTCTACTACAGGCAATTGTTGACGGCAATGCCGACTTATTTTTTCAAGAAGGACAAATACTTTCCCACACACATGAGCTAAAACTCGATTTCGTGATAACAACTGATAGATAGAAATTTATCGTTACCCTCAAATCCACGAGGAGGAAATAAATAAACAAATGAAGGAAATGATAGAACATGGAATCATTAAAGAAAGCTCTTCACCTTACAACTCACCACTATGGATCGTCCCAAAAAAACTGGACAAATCTGGAAAAAAGAAATGGCGTATCGTTATAGACTATAGAGCCTTGAACGATATTACTGTAAGCAACAAATTTCCTATTCCCAATATTGAAAATATACTGGAGAAATTAGAAAGAGCCCAATATTTTACCACATTGGATTTGGCCAAGGGTTTTCACCAGATTCTCATTAAAGAAGAAGACAGGGCGAAAACCGCATTTTCTCCTCCACTAGGACATTACGAGTTTGTTCGTATGCCTTTTGGCCTAAAAAATGCCTCAGCCACTTTCCAAAGGCTTATGAACTCAGCATTAAGGGATTACATTAATAAAATATGTGTCGTTTACCTAGACGATATCCTTGTGTTCAGCACCACAGCCCAGGAACACATGGATAGTATCAAGAAAATCTTCGATAGATTAAGACAACATAACCTTAGAATTCAAATCGATAAATGTAACTTCTTCGCTACAAGCACAGAATATTTAGGACACATCTTGACCACAGAAGGAGTCAAGACGAACCCCACCAAAGTGGAAGTAATTCAAAAACTCAAGCTGCCGCAAACAGCAAAAAAGGTAAAATCCTTTCTAGGAGCAACTGGATACTACCGTAAATTCATAAAGAATTACGCTAAAATAGCTCAAGCTATGACTAAATATCTGAAAAAGGATGTAAAAGTCAACGTTCATGATACACAGTACATGGATGCTTTCTACAAACTAAAAAGATTACTAATCTCCCCACCGGTGCTGAAGTACCCGGACTTCAAAAAGAAATCGTAACAGATGCAAGTGACTACGCAATTGGTAACGCTCTAATGCAAGCAGGACACCCAATATGCTATGCAAGTAGAACTTTGAATGAGCATGAAAGAAAGTACTCAACGACAGAAAAGGAACTCCTTGCCATAGTATGGGCGGTTAATTATTTTAGATCCTACATATGTTTATGGTAGGAACTTTGATTTGCTAACAGATCACCAACCACTCAAGTGGCTACAAACAAAATACAGAGGAAAATATATTAACCCAAGATTACAGAGATGGATACTTAAATTGGGAGAATACGACATTAATATTGGTTATATAAAAGGTAAGGAAAATACCCTAGCCGACTTCCTAAGTAGAATAAATAATTATACAGGTGATATCTATCTAACAAACGCAGATGTACAGATAGAAGATGACATGGATAATATTAGCACTTGCGCAACAATACATTCCCAAGAAGAGGAACTCAACAACCACTCTCGAAGTTTAGACACAGCAGTCAATCGTTTCCATACCCAAATAATCTTAACCGATCATAAGAACAGAGAGATCGAAATAGTTGATGGGAAGAGGAAGATATTTATTAGCCTAGATGATATAAATAGCGGTTTTATGTCTGATATTTTCCGAAGATACCTGATATCAGGAAAGGTAGGAATTTTTTCCGAACTACCTGATAGCGAATATAATACCGTACAACAAAAATTGATAGAATTATTTAATGGAGGAATAAAATTCTTCAAATGCTCACATCATGCCAAAGATATGCGGGATGAAGATGAAGCCTTCAGATATATTAAAAACTATCACTTCACAGAAAGTGGCCATTCAGGCATCAACGAAAACTATGAAAGATTAAAAAGGCTCATATACTATAAAAATCTAAAACAGCTTATTCGAAAATTCATAAACAATTGCGATATATGTTACCAAACTAAGTACGATAGCCAATAAAACCGAAATTCCATTTAACAGAAACACCCAAGGATACTAACGAAGTAGTACACCTAGATACTTATACAATAAAAAAACACAACTTCATGGCCTTCATCGATATATTTTCAAAATTGGCAGTAGCACTCTTTTTAGAAGACAAGAATAGTAGCACATTTGTCGAAACTTTACGAATGTACTTCGCCATGAGAGGAGCGCCTAAACTACACTGGTCGACGGCAAAAATTTACCAGAGACGCCGTTATGAAATTCGTATGTAAAACCACCCCCTGATTTCGAAAATCGAGTTCATTTTTTATTCTATGGTACCGTTTTTGAGATATTTGCATTTTACCGTTATTCGAAAAAACCAAAAAGATGGCTCCCTTTAATTACATATATCTCACGAACGGGTCAAGCGATTGCAAAAAGGTTGACAGAATCAAAAAGACGATAAAATTTGCTATAAATGCATCATACATTGTTTTTTGCTCAACCAGATAGTTTTCGAGATATTAGCTTATCATTTCATATTTTTGTTTTCTTTTATGAAAAAATATGAAAAAAATTACTCTTTGCGTGGCCAGCATTCCAAAACCACACCTTTTTTTCTAGATATTTTTTCTTTACGTAGAGCTCTGTTTTATTAGCAAAAAGATAAGCTATCATCGAAGAAAATCGATGTAAAACTACGTAAGTTATAAGCGATCAAATAAAAATACCCAGGTTGCGCAATTTCAACGTATAGCTCAAAACGTATGTATGGTATAAGAAAGAGAGAAATATCAAGCTATGCTCTGTTTCTATTGAGTTCAAAGTTTAATTCATGAATGAAATTACCCATATTTTTTACTTTTTTTTAAATTTATTTATGTTTATACTATATTCTAACAATCTTTATCTTAATTTGATTTTACTATGTAGTCGAAATAATTATGTGTTCTACTTTGACGCTTATTCAGTTTAGGATCGGTTTCTCTTATGAGAAACCAGCAGTAATCACCCATCATTGCGACGTCCCAGAATCCTTGATATCGATTCTCAATTAATTTCATTTGCTGATGAAACCTTTCGCCATGTTCGTCACTTTCGTCGCCAAGATTTGCCGGAAAAAAGTTCAAATGTGAGTGCAGAAAGTGAATTTTTAAAGACATATTTACGCCTGGAAAGAAAATATTAGTTAGGTAAATAAAATTTTGGGAAATTAGTTTTAATAAGCCTTTTATATTTACCCATTTTCGCATAATTATTGATTAAGTCGTTCACTATCTGTTCGTAGTTAGGGCTTTTGTGTCTACCGAGAAAAGAAGCAACGACCTTTTCAAAGGATTCCCACGCTGCTGCCTCAACTGATGAGAGTAGTCCTTTGAATTGAGTATTGTTGATCAAATTTTTTATTTGTGCTCCAACAAAATTACCTTCCTTCATCTTGGCTTGAGAAATATTTGGAAAAATTGTTTTCAAATAGTCGAATGCTTCGCCTTCTTTGTCCAAAGCCTTAACACAGTTTTTAATGAGACCGAGCTTGATGTGTAAGGGTGGAAGTATGAATTTCTCTTTCTTGACAAGAGGGGTATATTTTATGTTATCCACACCAACGGTAAACTCGACTCTTTCCGACCAATCCTTTCTGACGTAGTGGTCCTTACGAGCTCGGCTATCCCACTTGCAGAGGAAGCAGCAGTGCTTGGTGTAGCCACTTTGTAGACCGCATAGCATTGCAACGACTTTGAGATCAGAACATATTTTCCAATCATGCTCTTCATATTTGATAAATTTGAGAATTTTTTGCATTTCCTCGTAGGTTTCCTTTGTATTTACTGCATGTGCGATCGAGATAGAAGGCTTTTTGTTACCAATATGCAATAATACAGCTTTCAAACTCAGTTTATTGCTGTCTATGAACAATCGCCACTCTTTTGAATCATATGTTTGACCAAACTCTTTGAATAAACCAGGAATGTCGTTGCAGTAGCATATACTCTCTTTCTTGGTATAGTGTTTGGAAAATGGTTCGTGACGAGTTCTACAATATATCACCTTAACATCGGATGACACAAATTTAAATTGTTGCATACGGGAAGTGTGGATCTCTGCCTTTTCCTTGGATAGTTCCAAATCTCTTATCCAATCATTAAGTTGTGCTTGTGAGAGAACGTTTCTCTCGTTTCCCACGCGAAATTCAGTACAACTTGATTCCCCGCACTCAGATATTACTGTTGACAATGGAACTGGATCCGCAACTGTCGTTGAATGTAGTACTGGTAATGTCACTGATGGTACGCTGGCATAAGTTACTCTTCTTGATCTTCCAACGCCAAGCACTTTCGTTTGACAAATATAACACTCCATTGAATGGCAAGTAGGTTCTCTCCATATCATTGGTGTAGCAAATTTTATTTGTTGTCCTGATTTCGACTGAATCAATTCTACTCGACACGATGTACACAAAGTGTTCGGTGTCCATGGTTTTTCAGCATTTTTAGGCTCAATGCCAAAATACTTGGAGTATAAAGTTTTGATACGATCTGAGAACACTCGTCGTAGCTTAATGATAGTATATTGGCCACACATGAAACAGAACACATCTGGATCGTTATCACACTCAAATTCTCGCGTCCTTTTACTCATTTTATTTTTTTTTAATAAATCACGGTTTTGAAATTCGACTTATGAACTGAACTATCTCCGGCGATCCTTGCAGATGTTTTGAAGTTTCAAGGCGCCTAACTCATATTTATACTCGGAACAAAAATAAAATTGAAAAAATCAAATCATACCTAGACAGAAAGGTTCCTTTTTATACGAAGCCGGGAAAAGAAAATATTACCTGCTTTAGATGTCGGCTTTAAAAATTTTCTTATAATTTTGAAAATCTACCTGCATACTTACGCATAAGTGACGGAAATACATGTTTATAACTACATGCCTACAGCACTTTCGAACCCAACCACTCTTCCTTTCGAAGCAACCACTCTACCTACTATAAAACAATTCGAGTATTAAAAGTACTATTTGATTTATTTAAAGAAAAAGTATTATCATTGTTATGGTGTTATTCGTTTATCCGGATATATCCCATTTGCACTTTATACCTTTAAAATATGTATGTATACATCACACATTGAAGTTGCGCAACCTGGGTATTTTTACTTGATCGTTTATAACTTACGTAGTTTTGCATCGATTTTCTTCGATGATAGCTTATCTTTTTTCTAATAAAACAGAGCTCTACGTAAAGAAAAAATATCTAGAAAAAAAGTTGTGGTTTTGGAATGCTGCCCACGCAAAGAGTAATTTTTTTCATATTTTTTCATAAAAAAAAACAAAAATATGAAATGACAAGCTAATATCTCGAAAACTATCTGGTTGAGCAAAAAACAATGTATGATGCATTTATAGCAAATTTTATCGTTTTTCCGATTCTGTAAACTTTTTTGCAATTGCTTCACCCGTTCGTGAGATATACGCAATTAAAGGGCGCCATCTTTTTGGTTTTTTCGAATAACGGTAAATTGCAAATATCTCAAAAACGGCACCATAGAATCAAAAATGAACTCAATTTTCGAAATCAGGGGGTGATTTTACATACGAATTTCATAACGGCATTTCTGGTAAAGCGAAAAAGTTGAAATTCGTGGTCCAGTGCTATTAATAACTGATAATGAATTTAATTCCGTAAACGTAAAGGACTTTTTAAGAGAAGAAGTTGTCGAAGTTCATTTTACCAAACCCAATAGTTATACAGGGAAGTCGGACATCGAAAGGTTTCAAATACTATAGGAGAAAAATTTAGAATCATAGAACTAGAATCACCTTCCTTATCCACAAGAGAGAAGATATACAAATGTATTCAGACCTATAACAATAATATACATTCAACGCTGAAAGCAACACATTCAGACGTAGCCTAAGGAAAAGTTGATAAAAAGATAATCTACGATAGGATAAAAGGGACTAAAGAGAGAATCATTAACAAAATCAATACGAAAAGAGAGAGTTATAAGCAGTGGACATGTGAAAAATTATAGAGCTGTTAGACATAAGCACGAACCCAGATACAGAAAATTACCACTTCAAAACACCCATAAAAGTAACATTAAAAGACCAGGAAAATTTTCAGGTGCCATGGATATCAATGCCCCTAATTTTCATAATGCTTATAATGGGAACAACGAAAGCAACAATAATAACTGAGGACATCAGAAGCGATGACGGATTTGCCGAAATAAAACTCGATAATGTACAAGTAATTACGGATTTTGACATTATCCTTCATATAATCAATCCACAAGAAGTAGAAAATATAATCATTGGAAAATTTGGCTATAGGCTCTAAACTGACCGAAAAGGAACAAATCCTGACACAGGAATTCGCAATGTTGAGAAGTAAAGTTTACACACTATTACCACATAAACAAAAGAGAGGGTTAATTAACATTTTGGATGACGATGATAGACAAAATATAGAGGAGCATCTCAAAGTCATTGACACCGTAAATAAGAATATAAAAAATAATGATAACTTTAATAAAACTTTCCCAAACATACAAAAAGCTATAGAATCCGATAGAAGACAAATTTCTCTCAAACTCAATTCAGTACACAACGAAAATCAAGATATACACAGACAACTCATATACCTCGATATCCTACTTAGAATTAGGAAACTTAGTAGTAGCATAGATCATATTCAAAACAACTTAGCATCAGCCAGGTTAAACATAATAACATAACACCTAAAGAGATAAATAAATACAATATTGATACATTTAAGTTACAAAATATTGAACTAGGTGCGGCCTCTTCGGCAGGTAACGTTATATTTTCACTTAAAGTTCCAACTAATGTAACTACAGGAAAACATGTATTCATAACACCTTGTGCAAATAAAAACTCAGAATAGTTACAGTTTCAAAGCGAACATATTTTAGAGATAAATAATACTAGATACATTTTTTCGAAAAATAATTTATATCAAAAAAATCTTAAAATTTCTAGGTTAGGTTAGGTTCAAGTGGCTGCCGCAGAGGCACACCTAGGCCAGTATTAAAAGGCCCGTTGTGATACCACCAACACTAGGAAAGTCAGTTCCGGGACCCTGCCATATGGAAAATCCCTGAGTTGTTGGGATTTTCCACATAGCAGAATGCCGGGACTGACCCTCCTATACCGACACCGTTACTCCTCCTCGAACCATTTAGATGACTTGATGAAGGCCATCAGGTCCTTTATGTCCAGCTCCGTGACCTGGCGTAGGCTGACCAGGAAGGGAACTCCCAAAAAGCGCATTCTCGCGCCACTTAAAGCCGGGCAGTTGCAGATGAGGTGCTCCACTGTTTCCATCATCATCCTTACAACTCCTACAGCATCGTCGGTAGGGCAGACTAAGTCTTTCTGCGTGAATGAGGCAGTGCCCAGTTAATACGCCTATTAATATGGAGATTTCTCTTCTTCTTAGGGCATAAATTTGTATTGATCTTTTATGATCCCATTTCGGCCAGGTTTCTTTGGATATCCGGCATCCTGGAGATTGCAGCCATCTTGCGTTGGCTTGGCGGAGTGTGTACTCCTTCAGCATAAGCTTGCATGTGGCAAACGGCATACCTAAGCGCTCTTTATCGCGAAGAACCTGCTTGGTCGTGCCCTGCCTCGCAAGTTCGTCTGCCCTACAATTTCCCTCAATGTCCCTATGCCCCGGGACCCATGTGAGGTTAACGCGATTCTGTTGGGCCATCTCTTGTAGAGATCGACGACAGCTGAGCGTCAGTTCAGAGTTGAACGAGTAAGAGGCAAGGGATTTGATGGCCGCCTGGCTGTCGCTGAATATAAAAATGTCCTGTCTGATAGTGTGTTGGCCTATCCAAGCCGCGGCGTCCATGATTGCTGAAACTTCAGCCTGGAAGACACTGCAGTGATCAGGTAGTCTGAAGGAGAGCTCAAGGTTCAGATCTTTTGAATAAACCCCTCCCCCAACTCTGCCGTCTAACTTCGAGCCATCAGTATAAATTGAAGTGCCGCCATGAGTGACGGGACTCCGATCCGTGCTCTCCCATTCTTCCCTGCTAGGAATGTTGATTTTAAAACCGCTATCTCCGACTGTTGTGGTCGCAAAGCGATCTGTGCTCAGCGGAAGAAAGCTATAGGATCCCAAAATACAGGCGTGTCCAGTAGTGCTTGCGCCCCAGCCGGACGTTTCCCTTAGACGCAGAGCCGATGCTGCTGCTACTCGGTGCCATTCCAGATCGAGTGGCAAAATGCCAAGAATGGCCTGGAGTGCTTCATTGGGCCTTGTTCTTAATGCACCGCTTATACAGATCATGCAAGATCTGTGTACTTTACCTAGCAGATGAAAGTTTGTTGCCTTGCTCAGCGCAGGCCACCATACCACAACTCCATAGAGCATGATTGGTCGAATGATTGCAGTGTAGATCCATTTGCATATTTTGGGGCTGAG
Source organism: Campiglossa producta (assembly GCA_964058755.1). NCBI lineage: Eukaryota > Metazoa > Arthropoda > Insecta > Diptera > Tephritidae > Campiglossa > Campiglossa producta. Next base: position 14,391,499 of record CAXKVI010000006.1, on the reverse strand, counting down.
CCCCCATTTATTTCCAATGGCTCTTTTGCACGTGTAGAGTGCAATACACGCTTTCTTCTGGCGCTGAAGAACATTCTCCTTCCAGGTTAGTTTCCTATCCAGAACTGTGCCCAAGAACTTGGCTTTGTCAGCCAAGTTCAGGTGCACGTTATTCAGTTTTGGTAGTATTAGCGGTGGTATCTTACAGCGGTTGGTGAAAAGGACCAGTTCCACTGAAGAGATAAATAAATACAATATTGATACATTTAAGTTACAATTGAACTAGGTGCGGCCACTTCGGCAGGTAACGTTATATTTTTACTTAAAATTCCAACTAATGTAACTACAGGAAAACATGTATTCATAACACCTTGTGCAAATAAAAACTCAGAAGAGTTACAGTTTCAAAGCGAACATAGATACTTTTTTTCAAAAAATAATTTATATCAAAAAAATCTTAAAATTTCTAACTCATGTATAATAAGAAAAAATTGCAAGAAAATTAAAAATAGGAAAGAAGAAATTATGGAAATTGAAAAAGTACTAATTATTGTAAAGAATACGAAAGGAATCGAGATAAGCAGTACATGTAACGATAGAATTTTGTATTTAATAGGAACTCATCTCATTACATTCAATGATTGTGAACTTAAAATTAGAAACGAAACTTATAAAAATTTAAATAAATCATTTACACAGATATATGTAATACGTTACCTTGAATCGAATATTAACCATACACAACTCGAACCTACTTTTGATGAATTAATCATTCCACAAATTGAAAACGCTAAAAAAAATCGAAGAACTTACCTACCACAAGAAAACATATCAAATGAACATTTGGCTAATAATTTCAGTCATTGCAGTAATTGCCTTTGCTTTGTTTGTAATTTTTGTTCATTTTACAAACAAACATAAAGCAATTGAATTAAACATAAATACAAATACCCAGGAGAGTTTTCAATTAAGGGAAGGGGGAGTTACGTCACCTGGCCATTCCACTCCAACGGAAAACCAAATTGAGGTTGATTGGTCAGCGTAACGCTACACCCAACAAAATACTTCAGTGCATTGTACCATCGTATTGCACCACAATAAAGAAGTAATAATAAGTGCAACGACACTATTAGGTTGCCAACAAAATACTTCCACACATTGTATCATCGTATTGCACAATAATAAAGAATTTGTAATAATAAGTGACTTAGATTAAAAAGTTAATAAAATAGCTTGTAAGAACTTTTTGTATTAAGAAATTTAAATTCATTTAATGGCCAGGTGACAGGATGAGGTACTACTGGCCTGGAATGTTCAGAGACGTAAGAAAATACGTACAACAATGCCACGCTTGCCAAGTCTACAAGCCCAGCCAGCAACAAGCTGCAGGTAAGATGCACACACAGATTTCTGATGAACCTTTGGCTACCGTTTGCGCAGATTTCGTCGGACCACTTCCTCGATCGAAGCATCAAATACGATGGCATTGGTTTTTGTAGACAAATTCTCAAAATGGGTAGAGGTCATAGTCAGGGTAGGGAGCCGAGGATCCCTAACGCCCTCTACGATGAGCAAACATTTGGCACAGGCGAAGAGAAGAAGCTCTCAGTGAAAAGATGGAAAAGATTAGAGAGGTCTATCAAATGGTACGAAGAAGACAACAGCAGGCGTCCGCGGAACAAGCAAAACATTATAATTTACGTAGAAGACAGTGGCAACCGGCTGTTGGTGATTTGGTATTAGTCAAAGAGCATCAATTGTCCAAGGCAGTGGACAACTTTGCAGCAAAGTTAGCACAAAGGCACAGTGGGCCTCATCGTGTAAGAAACTTCGTATCCCCGGTGATCGCCGAGCTAGATAAGGTGCATAATTACAAAAAGAGAACGGCACACGTGAGCGAGTGAAAACCATATCACCAGGCGACAATCGAAGCAGCAAGCCCAACAGAAGAGAGTCAAGCACAGGCATCCCGCGAGGGTGGTAAGTCTAAGGCGTCTCGCCAAGCCCCGACTGGGGGCTTCACCGAAGTTCCCTCCGGGGAACTGGCCATAGCAACAACAACACTACGCATCACAATGTCTGAAATCACCCAAATCGAAGAAGAACAGACTGACTGCAACACAGTGGCGATATGTGGATCACTAGCACTCGCCAATCCAGGTCCAAGCAGTCCAAGAGTCGAATACACATGGGTAAGTGCTGAGCAACAGGTGGTAAACAGTACCCGGAGCAGATGGCAAGCGACACAAGCATGAGGACAAGCCCCAACAATGGATACCGGGATTCAAATGGCGACGTACTACGCTAAGAACATAGTCAGCCAATGCTATAATCTAATGACCGAGTTTTGCATAACATTTCATTTTAGAACAAGTCCCAGATCGCGAGAAATCATCCAATAGAGAAAAGAAATAAAACAAAAATACTCAACAAACAGGCCTCAGGCACCACAAAACAGGTACCAGGCGCACACAAAAGCAATAGCAGTCGGCACACACTATCTCAATGGAGCGGCAACCGGCCCAAACATACAAACAGGGCGACACACAAAAGCAATAGAAATGGACACATACTACCCCAATGGATACATTGCTACAGGTTGATACATATAAACAATAGAAATTGGCACATACGCAGAATCACACAAACAAAGCGCGCTGGAGCATATGAAGAAGTGGAATTATCCTACAAGAACAACGCAAAGGTAACCGCGAGGACAATTCTGCTGGAAAACTACGGAAATACGAGACGGTGTCGGAGTGTGGCTCTGTGTAGACAATGGGCGACAGGGGTAGCCAAATAGGGAGCCCCAGCGAAGACGATTTGTATCATGGTCCGCTGGTGCCAGACGACATACCGGAACCCGAGGAGGACGCCCACTACCACACGAGGCACCCAAACTTTTATGTGGTGTCAGTGAGAGAGGAGGAAGAAGAAACACCGGGCCAGGGGTACATTGAGTACACAAAACTCCTCAATATACGCCTCCGCCGGTATACTGATTTCGAAACGTCAGAAGAACAAGAAACCGCAAACCAACGCCCGGCCAAGGTATATGTGCGCGCCAAAGACAACACCCCACGGTACTTGTGCGCACCAGCCGGCGACAGCACCTCGAGATGGTCAAGAGAACCAAAACGAAGAGCCAACCGAAGACCACGCACGCACTGAGATGAGCGACGTGCTAAGCATCACCGGCAGCGACATAATTACTAGCTCAAAGAGTGGCGGCGCCGACAACAACAATAACATCATCAACAACAACAAAGAAATAATAAGCGAGATCGAGCAATGGCTAACGAACTCGGCAGCGCAAATTTCAACAACAACAGCAACGAGGGTCACGTGGGTGAACAGATCGGGAGTGGACCCCCTCCCAGTGACATTAGCTGAAGATATAGAGGTGCACAGTAAGGACGCACAATACAAGAAGAAGAAGCAGACGTTCCACCGGAACATTGATGGTCGGAGTTATCGAGTTAGGATAACGAGAATTGGTTTGGTGACGATAACTCTAGTAGCGGCAGGTGAGGGGAGAGTGTGAGGACCCCAAAACCACCGGTTTCGGAGCCCCACACGCGAACACACTCTGTCCCTAATTTATATCAATGTTTGGTCTAAATACATTTTTTTAATGTACTGAAATTTATGAAATTTAATGAATTATGAATTTTGAAACACCCTTATGTACATATTTACATATAGTTCTATATACTTTATTATACAAATTAATAATATATTATATTATACCAATGAAGTGCGCGGTATAAAACTTTTACAAATACATATTTTTTTGGATGCTCTAAAACACACATTTTTTCTGAACATCCTAGCGCACATTTTTACTAACTTTGCAAAAAATAGATGAGCCTCTAACCAAACGACAAATTTAATTTCAATAACAAGATAGCGCACAAACAATTGCAAGCAACCGGCATTCCAGCATGAAAAAAAGGGTCGGTAAGCCAACTCAAGGCAGCCGTGCTTTGCCAACAAAGCGACATACATATTTCACACCAAGCACATAGGCTACAGGCACGGGTAGTGCAAGCGGACATCGCACAAAGAGGAGACAAAAATGCATTGCTAGCATAGCAAATACAATAGGCTGTGGGAGTTCAGCAAAATAACCAGCAGACACATTGATGTCGATGGCATGTCCAGCTGATCGATGCAGTACAAGTGAGAAGCTGATCACAATGGGGCACGCCAGGTGCAAGCGAGCACGTAGCAAATACGGTTAGGGTCTAAGAAAATAATGTGTACATATAGATGTAGTACGTATTGGAAATTTAAGTAAGGAAATAATGTGCAGATAAATAATATATATATATATATATATATAGATGCTGCATATATGGGAAGTTTATATTAAAAAAGTACTGTTCAAAGAACATATATGTATGTCATATATATGTATATTCACATGCAAATCATGTAAATAAGGTAGAATATAGACTTTTATTTGGAAAATAACTGTCCACCTGCGCGCGGAACAGTATAAAAGGCGAGCATTGTGCGCAGTAATTTCGGAAGCTAGGTAGGCATAGTAGCGTGTTGACGCGTTGTTCAACAGTGAAGGAACTCCTGGGATTTGCAAGCTCATGAGTTTCAAGGTAATACACAGTGGTGGTTTCCTACCTCCGCTTTACGGAAAGTTAGTGGTGGTTTCCTACCTCCGCAGCTTTTACTTTAGATTATTTTGGAAGTTTCGTGGTGATTTCCTACCTCCGCAATCTTTAAGAGCTTAGGAATATTTAAGTTATTTACGGTGGTGGTTTCCTACCTCCGCCGGCTAGAAGATAAGTGGTGGTTTACTAACTCCGCTATCTTAGAATAAGGTATTTTGGGACGCTGGTAGTGGTTATCTTAACCCCGGCTTAAAGGAAAAGTCCGTCAAAAATGGCGCCCGAGCAGGGACTCTAAAATACGAGGTCACAAATAATTAAAGCATACGAGGACAATAACAAAGGAGTCAGCGGTGAACACACAGAGAAAACCAACAATTACGTGAATAAGCAAAGATACTGGAATCAACAAGAGGCACCATAGCGAGAGTAACGTGGGTATATTACCTCAGCCGGGAAGATCTGGTGAAATACGCAGTAGAGTTCGAGCTGGAGAGCAGTGGGACGGTGGAGGAGCTACGGAAGCTACGGAGGAGCCAAAGGTAGCGATTCAGATCTCGAGGCTCGCTTCAACGACCTGGCACCCCAGCATCCAAGACCAACAACTCCAAGACCGGGCGACCAACTCGTGTTACTAGGTGGCAGTGACATTTCAGCGGCGAATAAAACAGTCGAGGAGAAGAACCCGGTCGAGACACATAAGCACGAGGTAGCCACACAGCAACAACTATATCTGGTGTACCAACCAGCATCACACGCAAATATAATGGACCAAGTACGTAAGTGGGGTCTAAAGTATGACGGCGGCAAGGACCCGCTATTTTTTATCGAAAAGGTGGAGGAGCTGGCCGACAGTTATGAAGTTGGTCGCGACTCCATCCCAAAAGCGCTACCGGAGCTCTTGAAGGACAAGGCGCACGTATGGTATCGCAATAACAACAGGCACTGGCAGGAGTGGGAAGCCTTTAACAACTTAAAGTTCTTTCTAAGCTCACGCTATTTTGAAAAGTTGGATGACGAAATACGGCAACGAGTCCAGCGACTAGGTGAGGCATTTAAAGACTACGTCTTATCCCTACAGGGGTTGATGCGGCACGCCGACTACACCGACGAGAAGAAGCTGGACAGGATGTACAGAAATTCCCGGCGGGAGTACCAGCTTTACGTCAAGAGGAGTGAATTCACTAGCCTAGAAGGATTTGTGAGCCTGGTCGAGGATAACGACAACATTACGCCAGAAAAGGTACCACTCCGACCAACCGCCAAACGATTTTTACCACGAAGACCGGATGAAAGATATCAGTATATGCAAGCGGGCGAGCGAGAGAAGGAACACCAAAGGCAGGATACCACGGGTGCACAAAGTAACACGAATAGAACACAGCAAGCGACCATAGACCCCAGAAGCGTGTGCAGGAGATTTGGGGGGAGAGCGGGCATTTTGCGTATGGATGCCGCAACGAGCGCCGTGAATTTTGTTGGCAGTGTGGCCGACCAGGCGTGTTGACGCGTGACTGCTGTAGAAGACAGTCGGGAAATGGCCAGAGACCCCATTAAGAACGGGGGGTGGTGTCTCCAACAACAAATTCTCGTGCATTACAAATGTATTTAGGCAGACCCAAGGGCGAATCTTGGCTGCAATCACACTAGAGGGACACGAGATGGTGGCATCAATCGATACGGGGGCGACAAGCAGCTTCGTGAATGACCAGGTAGCATCGATGTTGGACGCGCGCAGATTCAAGCAGGTTGAGACACGGGTGGTAATGGGTGATGGTAGAGCACAGAGGATAATCAAGGCGGTGGAGGCAGAGATACAATTAGGTGAGAAAAAGCATACGAGATGGACTAGTGGACAGCGTGGTGATTAGCACAGATTATCTGGCAAAGTCGAGACTGGAGCTAAAGTCTTGCGGAGAGACGTTAGTATTACAAGTGGACGGTAAGAAACAGACCGCAGTGACATGTACGACCATGGTAAACCGGGAGGAGAACAAAAGCGGCAAGGAGACAGTGAGGCGTGAGCAAGAAGACCTACTAGCAGAGGAGAGCACGGACGAGGCGGTGAGTAACTTTCTTAAACACGAGTTACAGATTTTCGAAGAGATGTCCGGTTTGTCGAACGTGGCCACCCACAAGATAGTAATGCGCGACAACGATATTTTCCAAAGAACCCAAAGATGCAAGAGATAATAAACAAGGAGATAGACGAGCTCATAGAGAAAGGTTGCATCGAGCCATCCCGTAGCCCACACAGCGCGCCGATAGTTCTGGTCCGAAAGAAGAACGGCAAATGGAGACTCTGCGTCGACTACCGACAACTCAATGCTCGCTCAGTACCAGATGCCTACCCATTACCGAAGAGGAGGCAAGGGACCACGAATTGGCCGGAGTAGGGTCAGAGGAGGAGTGCTATGGCGAAGTAGGGGACGATGCCGACAGCCAAGGCACCGAAGAGTTTGGCCGTATGAGCGAGGGCGACGGCTTAAAGGAAAAGTCCGTCACACTTTACACAACAAAACTTTAAAATAATAAAAAAATAAAATAAAAAATAAAAAAAAAAATAAAAAAAATTAAAGAATCAAGAAAAAATCAAAAATAATCAAAAGTAATCAAAAACGGCTTTTTTTATTGTTATTATTATTTTTTTTCTTCTTGATTTTTTAATTATTTTTAATTTTTTGTTTTGGTTTTTTCTAATCGTAATCAATTAAAATAATCATTACTAATTAAAAACAACCTTCTAATCAATCAATTACTAATTACTAATCAAAATTAACAGCTCTGGTTTATATGTATATTTATTATTATGTTTGTTTTTGTCTTTCATTTCTAAAAATAAATAGGATAGCTCCTGATGACGCTGGAATATCTGGCGAAACGTTGGGCATGATGTTGAAATAAAAAAACTTTATTTGCAACAAAAATCCATTAGATCGAACTAGCCTACGATCCCCTATTTAAGAAAATTGAAACCGGCCGCAAAAAAAAAAATTAATTTTGTTCGGTGGTCCAATACCACGAATATAGACGTATTTCCGGATCGCGAGCGCGAGTATGGTCCACAAAAATCAACGAGGAGTCTTTGAAAGGGCCGTGCAGTCCTGAAACGGTAAGCCAGTGGCGATCTTGAAGGGGCGTTCGGCGCTTTTGAGCACTTGAAAATCTCACACCTTGCTACGAAAACTCGTACCGCTCCTACCATACCTGGCCAGAAAAATTTTCTTTTTAATCTATTCAAAGTCTTTGCCGTTCCGCCATGACCAGCTGTTTGGTCCCCATGCGCGGGTTCCAGTAACCTTTGCCTTAACCCCTCCGGAACATATATTCTCCACGTCGACTCTTCCGTTTCTTCGGCGTCCCTAGGAAGCACCCTCTTGTAGACCACTTTGTCTCTTACACGAAGATCTGGCAGCCGCGCGCCATTCTCTTCGACGTTGCGCTTAAGGGAATCATACCCGTCGCTTGAACACTCCGGTGACGCAAAACCAATCTCGCTTACAATTCCTAGATCGCTTACACCGTTCATATGCATCGTACTCAGCGTGTCCGGAACTATGTTTTGGGATCCCTTCCGGTGCTCCACCTTGAAGTCAAAAGCTTGTAGCTTTAAGCTCCATCTGGCTAAGCGACCGGAGAGATCTTTTGTCCCATAAGCCATTTCAGACTTATATGGTCGGCGATCACGGTAAACGGGAGGCCTTCCACCTACGGTCGAAACTTTTTGAAGTTACCTTCTTAGGCGGCGATATGAAGTTTTGATTGAGAGTAAACTTTGAGAAAATGGATGATGATGAAACGGAAGTTATGACCGGAAATAGAAATTGTAGCCGACTTTCAGGCGTAGACGTTTTTCTTATATCTCGGGAACCGCTCAACCGATTTGTATACAATTTGGCATTGTAGATAGTATGATTCATTCTAAGATTATATGCGTGGGTGTTTTCACTTGGGGCAGTTCACAGGGTTGCCACTTATCTCAATTTTTTTTTAAATATTATGCAAGATATGCCAATATTTGTATCAAATGAAAAGTATTTTCGACCGCATTCCAAATACATATGTAAATCTCAAGCAGGGTTGCCACCTAGGGTTGCCACCTAACCGCATTTTATATATTTTTCTCTATATCTCGGGAACCGCTCGACCGATTTGGATAAAGTTTGACATCATAGATAGTATGATTCATTCTAAGATTATGTGCGTGGGTGGTGCCACTTGGGGCCGTTCATAGGGTTGCCACCTATCTCAGTTTTTTTTAAGTATTGAGCAAGATATGCCAATATTGGTATCAAATGAAAGGTATTATCGACCGTATTCCAAATATTTAAATCTCAAGCAGGGTTGCCACCTAGGGTCGCCACCTAACCGCATTTTATTTATTTTTATTAATTCTTGGTTGCTTTTTTGACTTGTAGTCTATTGCTGTAAGTACCGACGGTATTTACAAGCAATTTTCGGGATTGTATGAAAATGTGTTTTTTGAGAAAAATTTACCTACGCGCTGCAGGAACCAGACAAGCCGACATATGTTTCGATGATACTGGAGTTACATCTCTTCAAGGACTTTTCTTCCCGGCATTGTGAGAGTCGAACTCACAACACTGTAGTGACTTGTATGCTAGAAGGTCTAGCACCTTAGGCCACTACCCAGCTTGAAGGTAAACCCTTCTCAGTGTCCATTTATGCATATATTTTTTCCATTTATAACATTTAACTCTTTGTTGCTTTTTCGAGTACCGACGGTATTTACAAGCAACTTTTCTTCCTTGAAGAGATGTAACTCCAGTATCATCGAAACATATGTCGGCTTGTCTGGTTCCTGCAGCGCGTAGGTAAATTTTTCTCAAAAAACACATTTTCATACAATCCCGAAAATTGCTTGTAAATACCGTCGGTACTTACAGCAATAGACTACAAGTCAAAAAAGCAACAAAGAGTTAAATGTTATAAATGGAAAAATATTCGTGCTTAATTAAGTATGAAAATTCTTTCATAGGTTTCACACCAAGTCCTAAAAATTCGCAAATCTTTCATATAAGTTAGCATTGAAATTAAAGAAATGTTCTATATGGAAGTATAAATATATGCATAAATGGACACTGAGAAGGGTTTACCTTCAAGCTGGGTAGTGGCCTAAGGTGCTAGACCTTCTAGCATACAAGTCACTACAGTGTTGTGAGTTCGACTCTCACAATGCCGGGAAGAAAAGTCCTTGAAGAGATGTAACTCCAGTATCATCGAAACATATGTCGGCTTGTCTAGTTCCTGCAGCGCGTAGGTAAATTTTTCTCAAAAAACACATTTTCATATTTTTATTAATATCTCGGGAACTGCTTGACCGATGTGGGTAAAATTTAGCATTATAGATAGTATGATTCATTCTATGATTACATGCGTTGGTGTTGCCACTTGGGGCGGTTCACAGGGTTGCCACCTATCTCAATTTTTTTTAATACTGAGTGTAGGGTTTATTATACTTTATTTGTTTTATAACTTTGTTCATTTTATACTTGTTATTTTTAAATATTTTTAATCATGATATTTCATTGTAAATGAAAATTTCTGAAGTAATTAAAAATTGTTTTTCAGTTATTGATTTTTAAAAAATAAAGATATTAAAAAAAAATCAAATTTATTAAATATAGTTCATATACTATATATTGGCGATCCTACCACGGACTTAAGAAGCGTTCACATTACCCGACGCGATACATTATCGTATTTACATATGTACATATGTACTTATATATCAAATAGACATATTTTGAACTTTTCCAGTGAAATTTAATTCTAAAAGTGCATTAGTGAAAATTATACTAAACCTAAAATATTAAATTATAAATATAGACTTAAATCTTAAATCATCATCTACATATATATTACTAAAATCTACTAAAAGAAAAATTTTCAATATCAGAACAAAATTTCATCGAACCTAATCAAAAACTATAATATTCAGATATTCATACTAAGTGCATAAATAAATATTAAATAACAACTATCTACCACTATGTTTTTTATTATTAGTGAACAAGATGGAAAAGTAACAACAATTACAAGCTACCATGATTACGTAATTTCGGCCTTGCTCAAGGGCACTTATCAAATGGCTTTGTGTTTAGAAATTTATCATCACCTTTTGTTGGTCATCGAACCAAGAACCAAGGGGATTAGGAATTTCTAAGCCCGCAGTGTGTACCTCTTACACCAAGCTGCGTTGAGATTATTGCCAGCTTATATCCATCATGTTCACTTAGTATGTATTCATTTTATTTGTTGTTTTGTTTTTTTATACTACCTTATCGACAACTAGAGCGACATCAATCGACCGGCATTTATACTAGCAGTGTCAAGGATTTTAGTGCACCCCGTGATCATTTTACTGACAGCAGCAGCTTATTTTCACAGGGTGGCTTTTTTCGCTGTGTCCTGCGATTAATATGTATGTATGTTATGAGTTTTTGGTCATTAATTTGAGAATCTTTGAAACTTTGGTGGACTTTTGACCGTTTGGGAATAATTTTTCTTAAATTATTCTATGTTTTTTATTATTAGTGAACAAGATGGAAAAGTAACAACAATTACAAGCTACCATGATTACGTAATTTCGGCCTTGCTCAAGGGCACTTATCAAATGGCTTTGTGTTTAGAAATTTATCATCACCTTTTGTTGGTCATCGAACCAAGAACCAAGGGGATTAGGAATTTCTAAGCCCGCAGTGTGTACCTCTTACACCAAGCTGCGTTGAGATTATTGCCAGCTTATATCCATCATGTTCACTTAGTATGTATTCATTTTATTTGTTGTTTTGTTTTTTTATACTACCTTATCGACAACTAGAGCGACATCAATCGACCGGCATTTATACTAGCAGTGTCAAGGATTTTAGTGCACCCCGTGATCATTTTACTGACAGCAGCAGCTTATTTTCACAGGGTGGCTTTTTTCGCTGTGTCCTGCGATTAATATGTATGTATGTTATGAGTTTTTGGTCATTAATTTGAGAATCTTTGAAACTTTGGTGGACTTTTGACCGTTTGGGAATAATTTTTCTTAAATTATTCTATGTTTTTTATTATTAGTGAACAAGATGGAAAAGTAACAACAATTACAAGCTACCATGATTACGTAATTTCGGCCTTGCTCAAGGGCACTTATCAAATGGCTTTGTGTTTAGAAATTTATCATCACCTTTTGTTGGTCATCGAACCAAGAACCAAGGGGATTAGGAATTTCTAAGCCCGCAGTGTGTACCTCTTACACCAAGCTGCGTTGAGATTATTGCCAGCTTATATCCATCATGTTCACTTAGTATGTATTCATTTTATTTGTTGTTTTGTTTTTTTATACTACCTTATCGACAACTAGAGCGACATCAATCGACCGCCATTTATACTAGCAGTGTCAAGGATTTTAGTGCACCCCGTGATCATTTTACTGACAGCTGCAGCTTATTTTCACAGGGTGGCTTTTTTCGCTGTGTCCTGCGATTAATATGTATGTATGTTATGAGTTTTTGGTCATTAATTTGAGAATCTTTGAAACTTTGGTGGACTTTTGACCGTTTGGGAATAATTTTTCTTAAATTATTCTATGTTTTTTATTATTAGTGAACAAGATGGAAAAGTAACAACAATTACAAGCTACCATGATTACGTAATTTCGGCCTTGCTCAAGGGCACTTATCAAATGGCTTTGTGTTTAGAAATTTTTCATCACCTTTTGTTGGTCATCGAACCAAGAACCAAGGGGATTAGGAATTTCTAAGCCCGCAGTGTGTACCTCTTACACCAAGCTGCGTTGAGATTATTGCCAGCTTATATCCATCATGTTCACTTAGTATGTATTCATTTTATTTGTTGTTTTGTTTTTTTTAAATACCTTATCGACAACTAGAGCGACATCAATCGACCGCCATTTATACTAGCAGTGTCAAGGATTTTAGTGCACCCCGTGATCATTTTACTGACAGCTGCAGCTTATTTTCACAGGGTGGCTTTTTTCGCTGTGTCCTGCGATTAATATGTATGTATGTTATGAGTTTTGGTCATTAATTTGAGAATCTTTGAAACTTTGGTGGACTTTTCACCGTTTGGGAATAATTTTTCTTAAATTATTCTATGTTTTTTATTATTAGTGAACAAGATGGAAAAGTAACAACAATTACAAGCTACCATGATTACGTAATTTCGGCCTTGCTCAAGGGCACTTATCAAATGGCTTTGTGTTTAGAAATTTTTCATCACCTTTTGTTGGTCATCGAACCAAGAACCAAGGGGATTAGGAATTTCTAAGCCGCAGTGTGTACCTCTTACACCAAGCTGCGTTGAGATTATTGCCAGCTTATATCCATCATGTTCACTTAGTATGTATTCATTTTATTTGTTGTTTTGTTTTTTATACTACCTTATCGACAACTAGAGCGACATCAATCGACCGCCATTTATACTAGCAGTGTCAAGGATTTTAGTGCACCCCGTGATCATTTTTACTGACAGCTGCAGCTTATTTTCACAGGGTGGCTTTTTTCGCTGTGTCCTGCGATTAATATGTATGTATGTTATGAGTTTTTGGTCATTAATTTGAGAATCTTTGAAACTTTGGTGGACTTTTGACCGTTTGGGAATAATTTTTCTTAAATTATTCTATGTTTTTATTATTAGTGAACAAGATGGAAAAGTAACAACAATTACAAGCTACCATGATTACGTAATTTCGGCCTTGCTCAAGGGCACTTATCAAATGGCTTTGTGTTTAGAAATTTTTCATCACCTTTTGTTGGTCATCGAACCAAGAACCAAGGGGATTAGGAATTTCTAAGCCCGCAGTGTGTACCTCTTACACCAAGCTGCGTTGAGATTATTGCCAGCTTATATCCATCATGTTCACTTAGTATGTATTCATTTTATTTGTTGTTTGTTTTTTTATACTACCTTATCGACAACTAGAGCGACATCAATCGACCGCCTTTTATACTAGCAGTGTCAAGGATTTTAGTGCACCCCGTGATCATTTTTACTG